>JAGTYA010000027.1:0-1225055 GCA_024291935.2 Okapia johnstoni | reverse complement strand
GGAGTTTTCAAGGATCCTCTTGAAATACCAAGTGTAAAACAGGTTCTATTTAAAAATAAGTAAGATGGAGAATAGTGCACTTTTTTTTACCCTCTTAAAGATGTGTAAGACTCATTAGGATATTTAATGCTTTGTTTTAAAAATTCACTATGTCTCACATTTCTTTGGCTGCAGAACTTTCTGGCTTCACAAGATTAATTTAAATGAGGTTGAACAAATATTCCAAAGAATGCATTATGGGAAATATTGGTTAAGCCTATGAAATAGCATAATTTTGACCCTAAGTGTTAGATAGGATTTCCCTCCTTCTTTCGATCTACTGACAAGGTTGATTTAGAAATGAAAGTTGAAAACAGGAAGTTGTCACTGTGTTTTCAATGTGGGGGGGTGGCCATAAAGAGATTGTAATATATTTTCTGTATCTCATTATATTCCTGCCTGAGCTTCAAAAATTAAAGTCTCCTAGATTTTTCCTTATTATAAATAATACAAATAGGAAACATTGTTAAAAATCAGTACAAGGATCAAAATTTTGAATAACTATTATTTTATCCTCCAAACCTGAAAATACATAAATACATAAAAGATTCCTTTCCTTCTTGCCTTAATTTTGACTAAACCTATTTAGACTCCTTTTCATGTTCAACACAATTTGAAATAATCTTCATTTTCTTGCCCACAAGTATGCCTTTATTCATCAATATCTGTTGGCAGAGAATAACCAGAAAATATACTGGTTTTTTTTTTAATTAGTGAAGTATTAATATTCATCTACAAGTATAACTATCCCTTTTTATGGATTCAGTTTGTAGATTCTACTGCATGCTGATGAATATATAATAGCTTCTCCAATCACATGTGTACCAAGTAGCTTTACATAGATTCTACTTTAAGTACACATTATTTTTACAGAGATAAGCTCACATTTTATCTCTGAGTTATAAAAATTAAGTGACATGTGAAGCATTTGAGGTTGTGTTGTGTTACTCTATGAACTGTCTCCTATTTATTAAATATTAACATCTAAAATCAGGGAAACTAAACAGACCTTATTTCAGTTTAAATTAAAAGAAAAATGGATAATAACATGAAATTTGCCATCTTATAACTTTGTAAATAAATACCAGAAGGTTTCATTTCTAAAAGGCTCTAATATATATGTAAATTTTATAAACTCTAATCAATTACCTGAAGTAACTGGATTAGTGTATATATATATATATATATAAGAAAACATTTGAGTGGTAAAATGCAATTCTCATATTGTGCATTTTCTATAGAGATATAAATGAGTAAAAGTAGGCATACATTTTTCTAAAAGTAATAAGCTATATTCGATTACAAATTTGTAATTAATATTTTATATTATAAACCTTTATTAGCTTGATATTTAAGTGACTGGAGACACTATTTGATTCACAAAGAATTGATGTTACGAATTCAGATAAACCAGAAGAATAATTCACTTACCAAAGAAAATGAAGACTATCATAGTGGTCAACTTGGGGCTGTTTAACTGCAAGAAAGGCAGATGTGTTTTTTCCAACAACCTCCTTAACAGTAACTGTCCAGAACAAAGCTTTGCTTTCTGCCTGTGCTTCCTGAAAGCATCCCTGATTCAAGTCAGCTTCCTGTCACCGCTTCCTCACCAATCTCTCCTGAGCTGTGAACTTTCCTAATTAGGTACAAATCCAATTATTTTCTTCTGAGTGTACTGATCTAGGATATTATGCTTCTAAGAAAGCCCAAGAGCCAAATACTAAGAAATGATACATGCTCTGCACATTCAGGGAAAAAGATGCTTTTATTTTCTCCTTCAACTAGAATACCAAACTATGTTGTATACAAACCTCCCAACTGTAACTCCAGAGTTCCTAGACACTTGAGTGTGCTCTGTTTTTACTTCAATAGTTTGCATCATTCAGGCAATCTTATGTCTCTGAGGATAGGGAAAAGGATAAAAGGCATAAAGAAAGCCCAAGAAAACACACAGGGAATTCAAGTTCCACTAGGATCAAACCCATGTACCTCATCTTTCCTAACAGGTGCTCCAAACTCCAGTGTACTTAAAACTTGGGTTGTTTCTGTTACAGTTCCTCTAACATTTCCAATAAAACAATATTTACAAAATGACTCCTCACCATGATGCAGGAATTTCTCATCCCCTGGAAAAGTAATCATCCACTTGTGTTTGCCACTTGACACTGTTTTTGCCTGAGTTTTAATGAGAGGCATTGCGATGGTCTGAATATTTGTGTCCCCCTCCCAAGTTCATAGGTTGAACTCTTAAACCCAAGAGGAGATGGCATTAATAGATACAGCATTTGGAGGTCACATAAATCATGGGACACAATTCTCATGAATGAGATCAGTGTCTTAGGAAGGAAAGTCGAGAGAGCCTTGCTCCTGCCATCCTCTGAGGACACAGTGACAAGTTGGCATCTATGGACTAGGAAGATGGTTCTCATGAGACCATGGCTGTGTTGGCACCTTGATCTTTGACTTCCAGCCTCTGGAGCTGTGATAAACAAATTCCTGTTGTTCGTCAGCTTCCCTGTCTGTAGTATTTTGTTATATAGCAACCTGAATGGACCAGACGAGCATTACTGATCTGATATTACTGTAATTGCACTATTCCTCACAATCATTTACCTGGGGACAACCTGAAGCTTCCACTTTTACAACAGCCTGAGACCTTTTTGTAATGGACACTTAGGAAATAAAAAATGCTGCTAAACAGGAAACTAGGAAAAAATGAGTATGAATAACTGACTATAGTGAGGTGGGGGAGGAGCATTTGTGTTTGCAGTTGCACAGTGGGAGAGTTGTTGGTTGCAATTACTCACATTTAATTTACACATAAAATATGTTGCAGCATATATTTTAAAGTTGAAGTATAGTTGATTTACAGTGTTGGGCCAATCTCTGGTGTACAGCAAAGTAACTCAGTTATATACATACATACAATGGAGTAGCACACTTTGTTCTCAGAATGCCTGATGGAAAAAAAACAGACTCTGGAGTCCCACAAACTAAAATTGTTTTCTCCTAGATGTAGGTAAATAACTTTACATCAGAAGTCATTATATTTACTCCTCTGTAAAATGTGCTGATTGTACCCATGATTGTTATAAATATTAAGTAAGCATATGGGGTTTAAGACAATTACTATTTAGCAAGTAATTATAGCATCATAAAATCAATCAATTATTTTCTTCTAAAAGGCACTGCCACTAAGCTTTTATTACAAATTTTATCAAGATAATTATTCTTTATGATACAAGCCAACTAAAACTGGCTTAAGCTCGAGAGGGATTCAGTGACTTTGCTGGTTTGGAAACTGGCCTCTTACACAAAAGACAAGAAGAATGTGAAGAAAGAGGCAGATAACTCCAGGTTGGTAGGTGTCAGATTGAATACGCAGAGGAACTTATATACAAGGAAGTTGTCTTGGGTGGGACAAAAGACAATTACATGTCCTCACTCACCTGCCAGAATCTTACAAGTTTACAGAGAGGCCTTGGCTGGGTTCAGTCATGCTCTCCATCCAGATGGTCTCAGCCTCGGAGAGCTTGCTCAAGGCTGCGCCCATCAGAATGGCCCCACTGTGGGGACCAGAGACAGAAGGTACATTCGGGATGAGGGTGGGGGATCTTCCCATCACCCAGGTCCAGCTCACAGGTCAAACTACAGTCATACGCCCTGGATGACTTCCTCAAAGAGGTTTCAGGAGTTGGAGAATCAAGGGGCAGAGCTGACTTCCTGTAAGTTTCAAACCTTCAAAGTCTGAAGGCTTTGCCCTCCTGTCTGTCAGGTCCATCCACAGGAAGCTTCTTTCCTGTCAGTGGGAGAGGCTGGCGAGCCCTCAGCCCACATCCTTCTCCCTTAGAAGCCCGAGTGGGAAGTGGGACTCTTTCCATTGTTGTTCAGTCGCTCAGTCGTGTCTGACTCTTTGCTACCCCATGGATTGCAGCACGCCAGGTCTCCCTGTCCATCACCAGCTCCCGGAGCTTGCTTAAACTCATGTCCATTGAGTCAGTGATGCCATCCAACCATCTTATCCTCTGTCGTCCCCTTCTCCTCCTGCCCTCAATGTTTCCCAGAATCAGGGTCTTTTCAAATGAGTCAGCTCTTCACATCAGGAGGCCAAAGTATTGGAGTTTCAGCTTCAGCATCAGTCCTTCCAAAGAATATTCAGGACCAATCTCCTTTAGGATGGACTGGTTGGATCTCCTTGCAGTTCAAGGGACTCTCAAGAGTCTTCTCCAACACCACAGTTCAAAAGCATCAATTCTGCGGCGTTCAGCTTTATAGTCCATCTCTCACATCCATAGACAACTACTGGAAAAACCATAGCCTTGGCTAGACGGACCTTTGTTGGCTAAGTAATGTCTTTCTTCTTTTTTTCCTGAATTGACTGTCATCTCCTCTAGATGGGGCCCACACCCATCAGTCCTGCCAAGAGACGCTGGTCCTGCTGGGTGCCCAGTATCACAGAGGCAGTGGAATCAGCCCTCTTCAACCCACAAGAACTGATGGTGGGACAGGGAGGCATCGCCGGGGGAAACGATGGTGTTAGAAGCAGCATGTGAAGGGGTCTTGGGAAGGAGAAAAACATGCAGTAAAACATATAAATGTTTAATTTATGTGCGACTGCAACAAGAAAAATAAACTGATGAAACAAAAGAAAAGAACACCAAAACACAATTTCCTGCTCAAGGAAGGTTAGTTATGACTTTCTGGAGTGGAGCAATATGCAGAACTGAATACAGTGCATCGGGAGAATGGTGCTAATCTTTTCCAAACAGGTACAGCTGCTGAGGGCTATTGCCTACAGGTAGAGAAAGCATCTGTGGTTATATTCTCACTTATGTCAAAATAATAATTGTCAGCTGGGTCACCATCCAAAGCAAGGTCTTTTTAGCATTTTATTGTGCCATCAAGTCCCTTTCTTCCTACACCTCCTCCTAGGAGTATTTTTAAAGGCATATATATACTTTTTTTTTTTTAAAGTAATACTTCAACAGAGAACTTACTACGTAGCACATGGAATTCTGCTCAATACTGTGTAATAGCTTATATGGAAAAAGAATCTGAAAAAGAATAATATATGTGTGTGTATAACTGAATCACTTTGCTGTATGCCTGAAACTAACACAACATTCTAAATCAACTATACTCTGATATAACTTTTTTTAATGCATGAAAATTGGAAAAAAGGTATTGCAAAGGAAGTTAATCATATTGAAACATATTTGTCAAAATAATTTAAACACATTATGACAGAGTAATATATATGCTTCTTTATTAGGAGAGCAAATATCAAAATCCAGGCAGGTCTAATAAGATTGTGATTTCAATATAGTGATGACCATAGATGCTAATTTGAGATTTTTCCATTAATGCAGTACTATGTAAAAATATCTGCAATTTTCTTTGTGACAATACAGCACAAGAAGTGCTGAATTTTAAATTAGAGTATAATAAAAATTAGAACACAGTTTTGCTCCCATGCAAATGTATAGACACCCCAGATGAATAAACAGTGCCTCCAACTCTATTATTTACTGGTGTGGAAAGTGGCAGTTGAATCAGAACATTTTTAAGATGAGAGAAAATGATTAAAAGATCAGCTTCAGTAGTCTCCAATGGTAATGGGTGCATGATTTTAACATGTATTGTGTTTCGAATAAAATGTTGTCAATGAATAAATGAATCAGAAGGAAACAGAGTTGCTCTGGTTGAAATCTGGGGGTGGGGCCAAGCCTCAAGCTCTGGTCAGGAGGCTTGGCATCACCATCCACAGCTGCCAGAGAGGCATCCAAAGGCTTCATAAGTCCCGCTCAGAAATCACTGATCTCGGGCTTCCCTGGTGCCTCAGTGGGAAAGAATCCGCCTGCCAAGGCAGGAGACGGTTTCCATCCCTGAACTGGGAAGATCCCACATGACACGCAGCAGCTAAGCCCGTGCGCCACAACCATTGAGCCTGTGCTCTGGAGCTGGGAGCTGCAGCTGGGAGCCCGTGTGCCACGACTGCTGGAGCCCATGCACCCTGGAGCCCACGCTCCGCGACAGAGAATCCACTGCAGTGACGTCTGAGCCCCGCGACTGGACAGTAGCCCCCACTCTCCAAAACTAGGGAAAAGCCCACGCAGCAATGGAGACCCCGCACAGCCAAAAATAAAATAATAAATAAATAAAATTCTGCTAAAACATCATTGATCTCATTTAACTGTTTGCAATTTTTTGTCACATAAAGAATCCATTCTCATAACTGCTAAGTAAAATGCACTAAACCTCAAACCTTATCAATGGGCGGGGAAAAAAAAGCCACTATAATTTCTATCCAGCGAAAACTTACTAAAAGCCTACATAGAGCTTTATGAAAAAAACACAACTGAGGCCTGGTTCCTAGTTTCATGGATCGGATAAACCATGCAGAATAAACTACATAAAAAGAAAGAAAGAAAAATTTGTTACAAAATAAAAATATTGTAAATGAGTTGAAAAAATCTGTATGTTAGAAGACATTTGTTTTTGCAGAATAGACAGCTACTCTGTGTTTAATGGCATTTGAACCACCCCTCTCCCCCTGCAAAAAAATACCACTGCATTGCCCTTATATTTGTATTTGTCTACTTAAAATTTTGTAAGATGCCCCTATCTGGAGGAAAAAATATTCTAGCCAGTTTCAGATTTGGAGTTAACCTAAATTTGAGAGCTCTGGGAAGAAGCTATATGTAGAATATAGAATATATAACATATAACATATAAAATGTAACACTCATAGATGCATAGAATGATGAGTTCCTTGGCCACAGGGCCAATAAACACTGTTCTAAGACACTTAGTAATAAATGAGGACATTCAGTATTCGGGGTAAAATAAGAGACTTTCAATGTCTTTTACTGGAGAGTCTCACTAGGAAAGAGAAAAATAGGTCAACAAGATGATGTACTTAGTCACCTCACCGTGAACTGGTCTCCTCACTAATGAGCTGGTAGGAAGTGGCCAGGGCCGGGGGTGGGGACCGGATAGGGAGATGCTGAGACACAGCGAGGAAACGTGCCTGGGAGGCCCGCTCCAGGGCGTCGGGGCTGGGGGGGCGGTGCTCAAATGAACCAATTTCAGTGAAATTCATACTGAGCAGGGAAAAATAGACAAATGACCAGATGGTGGGCAGCCTTTATGCCAAGGAGGCCAGAGTTTATCCACAGAGAAGAGGAAAGCTGCTGGTGAGATTTAAACAGCTAGGTCAATATTTTCAAATCTGCTTCAGCAATGCTAGGGAAGATGGTTTGGCAACAGGGCAACGGTCAGTTTCGTGGTTGTTTCAGTAGATCAGTAGAGACGTGGTTAAGACCTGAACTAAATAGTAGCGGCGATGGAGAGGAGATGGTAGACTCAAAATAGTTAAGGATTTGGGATGTACCGGATGTGGGGACCTTTAGAAATGGAGACGGGGAGGGGGGAGGAGTCCATGCTTCAGATTTGTGTGGCTTGGTTGGTTGTTACTGTGTACCTGGGCAACTGGCTCACAATTCATTGCTCGAAATACAATATAACTGTGTACATTGATAGAATTTTATCCATTGAAGAAGTTAAATATTATCATGAAGCAGCACTATTATGTATGAAACAGATAATCAACAAGGACCTACTGTACAGGCACAGGGATCTCTACTCAATATTCTGTGCTAACCTATATGGGAAAAGAATCTTAAAAAGAGTGGATATATGTGTATGGATAACTGAATCAATTTGCTGTACACATTGTAAATCAGCTATACCTCAATATAAAATCAAAGTAAATTAAAAAATAAAAAAGGATGGAATAACAGTTCCTATGAGCTGTATTCATATGTCACTAGGGAAGACAAACTGGCTGTCCCTGTGAAGATCAAAACAGCTCCACCAAGAACATCACCTTGGGAGAAATTGTGGTACAAGTTCTTGCACCTCATCTAATGGAATCAAGACTATTTCCATCTTTTAGGACTTTACTAACAATAAAAAGGATCTGAGAAATGCAAATATTAATCACATTGCCAATGTCTTTATTCATAAAAAGAAATCTAACTGCTGGCATGGGTACTTTTTTCATGTAGAATGTCAATAGGGAAAAGCCAAGAGATGAAAAGAAATTTTGATTAACGGGTATTAGATCTATAATTAAATCAAAATGGCCTTAATATTTAACAGCATCAAGTTAGGTTAGTCCCCATATATCACTGTGCATGATAATGTGGTCTTGCTTTCTTTGGGTAAATTAATCTCCTCAATCATAAGCATCTCAGTGGTCTTACAGGGCTTCTTCTAAATAAAATTGAACATCTCTCTGTGACTGTATTTTGTTGACCTCTTTTTAAGTTTTGGGGGAATCTTTTTTCCAAGCTCTTGGGAAATAATGTAAGTATAATGTAAATAATAATATTTTTCTTCGACACAGATAATTTATAGTTTTTTAGAGTAGAACATCATTTATAATTAAGCTAATATAAGGGCCAAATTATGCATTTTCCTACAAAAAATGTATTCCATGGAAGATTTTATCTGTAAAGAGCTAGTATTCCTATGTGAAGACAGCAGCTCTGTATCTGTTTTTTGAATTGTTCTGGAACTTCTATTAGTTGAGTCTGATTTTTCAGGAATTTGTAACAGCTCTAAAAACTATAATCCAGACCAACCATTGAAAAATATCCTTAATCCTTTCAAATTTTTGTTTCCTAACTTGGTATCTGTTCTCTGCTTCACGTTTCACGTTAATCACAGAGTCTATCGCACATTCCAACCATTATGGGAAAGGTTATATACCTGTTGATTTGGCAATTTATTATTAAATGGAGAAGGGACCTTTTGCTACCAAATTTCTTCAACATACATTTATGCATAAGTTTAATATTTTCTTCGTTTATGTTGGGAAGTGGTATTTTTTGAAATGTGGTCCTCTATTGCACAGAGATTGCCCTCCAGAGAGATGAATGATTGAAGGAAGAGAGGTGAAGCTTTTTGCTGAATTATACTGGGTGACTTTGTAAGGTCAGCTCTCCCGGGGGAGTATGAGATGGCCATGAGCTAAACGGGAAGAGAATTCAAAAGAAAGAGGGGGTAAATGTACATATATAGTTTGTTCACTCTGCAGTACAGCAGAAACTAACATTGTAAAGCAACTATACTGTGATAAAAAAAAAAGAGACAAGAAAGAGATGGCAAGCAATAACCTACAAGGACTTATTATTTTTAATATGCTGTTGAGACCAGTTGAGACATTTTTATACTGTTTAAATTACTTTCTTTTCCTTTACAAGGTACAGTTTCTTTTCATTTTAAAGGATTTGATACTTATGCATATCATTTGAAAAACAACAGACAGATGTATCTTTGTTTAAATCACCCAGAGATAGCCACTATTTTATTACCAGCTGTCTTTTCTTTGCTTTAAAAGTTTTTCTTTATTTATTACCTTTAAAACTTCATTGCTATCATATTTGTATACATTTTTTATAATTTAAACATTAACAGTATCTGTCATTTTTCTCCTGATTGTAAATGTCAAGGAAAAAAGTCACAGTGATCCTATTACAGATGGGTAGCACATGTAAATACTGGGTTATATCTCTTAGGTTTTCTAACATCCATACATATGGATATTATATAACATCCCACTCCCTGGATCTCTCTATTCCCTGGGATACCATATTTTTTAATTAAGGTATATACATCATTTTTTAAACATAAGGGTATTGCACATATAACAGACTACAATATATTATAAACATAACTTTTGGGACTTCTCTGGCAGTCCAGAGGTTAAAACTCTATGCTTCCCATGCAGGAGACATGGGTTCGACCCCTGGTCAGGGAACTAAGATCTCACATGCCACGTGGCCAAAAATAAGCAGACAACAAACAAACAAACAAAACACACAACTTTGATATGCAATGGAAAACAACAAAAAATAACTATGACTTGCTTTATGGTGATATGTGCTTAGTTGCAGTAGTCTAAAATATCTCAGAGATATGCATTTAATGAACTACCAATAACTCTAGTAAAATGAGGATAGAGTACTGACTTAGCAAGATGAAGATCATTTGTGATAATAAGAGGAGTATTTTGGGGGTAAATGGATTCAGGGTAAAGTGAAAGCAAAACAATCTTTGGTAACGGGTATTTCCTTTTTCGAGGAAATGTATTATAAAATGAAGCAAAAAATTCAGACAGTATCTGGAGAAGGTTGGGAGGTCAAGGAAGAGGAATCAAAGGTATTGGATTATCTTTGTCCTACCCTAAAACACTTCCTGAGTGCAAATAAAAATCAAATGACTTTTTGGGTCACATCTATGACTGGCTGCCACCAGAAAATTACTAGGGTTAATCAATGAATTTGGTAAAGTTGAAATATAAAATTAATACATGGAAATTCCTTGCATCCCCCGTTTTTCTGAACCTGGCATTTTTATTTATGTTTCCAATTCATTATTTCTTCTATTAGTATGTAAAAATCACTCCAAAACATAGTGTCTTAAACCTACAGTAATAATTTACTGTCCCTTGCTGTCTTCTGTGCATCTGGAAGTGGGGATGGCCTGGCTGAGTGGTTCTGGCTCAGGAGAGCCTTCAGGTTGCAGTCAGACCGTTTTTTAAAGGCTTGTTCTTGAAAACCTCTTTGTCACTAGTCTGGAGCCTGAACTGGGAGACCTGGAACAGCTAGGATTTCTGAAACACAGACTTTATCTCTATGTAGTTTTTCCATGTGGTTGAAAAGAGTAGCTTTAAGATAACCAGGCTTCTTACATGCAGTTCTGGGTTCCTGAAGCATGTGTCCTGAGACATTCAGACAGAAATTGTCACGGCCTTTCATGAATCTGGCTCTGAAATTGTGCAGCATCACTTCTCCTGCATCCTATTGGCCCAGGAAGTTACAAAGTTCTGCTTATTTTCCAGGGAAGGAAACACAGACCCCCCTTCCTGATGGAATATGGTCAAGGTAACAGTGCAAAATCAGGATGTAGGGTTGAAACTATACTGATGTAGGCATCTTTGAAAGGTTATGGTTGGCCACATCTCCCAAGCACACCAATCTCCTTTCTTTTCAAATCTTGTTCCTCCTTCTAATTATTTTCTTATACTTCAACATACCTTCAGTCCTGTATGATTTTCTTATTCCCATTTTTCTCCTGGCTTCCCCTCCTTGCCTCCCTTTCCAAAGCTCATGCTAAGGATTTTTTTTCACACTTAATAGTCTTAGATGCTTTCTACTTATGATCCTAAAATACACTAAGCATGCCAACCTCTAAATCAAATGATTTTGCTTCTGCACTGTTGAATTTTACTGGACAAAACTACATTGCTATGTTTTCTGGCATTGCTATTAATAATTTCTACTTTCAACCAACACTCAAGGAATACTTTTTGTCGTCTAGTTAAAAATATTCACCACTTATGCTGTGTGAATATGGTAAGCCCAGGATAGAAATGATTTGTGTTTTATCCAGCATGTCATTCATGAACTTTCATAGAGAGATTTACATGAAAGAAGCAATCCTAAGCATTCCTTTAGCAGTACTGGTCAGTAGAAATGCTTATTTCATAAGGGAAAATGTTGCTATGTTCAGATCTATGAGGCAAATTGAAATGGACTGTCAGCAGGGGGCAGCGGCTACACTAAGGTGGTAGATTTGGTCCCAGGGGTGGAGCCCCAGGCACTGGGGGAGAGAGGAGCTTTCCAACCTCCAGTATGTGAGGAATGAGGACTCAGCCCCTGCTAGGGGGTCAGGAACCGGGAAAGAATGTCAGTGTAGGTAGGACCAGGTGGAGGGTCATTGGAGTCAACAGCCAGATCAAGGACCACGGGAAGACTCAAAGCATAGCTTCCTGATGAGAGGGTGAAGGCCTCATTCCAGAGGCAGAACCGTGTGAGCCAGGTGTCCCCCAGACGATGGTCAGAGGATATGGATGAGGCCCTGGGCTGGGGGGTGGGTCTGTGAGAGATGCTACCTGGTTCAGACACATTCAAACGTGCTTCCAAAGCAGCTCCTTGGCACTCCCAGCAGGCATAGGCACCTCCGAACTCAAAGCGGTCATCTGGGGGGCTAATGTAACAAAGTACCATGAGCTGAGTGGCTTGGAACAGCATAAAGGTGTTATCTCATGATGCTGGATGCCAGAAGTCCAAAATCAAGGTGCAGATGGGGCTGGCTCCTCTTGAGGGCTCTGAGGGAGAATCCTTTCCCTGTCTCTCTCCCAGCTTCCAATGTCTTATCTGCTAGCCTCGGCGTCCTCAGCTTGTAGAATCATCACTTCAGTCTCTGCCTTCATGACACATATGTCATTTTCCCTGTGTATGCTCTCCCTAAACCTCCCTTTTTTATAAAGGTGCCACTCATAAGGGATTAAGACCCAAGCAAAAATCCGTGTCTTTACTGCTTCAGCAAAAACGCTATCTCCATATAAAGTCACATTCCGAGCTTCTGGGAGTTGTGACTTCGACATATATTTTCTGGGGGGACATAACACCCTTTTTCACCAGGCCTTCAAGTGCTCGGTGCTCCTTAAAAATATCCTGCTTCTCAAACACACCTATTGCAAATATTAAACACCTTCTAAAATCTACCTTTTCAATTCTCTCTCCTATCAGCAGAAACTTTCGTTTGCTTCTATCCCAAATCTCTCTTTTTTCTAATTTAATTTCTCCAATATTTAATTTCTAAAACTCAAAATTTAGTTTCTTTTCATCATGTTTTATAAAAAACAACATATTCATACCCAATTTTTCTTTTATATATGTGTGTGTGTGTTAGTCTTCCAGTCGTGTCCAACTCTTTGCAACTCCATGGACTGTAGCCCACCAGGCTCTTCTCTCCATGAGATTATCCAGGCAAAAATACTGGAGGAGGTAGTTATTCCCTTCTCCAGTGTATCTCCCAACCCAGGGATCGAACCTGTGACTCTTATGTCTCCTGAATTGGCAGCTGAGTTCTTCACCGTCTGAATCACTGGGGAAGCCCAAACTATTTTCCATTTGCTGTCCTTGAAGTGTTCTCTTTTTTAATATTTTTGAATGAATAATGTCTTTTCAGTTTTAACGGCATTCTAAGTCAATTATTTATTGAGCCACCAATGTCTTAACTGATCATCCTTGTAGAGCAAGGCCACCACCAGCCCCTGGCAGAAAGGGCTGTGGTCCCAGTGACGGCAGAGTCCTGACTGTCAAAACTAGAAAATTGGCAGCAGTGTTTGCATACAGGATGCAACATATTCCAATCTGTGCTGGAGGTCATTGGCTGGGCATAAACGATTCAGAGGACAGCTCGCGGTATGAAACTCCACCTACCTTTGCCTCCCTGATCACCATATTTCAGAATAAGTGTGATAAGAAGGGGAGGACAATTTCACAAATGCATTTAAAGCACCACTGCTACTGCAACAGCCTTATTTCTGTAAAAACGGGTGGTGGCTGGGATCCATTATAAATAGAAATAAACATAAACGTGACCTTCTCTCCCTTCGAATCTTCACCTGGATATTAAATCTAATGTTTGTTTTCCAGTCCCATTGCCACCGCTTTGGTTTAGATCCAGTCACTATTCTTCAGGGTCAACAGTTACATAAAAACCCATCTGAGAATTAAATTTAACAATGTGCGGCTCTCCAATTCTCCAGCTACAGACTGTTCATATACTCTGCAGAGCCTATGTCTAATTATATCAGTCCTTGGGATAGAATTCCTAAACTGTTCTCCTTTACATAACACGCTTCCAATTTCCTTGAGTATTACCAAAAGCTTTCCCACTCATTTAATACCATTTCCTGCCATGGGCTCCCATTTCCCTTTAGATCATGTGCAATTCTCCAGAGGATTCACCCTGGTCCATGACTACTCCATTGTGGATTTGCCCCTTTTGCCCAGAATGCCTTCCTCACCTCTGCCTTCCAATGGCAGTAGAGCCTTTCCTTCCAAAGCCTCCTTTCCCTGGAGAAAGCCAATGCTTTCTCCTAATATCTAATACCTAAAAAGCAATTTTTAAACTTGATTTATATTCTTTCCCCAAGAAGTTTCAGCTTCATCGGGCAGGGATTGAATACTTTTCATCTCTATATCCTTAGAACAGCGTTTGTTATTGATGTTGCTCAGTCATTAGGTGGTGTCTGAGTCTTTGTG
The DNA here is from genome assembly GCA_024291935.2 of Okapia johnstoni. Taxonomy (NCBI): domain Eukaryota; kingdom Metazoa; phylum Chordata; class Mammalia; order Artiodactyla; family Giraffidae; genus Okapia; species Okapia johnstoni. The sequence goes on along the minus strand of JAGTYA010000027.1, from coordinate 1,210,890 downwards.
ACCCCTTGGACTGCAGCAGACCAGGCCTCCCTGTCCTTCACTATCTCCTGGAGTTTGCTCAAACTCATGTCCATTGAGTCAATGACTCCATCCAACCATCTCATCCTCTGTCGTCCCCTTCTCCTCCTGCCCTCAATCTTTCCCAGCATCATTCTTTACCAAACAGTCAGCTCTTCACATCAGAAAAATATTTAGGTAAGAGATAAGAACAATATTTTTCTCCTTCCTAAAGGATGTCTCATATCACTGCTAACATTTTTCAGAGATAAAGTACAAGGTTGGACAGGGGTTCTTCATCTACTGACTTGGTAGATGAAGGTTTATTTAATTTTTTTTTTTAAACTAAAGTTTATTTGGCTGCACTGAGTCTTAGTCATGTTTTTCAAACTCTTAGTTGTGGCATGAGGGATATAGTTCTCTGACCAAGGATGAGCCTGGGCCCCCTGCATTCAAAGCACAGAGTCATAACCACTGGACCACTGAGGAAGTCCCTGAATGAAGATTTATTGAGTGCCTGCATCTTGTGAGGGACTGCTCAGCCCAGTGTCTGGCACACAAATCTTATGAATACAACCCGATTCCTGACTTCACATAGCTTATGTGCCAACAGGGAAGAAAATTCCTAAATTAAAGACCCAAATCTACAATTTGTTTTATATATCAATCTATCTACCTATCCACGGGCACATAGACACAATGGAATAAAGGAATATAGCTCCACCTGGGGATAATATAATGATGCATTTGATTTTAACTGGAGGGAAAAATGCCTACATATCCTACAGAAAATTCTCTAAAGATACTGTTTCTTGTCATAGGATTCAATATGCGAAGGACATACATGAGTTCTCCAAGTTCTAATTATCTTCTAATTTTCTCTAGTCAGTTCCTAAAGGGCCATGTGGAAGTATATTTATACCTAAGTCCAAATTAACATCATCGGGAGGAATGAGTTTTGCTTTGGCTTGTAACTTTTTTGTGATCAAATATTGCTGGCTGAAAATTCGTAACTAGGAAAATACTCAGCAGTCTTGAAAAGAGCCTGGAATGATGCTATGTTAACTGGAAATTAGCAAAGTCATATACTTCACCTCTCATGAAAAATGGGATTGTGTTGACGTTTCTGCAAAGAAGAAGCCCAACAAAGACAATGACTTGAATGAAATGCTGCTCATTTCAGCTGAGACGTCCACAGACAACAAGCAATCTCAAGACATAGTGGACTCAAGACTAAAACAGACATTTGACCCCCAAGGCCCCAGGTTATACTTCAGTGGTCAAATGCCAGTCTTGACCAGCTGAATCAGAATAACGGAGTCTCACCCGACTAAAACAGTGTACCCAGGTGGTGTCAGGGAGCTGTCTTTTTAGCAAGAATCTCAGAGGATGCTGAAGCAGAGGTGGGTTGATAGTTCCAGACGTGAAAGCCTGGCCACACTGATTTTAGCTTGGAAACAAAATATAATCAAATATCACAGCCATTTAAAAACATCGCAGTCCATCATTTACAGAACATCAAACTTCTTTACACATCACTACCTTGACACACTCTCTAAGACCACCTGGTTGAAAAATAAACACCAACGTGACTGGATGAGGTGTCTTGCTGTTTGGATAAGCAGGCTTTCTACCAGCTAATATCTTAGGGCAGGAGCACTGAATTGAGCTACTTTTGTTTGGTGGGCTTGTTGAGGCATAACTGTACAAAGATGATATTTATTTAAAGTTCTGTATTTAAAGCCTCTTTAGATGGTAGTAGTTGGAAGCTGCTTCAGTGATCTACTCTGGATAACCCTAGTAGCAACATGATTTTGCCACATGTGTGTAAAGCACTGGCTTTTATTCTGTGCTCTGTAACAGGGAAAGGGACCCTTTATTCCAGTAGAAGTAGATGTTGTATTAAAGCAAGTTTTTGCAATATTTAAAGGAGGGGGCAGAACTCATTACTGTGCCATTGCATTGGAAAATCTTACGAGGGGACCATCTAACAGACCTTGACTCTTGAGAAAATATTTATTTAAGCGTTAGAAGCAGGCTTACCCTCAGGCTTTGATGGGGTAGGGAGAAGGTTTTGATTTCTGAACAAGTTGCAATCATGGGTGCTTTTAACCTGCCTGTAAGTCATTAATGAGTGATAAGCATAAACAAAACCCCCATGAGACTATCAGAATGCTGTTAACTTTGGAACCACGCATTTGTGTGAATGGAATCGGGAAAGGATTTTGTCTTTCTCAGTCTTCTGATTTCCTCGGTCCAGTTATGTGTAAAATAAGTCATCATGAGGGCACCGTTTAGGGGCAAGAAGGTAAGGAAGAGATGGCCCCCTTCAACAACCAGAGAATAACAACCAGGGAGGCATAGCTGAAGTGAAATATTCAGATTCTATTGGTAAAACAAAAGCAAAACGAACAGAAGAAAACAAGGTCTACAGATGCTTCTTTACAATAATACATCCTAAAGACCTAATATTTTCACAGAAGGAAAGTAGGGTTTGAGGATTAGCAAATGCAAAGGAAGATGTATAATTTGTAAAGAGAAAGGTACAGTTTTAAAATAAAAGCATTTAAATGAATTCATTCTATTCTTAAAAGATAAAATACTGGACAGAGTGCATGGAGAATATTCCCCTTAGAGTGGGAAACTATGCAACATGATTAGCTTTACAATTAGATAAAGGGCGTGTTGCTGCCTTGTCATGATGAGGAAGATGGTAAAGTAAGTTCCAGTATGATGACGGCACAGTGGAAGGAATGAAGTGCAGGATTTAGAAAGTAAAATGTCCCGGCTCCAGACGCATTTACAAGGGATAACCTACTATTTACTATTTTTAAAAGATGAATAAATAAAGAAATTATTCATAGCTAGCCCAGGAGAAAATGAGATAACCCACTCCTGCCCTCAAATACACAATGAAAAGCGAAGATTGGACAATAAGAAGGAAGAATTAGAGAGGATTTGCAAGATCAAGTTAAGCAAATTTATATGGTCTTAATAAGCATTTCTAAATAATGAAATTATTTTTGGAACAGTTCAAAAAAAAACTAAGAATAGAACCACCCTATGATGCAGCAATCAATCCTGGCGATATATACAGAAAAACTATAACTAGAAAAGATACACGCATCCCTACGCTCATAGCAACATTATTCACAATAGCCAAGATGTGGCAACTGCTCGTTGTATTTGAATGTAAGGAATGGGCCTACTCATGGGTTCAGTTGTATCTGACTCTCTGTGACCCCACGGACTGTAGCCCACCAGGCTCCTCTGCCCATGGAATTTTCCAGGTGAATACTGGAGTGGGTTACCACTTCCTACTCCAGGGGATCTTCCCTACCCAGGGATTAAAGCCTTATCTTTTGGACCCTTGCATTGGCAGGTGGATTGTTCACCACTGCACACCAGGATAAATATCAATAACCGCAGATGTGCAGATGACACCATCCTTATGGCAGAAAGCAAAGAGGAACTAAAGAGCCTCTTGATGAAAGTGAAAGAGGAGAGTGAAAAAGTTGGCTTAAAGCTCAACGTTCAGAAAACTAAGATCATGGCATCTGGTCCCATCACTTCATGGCAAATAGATGGGGAAACAGTGGAAACAGTGTCAGACTTTATTTTTTTGCGCTCCAAAATCACTGCAGATGGTGATTGCAGCCATGAAATTAAAAGACGCTTACTCCTTGGAAGTAAGGTGATGACCAACCTAGATAGCATATTTAAAAGCAGAGACATTACTTTGCCAACAAAGGTCCATCTAGTCAAGGCTATGGTTTTTCCAGTAGTCATGTATGGATGTGAGAGTTGGATGGTGAAGAAAGCTGAGCGCCAAAGAATTGATGCTTTTGAACTGTGGTGTTGGAGAAGACTCTTGAGAGTCCCTTGGGCTGCAAGAAGATCCAACCAATTCATACTAAAGGAGATCAATCCTGGGTGTTCATTGGAAGGACTGATGTTGAAGCTGAAACTCCAATACTTTGGCCACCTCATGCGAAGAGTTGACTCATTGGAAAAGACCCTGATGCTAGGAAGGATTGGGGGCAGGAAGAGAAGGGGACGACAGAGGATGAGGTGGCTGGATGACATCACCGTCTCGATGGACACAGGTTTGGGTAGGCTCCGGGAGTTGGTGATGGACAGGGAGGCCTGGTTGCTGTGATTCATGGGGTCGTAAAGAGTCGGACACTACTGAGCGACTGAACTGAACTGAACTGAGGCCTCAGGAAGCATCGCTACAAATAAACCTAGTGGAGATGATGGAATTCCAGTTTAGCTATTTCGAATCCTGAAAGATGATGCTGTGAAAGTGCTGCACTCAATATGACAGCAAATCTGGAAAACACAGCAGTGGCCACAGGACTGGAAAAGATCAGTTTTCATTCCAATCCCAAAGAAAGGCAATGCCAAAGAATGTTCAAAAGACCACACGATTTCACTCATCTTACACACTAGGAATGTAATGCTCAAAAATCTCCAAGTGAGGCTTTAACAGTATGTGAACTATGAACTTCCAGATATTCAAGCTGGATTTAGAAAAAGCAGATGAACCAGAGATCAAATTGCTAACATCTGTTGGATCATCAAAAAAGCAAGAGAGTTCCAGAAAAACATCTAATTCTGCTTTATTGACTATGCAAAAGCATTTGGCTGTGTGGATCATAACAAACTGTGGAAAATTCTTCAAGAGATGGGTATACCAGACCACCTGACCTGCCTCCTGAGAAATTTGCATGCAGGTCAAGAAGCAACAGTTAGAACCGGACATGGAACAATGGACTGGTTCAAAATTGGGAAAGGAGTATGTCAAGGTTGTATATTGTCACCGGGCTTATTTAACTTATATGCAGAGTACATCATGAAAAACGCTGGGCTGGATGAAGCACAAGCTGGAATCAAGATTGCTGGGAGAAATATCAATAACTTCAGATATGCAGATGACACCACCCTTATGGCAGAAAGTGAAGAGGAACTAAATAGCTCTTGATGAAAGTGAAAGAGAAGAGTGAAAAAGCTGGCGTAAATCTCAACATTCAAAAAACAAAGATCATGGCATCTGGTCTCATCACTTCATGGGAAATAGATGGGGAAACAATGGAAACAGTGATAGACTTTATTTTTATGGGCTCCAAAATCACTGCATATGGTGACTGCAGCCCTGAAATTAAAAGATGCTTGCTCCTTGGGAGAAAAACTATGACCAACCTAGACAGCATATTAAAAAGCAGAGACATCACTTATCCCAGAAAGATCTGTCTAGTCAAAGCTATGGTTTTTCCAGCAGTCATGTATGGATGTGAGAGTTGGACCATAAAGTAAGCTGAGTGCTGAAGAATTGATGCTTTTGAAGAGTTGTGTTGGAGAAGACTCTTGAGAGTCCCTTGGACTGCAAGGATATCCAACCAGTCAATCCTAAAGGAAATCAGTCCTGAATATTCATTAGAAGGACTGATGCCAAAGCTGAAGCTCTAATACTTTGGCCACTTGATGGGAAGATCTGACTGACTGGAAAAACCCTGATGCTGGGAAAGATTGAAGGTGGGAGGAGAAGGGGGTGGCAGAGGATGAGATGGTTGGATGGCATCACCGACTCAATGGACACGAGTTTGAGCAAGCTCTGGGAGTTGATGATGGTCAGAGGAGCCTGGCATGCTGCAGTCCAGGAGGCAGTAAAGTGTCAGACATGACTGAGGGACTGAACTGAACTGATATAAAGGGCTTCCCTGGTGGCTCAGACAGTAAAGAATCTGCCTGCAGTGTGGGAGACCTGAGTTCGATCCCTGGGTTGGGCCAATTCCCTAGTGGAGATCATGGCAACCCACTCCAGTATTCTTGCCTGGAGAATCCCCATGGACAGAGGAGCCTGGTATTTCACAGAGTTGGACATGACCAAGCAACTATGTACTAAGCACTATGTCTATAAAAACATATATAAAATGCACGTTCTTAAATTTGTCGTTGAACTTCAAATGTTCCTAAATTCTTTAAGTATAATTGCCAAGAAAATAAATCACTTAATTATGTTGCCATGTTTACTGGTCTAATAATAAATTTGAAATCAAAGATTCATCATTTTCTAAGTCAAAACAAGATTTGTTGTCTATATCACTCAGTTATACATATTCATTCACGCTTGCATGTATATACTGAGCAAATTCTTAAATGACCATTTCCCCATTCCTTAATGGGAATCGTACATGATTGAGACACAGCTTTGTAAACAAGTTCTAATCTGTCCACTTTAACTGCATAAAGAGAGCTTTCAGATCTGTGGCCCCATGAAAAGGAGCAGCACTTCTTTCTGAAGATGCTCTTGTTGTCACATCTGCAATAAATTAAGTGTTGGGTTGCCATGGTCTGCTAAGAATTTCCCAACCTCATAAACATTTTATGTGTACCATTCTCCCTTTGAGATTTGGGGTGCCATTGCCTTCTCCATATTAATTCAAACCTTGTGCCATTAATTAGACAGTGATTACTTAAAAACAACCGCACTTTTTGTTTGCTTTAAATTGAGTTTTTTGTTATTGTTGCTTAGTATTTTACTTTTCTGCTCTTGCGTAGGGACCAGATTGATGAAAATTAATGGAACAGAGGCTTTGTTTTCAAAGGTGGTGCCAGCAGCACCTGCTCCAATGCACATCCTAGTGACCTGCTATTGCCTTGGCCTGAGGGTCTCAACACCGGGATCCTTTCTAAGTTGAGGCGGCAAGCTTAGCTGGGGCTTTAATAGGTAGCAGACACAGATCCAGAAGACCACAGGAACAAGCAGATATTGAAGACAAAATTGGGGTCTTGAGGGAATATAAAATTGCAAATATTTGGATATAGCAATGTACGTTTTCTTTCCCTTTTTTTTCTTGAGCTCTGCTTCATTTGTTCACAAATGAGTCACTTACCCCTGGTTCACCTCAAGCGATAACCCAAGAAGAGAATCATACTTACTTATCTATTGGCTGGGGTTGGGCCGAAGGAGGCCAGGAACTCTGCAGGGCAAGGCAGGCAGGGGGCGTGGGGCCGGGGGGTGGGGCTGGGGGCGGGCCTGGGGGCTGAAGAGTGAAATGGTCGTGTCAGAAGGGCAAGGTCCAAGAAGTGCTTTGAGAACTTTCCTCTGTGACTCCCATTCCTGGCCACTGGCCCCAGTGAAAGTGAAAAAGTGAAGCTGGGTGAACTCGCTTCATGGTTCCGGGAGGAGGTCTGGCCAAGCCCCTAGTCTGTCCTGATGGATCACTCAGAGCAGAAACCCCCACCGCTGAAACAACCGGTCTCTCCCAGGCTTCCACCCTGAGTTTCACTTTGCCTTTAGAAACTACCCCACCTTCAAGTCTCCATCTCTAGAAGGAGCCAAGCAACGACCTTCCCCAGTTACTTGGGCTTCATTTTGATCAAAGTTAGAATCAACAGGGCTGAATAACAATGAATTTTTAAATTAAAATCCTTGACAGTTGATTCTGTCATTTATCAGAATGGAAAGCAGGAAATACGCATTTTAAAATTTATCCGTGAACTTAAAATAGCCTTGAAAGTTTTAGATACAATGATCACCAGAAAAATTGTTTATTTGTGTAAATACCAAACAGACTAGTCTAAGAACAAATTGAAAATCACAAGGTCATCTTTTCCTCTAAGTCAAAAGAAGATTTGATCTCTTAATTCAGATAAAAGCTCCAAAATTTAATACTCTATATATGCAGTTTTACATAATTTTTATGAAATATTTCTATCTTAATTCTAACCATCTTTATTATAGTACCTGCTCTTAAAAACAGCATTAAAAAACTTTTATATCATGATTATCTCTGATTATATAAACTTATTGGGAAACATCTTTGGGTCATTAAGTACTGCACCAGAGGGCTTAATTCAATCCTTAACTGCAGAGATTTGACAGTAGTTATGAGTGAATATCCAACTTATCTAATGAACAACAACAATATCTTTCATACAATGGAGAGGACGGTGTGAATGTGATTATAGAATTCTCAGTATGGTTTTTACTTGAAAACTACCTAAGCAGCATCATCCATGGTAGTTGGTACACAATCACGTCAGATTGGATAAGAAATTTCTTCATGAAGACACAATGTCAGGCCTAAAGAACTTTAAATGTATAAAATAACAGTTAAACAAGTGACATGATGTTACACACGTGGCATACAACAATTATAGAAATACATTTCATGAAAAACTCAAAAAGCATTATAAATCCAAAACTTACAGAGACATTTTGAGATTATGGAAATACGTGGCAAAGTGGACAGAGTAATTCACTCCCTCTTTAACTGCAACAGTTCTCTAGAAAATGGTGTCCCTTGAATTTGGGGAGATAAGTGTTCTTCATGCCTTTGCACTTTGTTTACTATGTACATAATGTAATAGAGTAGACTTAAATTGACAGTATTTTCTGTGTTTACATATATTGTCTCTGAAAAGAAATCTATAATTTTGCTCCATGCCATTTGAAAGCTAATGCACATGACCTAATAGATTTTTTTCTTTTTAGGCTTGTAACTTGTAAGAAGTAGAAAAGTCTTCTGTTGTAAAATTAACTGGAATTGCAAAGCTCTCTAAATGTTCTTGGCTGCCCAGATTTTTTGAAATGCAATTGATTATTATTATTTATATCAAGTGCAAAAACATCTATTATTGCACTAGCATTAAAATAGTAACAGCGATCCTCACAATTTGTGTCCAGTTCTCGCTGAAGTTTTTCATTCTGATATTGTCCTTCAAGTTTATATGCATTCAGATTACATCTTATAAGCGTATTTTTCTTTATCTTCATAAAAACAATGTACACTGGGAGTGAAGTTCAATATCATTGTGCCTAACACTTTTGTAATTAATTTATCCAGGACTTATAACAGTTATTTAATACCCAAGAAATGTTCCCAGCCTTGGAGAATTTAGAAGCCATCTTCCTCAGAAACTGAGAGTCATCTTTTTGCTAAGAATGAATTAATTTGAATATTAATATTGTCATGTTTGTAGAAATTCAGAAATAATGAAGTTCAAATGCACTCTGTATGAGGTAAAATTATCATCATTCCTACTGATAACGAAATTTCAGTAACACTAATGACATTTTACATTCAGTCTTTGAAATATGGCAAAGCAAGAGAGATACGTATTCTATGTGTAGCATCAAACAGTCCCAACATACTCTTTTCGGAAATCTCACTTGTGTTATTATTAGCACATAGTGAGGTAAGTAGTTGACCCTTTTTTTCTATAAGATTGGCAGGTTTGGGGAACACCTGTTTCTTTCCTCTTTGTCCTATTAAGGTCAGTACTAAATCCAGACCCCTTAGGAGGTTTCCTGCATCAGATAGTTGGCAGAAGCGTGCATGGGCTGGCAGCCCATTCCCACAGTTTCTTAAAAGGACTAATGTGTGTGTATCTGTCCTTTGCTTTTAGGCAATGCTCATTCTTGGAAAATGTCTGCTTCAGCAGACTTAGACTTTTGTTAAGGGTAAATAAAACTGGAGATTTGAAAGTTTTAGTTAGAAACTCAGATCATGCAGGTAGCCATAAAGCACACAAGGGCCTTAGAACCTGTCTTCTCTCCACACTGCACTTGTAACACAATATTTCATGACCCATTATTTCTTTGACTGAGATGATGCTGAGTGATTTTCAACATTGGGACTCGCCTCTTCTTTCTGACCTCCAATCAGGTTGACAGTAGTGATGATGATGGTCCCTGCTGTAGATACCTGGGGAGTAAAATATTTTGTTTCACGTGGGTTAGCATACAGGTGCTGCGTGCTAGTGTCTGGAGCAGAGCTCCAGATGTGAAGACCCTTCTGAATCACCTGTGGGGCTTGTGAACACACAGATTGCTGAGTACCACCCTCAAAGTTTCTGATCTGGGACAGGGTAAAAATTTGCACAGCTAATGAGTTCTCAGGTGATGCTAACAATGATGGTTCAGAAACCACATTTTGAGACTCACTGATTTAGAGCAAAGAAATTCTGACTTTTGAGTCCGCTCTTCACACCGTTACACAACGCGCCTCTCTGAGCCTCTCTGTCTCTGCAGCTCTGGCTCTTGCTTTCTTGCCCTCTCTCTTCTTAAATGACAATTAACTAGATACGTTAGGGTCTGAAACATTTAGCTCTTACTCTGTGATACTATTTATCTATTAAGGCATATTATCAATATTATTCGGCATTATCCTCAAACTAAAGTGCTAGTTGCCATCACGATATGAAAACCACAATTCTCTTTTCACACAGCATAAATAAGAAAAAAAAAGTTCTCAGATATACAAAGAGGAGAAAGGAGAATTACAAAATTTGATTTCATTGATATCATTCTGATAACTAGCAATATAATTTCAATAAACTTTGTTCAAGGGTAGTTTTTGCTTGGAGTAGTAAAAAGCACACAGCAATCCCAAATCTAAGACATGAAAACCATTTGTGGAGAATTTGGTTATATTCTCTCTGAAAGTGATGAGTTGAAAAAAGTACAAAGAAACCCCATAAGTTTTATGTTCTAGGAAAATCTTTCTTAAATATTCTCCATAATTTTTGTTTTAATAAAATAAGGATGCCTGCTACTGTACTATAAAAAGAGCAACTATCCATGAACATCTCTTTTACTTTTTATTTAATTTTAAAGTGACTGTTTGAATCAGAATAATTTTGCAGAGAAGCAAATTGAAAATATTCAGTGCTTTGAACCCCAGATCTTCCGTTTGTACAAAGCATACTACACTCCTGTTCCTTTGTGTGTGGATTAAGAGCAAAACCCTGCATTCTCCTAGCTACCTGGCTCTCAGCCACAGGCCTGGATAGAATCCACTGACATCAAGAGTCACTCTAATTAAACAGAAACAAAAAACTGCAATCTTCTTGCCCATGTCAGGGTGAGGACTGCCGTCACTGGTTACTTCCCACTCTGAGTCTGAATCATCTCCCTGCATCCTCTACCAACAAGTTCCCCTCAGCGGACTGGAGCTCTCTCAAAGGCATGTTCACATCCATTCTAGCACAGTGGGTACTTTCTGGGAGGTGTTTGATAAATGTTTGTATGCATGCATGCTTAGTTGTGTCCAACTCTGTGACCCTATGGTCTGTGACCCACCAGGCTCCTCTGTCCATGTAATTCTCCAGGCAAGAATTACTAGAGTGAGTTGCCAAATCCTTCTCCAGGGGATCTGCCCAACCCAGGGATCAAACCCACATCTCCTGCAGCTCCTTCATTTCAGATGGATTTTTTTTTTTTTTTTTACCACTGAGCCACTGGTGAAAACCTGGTACATGTTTATAAAATGTAAATAAATTCAAATAATTACCATCAACTTTCCATGACATTAACCTGTCCAATATGGGACCCAGAGTGGTTTGGTGTTATACTACCACTTTTCTTTGTAAACTGCATTCTTAATTTCTCCTAGTAAGACCAATTATCTCATTTTTACTAGTTAGAAGAATGTGATTATGTTGTATCTTATTCTTAAATGTTAAAATCTTTCCTTAGAGTTGGAAATTGCATATTTGTAGTTCCTCCAAAATTTTTGTATGAATACAGAGCCTTACTGGCTATTCGTTAAAATGAGAAATATTAGCCATGGTAAGATTACAAACCCAAGAAAACTGTAACTGAGTTATAAAATTAATGGAAGATAAAGTTGAATAGCCTATATATTCATAGTTTTGAAAGATAGCTTTTGAGTTATCTAATATAATGTGCTATTTTGTATATAAATATACTCTCAGATATCACATCATAATGACACTTCTCTTTAGGAATTTTTTAAAGCTATAAAGTCAACTAACATATATCTTGTTAATCCAGAGCTAGTAGCTGGTACTTCTTTTAGCAACCAAAAGAAAATCAAAGGATCAGTTTGGGAAACTTTTACCCAGCAATTTGAAGGTAGATTAAAATAACAATTAGCACTGGAAATTTTCACACGTTTAATTGACACTAATCCTAGTACATGAAGTTAAAAGTGAAACAGCCTGAAAATAAATCCAGTGAAAAGTTCGACTTGTAACATATTTCAATCAAAATTTGAGAAATGATTTTCAACTGACTTTATTTCCAAAGAGCAAGAGATCATTTTCCCTTAAAAAAAGAAAAGGGGGCAGCAGTCCACACAGTAGTCCTCGCTTCAGATCAGCAGCGTAACAGAGTTTCTGCGTACAGGGGTTTAAAAAAGAAGAGTGGGCCTCAGACATCCTCCTAGGCGTCAGTCTTCTACCAGTTCTGCAGGGGCCCGGTGCCGTTGGCCGCTGGGAGGGTGCTGATACTCGTGAGAACCACCTGCTCAGACAGTTTTGACACGTTATCAAAGTTGCTGATCTGCGTGGTCAGGGACTTGCGGCTCTCCGTGCTTGTCCGTCCCCTGGCCAGCCGGTCCTCCTGGCGGGGATGCACCCCAAGGCAACAGCAAGAAAAGGCGGCTTTAAATTCCTCTCGAAACTTGCCTGGATGACCAGGGAGAATGAAAGGAAAACAGAACGTTGCAGTCAGTATGTTTTAACCAACCTATGTTACTCAGTCCTGTCTGACTCTTTACAGCCTCACGGACTGTAGCCCTCCAGGCTCCTCTGACCATGGGATTTGCCCAGGCAAGAATACTGGGGGGGTTGCCATTTCCTTCTAGGGTACAAATGAATGGCTTCCTGGGGCCAAATTTACATGCAAGTGCAACATTTTATAACGGTGGGGGAAAGATAGAAAAAGGAAATTTCTTTATCGGAAGCTCTGTGCAATCTTTGTTAAAAAAAATCATTTAATTTTAAATTGAAGTATCTTTGATTTACAATATCATGTTAGTCTTAGGTGTGCAGCACAGTTATAATTTTTCAGATTCCCTAATATGTTGTTAGAAAATAATTGAGTATATTCCCTGTGCTATACAGTAGGTCCTTATTGTTCATCTATTTTTACATGTGAAAGTGAAAGTGTTAGTCGCCCAGTCATGTCTGACTCTTTGCAATCACATGGACTGTAGCCCACCAGGCTCCTCTGTCCATATAATTCTCCAGGCAAGAATAGTGGAGTGGGTAGCCTTGCCTTTCTCCAGGGGATCTTCCCAACCCAGGGATTGAAACCAGGTCTCCTGCAATGTAGGTAGATTCTTTACTGTCTAAGCCACAAGGGAAGACCTTGTATTTATATATATATGGAAGACCTTGTATATATATATACAGAAATATGTGTGTGTGTGTGTGTGTATTTATATATAGTAGTGTGTATATTTTAATCCCAAACTCCTAATTTATCCCTCCCATCTCCCTCACTTTTCCCTTTGGTAACCATAACTTTGTTTTCTATGTCTGTGGGTCTATTACTGTTTTGTAAATATATTCATTTGTATATATTTTTTAAGATTCCACATGTAATTGATATCATGATATTTGTCTTTCTCTGTCTGACTTAGTATGGTAATTTCTAGGCCCATTCATGTTGCCGCAACTATACATATATTCAATGGAACATTAGTCATAATAAAGAAATAATGCTTAGTACATTGTTGCAATGATGAGACACTTCCATAAAATAGTGAGACTGTTTTACATGTTCAATGTTTGAAGTTTGTTTAATGTTTTTATAGGCAAGCTACATATATTAGTGTGTGGGTTATTTTTCACTAGATTACTATAGCACAATTGAACACCAGCGGAAGGGTGCCCAGAGACATTTAATAATTTCAAAACTGATGAAACCTATGCTGTACATGGCCGAAAGTGCAGAAATCACCCCTGCATTGTACTGTGAAGAAACTGTTCTACTGACACAATCAGTTCAACAAAATATCTAGGAAAGTACCTTAAACTATCTAAAAGTTTCTTTTTGTAATCTGCGTGAAAGAAAGTGAAAGTAAAGTCGCTCAGTCTTGTCCGACTCTTTGTGATCCCATGGACTGTAGCCTGCCAGGCTCCTCTGTCAATGGGATTTTCCAGGCAAGAGTACTGGAGTGGGTTGCCATTTCCTTCTCCAGGAGATCTTCCCAACCCAGGGATTGAACCTGGGTCTCCCGCATTGTAGGCAGATGCTTTATCATCTGAGCCACCAGGGAAGTCCTATAATCTGCGTAAGGCAGAACAAAAAAACTGAATGAAAAATAAAAAAAACCCTAGAAGCTTTTCCTTATCTGTAAATTATTGATGTCACACTGAGGAAGGATAACCATGAAACAGTGACCTTTTATGTCTCTAAGTGCAAATGACAGCATTGGAAATCACCATTTCTTTTCTCTGAGCTTCGATTACCTACCTGGGTTACTGAGTGATTGCAATCAGTGCCCAGTGAAATTCTTGCGTCACTCTTGACCCCATGACGGCACTTTGACTTGGTTCGGTGGCTTCTACTTCAGACACCTCTCTCTCATGTTCTAATAGATTTCCCCTGCTTAGTGCAAGCTCAGGGCTTTAGGCACTCCTAAACCCAGGGATTCCTTTCAAGTCCTGGCTCTACCCGCCCCTCCTCCTCTCAAACAGCACGTGAGCAGCGGGCTCTGGGTATCCCAGTCTGAATGTAGTCTTTATTTCGGAGGCTGGGGTTGAGTGAGCAGAAGGAGGCTTGAAAAGGGTGAAATGAATACAAAACACCCTTCACATATACACCATCTGATTCGCTGAAAGGTGAAATAAAGCAGAGGTATAGAAGGTGCATGCGTGCTCAGCTGCTCTGCGCTGTCTGACTCTTTGTGACCCCATGGACTGTACCCTCCAGGCTCCTCTGTCCACGGAATTTCTCAGGCAAGAATACTGGAGTGGGGTGCCATTCCCTTCTCCTGGGGATCCCCCTGACCCAGGGATCGAACCACATCTCCTGCATTGGCAGGCAGATCCTTTACCACTGTGCCATCTGTACAGCCATATAGAGGGTACATGCCCTGACTGGAAAAAAAAAAAAGTTATTTAAAAAAGCCTAATTGATAGTTTGTCTTTTGAGTGGGACTTTCCTGGTGCCTCTCAATGCAGGGAGCATGGGTTCAATCCCTGGTCAGGCCCCTAAGATCCTGTATATCACATGGTGAGGCCAAATAAATAAACAAATACAATTTTTAAAAGTGGCTATACCATTAAAAAGTATTTAGTTAAATGATTTTTACAATTATATTGATTCCATAAACAGAGATGGGTGGCATCAGTTGCAGAGCTCTGTGCGTGTGGTCTGTTTAATTCAGTGTTATTTAGGAGGAATATAATTTTTTGGGTCAGTGAGAAATCTTGAGATAAGCCCACGAGATGTTAATTACCCACAAGAGAAATGTAAATACAGAAAAATACCTAAAAATACAAAGGTTCCAACTCCATGTCAATTAGGCTATAAATATTGGCAAAGGAAATGATATAAGCAAGGCTGTTTTATTTTCAGATAAAATGATTTCACATCTTTGTAAATCATAAGTTTAATATACGACAAACAAGATTTGTATCCAGTTCTCACAATTCCACTCTCCTATTTCAACTTTTCTTGTAAATTTAATGGGAAAGTTACTTAGATAATTTTCTCTGATTGTTATGTAACAAGTATTTCTTCTCATAAGGGAAGAAAAACTAAAGACCAATTAGATCAGTGAAAAAAATCCTCATTATATTGCAACTAAGCTCCTTCTACAGTTCAAGAGTGTTCACACCTTCTGGTCATCCATCCCTTGCCCTGGGCTGTAGTTTGTAGAGAAGAAACAGGTGAAAACTCACCACTGAGAAAATTATAAATAATTGGGTTCGCAGCACTGTTGGCATATACAAGCCAGTGTGAAAATGTAAACCAGGCATATACAGTCTCTCTGTCCTCCGTGTGGGTAAACATCCCAAACACCCTATAGGAAAAGAAACGGTAAGAGGAAGGCAGTGAGATTCTGGAAAGTACCTTTAAATAAGTAAAGTCAAGGGTCAGCAAAGGCCTAGGTCCCCGCTGCCTGACTCCAGTGTTCCCCTGCAGGATGGGCCACTTGGAGGTGTAGGGGACCACAGTGGGGCCAGAAGAACTCCAGTCCCTGAAGGGCACCCAAAGGCACAATTAATATTGCGATAAATCAAAAGCCAGCTCAGGTCAGAGAAGAAGGGGCTTTCTCCCTCGTACAGGATGAATGCAATAAGAATACAAAGGTTGAATATGTGTCTGTCTGCCTTCTTTCACGCTGTGTCTAAATGCAATGGAGCAGTGTTAGTTAACATCCCATTTTATTTTATTTAATCTTTATTTTGAATTGGAGTATAAGATTAACAATATGCTCATTTCAGGAGTACAAAAAAAGTGATTCACTTGTACACATACATGTATTTCTTCTTTTCGAAGTTCTTTTCCCATGTAGGTTATTACAGAATATTGAGCAGAGTTCCCCGTACTATACAGCAGGTCCTCGTTGGTTATCTATTTTAAATACAGCAACGGGTATATAGAGCACTCCTAAATTTCTGTCTATATGTACTACTTCCTACTTCCATTTGTGCATTGATCAGAGTATTACATTTCCTCAACTTCAGTCTTACCACTTTGCTGAAATTGGGCTGCTGGGATTTTTTTTTTTTTAATATGCAGAGAAGAACTAGTTTTTAGTAGGCAAAATCTGGTAATTTCTTAAAATTTTTAAGTTTTAATATTTTTATTCATTATTTTAAACTCTGACAAATATTTTATTACTAAAGGTCATTTTTAAGATTTGTTCTATACTTTGAAATATCTCAGCTATCATATTCTATTCACTAGACAAGAGCAGGCAACTTGCAACTACCTGATAAATTTGTAGGCTGAAGATTATAATGCATTTCTTGATAGAGGTTTCATCATTGATTGTGGATTTTGTGCACATGATAGAAATACATTGTTGGAATAAAGTGATGTTTTATGGAGTACTCTAGTCTTACAAAAATATAATATATACTGAGACAACATGGAAAAATGGAGTTAATATGTTATGACCCTCTATCACAATATATCTTTGAAATAATATACAAACCAGACTTACTTTAAAGATGTTGGTTTTGACTAGCCAGACAAACATTGACTTCTAAAGAAAAGAATTAAGGATTTTATTTGTAAGAGAAAGAAAACAAAAGTATAACATGAGAGGGCAAACAGAGACAAGTATTTGAAGGAATGTGTGTGGTAAAGAGAAAAACAACTTTAAAGGTTATTTTGAAATTTTTATTTTGTGACAAAGACCAGAAGACTCAAAAAACGGAAACTATTTTAAAATTAACATGGGTTTTCTCCTTAGAAAGCCATGTATTTTCCTTGGAAAGGAAGGTCTGGAGTCAGAAGAATAGAAATATTATGGACAAGTAGGTATTTGGAACTAGCCAAAGGGAAGGTACTAGGGCTGAGACGCAGGAAATCCAAGCGTGTCTTTGAGAGAGCAGTAAATCCAATTTTCACTGAGTTTAGACAGACTAAAATAAAAGTACCAAAAAACAGAGAAAACCTATCCAGTATGTTATAGGTTCTTAGGAACAGAAAACATCATTTTGCATCAGAGTAGAATACATTTGTACATGATTTCTGTGGGCAGGAAAATTAAGAAGGGAATTATATATATATATATCTATATAAGCTTCCCTTTTCTTGTGAGCTGGTGTATATCTCAAGGACCAAAGCTGCCACAGATCTTATACCTTTAAGGCTGTGCCTGTACTAAACAACATTGCTGAAAAGTTATTTTTTTCTTTCTTTACTATTGATAAAGTCATTAAGAATATATATATATGTATAACTGAATCACTTCTCTGTGCAGCTGAAACTAACACAGCTTTGTAAATCAACATTACTTCAATAAAATTTATTTTTAAAAAAGTAAAGAAAAAAGTCATTAAGCAATCAAAGACAAAGCCCCAAAGAGAATGAGAAATCTTTGCAGCTGGTTATACCACCTTCAGACCGTGTGATTCCAGCCAAAGCTGCCTCTCTCCAGAGTCCCCAGCTGTAAGGAATAGGATATTGACTCTGAATTAGGGGAAAATTAGAGGCGCAATCCTAGTTTTAGTTAGAGTCCTCTGATAAACAGAACCAGTATTACCTTGGGACCAGCCTCTGTGCAGCTATTATGATAATTTCCAATACAGATGGTTGAAGATTTCTGGGTACCACTGCCCCATATCGGCTGATCATGTTGGCCAACTGTTTTAACTTAAAAGTGTATCTGCCAGGTTATAGGAACATAACTTCTCTCACTGAAAAGCTTTCTGTTGCTTTTGGTTATTAACACTATTCACCTATTCACCCTAAACTTGATTTGCTGACTTCTGAAAAATGGACTGTCTTTGTTTCTGTTTAAGCATTCAAAACAAATATGTGCTGTGATTCCATTTGTGTGTGTGTGTGTGTGTGTGTGTGTGTGCTCATAAAGGCACTTTTAAGTATAACTAGAACGCTAACACAATTCTTATCTCTTTTTGTCCTTTAGATAAAATTCTGTCACCATTCCCTATGTCTTTGAGAACAAAGTTGGAAAACCCATTTGTTCTGATCAAAAAAGAGCTCCAAGCTGTAAATGAGTTTTTGCACGAGAATTTTTTCTGCATCTGAGATTCAGCAATTAACTTGAAGAGGTCAGGGGGAACATCTGTTTTCTGTCTGTCATTCAAGAGAGAATTAGCATGGATAAGAGCATTTAAAGTCCCAGCACTCTAAAAAGCTGTGTGTTCTTACCTGCTGGTAACAACAACACATTCAGTTATCTGGCCTGACAAGCTATCTGGGCAGACGGCTTAGAATTTTTCTCTGGCTTAAAAAAAAAAAGTCCTTAATTAAGAACCAAGAGAAATGGCAGATCTCTTCGTTTTCAAATAAGAAGTGAACTTTACCTCTTTAGCACATTGAGGATGCTAATTGGGAGATAGCAAATTGCAAACACCAAGAGCACAACCATCAGCATCCGGGCTGTTTTCCGTCTGGCTCGGATCTGCTTTATTTCAGCCGCCACAGCGCTAATCCTGGATTTGGTCTGCTGTCCGGGCCCCCGAGGCTGTGAAAGAGGGTGCAGGGCCTTCCATTTTCTCTGAACGACAGAAGATGTTCCAGGAATCTGAAAGGAGTGCAGATCCTTTATTGCTATCTGATTTAGGAAAGTTCCACTTCGGAGGAGTAATTGGAAGACAGAGTAAGGAGAGTATCCCAGCCACCTGTGGTCTGGGAGGTTTGCTGAGTGGAGTGTGTTCTGGAGTAAAACCGTCAAGTGCCAGGTAGGAGTCTGGGTGGGGAAAAAAAAACTGCAACATCACAATTTTGTCAAGGTCTAAAGAGAGCTGCAAATGGAAAACATATCTCTTTATAAAAAGAGAAGTTGTCCCCACAAAGGAATAATATTCAGTTCTAAAAAGAAATAAGTTATCAAGCCATGAAAAAAATACTAATGCATACTACTAAGTGAAAGGAAGCAATCTAAGAAGGTTACTCTTGTAGGGTTCCAAATATATGATATCCTGAAAAAGGTGAACATATGGAGAGTAGAATGATCAGTGGTTGCCAGGGGTAACGGGAGATGGATGAATTAGCATCGCACAGAGGGTTTCAGGGCAGGGGATATACCTGCATGATGGATACATTTCCTCACACATGATACATTGTGTCTGAATATACCATCCAAACACACAGAATGTGCATCAAAAGTGAATCATAAAGTAAACCGTGACTATGATGAGCAGATGCAGGTTCATCAGTTTTAACAAATGTATCTCGCTGCGGGAGGAGGTTGATAATGGGCGGCTACCCATAAATGGAAGGAGGGTAGAGATATGAAAACTCCGCAAATTGCACTCAAATTTTCTGTGACTTTATAACTACTCTTTTTTTAAAAAAAAATCTTCTTGATTTAAAAGAGAGAAATGAAAACGGGAAGCAGAGCACCTATTCTGATTCAGCTCAGATACCTGGAGTTGAAACAGACTGCAAACCTAAGCAGGTGATTACAGTCGCCTTCATGGCTTTTCATGCATCAACACTGCCACCTGCTGGCAGCCGGGGAGTTGGGACTTTTGCTAGGTTTTCTGCTTCTCCAGTTGAAGGTAAATCTTTAAATAAAAGGAATAAAAACAAAATAAAATATGCTCTGTTGCTTATTATTTGTTCTTATAACATTTCTTGAAGTCAACTTTGTGGCCCGACCCTTTAAAGTTCACATAAAAACCTTGAAAATCCCCTATGGTCTTCCATGATCATTTCCAATAGCTGGAATTCGTAACATCAGTTACACAACTTGTACTTTTCCATTTCTTTTCAAAGTTATTTGATAACAGCAGGGAGTCCCTCCAAGTATAATATTGTCTTAATTATAAGCTCATGAAGATTGATAGCGTTTAGTGAGCAAAACAATAAAATTCAGCGTGTGTAATTTTTTAAGAGGAAAATGTGCCAACAAGCACACAGTAAGAACATCCTAGTTCTATTAAGATTATTCAGCTGTTGCTTTTATCTCTGCACCGAAAGCCAGAACAGACCAGCGTGTCCCTATGGTCTCTCACAATGGATGTTGGATGGAATCTGTTGCTTTATCCATCTCAAGATCCAAGTCTGTTAGATAATCTTTAATTTGAGAACAGAGTTTTACTTTGATTTCCACAAAGATGAGTTGATATGATGCTTCTTTTGAACATAACTATTCCCTCTCAAAAAGGAGCAAGTGAAAATAAGGAAAACCTGCCTTTAAATTGAAAAACATGTGACAAATGATTTATCTTTGGGTTCTCTATGTTCTGCCATGTGGGCTGACCTTTCACATCAGGGTGGCCCCACTCAACCTTCTTATCTATTGACTGAGAATCCTTCCTCCTCTATGAGTCATTTTTAAGCAGTCATTTTTAAAAATAATTGAGAAATTGCGATGGATGTTGGAAATTCCCAGAAGACCTCTAGCATGAGTAACCCTATTAATGTCTGCTAAATTGTCTTGAACTCTTTCCTAAACAATCTCTAAGAGCATTTAAGCTGAAGCAATCTATTATATAGTGCCCCCCTGAGGAAAAAAAAATCAATATCCTGCATCTGATGACTTCTGCAACTATCAGAAAAAGTTGCCATAAAGAGAAACTGCCAGAGTGGGCATGACTACAGTTCCTGCAATCATAAAAAAGTGGTAATGATGTCCTCTCTTAGATGATGATCTAAATACAGATAGAAGATGCTAATCCTGCACACATTGGGCGAAGACATACAGTAGTCCCCACTGACAATTTGTCTATGTCAAGAGAAAGTCAGTACAGTATCAATAGAAATTGTTGATATTAACTGAGCACCAGGAATGATGCAAAATCTTGAGTAATTTTTAATGCTTTCTTTGAAAAAATGTTATTGTAAACCCATTTTACAGATTATCAAGCAGTTTTGAGAAAGATTAAATAAAATATCCAGTCTATATCTTTAATAAGTGACAAGCCAGAATATGCACACAGATGTGGCTTATTGGAAAGTTCATCTTTTCCCATTATGATGTACTATTTCCATCTACAAACTTCAACACAATCTGATATGAAAGTTAACAATATTTTTTATTACATGCTTAGTTATATAAAGGGGCTTCCCAGGTGGCTCAGTAGTAAAAGAATATGCCTCCAATGCAATTGATGGAGATTTGATCCCTGAGTCAGGAAGATTCCCTAGAGAAGGAAACGGCAACCTACCCCATGGACAGAGGAGCCTGGTGCACTACAGTCCATGGGGTCGCAAAGAGTCAGACATGACTGAGCACACACTTTAATTTTTAGTTACATAAAAGCAATAATAGTCATACAAAAGGGCTTTTGAGAGACTCAGGCCATTTGTCCACAGGGGAAGGTCTTTTCCTTGCCATCTCAGCAAGCGCTAAACAATCGCTAACTGGGGAAGCACACACACATACCATACAGACACAACACATAACGTTATACACACATTCACACACAGTACACACATCCAGCACACACACACACACAACAAATACACAAACCCACGCACATACTGCTTTTATTCTACTATTACAATTAAACTTTATAATCACCTTTGATGTGAAAATACATCCTGGAACAGGTATTAACACAGTTAGGAAATGGAACTATCATTTAAATCATGGCCCTTGAAACCTGCCCTGTCTAAAGACGTCTCTGTGGCCAGGATAAACAAACATGCTGCAAACATTAAACAGGGCATAAAAGAATATTGTGAACAAACAGTGAGCTTATATGAAATGAATAAATACAATGAAAGAAAAGATAATTAAACTGACACCTGTTTGTCTTTACAAACCCTGTTACAACAAAACAAAACAAACCAACAAACAGAAACTCCGGGCTCAGGTAGCCTCATTGATATAATATTCAATCAGTCATAAAGAATAATTTCTATCTTATTTAGACTCTTCCTAAAATTCAAAGAAAATATGATATTTTAATGAATTTTAATGATAATCAGTACTCTGAGAACAAAGGAAAACCACTGACCAAATATTTCATATGAAGAGAGAGGAAAAATTCCCCAAAATATATATTGTCAAACCAAATCCAACAATATACAAACATATAATAGATTTGACTCAATAAATCAATCAAATTTATTCTGGTAATACAGTGTGGGTTTAACATGTAAAAAATCAATCAATGTAACATCACATTTGTAGAAAAAACTATGAACATCTCATTAAAGAAAGGAAAAACATTTGAAAAATTCAACAGCTTTGATGTAAACTAGTAATAGAATCTTTCTCAACTTGACAAAGGGCATCTATGAAAAGTCTTTGGGCTATCATCTGACTTAGTGCTAAAGATGAACAATTTCCTCCAAGACTGGGAACAAGCCAACAAAGGTTTCTCTCATACATCTACTCAACATTGTACTGGAGATCCTAGCCAGTAGAAGAAGACAATTTAAATAGATAAAAGGTATATAAATTGATTCTACTGAGAACACATCGTTGCTTACAAAGAAAGTCTTAAAGGATTTACAAGAATGCCACTAGAACTAAAATCATGAATTTAGCAATATGCAGGACCCTAAATCAGTAAACAAAATTCACTATATTTCTATATACTAGTGATAAATGATTTGAAGTTTAAATTAAAAATAACACAAGTTTCAATAGCAAAACATGTATTCTAGAAGTACACTTAGCAAAATGTGGACAAAATATGTATAGATAAAATTATGAAAATTTCTAAGAGCTATTAAAGAAGACCTAAATAAATGAAGAGATGTACCATGTTCACAGATCAGGAGATTTAATATTGTTAATATATCAGTTTCTCCCAATTGATCCATAAACTTAATGCACTAAATCTATTCAAAATAACAGCAATGTTAACTTTATGCCTCCTTTATGGCAGCTTATTTGTTTATTTTTTTTTTTACCTTGGCTCTTCTCTTTTAATATTTAAATACACATGCTACGTTCTTATGGTCAGGATCATAACTATTTTCTTTGTCTCACTGAAGTAGGATAATGTACTTTTTTACTATTTCAATCACATAAAATATGTTGAAGTTTGCTTTATAGCCTATCGTATGATCTAGCCTGGAGACTATTCAGTGGCACTTGAATGTGTATGCTGTACTTTTGAAGAAGTATCCTGTAGATATGTTAGGTCTAGTTGATTGATAGTTTTGTTCAAGTCTTCTATGTCATTGATAATTTTCTGCCTAGTTTTTCTATCCATGACTGAAATATGAATGTTGAAGTTTTCTATTATTATTATTGAATTGTCTATTTATGTCCCTAGTTCTGCTAGCTCTTGCTTCATGTATTGTGGGCTTCAGTTGTTAAATGCATACAGGTTTAGAATTTCTTAATTGAATGATTTATCATTATGAAATATCCTTCTTTATTGGTAGTAACACTTTTTATTATGCTTCTTTTGTCTAATATTAGTGCTTACTGTTTGCATGCATGCTAAATCGCTTCAGCTATGTCTGATTCTTTGTGACCCTGTGGATGCTAGGCCTCCAGGCTGCTCTGTCCCTGGGATTATTCAGGTAAGAATACTGGGATGGGTTGCCATGTTCTCCTCCAGGAGACCTTCCCCATCCAGGGATCTAACCCACCTCCCTTTTGTCTCCTGCATTGGCAGGCAGGTTTTTTTTACCACTAGTGCCACCTGGTACTATACTCTTTGTATAGCGAATAAAGAATTCATTATTTTACTTTTAATCTATTTGTGTCTTTTGTAGACAGCATATAGTTGAATCATCTTGTTTGTTTATCTATTCTGCTAATCTCTAAACTGCTTCATTCATTTGCATTTAATGTAACTATTGAGAAGGTATAATTTACATCTACCCTTTTGCTTTTTGTTTCCATTTCCATATACATGTATGTGTGTGTGTGTATATATATATATAGTTTCTATTTGGTTCCTCTATTTCTCTATTACTTCTTTATCTTCTGTTAAACAGATATTTTCTAATACAATTTTTATTTTGTTGCCTCTTGGACTATATTCTTTTTGAGTTATTTTTTAGTGGTTGCCCTGAGGACTACACTTAACAACTTAAACAATCTGTTTGGATTAATGTCAAGTTAATTTCAATAGTATACAAAAACTTTGTTCCAATATAGCTTCATTCCCTCCTCCATTTGAATTACATCTTCATACATGATAAGCTGAAGATTCACAGTTTTATAATTATTGCTTTACAATGTTATCTCAAGTCAAATAGGAGAAGAAAAGAATTAAAAAAAGAATTTATACTCTCTTCTATATTTACATTTATAGTTATTTTTATCTCTGTGTGAACTTAAGTTACTGGCATTTGATTCTGCCTCTGTAATTACAATTTGCTGTTTACTTCCTCACACTAGACTGACTCATTATTATCTAATATTAATTATTTTAAGTTCTTTTTGAAGAATGTTGAAGAGTAAAGGGTAGCAGAAGAGAATGTGATAAGAATTGGAACGAGTAATTCTTTCAAAATTTTAATCCTTGAGTTAGCTGCTTGGTCACATCTGACTCTTTCCTAACTCATGAAGGAGCCAGCCAGGTTCCAGTCTCCATGGGATTTCCCAGACAAATATACTGGAGTGGGTTGCCATTCCCTTTTCCAGGGGTTCTTTCCAATCCAGGGATCAAACTCATATCTGTGTCTCCCAGATTCTTTACCCACTTAGACATCACGGAAGGCCCATGGAAATTCAGTTCCAGATTCAAGTATCAGTACAGTTCATCCCTAGTTCCTCACACAGTCCCAGACACATGGTAGGTTGTCAGTAGATATGTGTGGGATGAATTGGCATGAGTTCACATGATAAGATTGACGTGTTGAATTATATAAGAGCTAGAACTGAAACAATGTTGTCGGGTGCACAAGGGTGAAGATTTAGTGAGTCTTAGAAAGAGGAGTTCTAGAGTCTGTAGAATTTCTAAACTGAATTCTCTGAGTCACATTATCAAAAAGAATATTTAAGCCTTGTTTAGAGCAAAGCATTGGATAGTTCTTTTAATGAGGTTTAAAATTCTTGAGAAAGTCAGACAAGGACAAACACTTTGTCCCCTAATAAACCTACACTTAGAAATTTCAAAGAACATAACAGACTCCATGCATCTCTATAATTTTGAGCAAATAGGACAGGACCTCTGTTTGATGGCTCACTTGATGTGGCCTATGGCACACATAATGCCTTGGAACTCTGTTTATAGACATTCACAGTTGGAATTTGAGAGTTGCTCAAGAAGAATTCTACATAATCACCACTTAAGGTTAATTTACTTTATCATCATTGCTAAAGTGAGCTCAGATGAACTCACTGTTTTCCACGGCAATCTGTTTGTAAATGTTTTTAGTTTCACAGCCTAAGCATTTTATTGCAAATCTTCTGGATCATGTAGTTTGTACTAATAGCACGATTCATCAAAAAAAAAAATGGACTTTTTCTAAATCTGCAATATAATTTTGAACTTACTTTAGAGTTTGAGAAATGGAGAACTATAATGAAGATGTAAACTGGTTAGGATTTGGCTGTTATATAATTATTTAACAAACACTTTTTGAATACTTTTTTGTGTAAGCTAACATGTTAAGCATTGGGAAGATGATGAGCAAAACAGATTCATGTACATACAAGAAATTTGGAAGATGTGTCATTCTGTAAATAAATAAATAAACATATATAAGCATCTAGTATATTTAATGCATACTAACAAGTAAAAATATGAAAGTAGGGATGCACTTAACACCGAGACTATTTCTCGTTAAAATGTCAACCTAAATCTGCAGTATTTTTATGCCTACATGCTCACCAATGCGTTTTCTCATTTTTCTGTGGACTTTGTTCTCAGTGACTGAACCATGGATTCCCCTCTCTGCTCATCTATCAAAACTTTCCCAGCACTTTCTCTCATTCTTCCACTAACTTTTTTCTTATAAAGTATTTATTGAGCAATTGGAATGTGCTAAGCAGGTTCTAGTTGTAGGGCTACAAGATGAAAACTAGTCTGTACACTCTCTGTCTTAGTAGATTAGAGCAGACAGACCCAAAAAAAAATCATTATCATGTTACTTAAAAGTGCTATGAAAGAGGTCGATCTAAGAAAGCAGTCACAAACATCAATTCAAAACATGCTTGTTATTTTGGAAATAAAAGCAGAGTGAGTTGAAAGGCCAAATAACAGCATATACTGTGAAGATATTTTATTTAACGAGCACTTTTCATGCTTGAGGCACTTGAATTGATCCATCTAAGTGTATCGACTCTGTGAGCTAGATACTATGCATACCGCTTGGCACAGAAATTTAAGTAATTGATAGAATTCATGCATGTGCTAAACTGAAGGGTTAGGATTCAAATTGATACAGTCTGGACCTGCAGTCTGTGTTTTTAATTTCTGTATTATATCAGCTCTGGTCCTTCAGTTGCCCAGCTTGTAAGGAGATCTCCATTTGTTCAAGCTTAACCACATGACTTGTCTGGGCCAATGAAAAGTGAGGAGACTTAGCATACGCCAGTTCAAAGCAAACATTTTCAAAGAATTTGCATGTTTCTTCTAGCTCTCTTGCCCTTTCCCTGGATCCCAAAATGGCACGCCCAGGGGAAGGCTGATCCTTTGGATGGAGTTCTGAACTGAGAAGACCCGGGGAGCACAGCCACAGTCTTCCTCACCAAGATATAGAACATGAACGAGATAAACTGTTGCAAACCACATACCTTGGGCTTTTTCACAGCAGAATAACTGAGCAAAAATGGAACAGTATGACAACACGTACCGGGAAGTGGGGTACAAAAGGAAAACACACTAAAATATTTGCAGTTGACTTCATGGCCAGGTGGAGAGTGTTGAGGAAACTATCTCTAGGATCTGGAAAATCACCATTCATGGCTTATAGTGATACACATTTGTTATTTTAATCGCAAAGACTGGGGAACAGAATGCATTTATAAGGTCAGAAAAGAATTGGCTTAAAAAATTAGAAAAAAAGAAAACATTTGGAGACATACAGGGTTGAAAAATGCAGCTGTTGCTCCTATGAAAGGATAAAAGATGATTGTGAAAATTGCTTTGAATAATAAAGGATGAAGAAGATTTAAGTTAAGACTCATATTCACCCCCAAATGAAAGTTTTATGAAATCCTTTTAATGGGGAAAGTGGCCCAGTAAATTCTTTCAGTTGGATAAAATATGTCAGAGCAAACAGACTAAGAACATGGCTTTCCACAAACTCAAAATTTAGGAAAAGAGACAGATACGTTTCTGAGAAATGTGGCATTTTCAGCAACAATTTGCAAGTATAAGAAGCTGAGTTATATCCTTTGTCTGTCCCTTTATGAACCACTGCATGTTCCTTGAATTCTTTCAACTCATCAAAATTCAGCTTAAATGTTACCTGGTCTGAATTACATCCACCTCCACTAAGCTTTCCTCTGATCTCCTGTGGTTTATACTTATTAAGGTGATTTTTATCCTGCAACTGACTATTTCCTTCTTCTAGAATATGAATTCATCAGTGCCACAGACTGGAACTTTTACCAGACATGCATGTGAAAGAAATGCAAACATTTGATGAATGAATAACTGAGTGAATGAATACAGAGCAAAATTATATGACAAATTTCAGTACTCTCAAATCAGCATTATAAACAATTTCTAAAATTCTTAATTCTGCCTGATTCTTCTATACAAAATAAAATCGTTGAAGTTGGAGATTTACCCACATAATAAAAATGCATTATATAAATATTTGCTTGCAGTCTCAGGAAATTTTAAAGGAATTTTTATTTATTTCTCATAAAAAGTAAAATGTATAATATTAGTCCTAGACAAAAATCAAGTCAATTAATCACAGAGGTTTAAAATTTAGCCATTGAGGCAGTTCATAAAATAACATTTCCTAAATATCACCATTAAAAATGCCTAGGCCAGGCAAGACTATTGGATGGGTAGCCATCCCCTTCTCCATGGGAATCTTCCCAACCTGGGATTGAATCTGGGTCTCCTGCATTGCAGGCAGATTCTTTACCATCTGAGCCACCAGGGAAACCCATTTTCATGACTAGGTCTTCATTATTTAGTGGAAAACCTTATTAGAAGTACACATAATCCTTTTCTAAACACATTATGTTGGTTCAATTCACTCAAATTTTGTTTCCAAGGACATTGTAAAGAAAACACAAGAAAAGTATTTGAAATTACTTACTTGTCTGCACCAGAGTTTACGAAATATTTGTAGATAGGCCAACACCATAAGACACAGTGGTGCCATGTATGTCACCAGAAAGAAACAGATGTGATACATCTTGGGGTAAATCTCACCTGGAATGAAAGTCAAAATAATAAAGTCTTATGTTATAATTTATAGATTTTTTTAAAGGTACATTTGTCAATGTTTGCTTTTAAAATATACTTTGCCTGCTATGTGATTTTACTGTCATGTTATATACACAAAGGGAAAAGTGATTTAAAATATCAGCTACTTACATTTAAGTACTAAATGCAAAGTCTTAATATCATTTAATCTACTCAGAGAAAAAAGGGAATTAAACATTATTTTAATTTGTGCTACACAGTCTATCCAAAGCCAAGTGTTCATTTACTAAAAACCCGTTTTTTCTCTTGATTACATCTGGCTATTAATAAAACAATTTGAATTGTCCTATATTTGGATTTACAAGAAGGGACATTATTCAAAATTTAATTGCTAATACTTTTGTTAAAATTGCAAAATACCATAAACTAAGTTGATTCCTCTTAATTTCTTTCTTAAAAATTGGGAAATTATTCCCAGTTGTATCTGAAAATACAAATTTGGAATGTTTTTTTAAAAAATAAAACAGCAAACGTTTGATAACAGTTCTTTTTGTTGACTTCCTAGAACATATACAAAATGCTTCTTTAAGTAAGCTGTGTATGCATGTTGATGCTTGTACTTTTAATAAAAATGAAATTTTTAGGATTCTTTAAAGTTAGATTTCAAACCAATATGGGTATCATAAGGCATAAGCACATCTAGGATTGTAGTAATTTCTTATTTAT
Organism: Okapia johnstoni; assembly: GCA_024291935.2. Classification (NCBI taxonomy): domain Eukaryota; kingdom Metazoa; phylum Chordata; class Mammalia; order Artiodactyla; family Giraffidae; genus Okapia; species Okapia johnstoni. The sequence continues at coordinate 1,181,499 of JAGTYA010000027.1, read as the reverse complement.
CATTAATTCTATGTATACAGGTGATACGTATCACAGATTAAGGCATTTATTAAGGAATCAATCAAATGAGTGGCACTGTGGCTTAATATTAATTTTTAGTTTTTCTAAAATATATCCATGGCTGACTTTTAAAATACTTTAAAGGACATTTCTCTTATACTAGTATTTGAATATGTCACAGTGATCCAGCTACTTTTACTTAATGCAAAACAAGAAACAATATATACTAGATGGATACCATGGATATTAAATAACACTAACTAGATACAATTCTAACTAAATGCTAGCAAAATAGATTTTTTTAGTTCTAAAAATTACATAACTTATTTTGAGCTTGATATTGACAATGGGATTAGCTCTATATTATTATGGCAGGACAATGCTATCATTTTTATAGATTATATTTGTTTCATTACTTCAGAAAGTATTTTGAAGCATGAAGACTCAGTTATGTGATCAAATGTGATAACAGCAATTTATCCTCAGGTTTAGCCAAAAATAATTATGATGATGACCATAATCACTGATAACAAAGGCTGACAATTCACTGACTTCTTACTGAATATATTTTAAATGTATCAATGAGTTAAATATCCTCCATAATATTGATTTCATAGTCTTATCTTCTAGAACTTAATAGTCTTATTTTTACTCTTAAAACTGCCTTCTTTCTCAGACAGATGTTTTTCTCCACTGCTATCTTTAGAGAGGATGGCAGCGTGCGTGTGGTGCCAGGAGCTCTGAGAGATCAACTTGAGGTGTCATTTTTAACTTCCTTGGGGGCCCAGGTGGCTCACGCTGAGCTCATCAGCTTCTAACTTCCTTTCAAGTTTGTCCTGTAAAACAGGTCAGTTACATAAAAAGTGACAGAATCTGAGCAGCCTGAAGGGAGGAATAACAGACACCCTTTTCCTTTGAAGCTCCACAGTCCATGCAGCACTAGGGGCGCCAATTTAAAAGGAACTGGAGAGTTACCTCGGCACTTCCCAGGCACCTGAGTGGCTTTGAACTTTTATTTGTTTTGAAGAAAGTGTCACATAATCTTCCTGCATAAAAATCTACCTTTGAAGCATACATACCTATGAATCTCTGATGTCTGCCCCAAACTAAACTGAGTGAGTGTAGACAGGTAGATTTGGTAGGTCATTTGTTTTTTAAATGCAGAGATGGATATCAACACGATAATAACAGTCTGCAGTTTTAAACAGATGGGAAAGAAAGCTCATTTTGCAAGTGCAATATTTATGAATAGTTGGAAGAAGATGTAATTGACTGGTAAAGGCATATTATGATAATGAACGCCAACACAGACAAAAGTTGATCAAGCAAAATTATGTTTGAAGGCTAGGATAGATTGTTTTCCTCAAGATATTATTTTAGATAATTGGGGAAACATAATCATCTTAAATTCCTCATTTCATGCTCAGAGTCTAAGCTAATTGCAAATCTAGAAATACCACTGAAAGTTTAAATTATAGGTTAAAACTATCTTTGATTTTTCTCTGCACTTGATGAGAAATATCTTTTATATATTTTAAGACATTCATATGTATAGAAAGGAGCTACATAAAATGTATTCACTTAAGCATTCCCTAAGTTAGAAAACAGCATTTTAAAGATTAAAAGCTATTAAAATTTGGTGTCTCTACTTAACTTATAGGCATAATCTACATAAATTCTTGTATATATACCAAATCAACAAATAAGGAGCAAATGTAGATCTTTCTTTAGTCTTGATGTATGGAGAGAGAAAAATGGAAACTTAAATTACCATATGTAAATAGATGTCCAATCAGAATTTGCTGTATGTCTCAGGGAACTCAAACAGAGGGTCTGTATCAACCTAGAGGGGTGGGATGGGGAGGGAGATGGGAGGGAGGTTCAAGAGGGAGGGGGCATATGTACACCTATGGCTGATTCATGTTGATGTTTCACAGAAAACAACAGAATTCTGTAAAGCCGTTATTCTTCCGTTAAAAAATAAATTAAAAAAATCATATTAAATGATAATATCATGTATTGGACAGACAAAACTTAAATGAGTTGAGGTCCATTATTAAGTGAACATGTTAATATAATTATCTAAAAATGACATTTTCTCCTTCATGTTATACCTATCAAGAATTCAATGGAAAAAATAATATAATTTTCCAAATTTTCAATTTGGACAGTCTTTTCAAAGTTAATGTATCCATTAAAGTGTACCTTAATTTTTCATATATTTTATTATCTCTTCTCTGATAAATGTTTTCAATAAATATTCCTATTAATAAACACACATATTTGTATACTTCACTTTACCAATCTGACAATAGGCCAAATGCCATGATATAAAGAATATCTCCATTATTATTATTATTTTTCAAACCACCAAAGAATAATTTGACAGTACAATCCAAGAGGAGGGAGATTATAAATCCCCAGTATCCAAAACAGTGTTTGATAAACACTATATGCTCATTAAAAGTTTGATTAATGACTGGTAAAAACATATCTTGGATTGAGTGCAGAAAGAAAGTTACTTTCTTCCATTAGAATTTATCCTGTGGAAGTATTTACAAACCAAGAAATCAAGAAAGTATTGTTACAATTTTGAAAGAATTTTAAAGTTTCAGAAGTATAAATTAATGTGACTGATGCAAACAATGAATATATGCAAAGATCTTTTAAAAATCATTAAAATAAATATTAACACATTTTATTTTTGAGTGTCAAGTGTATGTGTCAAGAACTTAATAGCTTGTGGTCTTTTATGAACAAACTATAGGTAATGAAGAACATAATGAGTTGCATTGATGATATTCCATAAAATATTACACATTTGTGGTCTTATTTTCAGCAAGACAGAGTTCTCAGTTATTTTGTACCATGAGGGAGACAGTATTCGCAAGACTTTTCCAAAAGTGACTTGATAGATATGAATCTACATGGTTTACACTCTTTCCACACTGTAATATTGGTTGTAGGACAATTATGACATATCTGTATACTTTTAGAATTAGATCATTGATTTAACTTAGGATAAGATAAGGAAAATAACAGGTAAATAACAGGAAGAGAACAGAGCCCTCATCAACAGAAAATTGGATTAAAGATTTACTGAGCATGGCCCCACCCATCAGAACAAGACCCAGTTTCCCCCTCAGTCAGTCTCTCCCATCAGGAAGCTTCCATAAGCCTCTTATCCTTATCCATCAGAGGATCGACAGACTGAAAACCACAATCACAGGAAACTAACCAATCTGATCACATGGACCACAGCCTTCCTTGTCTAACTCAATGAAACCATGACACCTTCTGTGAGGTGCCACCCAAGATGGACGGGTGGTGGTGGAGAGCTCTGGCAAAATGTTGTCCACTCAAGAAGGGAATGGCAAACCACTTCAGTATTCCTAAATTGAGAACCCCATGAACAGCATGGAAAGGGATAAAGATAGAACACTGAAAGATGAACTCCCCAGGTCAGTAGGTGTCCAATATGCTACTGGAGATCAGTGGAGAAACAACTCCAAAAAGAACAAAGAGACGAAGCCAAAGCAAAAACAACACCCAGTTGTGGATGTGACTGGTGATAGAAGCAAAGTCCGATGCTGTAAAGAGCAATATTGCATAAAACCCGGAATGTTAGGTCCATGAATCAAGGTAAGTTGGAAGTGGTCAAACAGGAGATGGCAAGAGTTAACGCTGACATTTTAGGAATTAGAGAACTAAAATGGACTGGAATGGGTGAATTTAACTCAGATGACCATTATATCTACTACTGTGGGCAGGAATCCCTTAGAAGAAATGGGGTAGCCATCATGGTCAACAAAAGAGTCTGAAAGGCAGTACTTGGATGCAATCTCAAAAACGACAGAATGATCTCTGTTTGTTTCCAAGGCAAACCGTTCAATATCACGGTAATCCAAGTCTATGTGCCGACCAGTAACGCTAAAGAAGCTGAACTTGAATGGTTCTATGAAGACCTACAAGACCTATTAGAACTAACACCCACAAAAGATATCCTTTTCATTATAGGGGACTGGAATGCAAACTGAGGAAATCAGGAAACACCTGGAGTAACAGGCAAATTTGGAGTTAGAGTACAGAATGAAGCAGGGCAAAGGCTAATAGAGTTTTGCCAAGAGAACACACTGGTTATAGCAAACACTCTCTTCCAACAACATAAGGAAAGACTCTATTTATGGACATCACCAGATGGTCAATACCAAAGTCAGATTGATTATATTCTTTGCAGGTAAAGATGGAGAAGCTCTATACAGTCAGCAAAAACAAGACTGGGAGCTGACTGTAGCTCATCATGAACTCCTTATTGCCAAATTCAGAATTAAACTGAAGAAAGTAAGGAAAGCCACTAGACCAATCAGGTGTGACCTAAATCAAATGCCTTATGATTATACAGTGGAAGTGAGAAATAGATTCAAGGGGTTAGATCTGATAGACAGAGTTCCTGAAGAACTATGGATGCAGGTTTGTGACATTGTACAGGAGACAGTGATCAAGACCATCCCCAAGAAAAAGAAATGCATAAAAGAAAAATGGCTGTCTGAGGGGGCCTTACAAATAGCTGTGAAAGAAGAGAAGCAAAAGGCAAAAGAGAAAAGGAAAAATATACCCATTTAAATGCAGAGTTCCAGAGAATAGCAACAGGAGATAAGAAAGCCTTTCTCAGTGATCAATGCAAAGAAATAGAGGAAAGTAACAGAATAGAAAAGACTAGAGATCTCTTTAAGAAAATTAGAGATACAAAGGGAACATTTCATGCAAAAATGGGCACAATAAAGGACAGGAATGGTATGGACCCAACAGAAGCAAAAGATATTAAGAAGAAGTGACAAGAATACATAGAAGAACTGTACAAAAAAGATCTTCACAACCCAGAAAATCATGATGGTGTGATCACTCACCTAGAGCCAGACACCCTGGAATGCAAAGTGAACTAGGCCTTTGGAAGCACCACTATGAACAAAGCTAGCGGAGGTGATGGAATTCCAGGTGAGCTATTTCAAATCCTAAAAGATGATGCTGGGAAAGTGCTGCTCTCAATACGCCAGCAAATTTGGAAAACTCAGCAGTGGCCACAGGACTGGAAAAGTCACTTTTCATTCCAATCCCAAAGAAGGACAATGCCACAGAATGTTCAAACTACTGCACATTTGCACTCATCTCAAATGCTAGTAAAGTAATGCTCAAAATTCTCCTAGCCAGGCTTCAACAGAATGTGAACTGTGAACTTCCAGATGTTCAAGCTGGATTTAGAAAAGGCAGAGAAACAAGAGATCAAATTACCAACATCCGTTGGATCATTGGAAAAGCAGGAGAGTTCTAGAAAAACATCTATTTCTGCTTTTTTGACTATGCCAAAGCCTTTGGCTTTGTGGACCACAACAAACTGTAGAAAATTCCTCAAGAGATGGGAATGTCAGACGATCTGACCTGCCTCTTGAGAAATCTGTATGCAGGTCAGGAAGCAGCAGTCAGAATTGGACATGGAACAAATGACTGGTTCCAAATTGGGAAAGGAGTACATCAAGGCTGTATATAGTCACCCTGCTTATTTAACTTATATGCAGAATACATCATGAGAAACGCTGGGCTAGATGAAGCACATGCTAGAATCAAGATTGCCGGGAGAAATATCAATAACCTCAGATATACAGATCATCATACCCTTATGGCAGAAAGTGAAGAAGAACTAAACAGCCTCTGGATGAAAGTGAAAGAGGAGAGTGAAAAATTTGGCTTAAAGCTCAACATTCAGAAAGCTAACATCACGGCATCTGGTCCCATCACTTCATGATGAATAGATGGGGAAACAATGGAAACAGTGACAGACTTTGTTTTTGGGGGCTCCAAAATCACTGCATATGGTGACTGCAGCCATGAAATTAAAAGACGCTTCCTCCTTGCAAGAAAAGTTATCACCAACCAAGACAGCATTTTGAAAAGCAGAGACATTACTTTGCCAACAAAGGTCCATCTAGTCAAGGCTATGGTTTTTCCAGTGGTCATGTACGAATGTGAGAGTTGGACTATAAAGAAAGCTGAGTGCTGATGAATTGATGCTTTTGAACTGTGGTGTTGGAGAAGACTCTTGAGAGTTCCTTGGACTGCAACAAGATCCATCCAGTCCATCCTAAAGGAGATCGGTCCTGAATATTCATTGGAAGGATTGATGCTGAAGCTGAAACTCCAATACTTTGGCCACTTGATGTGAAGAACTTACTCATTGGAAAAGACCCTGATGCTGGGAAAGATTGCATTTAGGAGGAGAAGGGGACGACAGAGAATGAGATGGTTGGATGGCATCACCGACACAATGGACATTAGTTTGAGAAAACTCTGGGAGTTGGTGATGGACAGGGATGCCTGGCATGCTACATTCCATGGGTTCGCAAAGATTTGGACACAACTGAGTGACTGAACTAATGCTGGAAGATAAGGAATACAGTTTATGAGTTAAACACAAATAAAAGATACTTCACAATAAGTATTTTTTAATTAGGCTAAATGGTATTTGGACTTGCAAGATGTTTGAACTTTAGAGGGCTAACCCTGTAAAATATACCTCCTACAGTGACTTTGTTGTTGTTTTTCAGTCACTCAGTCATGTCCAACTCCAGACACCATGGACTGCAGCACGCCAGGCTTCCCTGTCTTTCACCATCTCCTGAAGCTTGCTCAAACTCATGACCATTGAGTCGGTGATGCCATCCAACCATCTCATCCTCAGTCATCCCCTTCTCCTCCTGCCTTCAGTCTTTAACAGCATCAGGGTCTTTTCTAATGAGTCAGCTCCTTGAATCAGGTGGCCAAAGTATCAGAGCTTCAGCTGCAGCATCAGTTCTTCCAAAGAATATTCAGGACTGATCTCCTTTAGGATTGACTGATTTGATCTCCTTGCAGTCCAAGGACTCTCAAGGGTCTTCCCCACCACCACAATTCAAAAGTATCAATTCTTCAGCTCTCAGCTTTCTTTATGGTCCAAATCTCACATCCATATATGACTACAGGAAAAACCATAGCTTTGACTAGATGGACCTTTGTTGGAAAAGTAATATCTCTGCTTTTTTAACATGCAGCCTTGGTTTGTCATACCTTTTCTACCAAGGAGCATATTTTGATTTCATGGCTTCAGTAACCATCTGCAGTGATTTTGGAGCCCAAGAAAAGAAAGTCTATCACTGTTTCCATTGTTTTCCCATCTATTTGCCATGAAGTGATGGGACTGGATGCCATGATCTTCATTTTTTGAATGCTGAGTTTTAAGCCAGCTTTTTCACTCTCCTCTTTCACTTTCCTAAATAGGCTTTAGTTCCTCCTCACTTTCTGCCATAGGGTGGTGTCATCTGCATATCTGAGGTTATTGATATTTCTCCGAGCAATCTTGATTACAGCTTGTGTTTCTTCCAGCCCAGCGTTTCTCATGATGCACTCTGCATATAAGTTAAATAAGCAGGGTGACAATATACAGCCTTGACGTACTCCTTTTCCTATTTGAAACCAGTTTGTTGTTCCATGTCCAGTTCTAACTGTTGCTTCCTAACATGCATACAGATTTCTCAGGAGGCAGGTCAGGTGGTCTGATATTCCCATCTCTTTCAGAATTTTCCACAGTTTGTTGTGATCCACACAATCAAAAGCTTTTAGGATAGTCAATGAAGCAGAAGTAGATGGTTTTCTGGAATTCTCTTGCCTTTTCTATGATCCAGTGGATGTTGGCAATTTGATCCCTGGTTTCTCTGCCTTTTCTAAATCCAGCTTGAATACTTGAAAGTTCTCAGTTCATGTACTGTTGAAGCCTAGCTTGAAGAATTTTGAGCATTACTTTGCTAGTGTGTGAGATGAGTGCAATTATGTGGTAGTTTGAACATTCTTTGGCATTGCCTTTCTTTGGGACTGGAATGAAAGCTGACCTTTAGCTTTACGACCCCATGGACTGTAGCCCACCAGTCTCCTATGTCAATGGGATTTCCCGGATAAGAATACTGGAGTGGTTATCCTTTCCCTTCTCCAGGGAATCTTCTGACCCAAAGATTGAACCCAGGTTTGAACCCTTTTGGTGACTTTAGCTTCTGACTATCACACATTTTTGTCCAAGCTTAAAAATTTTAAGTTAAACGTAGACTTACAGGGACTTCTTTGGTGGTCTCGTGCTTGAGAGTTTGCCTGCCAACGCAGAGGACACAAGTTCGAATCTGGTCCAGGAGGGTTCCACATGCTGCCGGCAATGAAGCCCATGAACCACAACTACTAAGCTGTGCTCTAAATCTAAAGCCCATGAACCACATCTACTGAAGCCCGTGGACCCTAGAAGCCCATGCTCTGCAAAAAGAGAAGCCGCTGCAATGAGAAGTCCTTGCATTGTAGCTCAAGAGTAGCCCCTGCTCACCGCAACTAGACTAAGCCCTGGCATCAACAGACTCGGTGAAGCCGAAAATAAATAAATAAATTAATTAAAAACAGAAAAGAAATGTAGGCATACATAGCTTATATTAACAAAACTTATACTATGCAAAAATCATTGTAATAAACTAAATGTCTAATGAGCAGAATGATAAGAACCTACTTTTCATTTTTCATACACTTCTTGAAAACATAAAGTTATATTGATTTCATTTAATGTATGAAAAACTAATATAATATCTTTTATTGCTTGATTTTGTGGATGATCAACTCAATACAGTATTACTTTTCCTTTAAAAACATTTATAATAATTAAACACCAGTATAAAATCACTTTCAAATAGCTTTTCTAAATGACTTCTGAAAACTGAATATACATTTTTAGATATTTGACAATGGTTTCTTATTTTTTAAAAATATTCCTTCTATAAATAGAGGTAATAAATATTACCTATAGTTAATAAAATGTACATGGTTAAGATGAGTTTTAGAGATTTATATCTGTTGCTTAAAGGTAATTGGAAAATGATGCAGCTATTTACTTAATCATAATGACTAACTGGAACCCCTAATTCTACAATCCTTTTGCTCATTGGGGTTAATGCAACTTAATCATTCGGGGCAACACTAAAAAAAGGATGAGTTTATAAAATTAGTCTGCCAAACTTATAAATGAAGCTAATTATCAAAATAGAGAATATACGACTGACACATGTTGAATAATAGATGGGAATTTTAATCTAATTACTTCCTCTATGAACTTACAGATGATCAACGTGTGAGTTGAAAGCAGCTCTTTTGCCCATTTCTGTTCCCCTCTAACCTTAAAGTGGATTCCCTGGTGACTCACATGGTAAAGAATCCACCTACAATGCAGGAGATCCAGGTTTGATTCCTGAGTCAGGAAGAGCCCCTGGAGAAGGAAATGGCTACCCACTCCAGTATTCTTGTCTGGGAAATCCCATGGATATAGGAACTTGGAAAGTTACAGTCCATGGGGTCATAAAGACTCAGACACAACTAATACACACACACACACACACACACACACACACATCCCCCCCCCACACACACACGCCTTAATATAATCTAATTATAGGAATGAGGTCACTAGGTCATTTAACCTAACTCCTGACTTAATGTTTTCCTGAATGTGTACTATGCCTTGCCGACCTTGCTGGTTCTTTTCCTAGATTTAAAGAAGTAAGAATGAAGAACTAAGTAGTGAAAGAATGACTAGTTACCTCCCCTCAGTAGTTCCCTTAGCAATCCTGCGGGCAGACCATCCAGACAATATGAAGAGAGAGTCAGCCAGTCTGCACACAATGGAGACAAATGCAGAACCCAACCTCTTGCCTCAGTGATTCACTAAGATACTTCCCCTCTTTTTCCCTTTAAAAATTGTCATGGCTGAGAGGATCCTTTAGTTGGTCTTGGGACGTAAGTCCACCTTCTCCCCAGATTATCAGTTTTTCTGATTAAATCACATTTCCTTTTACTGACTTTTTGTGTGGCAAGCAACCAAACCTGGGTTCAGCAACACTCTGATTTAAATGTGCTTGTTTAGTTCATAATATTGAACAAATAATTTAATTTATGGTTCAATTTCATCATGATTAACTAAATTACTCGAATCAAGAGCTCTTTAGACTCTTTCCCAAATAGAACTCATTGTATAGGAATTACATAAAACACATGTCACAGTTGGTCCCCAGCCCACATTTCCCCAAACACAATTCTTTAGACTGTCTACCCCTGCAATCCAGAAACTATAAGTTTGAACTCTCTTACTTTCTTTTTCAAGGGATGGTGCCCATTGTGTGGGTTTTCCTACTTCTTAGGACACCCTTGGTAGTTTTTCCCTTTCCCCTCTTCCCTGTCTGGAAAATCTTTGCTCATTTTTTAAAGGGGTTGATTATAGTCATTTAATCAACCAAATTATTAAATTGTGCACTGAGAGAGAATCACACTCATGCTAGTGAATCTCTACATTTTTAGTCTTTCTTAAACTGAAAAATAATTGAGATATTTAAACATTATAAAGAAAGTGAAAGTGTTAGTCGTTCATCCACTTCTGACTCTTGCCAGGGTCCCCTGTTCATGGGATTCTCCAGGCAAGACTGGAGTGGGTATCCATTCCCTTCTCTAGGGGATCTTTCCAACCTAGGGATCGAATCTGGGTCTCCTGCATTGCAGGCAGATTCTTTACTGTCTGAGCCACCAAGGAAGCCCCATTTAAACATTAAAACATAGCCAAATCAAAAGGCAAACAAGTTCATTCTAAATGACCAGAGCTCAAACCCTGAGTAAATGAACTGCCCCCTGAGTTTCCTCCCTGTTCATCTTTAATGCTTTGCTGGTGTTAGCAGCTTCTTATAAACTTTGTTCAAATGATCAGGATTGAGTCTGTCCTCTAATTTGTGCTCCTAGCACTTTATATCTAAGTATATTAAAATACTAATCACACCATAAAACTTTATTTATTTGCCTTTCAGCCCCAATATATACAACATGTTCCCTTAGGCAGAGTCTATTTCTCTTCAGGTTGGCACAATTTCTGGCATATCCTAAGTACTCAAGATATTGTTTGAACACTAAATAAATGGGACCAAAAACACTTAAGAAATATTTCTATCATTTTGGAACTTTCCACTCATTTTGTTTTTGTCTACATTGTTAATGAGGAAACTCATGAAAAACCAAAGAAGATCCAGAAAGAAATATAGCAAAAGAAGTTTTATAAAGGGGCATTTAATATCTGGAGTAAAATACAAAGCAGATTTTGAAATTTTGCTTATTATAGGTCTTTGGATAATATATGGAGTAATTGCAATATTTTTTGAGTTTTATTTTGCTGCAGTGAAAATATATGCCTAATTTTTCAATCCCTGATTTTTCTCTTTTCAGGGTTCCATTAAAGTACTAAGTTAGGAATTAACATGAATTCAGAGATTCAAATACTCGAAAATCAGAAGTCCATGAGCCAGCCGTCCTTGGGGTACACTGTCTCTATTGATACGTCTTTCCAATAGATAAATTCTTTCCTAATGTTTACAGTGTCTAAATATGAACCATTGTAATATACTTAACCAGAGGAGAATAGATTGTTTTCTTTAAATTTCATGTGATAATTTTGTAAACAGTGCTGGGAAATGCAGCATTATTTTATTTTCTTTCATTCTTTGCTACGTGCAGATTCGTGCCATCATCAGGCACTGATAAAAGTGGTTCCCCTGTTGCCAGAACTCAGACTGTTGCTGAGAGTTCTGAACCAAAGGAGCATAACACCTCCATCTTCTGATTGATTAAATTTAACTACTGACCATGTCAGATGGGAAACCAAGAAGGATCATAATTTCATGATTAGTATAACTCTGAAATCAGAAAATAATTATGCCAGTGGTAAAATTTATCAACTTACTGTATTATGAATAGAGAAAGCATATTTAGCTGGTTTGACTCAAAGATCAACATAGGTCAATAGACAAGACAGTCATGTTTCCAGGCTGAACATGACTTTAACATGAAAAATTCAGTTGTATTTGAAGCCCATTAGGGAACCTGACATCTGAGGAAATATAATGTTCTGCCATGTTATAAAACGCTGATAATTTCAAAATACATATTCGGGTTATTATAAATGAGCCCTTTCAATGTTTTAGAAAACTTAAGAAAAGTTCATAGTCCCCAGCTGAACAGTGCAACAGCTAGATAGTTGTGCACCTAAAGGTTCAAAATGGGTGGAGGGATTCTGTGAAATCGCTTTGGATTCAACTTGCTTTTTCATGTTTTTGCAAAATGATACTAATGAATGTCAATAAAATAAACAAGACCATCTTTACAAGTGTTATGCAAATCAGATTTCCAATTCACAGCTGTCGTATCAATGTAAGGACCACACTGGACTTACCACCCCAGCGCTCATCACACACGGTAAAGAGAGTGGTTTTATTGGCTAAGCCGGGAAGCATGGTGCTGCACTCCATGACAATGGCCTGAGGGATCATTATGATGCAGGACACGATCCAGATGATGATGATGCTGTTTCGGGCCCGCTTGGCTGTGCTCTTAAACATCAGAGGGTGACAGATAGCATACCACCGGTCCAAGGCAATGCAGCTCAGCGTGAGGACAGACACAGATACCGACACGGTCTAAAGAAGGAAGGAAGGTAGTACAGGGAAGCACCAGCTGTTACATGGCTGACTCTCAATATTTGTACTGTTTCAGAAGGGTAGGCACACAGATAACCAGATTCAAAGTTGTCAAAGACATTTCATTCAAGTGCTTTCTATTAAAAAAAGGAAAAACAATCTGCCACAAAAAATATTAGAAATGTATCAGGAAAAAGAATTACCTATTTCTCATTAAATATAAAAGTGTTCTATGATTGAGTGCTAAGTTGCTTCGATCGAGTCTGACTCTTTGCAACTCCATGGACTGTAGCCCACTAGGCTCCTCTGTTCATGGAATTCTCCAGGTGAGAATACTTCCAGGGGATCCTGTATTTGAACTCGAGTCTTATATCTTCGCCATTGGCAGGTGGGCTCTTTATCACTAGCACCACTTGGGAAGCTGCCTCTTTTTTTATGCCAGGTGTTTTGATTTATATGACATTCTTTGAATAAAGATAAGCATGATTTTGTTTTGGTATTTTTCCATTGATAAGGGAAATCTTATCTTCAAAGGGAAAATAAGGTAAAAACATATATGTTCATAGTGTGAACTGGAAATTTTTCTTTTACTTATACACAATAATACGATGACATGGCTTTCTTTTAAATTAACATACAAGAATTTGATTGCAATTGCATTTAATTAGCATTTTTGAATTATTGGTATCTCATTTCTTATTTTTAAATAACCAAGGTTATTCGTACATCAGTTCATTTTCAATATGCAAATGTATGAGTTGTGATAAAAAGTAATATTCTATATGGATCTCCTTGCCATAGTTTGCTCATTGCTGGAATAAGCAAACTACCTCTAAAATTCAAATAGGTTCACCTAATTCAGATTTCTATATAGTTAATGGCATCACACACATTTAACTTGAAACTTTAAGAAAATAGTAGAGACATGCCATGTATGCCTATCCCCCATGATCAGCTTATGTAATTGCTGTGCCACGCCAGGTCACTTCAGTCGTGTCCTACTCTCTGCAACACTATAGACTGTAGCCCGTCAGGCTCCTCTGTCCATGGGATTCTCCAGGTGAGAATACTGGAGTGGGCTGCCAGGCCCTTCTCCAGGGGGTCTTCCTAACCCAGGGATCAAACCTGAATCTGTTAATTCTACTGCATTGGCAGGTGGGTTCTTTACCACTGATGAAACCTGGGAAGCCCCCAGTTTATTTAATTATATTCAGTGCATTCTATACTGAATGGACAGATCATTGGTTAACAAAATCAATTCACTCAAAACCCTCTCTTTAAAAACAAGCCTCATTCTCCTGTTAATTTTTACAGATTTCTATTTACTTTCTTCTCAACACTTATAGCATGCTGAATTCATTAATTTACTGTTTATCTTCTCTGTGGAACAAAGACCAATGGCAGGAGGGACTGTGCAAAACAGTACCTGGCACAGTGCTTGATGTGTTTATTACGTGGCAGAGTCATCTTTCTCTATTTTTCTGTCCTAGTTGTATTGATCCTATAATATGTGAATGGGAGGGTATCTCTGCTTCTTACATCAGGACCTTGCTTGTTGATGCATTGACTATGGGTACAGATGAGTGAGAGGGATGTACATGCTGGTCTAGCACAGGGGGAGAGGCTCTGGGCTAAGCATCAGGACCACATAGCCATTCTCATCTCCTCCCAGCTAGCTGCACAATGTGGGTCACCTACTTAACAACTGTTGGCAAATGTGTGTATTTTTTTCTATTAAATGAGTAAAATTGACAATAAGATGCTTGCCAACTCTGATTCTTTTGATTTTCTTTAGAAAAGATGACAGAGTACAGTTGAAATCAATTCCGCTACCATGTTTTCTGGGATGCACCACATGGCACTTGCTAAATGTGAGATCTTGGGTAAGTTACTTAAGCTATGCCTCAATTTTCTCATCAGTAAACTTGCATGATAATCGTAGCCACCACAGACTTGTCGAAAGAAGAGTCAGTCAACATGTGAAATGCCTAATCTGGGCCTGATATATAAATGGTAAGTGTTTGTTATTCCTTGTTATGATGATGGCAGTGGTGATGGTGATTATACTATTCGTATTTTCTTCTATTCTCTAGCTTAGAATTCTAGCTTTTAATTGGAACAGACTGCTTTACAGTGAAGACTAGTTATAGAAATTACAAGTAAAGATGTAAACTGTTCTAAGTTCTTGGGGGTTAATTTCAACTTTAATTTGAAAGGGATGATCTCTATCAGAGTAGGTTTATGTTGGTTGATTTGTTGCTGTTCAATAGCTCAGTCATGTCTGACTCTTTGCAACCTCAAGGTCTGCAGAATGCCAGGCTTCCCTGTCCTTCACCATGTCCTAGAGCTTGCTCAAACTCATGTCCATTGAGTTGGTGATGCCATCCAACAATCTTGTCCCCTGTTGTCCCTTTCTCCTGCCTTCAATCTCTCCCAGCATCAGGGTCTTTTCTAATGAGTCGACTCTTTGCTTGAGGTCATCAAAATATTGGAGCTTCAGCTTTAGCATCAGTCCTTCCAATGAATACTCATGGTTGATTTCCTTTAGGATTGACTAGTTTGATTTCCTTGCAGTCCAAGGGACTTTCAAGAGTCTTTTCTAGCACCAGAGTTCGTAGGCATCAATTTTTGGTGCTCAGCATTTTGCATTGTCCAGCTTTCACATTCACACATAACTACTGGAAAAAAACCATAGCTTTGACTAAATGGACCTTTGTTGGCAAAGTAACATTTCTACTTTTTAATATGCTGTCTAGGTTGGTCATAGATTCTCTTCCAAGGAGCAAGCGTCTTTTGATTTCATGACTGCAGTCACCATCTGCAGTGAATTTTGAAACCCAAGAAAAAACCTGCCACTACTTCCCCTTTTCCCTCTTCTATTTGCCATGAAGTGATGATTGTGTTTTGTTTTGTTTTGTTTTTTTGGTGTTGAGTTTCAAACCAGCTTTTTCACTCTCCTGTTTCACCCCCATCAAGAGGATCTTTAACTCCTCTTCCTTTCTGCCATTGGAGTTGTATCATCTGCATATCTGAGATTGTTGATATTTCTCCTGGCAATCTTAATTCCACCTTGTTGATAGCACCTGGAAATTCCTTGGCACTGCCTTAGGGGACATTTACACCTTTCTCCAGTGTCCACTCTTTGCTCAACCTCCATTCCTCCCTGAGAATGTGTCAAGCACCCAGAGCCCTTCCAAACCCTTGCCAACCTAGGGATAGAGCGGTGGTCATCTAACTCTGCAGAGTTGACCTTTCATACTACTGAGCCAGGGCTATATTTATCCTCTCTAGCAATTAGAAATGAAAAGTTCTCAACAAGGCTTAGTATCTTGTTTTTCATAAATTCTAATCAACATGGATGAATGGGATAGAAGTGATGTGATTCAAATTCTAAAGTCATTTCTAGGAGTTCCTTCAACTGCTAGCAATAATCAGTTCCAATCAGTGTGCTTGAGAGATGGCTGTCCAGTGCCAGTGGTGAGCCAGGGTGCAGCACCTTCTCATGAGAGAACATGCTGGTTTGGATAATCTAACAGCATATAATCCATTGAATGAACCCTTAGGCATCAGTGATTTAACAGTCATTGTTTGACTCCTGTATTTGCTGGTGTGTAATATACTGTTACAATTAAAATCCAATTTACATGATTTTCTCAAAGGTGATAGACAGTTGCATCTTATCATAAGTGATTATAAATGAGAGTTCTGTTGTGGCTTTTCCCTTGTAGAAGTGCACTTCTGGGTGCCCTTTTCATTGAGATTTTGACAGTAGATCAAATCAAACTGATAGTAAATCACTTCAGAAATGAATGTTGTGTGAACTGTGAACACTGTGAGTGAAGCAAAGTGAGATGAGGTGGACTTTCTTTTGCTGTTGATGCTTTATCTTGCATTGGTCCTATGAGTGCCCTGTGGTCAGGTCAATGTGGGAAGTTTGCTTTGTTAGAGGAGTCAGTTTCATGCTAGCATATAGATGTGACAGATGGCACCAGAGATCCACGACAAGTAGAGATGGAAATTCTGCCAAATTACAAATTTGGATGATAGGCACTAATAGACTGGAAGGTAGGAAAGTGTGACTGAGAGAAAGAGGGAGACCATCTGCCTACCGAACACCCATCACCCAAATCTCAATAGACTTTTGTTCTTTTCCTGTGCAGAGACTCTTCAGTTATATTAAAAAGTCACTCTGAAAAAGCCATTCACTGCTCCTTTAGGGCTTCCCTGGTAGTAATACTCCCAGGTAGTAGTATTCCTTTCATCTGGTAAAGAATCCGCATGCAATGCAGGAGACCCTGGTTCAATTCCTGGGCTGAGAATTTCCCCTGGAAGAAGGATAGCCTCCCATTCCAGTATTCTAGGGCTTCTCTGGTGCCTCAGATGGTAAAGAATCTGCCTACAAAACAGGAGACCTGGGCTCGATCCCTGGATTAGGACGATCTCCTGAAGGAGGGCACGGCAACCCACTCCAGTATTCTTGCCTGGAGAATCCCCGAGGACTGAGGAACCTGGCAAGCTACAGCCCATGGGGTTGCAAAGAGTCAGACACAGTTGAGTGACTCAGCACAGCACACTGCTCCTATAAGTGTAGGAAGGAAAGTGAAATATTTTATATTTTTTCAAGAAACTCATGATAATTATTCAACAAATAGCCCAATGAAAGTTAATGATCTTTGACCTACAAAATGATTAAAGATATAAAAGGGTCATTTTAATTATTTGTGTGTGCGTGTGCATTCTCAGTTGTGTCTGACTCGTTGCAACTCCATAGCCAAGCTCCTCTGCCCATGGAATTTTCCAGGCAAGAATACTGGAGCGGGTTGCCATTTCCTATTCCAGGGGATCTTCCCAATCCATGGTTCAAATTCCCATCTTTTGTGTCTACTGCATTAGCAGGAAGATTCTTTACCCACCGGTACCACCTGGGAAGGCTTGTAGGATGAAGTACAGGCTGGAATCAATATTGCCAAGAGAAATATCAATAACCTCAGATATGCAGATGATACCACCCTTATGGCAGAAAGTGAAGTGGAACTAACGAGCCTCTTGATGAAAGTGAAAGAGGAGAGTGAAAAAGTTGGCTTAAAACTCAGCCTTCAAAAAACTAAGATTATGGCATCTGGTCTCATCACCTCTTGGCAAATAGATGGGGAAACAATGGAAACAGTGAGAGACTTTATTTTCTTGGGCTTCAAAATCACTGTATATCATGACTGAAGCCATGAAATTAAAAGACACTTGCTCCTTGGAAAAAAGCTATGACCAACCCAGACAGCATGTTAAAAAGCAGAGACATTACTTTGCTGGCAAAGGTCCGTCTAGTCAAAGCTATGGTTTTTCCAATAGTCATATATGGATGTGAGAGTTGGACTATAAAGAAAGCTGAGTGAAGAGGAATTGATGTTTTTGAACCATGGTGTTGGAGAAGACTTTTGAGAGTTCCTTGGACTGCAATGAGATCCAACTAGTCAATCCTTTAGGAAATCAGTCCTGAATATTCATTGGAAGGAAGGACTGATGCTGAAGCTGAAACTCCAATACTTGGTCCACCTGATGAGAAGAACTGACTCATTGGAAAAGACCCTGATGCTGGGAAAGATTGAACTCAGGAAGAGAAGAGGACGACAGAGGATGAAATGGTTTGGTGGCATCACCAACTTGGTGGACATGAGTTTGAACAAGCACCAGGAGTTGGTGATGGACAGGGAAGCCTAGAGTGCTGCAGTCCATGGGGTTGCAAAGAGTCAGACATGACTGAGCAACTGAACTGAACGTGTCTTGACAACTCACTTCTTTTAATCACTGAATAATATTCTATTATCTGGTTGTACTCCAATTAGTTTATCTATTCATCTACTGAAGGACATCTTAGTTACCTCAAAGTTTTGGTCATCATGGATAAAGCTGCGATAGACATTTGCATGAGAGTTTTTCTATGTATGTGAATTTTCAAATTTTGAGAGGTAAATATCAAGGAGTGCAATTGCTGGATCATATATTGGGACTGTTTTGTTTTGTTAAAAATAAAACCAGTCTTCCAAAATGGCTGTAACATTTTTCATTATCCTCACCAGCAATGAATGAGAGTTCCTGTTGCTCCACATCTCTGTCAGCTTTTGTTGTTGTCAGAGGTTCATAGTTTGGCTGTTCTAATAAGTATGTAGTGATACTTCACTGTTTTAATTTGCAATTTGCTGATGAGATGTGATGAAGGACATTTTTTCATATGTTTCTTTGCTATTTGTATATCTTCTTTAGTAAGGTGTCATTAATGTCTTTGGTCTATGTTTTAGTTAGGTTGTTTGCTTTCAGATTGCTTAGTTTTAACAACTCTTTGTATATTTTAGATGTTGTTGTTTAGTCCCTAAGTCATGTCTGCTTCTTTTGCAACCCCATGGGCTGTAGCCCACCAGGCTCCTCTGTCCATGGGGATTCCCAGGCAAGAATACTGTAGTGGGTTATCATTTCCTTCTCCAGGGATTTTTCCCAACCCAGGGATCAAACCCATGTCTCCTGCTTGGCAGGCAGATTCTTTACCACTGAGCCACCTGGGAAGCCCTTATTTTAGACAACAGTCACTTATTATACATATCTTTGGCAAATATTTTCTCCCAGTTTGTGCCTTGTCTTCTCATTCTGTTTACCCTGATTTTTGCAGAGCAGAAGTTTTTAATGTTAATGAAGTCAGCTTATCAATGATTTATTTCAAGCAGCACATTTTTGTTGTTACATCTAAAAAGTCATCAAAATACTCAAGGCCATTTGGGTTTCTTCTAAGTGATCTTTTAAGCGTTTTATAGTTTTGCCTTTACATTTGGGTCTATGATTCATTTTTGGTCAATTTTCTGAAGAATGTAAGGTCCATGTTTAGATTCAGTTGTTCTTCTTGCCTCAGTTTGTCAACATTGGGTGCATATTGTCATTTTCTCCAAATATTATGATATCATCTTGGAGGCCAGATGGAATAAGAACTAAATGGCAGAGGGTGGTCATGGGAACTAGTGGGGAGTGGCCACCATTTCACTCACTGTCCAATTGCTAAAGGAAATCCAGGTCTTTTAGAACTGTGGCTATGAACACCAGCTTGGGAAAATTTTTAAAGAATTCAGAGATATCAGAATATCGATCGAAAAGTATTCTCTGGAAGTTATTTGTTCTTAATTTGTTGTGGAGCAACTAGTTATAGAAAAGCATATTTCAGAACTGAACAATAGAACATTAGTGATAATGATGATGACATGTTTATTGAGAACATACTGTTTTTATAAGGCCATAGGTTTCCAGAGACTAATATCTGTGCCAAATGGTTTATATAGTTATCTAAGTAAATGAGCACAGCAACCACAAGACATATTTATAATTAAAATTATTAATCTTTTAAAATAAGTGAATCTCAAAGAGCTTATGTATTTGGCTCAATGGTATACAATCAGTGAATGGCAGAATAGAGGTTCCAAATGTGGCAGTTTAATTCAAACCTGCACTAAAACATGTTCCCTGTACTGCTTTGACAGTATAGCTCTTGATTTCTCAGCAGTAAATGAGACTACTTATAAAAACAATACTCAGTTATTTGGATTGGTATAACCTCAATCATTGATTTGTTCAAGTTCCTTATTTTATAATCAGAAAATCTGAGATCAAAGAAGCAAAAAGTTTACACAGCACAGGACTCTGACACTTTTTTACCCAGAACTTACCTTGTTTACCCAAAAGTTTCTAGTAGTACTTTCCTTAAATTTGCCAGCTTCTCTCTTAATGCACTAAGTATTTGCTAATGGGCCACAGCTATAAACTAAAATGATTATGCATTCTTTTTGGTAGTTTCTGAGTTTGAACCCCTCAAAAGTGTGCAAAACATTTACCTGTAAATAAGGAATCACTTTACAGAGGGACTGTCCGAAGAACCAGGTCTCAGTAATGTCCACAACTAACGTGGCTGGAAGGCAGGTGATGGTCACAAGCACATCAGCCAGAGAAAGGTTGACAATGAAGTAATTGGTCACCGTCCTCATGTGGTGGTTCTTCCACACGGCCACACAAACTGATTCGGAAAGAAAAAGGAATGGTCTCTGTTATGGACTGAACGTCCGTGATGTGGAAGGTGCAATGAAACAGAAATTCATATATTAAGATCCTACCCCCTGAAAAGAAGATGGGGTAAATATATACAAAAGAATATTACTCGGCCATGAAAAAGAATGATATCGTGTCATCTGCAGCAACATGGATGGAACTGGAGATTATTGCATTAAGTGAAGTAAGTCAGATAAAGACAAATAATACACAATATCCATTATATGTGGAAATCTAAGATATGATACAAATAGATCTGTTTTTGAAGAAGAGACAGAATCACAGACATAGAGAACAGACTGGTGGTTGTGGAGGAGGAAGGGGCTGAGGGAGCAATGGGTTGGGAAGTTGGGATTAGCAGCTGTACGCTTTATATATAGAATGGATAAGCAATAAGATCCGACGGTACAGAGTGCGTGCATGCTCAGTTGCTCAGTCGTGTCCAACTCTTTGCGACCCTGTGGACTGTAGCCTGCCAGGCTTCTCTGTCCATGGAAATTTCCGGGCAAGAATACTGGAGTGGGTTACCATTTCTTACTCCAGGGGATCTTCCCAATCAAAGGATCGAATCCACATCTCCTGTGTCTCCTGCATTGGCAGGTAGATTTTTTAACCACTGAGCACCTGGGAAGCCACTCTTACTATATAGCATAGGGAACTGTAATCAATATCCTCTGATAAGCCATAATGGAAAGTAATACTAAAAAAGAATGTATATGTCTATGTAAATATAACTGAATCACATTGTTGTACTACAGTAATTAACAAAACACTGTAAACCAACTATACTTCAATTGAAAAAAAAAAAAAGGATCCTGACCCCCCAATGTGATGGTATTAGGAAGTGAGCCTTTGGAAAATGAGTTGGTCATGAGGGTGGTGGCTTTGTGAAGGGCATTAGGTCCTTATAAAGGGAGCTGCAGAGAGATCTTTCCTCTTCCCCACGTGAGGACACAGCAACAAAATGCCTGTCCTTTATGAACCAGGAAATGGACTCTGCCCAGACACTGAAGCTGCCAGAGGCTTGACCTTGGACTTCTCAGAATCAAGAACAGAGACACAAACTTCGGTTACTTATAAGACATTCAGTTCATGGTACTCTGTTACAGCAGGATCGACAGACTAAAGCAGTAACTAAACAAAGAAAATAGGTCTGATGAGGGAACACTGTCAAGCTGGCTAGTACCCCTGCAATTCCACAAATAAATATTGCCAAGGGGAGATAATAAAGGCTGCCCTGTGTTTTCACTACAAACAAAGCTAGTGGAGGTAATGGAATTCCAGTTGAGCTATTTCAAATCCTCAAAGATGATGCTGTCAAAGTGCTGCACTGGATATGCCAGCAAATCTGGAAAACTCAGCAGTGGCCATAGGACTGGAAAATGTCAGTTTTCATTCCAGTCCCAAAGAAAGGCAATGCCAAAGAATGCTCAAACTACTGCACAATTGCACTCATCTCACATGCTAGTAAATTAATGCTCAACATTCTCCAAGCCAGGCTTCAGCAATACGAGAACCGTGAACTTCCAGATGTTCAAGCTGGTTTTAGAAAAGGCAGAGGAACCAGAGATCAAATTGCCAACATCCGCTGGATCATCAAAAAAGCAAGAGAGTTCCAGAAAAACATCTATTTCTGCTTTATTGACTATGCCCAAAGCCTTTGACTGTGTGGATCACAATAAACTGTGGAAAATTCTGAAAGAGATGGGAATACCAGACCATCTGACCTGTCTCTTGAGAAACCTGTATGCAGGTCAGGAAGCAACAGTTAGAACTGGACGTAAAGGCTGTATATTGTCACCCTGCTTATTTAACTTATATGCAGAGTACATCATGAGAAACGCTGGGCTGGAAGAAACACAAGCTGGAATCAAGATTTCCAGGAGAAATATCAATAACCTCAGATATGCAGATGACACCACCCTTATGACAGAAAGTGAAGAAGAACTAAAGAGCCTCTTGATGAAAGTGAAAGAGGAGAGTGAAAAAGTTGGCTCAAAGCTCAACATTCAGAAAACTAAGATCATGGCATCTGGTCCCATCATTTCATGGGAAATAGATGGGGAAACAGTGGAAACAGTGTCAGACTTTATTTTTTGGGGCTCAAAAATCATTGCTGTTGGTGATTGCTGCCATGAAATTAAAAGACGCTTATTCCTTGGAAGGAAGGTTATGACCAACCCAGACAGCATGTTAAAAAGCAGAGACATTACTTTGCCAACAAAGGTCTATCTAGTCGAGGCTATGGTTTTTCCAGTGGTCATGTATGGATGTGAGAGTTGGACGGTGAAGAAAGCTGAGCGCTGAAGAATTGATGCTTTTGAACTGTGGTGTTGGAGAAGACTCTTGAGAGTCCCTTGGACTGCAAGGAGATCCAACCAGTCCATCCTAAAGGAGATCAGTCCTGGGTGTTGATTGGAAGGACTGATGTTGAAGCTGAAACTCCAATCCTTTGGTCACCTCATGCGAGGAGCTGACTCATTGGAAAAGACCCTAATGCTGGGAAGGATTGGGGACAGGAGGAGAAGGGGACAACAGAGGATGAGACAGTTGGATGGCATCACTGACTCGATGGACATGGGTTTGGGTAAACTCTGGGAGTTGGTGATGGACAGGGAGGCCTGGCGTGCTGCGATTCATGGGGCGCAAAGAGTCAGACATGACTGAACTGAACTGAACTGTGTTTTCACTGAATCAGTCAATCTCTGTGAATTCTCAATATATGCTTAAAATCAGTTCCCTTACCTTGCAAGACACTTCTCAATGGCTCATAAGGCTGTGTTTATTTTATTTAATTTTGAATTTCATTTTCCAGAAATTAAAGAATAATCTTTGATTTATCATTTTATCCCCTCAGTGGACAGCATGTAGTAGATACTCAAGAAATATTGATATTTGCTGAATTGAGATGAATAAAGAGCTTGCTATTTTTCAATGAACTGTGGTGTTGCCTCATCCATCATATCGACCTACATCTGCTCCGAAGCTCTGCTTTTAGGGCTTATAAGAGGTGAAGACACTTAATGACAAAAGTCTACAATTATTCAGTCCCTATTATTGCCAGATATTGAGGTGGATAGTTCATACCCTTGGGTTATTTAATCTCAGTGACAATCCCAAGGGAATTCCTCATTACTGATGTGTTGTATATTATGGTGTCATTGACACACCGGGGTTTTGTGGAACTTGTTGAGGACAAATGGCTTGTAAAGCAGGGAATCAGCATCAGAACTGGGCTTATACACCAAGTGAAGCACTAGTCATTGCACTACATTGGTTACCTTCTTTGTGAATGAAAGAGTTATTTAAAACAATGAAAGAGTTATTTTAAAAAAGCACATTTAATTCTAGAAATGCTTTCCTTTCTACTACCCTCGTTGGCCTCTAAACTTTGCCTCAGATCAAACATACGCTCACAGCCAAGCCTCCCTCATTTTCTCAGAGCATCCCCCTCTTTAAAATGTGTGCTGTGTCACTAAGCTGCTCTTTATGGAAAGAGCATCTAGTTCCTTGATTCTCCGTCCTCCCTC
The DNA here is from genome assembly GCA_024291935.2 of Okapia johnstoni. Classification (NCBI taxonomy): domain Eukaryota; kingdom Metazoa; phylum Chordata; class Mammalia; order Artiodactyla; family Giraffidae; genus Okapia; species Okapia johnstoni. The sequence continues at coordinate 1,157,333 of JAGTYA010000027.1, read as the reverse complement.
TGACATATCCAAAGGTTACATAGTCACTGGTCCCAGAATTATATAGGTATAAGCATTGCTACCCACATATGTTGATGGATTTGCTTCACATAATGTAACTAAGTAACTGTGAATTTACCTGGAGTATCGTTAACCTATCAGAGCTGTCATCTATGCACCCAAGTGATGCAGTGATTAGTAACCTTCCGCAGTGAAGAAACAAAAGTGTATTTTGTTAAATTTGAGTCACTTCTTTTTGACAGTTATGTACCAGTTATTATGAGCGTCATATGCTGAAAAATTCTTTTACTAGCTCCTGAAGCTGAAATTACCCTCCAGTCACCAACAGATGCTCATGTAATGAAATATCTGAATTTCTGAGGATTTAATTGTGAAAACTTCACATCTTCCTCCAACTCTAGCACATAAGTACTGAAAACTCAAAAGAGCTTTGTTAGGATAAACTTTAGTCTTTATTGTCTGAAAATGCTGCTGCTGAATCATTTACTTCTCAGAAATGCTTGAAACACACACACACACACAAACCCATCTTACCAGTTGACTAACACATTATCATGGCTTGTTATGAGAAAATTGAAAAAAAAAAATCACACTTCTGATACTTGGTCAATAAATGGTCCAAATGGTGCAACTTGGGATCTAGAAAAGAAAATAAGACTTAAAATATATGATCAGTTCTAGTTTGACTCCCAGTTCTCCATAATTTGGGGGGTAAGGGATGGCAGTGATGGGAGGCCAGTGTTAATGCATGATGTCTAAGCAACGTGAGAGCAAGTAGATCACCAATCAATACTTATATTTCCTGTGTCCTGTTATAAACAATTTAAATTATTAACTAGTTTAATCTCCATAATAACACTATAAAGTGATTACTATTAATAACTCTTTTTAACATGTGGAAAACTGATGCAAGGGAGGTTATGGAATCTACCTAAGGATGAATAGTTAGTAAATGCTGACTTTAGATTTAATCTTATACACCATGCATACCATTCTATTGTATATCAGCACCTATCAGTGAAGCAGAAGGTGAAAGGCAGCTGTCTACCTCTCTTTGGCAAGATTTTAATGCATGTCCATTGAATTCTAGAGCCAGAGATCATCAGTTTAATCAGATGCATAAATCAGCTCAGCAGTATTCCTGATTCATTTCTGCTTGCACATTTTTAATAGTGGGGAATTTGCAACTTAGGGCTTCCCTGGTGGCTCAGTTGTAAAAGAATCATACTGCCAATGCAGGAGACCCGAGTTCAACCCCTCGGTCAGGAAGATCCACTGGAGGAGAAAGTGGAAACCTACTCCAGTAATCTTGCCTGGGAAATCTCATGGACAGGGGAGCCTGGCAGTTTACAGTCCATGGGGTTTCAAAAGAGTAGGACATGACTTAGGGACTAAACAGCAAAAGCAACAACAATTTATGACTTGCTTAAGTCCTTGGCTTCCATTTCGTGGTGAATTTACCTACCAGCAAGATCTTATTCATGTTGAGTTGATGTCTGTTTCCCCTTCAATTCTGTTCATGGGTTCTTTATTCGTTTCTGGAACCCAAGGAATAAACTTACCTCCTTTTTCTACATCATACCTGTATTAATTGCCCAGAGCTGCTTTAAGAGTACCATCGGTTGGGTGTTTTAAAGCCACAGAAATGTATTTTCACAGAGTTCTGGAGTCAGAAGTCAAAAATCAGGGTCAGGAGGGTCATGCTGCCTCTGAAACTTGCAGATAATTCCTTCCTTGCTGTTCTCATGGCTTCTGGTGGTTGGCTGTTAACATGGCCTTCCCTGGGTGCAGCTCTGTACATCCAGTCTTTTTCTCCTTCATCATCACATGGTCTTTTCTCCTGCCTCTCTGTATCCACGTGGCCATCTTCTTATAAGGACACCAGTCCTATTGGATTACGGGCTCACTGTACTCCAGTAAAAACACTAAAGTGGTTTGCCTTTCCCTTCTCCAGGGGACCACGTTTTGTCAGAACTCTCCACAGTGACCCATCCATCTTGGGTGGCCCTACATGGCATAGCTCATAGTTCCACTGAGTTAGACAATGCTGTGGTCATGTGATCAGATTGGTTACTTTTCTGTGATTATTGTTTCCAGTCTCTCTGCCCTCTGATGGAGACGTATAAGAGGCATACAGAAGCTTCCCAGGTGTGGATGTGACTGGTGATGGAAGTAAAGTCCAATTCTGTAAGAGCAATATTGCATAGGAACCTGGAATGTTAGGTCCATGAATCAAGGAAAATTGGAAGTGGTCAAACAGGAGACGGCAAGAGTGAACATCAACATTTTAGCAATAAGTGAACTAAAATAGACTGGAATGGGTGAATTTAACTCAGATGACCATTATATCTACTACTGTGGGCAAGAATCTCAGAGAAGAAATGGAGTTGCCATCATAGTCAACAAAAGAGTTTGAAATGCAGTAATTGGATGCAATCTGAAAAAAGACAGAATGATCTCTGTTCGTTGCCAAGGCAAACCATTCACTATCACAGTAATCCAAGTCTATGCCCCAAACAGTAATGCTGAAGAAGCTGACTTATACATATTTGACGTACTCCTTTCCCAATTTAGAATCAGTCCATTGTTCTATGTCGAGTTCTAACTGCTGCTTCCTGACCTGCATACAGATTTCTCAGAAGAAAGGTCAGGTGGTCTCGTATTCCCATCTCTTTCAGAATCTTCCATTTTGCTTTGATCCACACAGCCAGAGGCTTTGGTGTAGTCCATAAAGCAGAATCAGATGTTTTTCTGGAACTCTCTTGCTTTTCTGGTGATCCAACGGATGTTGGCAATTTGATCTGTGGTTCCTCTGCCTTGTCTAAATCCAGCTTGTACATCTGGAAGTTCATGGTTCACAAACTATTGAAGTCTGCCTTGGAGGATTTTGAGTATTACTTTGCTAGCATGGGAGATGAGTGCAATTGTGTGGTAGTTTGAACATTCTTTGGCTTTGCCCTTCTCTGAGAAGGGAAAGAAAACTGACCTTTTCCAGTCCTGTGGTCATTGATGAGCTTTCTAAATTTTCTGGCATATTGAATGCAGCACTTTCATAGCATCAATATTTAGGATTTGAATTAGCTCAACTGGAATTCCATCACCTCCACTAGCTTTGTTCGTAGTGATGCTTCCTAAGGCACACTTGACTTTGTATTCCAGGATGTCTGGCTCTAGGTGAGTGATTACAGCATTGTGATTATCTGGGTCATGAAGATCATTTTTGTATAGCTCTTCTGTGTATTCTTTCCACCTCTTCTTAATAGCTTTTGCTTCTGCTAGGTCCATACCATTTCTGTCCTTTATTGTGCCCATATCTGCATAAATGTTCCCTTGATATCTCTAATTTTCTTGAAGATATCTCTAGCCTTTCCCATTCTATTGTTTTCCTCTATTTCTTTGTCTTGATCACTGAAAAAGGCTTTCTTATTTCTCCTTGCTATTTTTTGGAGCTCTGCATTCAGATGGGTATATCTTTCCTTTTCTCTTTTGCCTTTTTCTTCTCTTCTTTTCATAGCTGTTTGTAAGCCCTTCTCAGACAACCATTTTGCCTTTTTAAATTTCTTTTTCTTGGGTATGGTCTTAATCACTGCCTCCTGTACAATGTCATGAACCTCTGTCCATAGCTCTTTATGCACTCTGTTTATCAGATCTAATCCCTTGAATCTGTTCGTCACTTTCACTGTATGATCATAAGGGATATGATTTAGGTCATACCTGAATGATCTAGTGGTTTTTCCTACTTTCAATATAAGTCTGAATTTGGCTATTGCCATAGTCAGCTCCCAGTCTTGTTTTTGCTGACTGTATAGAGCTTCTCCATCTTTATCTGAAAACAATATAATCAATCTGTTTTCGGTGTCGACCATCTGGTGATGTCCATGTGTAGAGTCTTCTTTTGTGTTGTTGGAATAGGGTGTTTGCTATGACCAGTGCGTTCTCTTGGCAAAACTCTGTTAGCCTTTGCCCTGCTCATTCTGTACTCCAAGGCCAAATTTGCCTGTTACTCCAGGTATTTCTTGACTTCCTACTTCGGCATTCCAATCCCCTCTAATGAACAGGACATCTTTTTTGGGTGTTAATTCTAGAAGATTTGTAGGTCTTCATAGAACCGTTCAACTTCAGCCTCTTCAGCATTACTGGTTGGAGCATAGACTTAGATTACTGTGATATTTAATGGTTTGCCTTGGAAGCTAACAGAGATCATTCTGTCATTTTTGAGATTGCACCCAAGTACTGCATTTCTGACTCTTTTGTTGAATATGAGGGCTACTCCATTTCTTCTAAGAGAGTCTTGCCCACAGTAGTAGATATAATGGTCATCTGAGTCTATAGTTAGTTCCATTCCAGTCTATTTTAGTTCACCGATTCTTAAATTGTCGATTTTCACTCTTGCCATCTCCTGTTTGACTACTTCCAATTTAACTTGACTAAAGATTATGACTATGCCTATTTCCTGAAACTTAATTTCTCTGGGTGAAACATTGCCAGATCCTTCATATATATTAGCAAGATTATCTCTCTCATGACCCTGGTCTCTTTATTGAGAAAATGCTGAAGATAACCAGCAATTCTTTTTAAATGAGCTAGCTATTCAGAACTGAACACATCTTCGGGGTCACATCTCCTCAATTTGGGTTGAAAAATGTCCATTATTTTATTAATTTATTCATTGCCCCATTCAAGATACAATGGATACACAGCCTTAAGATACAATATTAAAGATACACTGGAAACACAGCCTTCTCCTCCTAAGACATCAAAATTATACCGAGTTAAATTCATCATCTTTTCCTATATTCTCTCGCCCAGACTTTACACTTCTCTGAAGTATAGCATTCTTCTTTTTTCTCCTCTGTAACTTGTGTTTAAAATCCTCCAAATATCTCTTATCTCTATAATTGTCTTTCTATTCCTACTACAATTACCTGGTTAGACTGTGATAGCCATTAGCTAGCGTATTGCAATTACCTTCCTGCACCCTGCTCTCTCTACTCCTGTCCACTGTATCCGTTGGTCCCATTCACATCAATTAGATTATCTCTTTCACTTCAACAGGAGTCTCTCCTTTCCTTCAGAATTAAGTGAAAAATCCTCAGATAGCCGTTCTACCACCCAGGTCTTGTTGAACTTTCCCTTATATCTTGCAGTGCCATCCGTACTTCAGAGCTGCAGGTTTAGTTAGATCTTTCACTTAATATCAAGCATATTCCATATCAAAGTGTTTGCTAATGCCGTTCCTCGATTTAGAAGTGACCAACTCCGTTTCAATCCCATAGTAAACTTAACTAAATACTACTCCCTCAAAAATTAAAAAAAAAAGAGAGAAACAAAACCCAAGGAATCAAATGATAGAGTTGGTTCCATGAAATTTCTCTTACTTAGTCTAGCTCAACCTGACTTCTTTCTCTTTTGAAACTATATTACATCATAAAAAATGAAATCATGCCATTTGCAGTAACATAAATTATTTTGACCTACATATTATCATACTAAGTGAAGTCAGAAAAAGACAAATGCCATACAATATCACTTCTATGTGGAATCTAATAAAAATGATACCAGTGAACTTATTTTAAAAAACAGAAACAGACTTACAGATCTCAAGATCAAACTTATGGGTACCAAGGGGAACGTGGTAATTGAAGGGATAAATTAGGAGATTTGGATAACATACACTCACTACTGTATATAAAATAGATAAACAACAAGGATCTACAACATAGCACAGGGAAGTGTACTCAGTATTCTGCAAAAACCTATACACATACGTATAAATATAACTGATTCATTTTGTTGTACATCTGAAACTAACACAGCATTGTAAATCAAATATATACGATAAACCTTTTTGAAAAGAAAAAAAAACAGTTTAAATTAAGGAAAAAACATTACTTGTACTTTTCCTGAACATGAATCACATTCTAAAATTATTATGGACTATTCCGGGTTTTGCATTTTTTGATATTATTTTCTTGTTGGTACAAAGACTCCTTTTCAATTTGAGCTGGGCTTTTTCTTTCTCTTACACTTCTTGGATTCAAAAGCTTTTCTCCCAATGCAAACACTGCCTAGAACTTTCTTTGCAATAACTAAATATTCATAACATTGTTTTGTTCATACACTTACAGTATGTTACTGCCTTTGTATTATAAATAATCATGAGGTTCTTTTAAAAGAGAGGAAAAAACCCAGTGGCTGAATGGAGTATTTATTTTCCTCATTTCTTTTAAGTAAAGTCTGACACTTGACAGGGAACTTGGCTGCCTGTCAGTTATTTTCCTGGCACTCAATTCCCCATATACAGCCTTCTGATGAGCCTTGCTAGGTCTGAGACATGAATTTGGTGCTATTTTTGAAACTGGTTCTCTGAATGATCACGATCCACCAACATTAAAGTTAGTTTGTGATTAGTCTGCACTTAAAAGTCAGCCTGCATTAACCAGGAAGAGGTGAGGGATGATTGTACACATAGGGGTAAGAGGGGATAAAAGGGGGGGTGCAGATTGAGTGAAAATTTATTAATACCTCTAACATGGATTTTTTTTGAAACAGATTTTTTGAGATGCAGAGGTGCACGAAGATAAAAGTCCATTTATTCCTTTCTCTTTCACCCCTCATCTGGTCCATCATCTCTTCTTCTGTAAGAATCCGAAGATATATAGCTTGCATCTTTTCTCTGCAGTACTGACAGATGGAACATGACTCCAGCTGTATGAGAGCATCTGTAGCCAGTGATGTAGAGGGGGATTTAAACTGTAATATAGAGATACAGCCTTTAAGAAACCAGTTGCCTGTAATTGGATGGGCCAAACTTATACTGACTTTCAAAAGGGAAAAGAAAGTATTAACACAAAAAGCCCATTGCAACTTTAATCTGCATTTATGGTGAACTGGCTTCTTGTTTTAATAACCATCAGACTACATATGGACAAAGTTAATTTATCTCTCAAATCAGTCCTTGCACTTAGACAAATTTAAACTACGGTGATACACTGTTAATCTGTTGGTGAGACTGCATCTTTTATTAAACATACATGTAGGTCTTGAACTATATATGTCAACTTGCAATTGATTATGATATAAAGAGGAGACTGTATGATATATAATTAGCATGTTATTGTGCATCTTGAAAGATCAGCACTAAATATTTCAAGTTATTTTAAGCATTTTCATATTTATTTAATGTTTCAACATTAATATATAGGTGTTATGCTAACTGAAATAAGCCAGACACAAAAAAACAATGATTATATAATTCTACTTATATGAAGTACTTAGTCAAATCCCTTAAGACAGAAAGAAGAATGCTAGTTGCCAGGGTCTTGGGGGAGGGGAGAATGGGTTATAATTGTTTAAGTGGAAAGAATTTTAGTTTTACAAGATGAAAAATGTTCTGGAGATACATAATGTTGATGATTGAATGATAATGTGAATGTACTTACTGCCAGTGAATTGTACACTTGAGAATAGTTAAAGTGGTAAATTTTAAAATGTGAATGCTTTATCACAATTTTAAAAATCACTTTCCATGAAAACAAGTAGTTATAAAATATGGGAAACAAAATTTTTGACCCAACAATGTGAGTGAGTGAATGAAAGTCATGTCCGACAGTTTGCGACCACATGGAATAGCCCATGGAATTCTCCAGGCCAAATACTGGAGTGAGTAGCCTTTCCCCTCTCCTGGGGATCTTCCCAACCCAAGGATCGAACCCAGGTACTCCCACATTGCAGGTGGATTCTTTACCAGCTGAGCCACCAGGGAAGCCATCAATAACATTTCGCTAAAATCCTAAGCACAGGATGAAAATTCTAGGGAACAATCTTAGTTGCTCATTTTATGATTTTTAAAAAATTCGTGAAAGGCTAAAATAATGAAAGAAAACACAGCTATTCAAATACACCTCAGTTCCAATATATTAATAGCAATGTTAAAGATAGTCAACACATGATTTTTTAAGATATAATTGAAATCATTTCTTTGTGAAATCAAACTACTGTGTGTAGTAGGTTGTGACATTGTAATTTAGATAGTGTCTTAATGAATAACTATGCAATTTCTGGATTTTTCTTTATTTAATGTATATATGAATGTATACTGATGTGTAACATGGCAATTTCTTTATTGTTATTTGTTATATTACACATATAAAACGTCAGAAAACTGTAGTTCCACCGTTTGCCACAAAGTGTCACTGAAAGACTTTGAAACTGCTTACCCTGTCACTTAAGCGATGAGTTTGAAACATTGCATGAATTGTAGTATTCTTTATAACATAAAACTAAATACACTTGTTTCAAGTGGGATTTTTCTAGACGAAATTTTTAAGAAAGAATAACATGGCTAACAGGAATCCCAGGTGGCTCAGCTTTAAAGAATCCTCCTGCCAATGCAGGAGACAAAAGAGGTGCGGTTTGTATCCTCGGGTTGGGAAGATCCCCTGGAAGAGGAAACGGCAACGCGCTACAGTATTCTTGCTAGGAAAATCTCATGGGCGGGTGAGCCTAGTGGGCTGCAGTCTCTGAGGTCTCGAAGAGTTGGATATGACTGAGCGCGCGTGCACACACACACACACACACACACACACACACACACGGCTAACGTCTTTTAAATTAAATACTTAAATAAATGAATGAAACAAGATGAAATAAAACTTTTCCTAAATGAAAAACAACAACAAAAAAGCAATTGAACACACATAGAAGATAGCATCTATTTAACTCCCATGAGGAATCTATCTTGAAAGTAGGAAAGGAGTCATCCAGAATCATTACAGTGAGATTTAAGAAACAGGAGAGGCTATTGGTGTTGTCCGCAAAGGGTAAAACCCCCGAGACACTTTCCTCTTTCTCATATTCATTACCCTTCATCCCCCTGGCATTGGCCCTCTTTCCTATTTTTAGCTTTGCTTCCTTCTCTTCCTTCTCTTCCCTGGTGGCTCAGAGGTAAAGCCTCTGCCTGCAATGCGGGAGACCCGGGTTTGATCCCTGGGTCAGGAAGATCCACTGGAGAAGGAAATGGCAACCCACTCCAGTACTGTTGCCTGGAAAATTCCGTGGGCTACAGTCCACGGGGTCGCAAAGAGTCGGACACGACTGAGCGACTTCACTTGCACTTTCTTCCTGGGCAAACATGCCAATACGTCCTGACTCAGCCTCCCGTCTCCACGCACACGTCCGGGATGGCTGTCTGTGAATCTGTCTGTGCTCAGAAGAGCAGCAGGCACAGGTGCCACTTCTTTTCTGGCAAGTCTGACAGACGGGACCCTGACAAGAAGCACAACTGCGGTGTGAAGTGCACCCCAGTGGTTATCTGCTGCTGCTAAGTCACTTCAGTCGTGTCCGACTCTGTGCGACCCCATAGACGGCAGCCCACCAGGCTCCGCCGTCCCTGGGATTCTCCAGGCAAGAACACTGGAGTGGGTTGCCATTTCCTTCTCCAATGCATGAAAGGTAAAAGTGAAAGTGAAGTCGCTCAGTGGTTATCTAGCATTAAGGTAAAGATTCAGAAAAGATGCTGTAGAGTCACAGATAACAGTGTTTGCATTGTATTTCAGTTTCTGTTTCCTCAAGAAAATGTAGAAGTCTGCAATCTGACAAATATTTTCTCATTGACACCCGCTTATTATTATTTCTTCTCTGTTATCTAGAATTTTAAGTTGCTAAACTCCCTCTCCCCTTTAGGGATCCTCTAATTTTCTTATTTTTTCTTTCTTATTCTCTTGTTCTATTCTCTAGGAGAGCTTTCTCAACTTTGTCTTCCAATGCTTCTGTTGAAATCTTCGTTTCTGCCCTTGTATTTTTTTACTTCTGGGGTCTCCTTTTTGTTCTCTGATGGTGTTTTGCTCTTTAGACTCCTATGTATCTGTATATTTTTAAATTTATTTTTAATTGGAGGATGCTCGCTTTACAATATTATGTTGGCTTCTGCCATACAGAGTGAATCAGCCATAAGTGAGAATGTCCCCACCCACTGGAACCTTCCCCACCAGCCCCACTCCACCGCATCCTTCTGGATTGGCACAGAGTACCACACTGCACTGCCTGTGTTATACAGCAACTTTCCTTAGCTGTTTATTTAACATAGTGGCTTCTCAGATGGTGCTAGTGGTAAAGAATCTGCCTACCAATACAGGAGATATAGGAGACATAGGTTTTATCCCTGAGTTGGGAAGATGCCCTGGAGAGGGGCATGGCAACCCACTCCAGTATTCTTCCCTGGCGAATCCCACGGACAGAGGAGCCTGGCGAGTTACAGTCCATGGGGTCGCAGAGAGTCAGACACGACTGAAGGGACTTAGCATGCACGCAGTGTGAATTTTCAGTGCTACTCTCTCAGGGGGTCCCACTCTTTCCTGCCCCCACTGTGTGCAAGACGGCCCTCCATATCTGCCTCTCTATTCTTGCCCTGTAAGTGGGTTCATCAGTACCATTTTTCTAGATTCCATATATATGCATTATTTAGTTTTATAACTTATTTCACTCATTTAACAGACTCTAGGTTCATCCACCTTACCACAACTGACTCAAATGTGTTCCTTTTTATGGCTGAGTAATATTCCACTGTATATACATACCACAACCTCTTTATCCATTCATCTCTTGATGGGCATCTAGGTTGTCTCCATTTGTATTGTAAACAGTGTTATTGCAAATAGTGTTGCAATGAACACTGGGGTCCAGGTGTCTTTTTCAGTTATAGTTTTCTCAGAGCATATGCCTCATTGTAGGATTGCTGAGTCACATGGGAGTTTTATTCCTCGTTTTTTTAAAGGAATCTCCAGACTGTTCTCTATGTGGTTGTATCAATTTACACTCCCACCAATAGTGCAAAAATTTTCCCTTTTCTCCACATCCTCTTCAGCATTTGTTCTTTGTAAATTTTTTGGTGATGGCCATTCTTACCCAGGTGAGGTGATCCTTCATTGTAATTTTGATCTGCATTTCTCTAATAATAAATGAGGCCATTATTTTAACAAAGGACGCCAGTGAGGTAGTGTGGGGAATAATTGTGATACCACAATTAGTGAATCATTGGGAAGGGATTTAGAAAGACAGTATCTTCACATAGGCAGAAATGTACCAGGAGAAACCACACGGAAGAAGAACTATACCACAGAAATGCAAGGGAGATAATAATTCACAGGAATCAAGTCCAAAGGAAATTCTTCAGAGCGGAAAGCGGGAAGCCAGGCTTGACTTCCATTGTCTGTGAGAGGTCGGGGAGGGCTCACCTACCAAGGATAACAAGGTTCTGTACTCAAGGTGCCAGAGACCAGAGCATCCTAACCTTAGTTAGTATCCTCAGGCCTTTGAGGCTGGGCTAGAGGGAAGGTGAAGGGGGAGGAAGACTCCAGGGTCTCAGCATATGTAGTTCTATTAATGGCTACATCTAGTAGACATCAAAGGAATTTGTCTGGGGGTCAGTATCAACTTGGTTATCCATGTCTTTTTACTCATTACAGATAAATCACTATGTTTGCTCCCAGGACAGCCTCTCAAAATTCCATCTGGATCTCTACCCTATTCTCTGAGCTCTTCAGAGACAGTTCCCATCTTTGGCCCATTTGCACTAATTAGGACACACAAGTAATCTATCCTTTGCCTGACACTTGAATTCTATTTATCTCACTGCCTGCAATAAACTTAAATTTTTGGCCTCGTTTGTAGAAATGCTTTCCCTCATTCATTTCATGGATGTCTTTCATCCTCTTGCATTTCTCGTCCATGCCCTTTCCTTCTTTGTTATCATTCGCACTCACGACGTCAATTCTCATCTCTAGGAGTCTAATCTCCAAAGTTTAATGCCAGTTCTTTGCTCAGTCACGCTTTCCATACCGTAATTTCAAAATTCATTTTTTGATCTTTTATATGTTTTGCATTTACTTCACAAGCGACTCATAAAGCACTTAGACACTTTCCCAAAGATTAGGGAGAGTCACTAAAAGATTTTAACCGAGGAAGTGACAAGACTCTGTTTCTATTTTTTCAGAGATGACTTGGGGGAGTGTAGAAATTATATATGCTCTTAAACTGGAAGCAGGGGAGCCAATTTTTAGACTTTTTAAAATTCCAAGGAAATACATGAGGACAAAAAAATGCTGAAAATGAGTGAATTCAAGAAATAATAATGAAGTTGAAACATAAAGCCATGGGGAGGGATTAGATACGAGGATGAGGAAGGTAAAAAGAACTGAGGATGATCACCCAGTACGTTGCTCAGCAGGTAGGGAGATCTTATTGTTCACCTTATTGCTTATGGGTTATGAAACAGAAGAGAAAGAGGTGGATTCATTTGGAAATAAAGATAGAAGATAAAAAATTCCATTTTCCTTATGTGAATTTGAAACACTTGTGAGTTATTTTCCTATCAAAATATCCAAAAGGGATATTTTGGTATTTGGATTTATGGGTCTATATTTCAGAAGCTATATTTCAGTTACAGGTAAATATCTGGAATTCACTGGATTAGCAGTTGAACAGATAAAATCAACCAGGGATAGAAATAGAATGAGAAGGGGAAGACCTGTCATGTTCAGAGAATTATGCAATTTCAACCAAATACTCTTGGTTGGAAAATATCCAAAGGTGCCTTTTTTCCTTTTGGAATACTATTATAGTACTGAGCAGTATATCAGTTTTACTCTAAGAAAATCATTTATATTTCTGGTTATGACAGATAAGCTTGTTACAGAGCAAACCTCCCATCCGAAACAACCAAGAGTGTCACACATCTCTTTACAACGTTGAAAGCTTCCCAAGCAGTGAGGACTTGAACGGACAATGTCCTGGAGAAAAGGAAAGAAGACAGTTGTTCGCTAACATTCAGCACCTCTTTTCCTTCTCAAGGCTTTTGGCAGATTGCAAGAATCAGCTGAATGAAAATAAATGTAACAGCAAGTGACATGAGAAGATGAGCAGGAATTTGAGCAGACTTATTGAACAGAGGGCAATCTTCGTAGCTCAGGATCCGTCAACAAAGGTAAACAAGCCTGGCTTTCAGTGGCAACCCAAAAGAGCAAACTCTAGTAGAGATGAATCTGAAGGAGACAGGCTCCCCTGAAGGATGAAGCCCGGCTACACATGCCTTCACTTATTGACTGCATAGAAGTTTTCTGTATCAACACTAACTGCCTGCCAAAGCAAATGCAAATTCTTTGTGGCAGAAGATACCATGAGCTGGAGCACCAGATGATTGGTACACTTTTTCGTACAAAATGTCATTCATTCAATAAAAAAAATCATCAGGCAGACACAAAGCCAATACCATAAGACCAAAGTCTATAGGAAAACAAAATTATGAATCTTTCAGAAGTGTTAAAACAGTTAGATTAATGAGCTTAAGAAATTATGTGATATTATGTGGACTATTAATAAATAATTGAGTGTGGTGACTTAAATGAGAAGAAAATCCAAAAAAGAAGGGGTGTGTGTATGTGTGTGTGTGTGTGTGTGTAGCTGATTCACTTGGCTGTGTGGTAGAAACTAACACAACACGGTAAAGCAACTATACGCCAAAAAAAATTAATGAATAATTGGAAAATATTTAAGAGGGAGCTTTAGACTTAAAAATATGCTAACTGGAAACACAGCAATGAATTCAGTAGAAGATTCGATGGATAGAGCTAACCAACGGGACCATCCAAACTAATAGCAAACTATCCAAACTAAACAATACAGAGAAGACAATTGGAAATACAGACAATAGTATGAATAATATGTGATTTAAATTCTAAAATACAAATGTTAAGTAATTGGATTCTGAGTATGTGAGAAGTAAAATGATGCAGAAACAATATTTAAAATACATTAGAAAGGAGAGATGTTATCCAATATTTTTTAAAACTAGACAAAAGTAGAGTCCTGTGATATATCACTAGAGACCTCATTCCAGATTAATATTAGCAATTAATATTATATTACATATATCTCATTATCCAGCTTTTTAACAATTACTTAAAGATGAAACAGAAGGGCATATTTGTTAAACTTGATGGCACAAAGTCATAGAGGTTAGAAAGAATGCAATAAATCCTATTATTATTCATAAAGGACATAATTCTGTAAGTAAAAGCATGGAAAAATCTCCAGATAAACTACTAATCCTACTAATCACATTTGCTGGTGGTACACACTATACAAATTACACAAAATTAATATCCAAAATACATATAGAAATCAATTGTTTTTATTAAAAAAAGATAAATAACTAGAAAAATACAATTACAAAGATGATACCACTTGTACAATAAAAATATTCAACATCTAGGAAAAATTTAATGAGAGTTGCATATAACTTCTACATAGAAAGATCATGAAATATGAAAATATTGAAAAATAATATAGATAAATTAAAGCATAAACCATAGTCATTGAATAATGAATATTATAAGAATGTAAATCTTCTCTAAAATTGTTGTATAAATTCAATGCATCCCTAGTTAAAATCTAAGCTTTTTTTAGTAAATATTAATAAGATGATTTTAAAATTTGTATGAAAATGCAATAGGCCTAGCCAAGATGATATTGAAAAAGAACAAATTTAAAGGATCACACTTTAACATCTATCAAATCTTACTATAATGTAAACAAAACAGTACAATACTGGCAAAAAGAAAAATAGGTCAAGAAAACAAGATTTAAAGTTGAGAAAATGGCCTACACCTATACAGACTCCTGAAGTCCTTGAGAAAACGAGTCCTTTTGCATGATAAATGCTCACCACCTTACTTTGCTATAAATTATTCTGACTAAATTGATATCTACATGAAATAAATGAAACTTTATTTCTACATCACACAATAAGCAAATATTAATCTCAGATCAATGAAAAATGTAAAAGAGGAAAAATAAATCTCCCATCATATGACCTTTGGATAGACAAGCATTTCTTGAGCAAATTTTCTCAAAAACATTAAATATAAAGGGAACATTTGATAAATTAAATAACCCTAAAATTAAGGTACATCAAAAAAGTATGAAGATAATGTCACAGAGTGAGAGAAGATATTTCCAGTGCATTTATTTTTAAAGATCAATTTTCATAATTTTTCTTAGAGTTAATGTGCTTTGCTTTTGCTACTGTTATTTTTGCTGCATTTAACTTATTTTTTATTGAAGTATCAAACATGTAGAAAATATGTAAATACAGCACCAGAAAAAAATGTACACAATCTGTAACCAAAGGAAACTTGTATCCTGATTTATAACAGCATAGGCTAAATTTTGCTTCTTTAGCTTAATTTAAATGGAATCAAAATACATGTTTTATTTTGCATCTGACCTCTTTCTCTCATCATTATATTTATGAGATCTTTCAAGTTGTATGTGTAGCTGTACTTTTATAATTTTCCTTGCTGTATAGTGTTCCAATCCATGATTAGATTAATATTTATTTATTATCCATGGATCTTTTCATTGGTTCTAATTCAAGACTCTTGCAAACATATTTGCACGTGCTTTTGGTAGATATACGTATGGGTTTCTGATACTTATAGATCTGTCTGAGCCAAATTTTTATCTGAGGTGTGCATACGACCACTGCTATTACAAAATTGCCAGATGTTTTCTAAAATGCTGATTATACCACCAGTTCTTGCTCTGGCTAGCAGATGAGAGTATCCTAGCTGCTCTATGTACTTGTCAGCCCTTGGTAGTGTCAGTTTGTTTTTTATATTAGATATTTTATGGAGTCAAGTGCAGCATATTTTATATGTTTATTGGCTATTTGGAAGTGAAAGAGAACATTACTCTCCAGAATTTACATTCTTTTAAGGAAGTCTTGTTAAAAATTTTATGGGGCAGTTTGATGTCTACTTTAGGATGTGATTTCCTTCAAAATTAACATTATCATTCCCTAGTTTTAACCTGGACTTGTTTTAAACTAGATATTCTTCAAATTAAGCCAGCCATTTATTTCCCCTCTTCCTATAGTACTTCTAAACTTTAGCATTTTTAACCACTTTATATAGTTTCTTGGGCCTTAAATTGCATGTCATTTTACAGAGTCTGTATTTATTTTTTTTATTTTTCAAAATCAGGACCTCATTTCTGAACAAAAAAAGATGCCTAATTAATGGTTACTAAGTGACTGATGATATGAAATTTGCAGAACTCATTTTGTTCCTGACATTAGAGAATTTGACATGACTATTTGATTCTTGAGAGAATAAAAAGGAATTCAGTATAGGTAAATCATAGTACCTACTTCTCCTTTGGCACTTTATATCACTTCTGCTTACGTAAATCCCTGAAATCATGTCTTAGAGTATCTTAGATGAAGGCTGAAAACAGCAGAATGACCTTTTAGATAATAGGATGGACCACATTAAATGTGTTTGCAACTAAGCTAGAGGCTGAAGGAAAGTCTTTCTGTTTGGGCATGGGTATTACAATTATTGAACGTTCAATCTCTTGCGAACCATGTTGATTTCTATTTTATGATAATTTATATTTAATGATCATAAGTGGATTTTCTACTTATTACTACATATTTAACTTTACTAAATATTTTAAAATCATATTTCCTTTCCTATCTCTGAATATATTAATATTTGCAATTACTGAGCAAGTATAAGGAAAGGCTGCATTTCCCCCAAATCTTACTAATTCTAAACTTATCCAAGATCATGACATTTCCATTAAGTTTGATAATATGGTAACTAAAGTGTTTTTAAAAATAGCTTTATTAATTTTCAAAATGCATCTTTGCCTCCCACTTGCTCTATAAAATGTATCTCACTTTTCTTGAGTCATAAGACATTCAATTCTCCAAATCAACGCTGAAAATGTGGAGGTGTGAAAGCAATGTTTTCTGAAAGAAAAATTTGAAAAGAGAGCTTGGTTTTTAAAATCATCGGTTCATTTGTATTAAAATTATTCTCTCAAACATAAATAGATTATATACAGGTAAAGATCATATATTGTGGCGTTAAAAAGTCTAATTCAAAATTCAGCTTCAATACCCTTTAACCTTGGACAAGTTACTTAACCTCACTCTGCTTCAGTCTTCCATGGTGGCTCAGACAGTAAAGAATCTGCCTGCATTTTATCCCTGGGTTGGGCAGAACCCCTTGAGAAGAGAATGGCTACCCACCCCAGTATTCTTGCCTGGAGAATTCCATGGATAGAGGAGTCTGCTGGTCTATGGTCCATGGGGTTGCAAACAGTCAGACACAACTGAGTAACTAGCTCCGTGCTTCACTGCTGAAGCTTATAAGATTGAGATCCTTGTGCTTATCTCATAGGCTTGTATTAATGAACACAAAAACACTTAACACGGCGCTTGTAGCGTGAATGCATGATGTGGGTGTATGCTGAGTCGCTTTAGTCATGTCCAACTCTTCGCAGCCCTATGGACTGTAGCCCTCCAAGTTCCTCTGTCCATGGGATTCTCCAGGCAAGAATAATGTAGTGGATTGCCATGCCCTTCTCCAGGGGATCATCCCGACCCAGGGATTGTCTCCTGGATTGGCAGGCGGGTTCTTTGTCACTAGCTCCACCTGGGAAGTCTCATGAACGCCTAATAGATGTTCATCAAAAATTACAAATTTTCAACTGAGTGAAACAGTCAAATTTGCCACGGATTATCTCTGTTTTACAACAGTATAGACTTCTAGCCCTGGGTATTTTAAAAATTTCACTGGAGATTGTGATCTTTACTTATTAGATAAACTTAACCTGTAATCAATGATCAATAAACATTTCTTAGTCTTAGGGTTCACACTGAGTAAGGTAAGGGGACATCTTTATAAATAGCACATTGGAGAACGTGAGATTTTTATTCTCAATTCAGAGAAAAAACATTTTTAAAGAATGTGTACCTGGTTCCTCTAGACAAGAAGAGCAATGTTATAAACAGCCACGGTTGTTCAAAATTCACATGCCCATGGATCCAGTGAGAAGTCCCAAGTAAACAGCAGTTGTGTAGTGCATTTTAATAAGTGACTATGTAAAGATTATATTAATTAATTGTCGATTTGATTAAGTAATATTCATGCCCTAGTGAATGGATATGAAAGTGAATTACATGCAAATTAATGTAAATACTTGCACACTGACAAAGAGAAAATGCTGTTTGAAACAGCTATTAGTATTGTTAAGTTTTTAATTATACGCTGAGGCCAAATGTTTCTGTCAGAATAGCTCTTTGAAGTAAAAAGGAAATAATTTGATATGCAAAATGGGTTAGGACACATCTGTTCTATGGAAGAGGGTGGACAATTAACAAAGCTGGAGAAATTAATCAGAAGGAAGAGCAGAGTAGAGGTGAGGAAATTATGAGTTCCATTTGGAACAGGTTAAATGTGATGTGCTTAAGGAATATCCATCAGAAATATGCTGCGTGGTTAAATTTAGAGCCCCAAGAACAGAATGCATGATTAAAGGTACAAACTTGCCTGAGATGATGCAGCATTTATTAAAGGGAAGTCTTGTCAAAATAGCTCACACCCTGACACTTTTAGTCGTGAAAACGGGAGTTTCTTTTAATTGCGTTACTCATTAAAACAAAGAAGATGGTCCACCGTATGCTTTTATATGAATATTTTTTCCTCGCTTCTCTTCTTACTTACACTATTATGTATAAAATAGGTAACTGATGAGAGGCTGCTACATAGCACAGGGAACTCTACTCAGTGCTCTGTGGGGACTGAAATGGGAAGGAGACCTGAAAAAGAGGGGAGATATGTGTACATGTTGATGATTCAGGTCATTGTACAGCAGAAATTAACACAGAGTTGTAAAGCAACCGTATTCCAATAAAAATTTTTTTAAAAGTGTATTTCTCTCTCCGTACATGTCTAATTTTGTTACCATAAATTAAAACACTGAAAACTGATATTTAAATTTTGTTAGTCAAAGCTTAAAAAGTGCCCTTTTCATAACATCTTAAGACTATGCCTATTATATTATGCATAAAAGTGAAAGTGAAGTCGCTCAGTCGTGTCTGACTCTTTGAGAGCCCCCTGCCAGCCTCCTCCATCCATGGGATTCTCCAGGCAAGAATACTGGAGTGGGTTGACATTTTCTTTTCCAGCAGATCTTCCCAACCCAGGGATTAAACCTAGGTCTCACCCATTGCAGGCAGGAGAGCTCCCAGGGAATCCCATATTATACAAAAGGGACAGCTATTTTTCAATGTCATGCATTTTGCTTAGCTACAGAAGTATGTGTAGATTGCTAGTGTAAGTAGGCTATTTTGATTGGACCATGTTTTTCAGAAAAACTGTGTCTTTTTCTCAATGCTTACACATACCACATCCTGGAAATGACTCTCTCGTCTAGTATGGTAAAGAACCTAGCGACATGGGAGTTAAGAGAAATATCGCTTACCTGGGTTAATCTTGGAAAATATTAAAGGACCGATTCTTCCTCACTGACTCAACTCCCAATAAAAGATGCTGTACAGAAGTGAATTCCCTGTCATTCCAGGCATACCTTCTGAAGGGGGGTAAGGAGTGAGCTGGTTCTGAAGCAGAGAAAGTACTCAGGCTACTATGTAGTATGGACCCTGGTCTGGCTGGCTAGGCATGAACTAGAAAGGAATCCTTTGAGATGTTTCTTTAGATGATGACACTGAGATAACTGAGCCACACTTGAGTTTTTGCCTGAATATTTATCCATTAATTCATTCTTTCAATATATATTTATTGAAGGTAAATTTTGTTTACAAAAATAAGTTACATGTTTTAACACGCAACTGTTCATTTTGTAAAAAAAATGCAAAACTATGCATTGTGGTTTAGATTCTCGTCTGCTTCCATATACCTTGCACACATTCATATTAAGTAGAAACTTACAGAGAAGTAATAGATGTCAGTCACTATGGTAGTTGATGGGAAAATGTTCTGATGTCGTTCCTGTAATACTGCCTCCTCCACATTCTGGAATAAATCAATCCAGAAGAAATAATTTCCCTAACTCATCTTTTGGTTAACTTATATTAGACATTATAAATGCATTTTAATTCATTTATAGGGATTTCATTTAAATTCATGCAAAAACTCTTTTTAAATTCATATTATACATTTTGAAAAATATTCTGATGTTTCTGTATTAAGTAATTACTACTGCCGGTGTATAAATCAATAGTAATGAGGTTGCAAGGGTCTCAAGTTCCTTTCTGTTGTTGACTTCATTGTAATTAGTATTATTAGAGATATTAGTGCAAATATCACCTATAAAAACAAATCATTTATTAGGTTATGTTTGTTAAATCTTAGTAGTTGTTTACATCTAGATCTAAATACTACAGAACTTAGAATGAAGAAAACTTGAAAAGTGTTCAGCTATTTTATTGTTAAAGAAGGTTATTTTAGAAAAAAAAAGATAAAGAAATGGAAGTGTTTAATCCAGAATGGTTTGAGAATACAAAAGAACTTATTGTCTAAGGAAGTTATTTCCACTTCATACAGCAAGTTGAACTAGATCTCGATAGAAAAATGAAATGTAGATGAAATCTCAAGGGCCATTTGTCTGATGGCTGCAAAACAATGGAAGTTGTCACTGGAAAAAAGTGACACCTATAATGTTCACTTATAATGTTTATCAAGTTATAGCTAGCAATTTACTGAGGAAGTCACTGTGGTTCCAATGGAAAAGAATGAATATAATGAATATTTAGACCCTGAATTCTCAGCAGTAATGGACTATAAGGTACAGGACATCTTACCTTTCCATCTACATTGTGAGTTAAATATGCTATGAAACAGCATCACAGACTGAATACACAAGCTCAGGGTGACCAAATCCTGTAATACTACATAGTGAACTTCAACATTTTAATTTTTGCTTGTAAACCTCATATCCTTTAAAATTAGGACTAACAATGATTTGTTCTCCAGGCTTTAACTTTCTTCTTTGAACTCTTAAATAAAAATTTCAAACATGCTTTCTGCCCCTACTCTACCTGACTTATTTTCCCCCAGCCCTATCACTTTTCATTCTATGCTCTGAGTCTGCATGTATTTCTGCTGTAATTCTGTTATTTATCACTGTCCTTGTAATCCCTCTGTACTTCGACTATGGCTTTTGCATTTTTCTAAATCTTAACTGACTCCTCCCTCACTGCTTATTTACATCACAGAACATTAGGCTCAAACAAAGTCACTGAAGCATCTTCCAGACTCTAACTGGTGTCCAAATAATGTCCTGGTTTCCAAATGTCAAGTGACTACTTATCTGCTGCTGCTGCTAAATCGCTTCAGTCGTGTCCGACTCTGTGCGACCCCATAGACGGCAGCTCACCAGGCTCCCCCATCCCTGGGATTCTCCAGGCAAGAACACTGGAGTGGGTTGCCATTTTCTTCTCCAATGTATGAAACTGAAAAGGGAAAGTAAAGTTGCTCAGTCGTTTCCGACTCTTCGCGACCCCATGGACTGCAGCCTACCAGGCTCCTCCGTCCGTGGTATTTTCCAGGCAAGAGTACTGGAGTGGGGTGCCATTGCCTTCTCCGACTACTTATCTGGATAAATATAATTGTTATGTCCATCTTCATACATCTTCTCTGAATTCTCTGTCCTGGAATGTTGATACATTCATGATATGGATTTATATACACTCCTAAGTCTCACTTTCCTCTTGTTTATTTCCATAACTGACTTCTCATTTTCAACTTCCATTCCTAGGGTAACCAAGAACACCTACCTTGAATCAAGGACTACCATGAGGAAATTAGACAGCCATACAATGCAGTATTTGTCCTCAGAATAATATAGTTTCTGTGGGAATAGATTACAACTATAGGAACACAGAAGGACATAAAAGGACAGTCAACAGTCAAATATTTAATTCTGTGTGATTGGCTAAGTAAATTGTATAAAAATAGCTTTGCATGTAGTACGGAATTCCTCATTCAAACACAGTTCTAAAAAATTACTCATGTTGCATAAAACTGGGATGAGTTTTTATATGTGTATGTGCACAGATACACAAATATACACACATTCAAAAAGTGGGGGAGAGAAATTGGAGTCATATAGGACTGGATTCTAATTCAGGTTCCAAGATGTGACAGCTCTGTGACTCGAATTAACCTATTTGAGTGACATAAAGATAATAAGAACACTAATTCCTATTTCCTGAAATTACTGTAAAAATTAGCCGAAATACACGTGCTGATATTCCCATGCCTGACTCCCGGTAAATAATCAATAATTGTTGCCCAACCCAACGAGTGTCAACAACTTACTATTAGTATATAACATTTGTAGTCATTTAAACCTCTCTTAAGCCCTAACTGTAAAACTGGGATAAAAATATTGATAATACTGACTTCATAGAGAACTCTAAGAGCTAAGTGAGAAAATCCAAGTAACAGACAAATGCTTGATATCTAACAGAATACTCAGCAAATATCAATTATAATTATTATTAGGTTATGCTGATTTCCCCCTGTTTTTTTTACTTCATCCAAATACTTCAAAATTTTAATTCCACCACTTTTTATAAAATACACATATTACATTAGAAATAAGAAAAGTTAGTTTTTTCATTAATAAAAAAAGCTTCAGTTGTCTTCACATTTGTTTTCATGAGTTCTTTGATATTGCAGAGAATCTTCTAGGATTTGATATCACGCCATAAGATCAAATGGGTCAGAGCATGAACACAGTACAGTTAATTTTCAAGGGGGACATGGCAACCCACTCCAGTATTCTTGCCTAGAGTATCCCATGGACAGAGGACCCTGGCGGGCTACAGTCCATAGAATTGCAAAGTGTTGGACACAACTGAAGTGACTGAACAGGCACACAGTTAATTTACATAACCTTAAACTTCCCTTATGCCATAAGGATCATTTGTTTTCTTTCAGATTCCAATTTAAACAAATAGAAAGCACTTTAGAACACTTGGACTCATGTATTGTAACAGGGGCTCAACCAAGGCCATTAAGCCAGAGCAAGAAAAAGAACAGTCAAGAGGAAAGGTATGAGGATTGGCGCACTCTCTAAAGATATATGCATTGATGACGTTTAACAACTGCAGGTCTTATAAACCTCCCAAGGATTCTGTGACCTGACGCTCCTGAACTTAGCACCATCTTGTTGGCCCATCCCACTGAACACTGATACCCAAGTAGGGGAGAAATGTTTTCTTGGGGACCAAAAAAAATATTTTTTTTCCATGATAAGCATATGAATTAGTGCTTACCAAATATTTTTGTACAAATACATGTATGTAAGTGCGTCTCTGTTAGTTGCTCAGTCATATCCAACTCTTTGGGACCCCATGGACCATAGCCTGCTAGGCTCCTCTGTCCATGGAGCTCTCCAGTCAAGAATACTGGAATGAGTAGCCATTCTCTTCTCCAGGGGATCTTTCTGACCCAGGTCTTGAACCCATATCTCATGAATTGGCAGATGGATTCTTTACTGTCTGAGCCACCAGGGAAACCTATATGTAAGGCAAATAATGTCAAAGGCATTTAATAGCAGTTGTACTTAGAAGCTATACTGAACAAAAATTATACTTTTAGTGTCTGTTGATGAAGAAAATACTAATTACAATTTCAATGGATTACAGTAAAATGTTTAAATGCATTTACAGTGCATTAATTACATCACTCTTCATACATCTGGAAAACATATGCATATGGAATTGTAATACATTGCATTGTCATTACCAGGTACTTGAACACTGTTGAATGAATGAGAGTGAAAGAATTACGTTCACCTTTTTATTTCTCTATGCTTTGCACAGGTTCTGGAATATGTCATAGTAGAACTTCTCAAGAAGCATTTCTTGAGTTATTTTTTTTGCCTACACAGACCATCCTTGCAGCAACTCGCATACCTTAGGCTCACCGTTTGGGACTGGAGCACTGCACCACTACTCTGGATTATCATCAGTAATCCAGCTCATAGAAAGCGAGGAGCAAAGGTGAGAAGAACAAGCCTTTTTTTTTTTATTTAAATAGTACTGAACAGGGTCTTTTCAGGGTGGTACGTGGAATCTAAAAAAATGGCACAAATGAACTTAATTACAAAACAGAAATAGAACCACAGATATAGAAAACAAATTTGAACCAAGGGAAAATTGGAGGAGAGATAAATTAAAAGATTGGGATTTATATATACACACTACTATACATGAAATAGATAACTAATAAGTATGTACTTGCAGCACAGGGAACCCTACTCAATATTCTGTAATGACCTATAATGGGAAAATAATCCAAAAAGAGTGTATATATCTATATACATAACTGAGTCACTTTTCTGTACATAAGAAACTAACAAAACATTGTAAATCAACTAAACTTCAATAAAAATTTAAAAAGTAAAGTTATTACTGATAAGGAAAAAAAGTACTGGAGTCAAAAATGTAAGGATGAGGATTAAAGAACATATGCACCATTTTTAAAGGCCCTTTTCTGTGTGTATATTTGTAAAATAAAGGAAATACTTATGTGAATATAGACCAATAGTATACACTATAAGTAATTGCCACATCTAAATTCCTAATTTCCTTTATTTTATCTAAATTAATGTCTAGAAATTAAAATTTACTTAAGAAAGTAGAACATTTTAAGTTAATGAAAATAAGACTAAAGAATATTCACAAGATAACTCTAAATCTGCAAAGATACCTCATCGTCTAAATAGAGGATAAGATCACACATTTGAAATAATGCCAACTGTCTCTAAAACGTGAGTTTCAGAAAATGTAGCTACTTGATAATATGCATTTTCTTCAATTATATGGCTTAGTATGTAGAGATTTGGCTTAGAGTTTGCTTCTATTGATGGTGCTTAATATGAGTAGTTTCCTCTTTACTCATAATGAATTAAGTTATTTTAAAATGATCAATTCTGTAACAGTGAGTATATGATGCATGTGAATTACATGTGATTGCATTTTATGCCAGGTGACATGTTGGAGATTTTTTGACTTTCTCCATGATAGCCAGATTTTTAATTAACCCTACAGTTTGCCCTAAATTGGAAAGGGCTACACACCACATAGAAAGTTGAAAAAATATAGTATAAAAATTATTCAAGTGATAAAATATCAACAGGTAACAAAACTAGAGTTAATTTTAGAAATTAATTAAAATGCAAGTAACAAAAGTAATGACAGTCAAAAAAAGATCCTATCTGACCTCCATCAATTAAAAATGACTTTGCAAGTATAATTTTTTCCTAGAAGGTAATTAGGGTCCAGGATATCAAACAAAGAAAACATATCCCATTCCGTGGTGTTAAATATTTCTTCAAGGAAGTTCACAAATAATGCTGTATTTTTAATTCATGTTTACTGGGTAATGATAATTCAGAGAAAGCATAAAGGAGAATTGAGTAAGGACCTCTTCACCAAAGTAGCCAGATGGACCGTTGTGACAGGGTTGACCACGTCTGCTAATAGCTTGGCAGCACATGGATACAACTGAAACGTTCCCAGCTGCTGAGAGAGAATTTAGCAAAATGTCAAATACAGTGTCGATAATTTAGGTAAATTAGCAGTTACCAAAGAAAAAGGGGAAGTTACTAGAAAAAATGGGTCATTAGGACAAAAAAATACTTAATATATTTTGCTTCTGTAAAATTCCCTGAAATGAGAAGAGATATATTGACAAACTAAACAGATTACTGTCTCTCTCTCTCTCTTTTTTTTTTGGCAGCATCTTAAATGAACTCAAGTTACTACATTTGACAAATTCTCAAGCAATTGTTTTATAATATTAAGCCCACTATTGTGGTAAACACATGAAACCATGAAACCTCTTCTCCAAACAAAATTTTAATGTACAGTGTTGTTAAATTATGCTCATAGTTGTACAGCAGATATTTAGAATTTTTCATTTTGCACGATTGAAACTCTATGCCCATTGAGCTGCAACTCCTAATTTTCTCCTTTCTACCATACCTGGTAATCACAGTTCTATTTCCTGATATTATGAGTTTATTTAAGAGATATCATATAAGTGGAATCGTGCAGTATTTGTCCTTCTATGACTGAATTATTTCACTTTACGTAATTTTTTCAAAGTTCATCCATGTTGTAGCACATATTAAGGCTGAGTACTAAGTTATATGTGTATACACCACATTTTTATATCTACCACTTAGTTTTCCTGAATAATACTGCAATGAACATGGGAGTACAAACATCTCTTCTGGATTTTGTTTTCAATTCTTTTGGGAAAATACACAAAATTATGACTTCTGTATTATATGTTAGTTCTATTTTTAATTACCTGGGGAAACTCCTCACTGTTTTCCACAGCAGCTGCACTATTTTACAATCATACCAACAGTACACAAAGGTTCCAATTAATCCACAATCTTGCTGACTCTTACTGTATTCTTTTCTCTTTTAAAAAATAATGGCCATTGTATCAGGTGTGAGATTATATCTTGTGGTTTTGATTTGAATTTCCTTAATGATTAGTGATGTAGACAATTTTTTCCTATACCTGTTGGCCAATTACATGTCTTCTTTAAAAAAATGTCTACTCAGATTCTTTGCCCATTTTCAAATTGAATTATATATGCTTTTTGCTAGAGAGTCATAAGGATTCCTTCTATATTTTGGATATTACCCACTTAATACACAGTTTGTAAATATCTTCTCCCACACTTTTTTTCAGATGATTTTTTTGGGGGGGGAAGTTTAGGTTCACAACAAAGGTGAGAGAAAGGTACACAGATTTCCCATATATGCCCTGACTCTATTCATGCATAATTTCTCCCACTTCTCAAAATGGTATAATTTTACCAAGGAGGAACCTACATTGACACATCATAATCACCCAGAGTCCACAGTACACTTGAGGGCTCACTCTTGATATTATGCATTCCACAGCTTTGACAAGTGTATAAAGTATCTACTGTCATACTGTCATATAGAATATTTTCATCATTCTAAAATCCTCGGTACTCCACCTGTTCATCTCTCCTTTCAAGTTCCTGGCAACTACTATTGTTTTGCTGTCATCAAAATTTCACCTTTTCTAAAATGTCATATTATAGAAATTATAATATTTCCATAATCAAAAAGTATTTAGCTTCTGTGATTGTCTTCTTTCTCTTACAAATGTGCATTTTTGAGTCCTCCATCTATTTTCATGAATTGATAGCTCCTTTTTTTTAGTGCTGACTAATATTTCATAGTCTGGATGTGCCACAATTTATTTATCTATTCACCCACTGAAGGGCATCTTGGTTGCTTCCAAATTTTGGTAATTGTGAATAAAGCTGCTTTAAGCATTTGTACAAGATTTACATGGGTATAAGTTTTCAGTTCATTTGAGTAAATACCAAGGTGTACAACTACTGTGCCATATGGTGAGATATTAATCTCTTATAGACACATCATTTGCAAATATTGTTTTTACATTCAATTGGTAGCCTTTTCCACTTGTTGATAGCTTCCTTTGATGTGCAAAAAGTTTGATCTGATACTTTTGCTTATTTTTGCTCCTGTTTTCCTTACCTGAAGAGACATTTCCAAAAAATATTGCTGAGGCTGATGTCAAAAAGTGTACTGCCTATGTTTCCTATCAAGTTTTGTGGGTTTGGGGTCTTATATTTAGGTCTTCAATCCACTTGGAGTTTATTTTTGTATGTGTTAGTTTCTAAGTTGTGTCTGACTCTTCTGTGACCCCATGGACTGTAGCCCGCCAGGGTCTTCTGTCCATGGAATTCTCCAGACAAAATTGCTGGAGTGGATAGCCATCCCCTTCTCCAGGCGATCTTCCCAACCCAGGGATCAAACCTGGGTCTCCTGCATTGCAGGGAGATTCTTTACCATCTGAGCCACCAGGGTATAATATGAGAAATGTGTATGACATGAGAAAATGTTCTAATTTCATTATTTTCATGCAGCTGTCCAGTTTCACCAACAACACTTATTGAAGAGACTCTTCCCCACGGTATTTTCTTGCTTCCTTCCTTCCTTGTAGATTAATTGACCACACATGTATGAGTTTATTTCTGGGTTCTCTATTTTGTTACATGGATCTACATATCTGTTTTGTGACAGCACCATACTGTTTTGACTACTATAGGTTTTTGGTATAGTCTGAAGTTAGAGAGCGTGAAGCTTTGTTCTTTTTTTCTCAAGATTTCTTTGGGTAGTTGGGCTCTTTTGTTGTTCCATGCATACTGGAGTCTGTGGATTAATTACTGCCATTGGTATTGTTGTGGTGGTGCACTTATCTAATTAGAGACTTTGTGCTAAATAGAGGACAAGATAGCTCCGTTCTCACAGCACTCATGGGCTAGCTGGTGAGATATCATTGGACAAATAATAAAAATAAAATAAGAGAACAAGATGGCGAAGGAGTAGGTGAACGTGGAGCACATCTTTCTCCACAGGTACATCAGGAATATGCATTCAGACACAGAAGTGCATGCAGAACACCAGCTGAGAGCAGACAGGAGGACTTGACCAGTGGAAAAGAAGATAAAGAACCATACAAAACTCGGTAGGATGAAGGAACTAGGGGGAAAAACAGGAGTATTAGTAGTACTGAACCTACCCATGGCAGGTGGGGGAACTGAAGCAGGGGTCTGATCCCCACAGTGGGGCAATTGGCTGAATCGGAGGAGAAACATTTAAGGCTGAGAATGAAATAGCTCATCTGTGGCAGCCTAAGTGGAATGAGAATCAGACAGTACTTGCTCCAGCCGTACATATGCCAGGCAGGAACGTGGCTCTCCTGGAAAGGGCGGCGGCTGGGAGCTGGAGTTGAGGGATTGAGGAGCAATCTCAGTGTGAGGGCTGCTGTTAACTGCAGAGAGGTGGATCAAGGGGATGTGAGGGAGGAGATTGTCGTGGGAAATACCTGTGGAGGAAAGTCAGGCAGTCATGGAAGCAAAGCAATATTACTGAGTCATGCATAGGCGGTGGAGCCATCACCATAGACTCTCTCTCTCCACACTGCCAACATGGGCAGCTAAACAATAGAGAGGCTGGCCCATCAAACGCCTGACACACTGAACTACAGAGTAGGACTCAAATTAGTTCAGTTCAGTTCAGTCGCTCAGTCGTGTCCGACTCTTTGCAACCCCATGGACTGCAGCATGCCAGGCCTCCCTGTCCATCACCAGCTCCCAAAGTTTACTCAAACTCATGTCCATTGAGTTGGTGATACCATCCAACCATCTCATCCTCTGTCGTTGCCTTCTCCTCCTTCCTTCAGTCTTTCTCAGCATCAGGGTCTTTCCCAATGAGTCAGTTTTTCACATCAGGTGGCCAAAGTATTGGGGTTTCATCTTCAACATCAGTCCTTCCAATGAATAGTAAGGACTGATCTCCTTTAGGATGGACTGGTTGGATCTCCTAGCAGTCCAAGGGATTCTCAAGAGTCTTCTCCAACATCACAGTTCAAAAGCATCAAATCTTCGGTGCTCAACTTTCTTTATAGTCCAACCCTCACATCCATACATGACTACTGGAAAAACCATAGCTTTGAATAGATGGACCTTTGTTGGCAAAGTAATGTCTCTACTTTTTAATATGCTGTCTAGGTTGGTCATAACTTTTCTTCCAAGGAGCAAGCGTCTTTTAATTTCATGGCTATAGTCACCATCAGCAGTGATTTTGGAGCCCCCCAAAATAAAGTCTGTCACTGTTTCCCCATCTATTTGCCATTAAGTGATGGGACCGGATGCCATGATTTTAGTTTTCTGAATGTTGATCTTTAAGCCAACTTTTTCACTCTCCTCTTTCACTTTCATCAAGAGGCTCTTTAGTTCTTCTTCACTTTCTGCCATAATGGTGGTGTCATCTGCATATCTGAGGTTACTGATATTTCTCCTGGAAATCTTGATTCCAGCTTGTGTTTCTTCCAGCCCAGTGTTTCTCATGATGTACTCTGCATATAAGTTAAATAAGCAGAATGACAATATACAGCCTTGATGTACTCCTTTCCCGATTTGGAACCAGTCTGTTGTTCCATGTCCAGTTCTAACTGTTGCTTCCTGACCTGCATACAGATTTCTCAAGAGGCAGGTCCAGTGGTCTGGTATTCCCATCTCTTGAAGAATTTTTCACAGTTTGTGGTGATCCACACAGTTAAAGGCTTTGGCATAGTCAATAAAGCAGAAGTAGATGTTTTTCTGGAACTCTCTTGCTTTTTCGATGATCCAACAGATGTTGGCAATTTGATCTCTGGTTCCTCTGCATTTTCTAAAACCAGCTTGAACATCTGGAAGTTCACGGTTCACGTATTGCTGAAGCCTGGCTTGGAGAATTTTGAGCATTTCTTCACTAGCCTGTGCGATGAGTGCAATTGTATGGTAGTTTGAGCATTCTTTGGCATTGCCTTTCTTTGGGTTTGGAATAAAAACTGACCTATTCCAGTCCTGTGGCCACTGTTGAGTTTTCCAAATTTGCTGACATATTGAGTGTAGCACTTGCACAGCATCATCTTTGAGGATTTGAAATAGTTCAACTGAAATTTCATCACCTCCACTAGCCTTGTTTGTAGTGATGCTTCCTAGGGCCCACTTGACTTCGCACTCCAGGATGTTTGACTCTAGGTGAGTGATCACACCATCGTGATTTTCTGGGTCGTGAAGATCTTTTTTTTCTATAGTTCTTCTGTGTGTTCACCTACCCAGGGTGCTCGCTTAAGTGCCCCAAACTACAGAGGAGCACTCAGTCCGGGGGCCTGATGCACTGAACAACAGAGAAGGACCCCTGGCAAAGGAGCCCTCTATGTGCCTGGATGGGCAGAGCTAGGGAGAAAAACTAGCCAAAGAGGCCTTTTGATCGCCAGGTACAAGAGGCTCAAAAAAGACTCCAATAGGGCCATAACTCCTGCCATGGAGGCATTTTGTGTTCCTGAACATTTGGCACCTGCAGGGTCCCTGTAAGCCAAGCAGCTACACCACCTTCACACTCAACTCTTACTGGGGCAGAGCTGCCACAGGCCAAAAAAAAAAAAAATCTGTTTATGTGTGCAGGGTTGCTTAAGTCCTGTCTGACTCTTTGCAACCCTGTAGACTGTGGCCTGCCAGGCTTCTCTGTCAGAGAGGGTTCTCCAGGCAAGAATACTGGAGTGTTTTGACCAATGCTGGTTGCCATACCCTTCTAGAATACTATATTTCCTGCTGCCCTAGCAGCCAAACCCCCTGACTACCTGGTGCTGCCAGAACCCCAGCAACCGAAGCAGCTGCACCACCTCCACACCGGGCCCTCACAGGGGCAAACACAAGTCCTTGAGGACAGCCTTGGGAGCAAACCCTAGTGGACGACCCACATGCAGAGGTGGAAATAAAATCACAATTGAAACCCAGGAGCAATGTGGCTAAGGAAGAAGACCCAAAACCTTCCCACCAGCTGTACAAGCTGCAGATTAAGTCTGCAGGATCAACTAGTCAGACTGTGTCTATGGAATATATAAACTATCATTGAGAGCACCCACAAAAGAAAATGCACCAGCTCTGATAGCTGTGGACATTGGAGGCAAGAACACATAGAAGTGGGACCAGAATAGAATCTGAACTGCCCCCACAGCAGGTCCACAGATCAGCACAGTGTTGGAGGGCATCCTAGGGAGGTGAGGTGGACTGTAATTCCCAGCGCGGGAAAGGACTCTGACAGCAGTGATTCAAGAAACACATTTATTATTCTTATTCTTTTACATTTTCTGTAGATTCTTTTGGATATTTTTCCCCCCTTTTCCCCTCCTCTGTTGTAGCTGTCAATTTTATTGGCACCAAGAAATCCAATTAAGATTTTGAGCTTTTTTTTTTTCCTTTTTCCTCAGTCACATTTTTTTTTTTATCATTGTCATAAATCTCTGCCTCTACATTGAGCTTTGGCAGTTCTGTGGAGTTTTCCTCTTTTTTCTTTTTTTAATTTTAATTTTTTAAACCTATTATTATTTTTTCTACATTTCTTCCTTTGTTTTCTTTTCCTACTATTCTTTTCCCCTTGCAGTTAAACTTTAACGTATATAAATCTTCTTCATCTACCTCTGTTTAACCTTGCATATCTAGTCTTTCTTTCTTTCCTTTCCTCTCAATGTATTTGATAGTTTTGTTTTCTTTGCTTTATTACCCACTTGGCACATTCCTTTAGTTTTACATTCCAGTTTGTGCTTAAGTTAGTTTTGTTCTTAACTGATAAGTATAATTTTTGATTTCCTTTTTTCACCAGATCAATCTACTGTCCTTTTTTTTGTTGGACAGTTTTCACTTTGCTCAATGGGTGTATATGTATATGTATATGTGCATATTCAGTTTAATTATTATTTGCCTGATTTTGTAACTGCCATGTGTCTGGGGTTCATCTCTGGTTTCTCATTTTTAGATATTTGTTTTACTCTCCTTAATGCCATAACAAATCATTTGTGGAATATTCGTTCCTGACTAGAGATCAAATCCTGAGCCTATGGAGTGGGAGCACTGACTCCAAGACCCTAGACTACCAGAGAACTAATCCTAGGGAATATCAAACAGTGAGAACTCACACAAAGGAAACCACTTGAATTCAAGACCTGGCATCACCCAACCACCAGTAGCACCCTGTGCAGGATGCCTCATCTAAACAAAAAACAAAGCAAAAATACAAACCCAATCATCAGCAGGCAGGATTACCACCTCACCCAGCCTTACCCATCAGAGCAAAAACAAACGAACAAAAACTCAGCGCAAATCTCACCCTATATGAAGCTCACACAAACCAATGGACCAACCTTAGGAGGGCAGAAACCAAAAGGGAGAAAGTATTCAACCTTCTTCAAGGAAAGAATTCAACTTTCCTTGAAGCCTGGGAAAAGGAGACCTCAAACACAATAACTTAAAAAAGAAAAATGAAAATGCAGAGAAATATTGAACAAATGAAGGAACAAACTAAAAACACAGAAGTTCAAATATGAAGAGGAAATAGGAAAATTACTTGAAAAAGAATTCAGCATAATGATAGTAAAGATAATCAAAACCTTGAAAAGGGAGAAAATGCAAGAATCAATTAGCAAAGACCTAGAAGAATTAAAGAATAAGCATACAGAGACAAACAACACGATTACTGAAATTAAAACTGCTCTAGAAGGAATCAATAGCAGAATATCTGAAGTAGAAGAAAGAATCAGTGAGCTGGAAGATAAAATGTTGGAAATAACTTCTGAAGCGCAGAATAAAGTAAGAAGAACGAAAAGAGCTGAGGACAGTCTCAGAAACCTCTGGGGCAATATCAAATTCCCCAAAATTCGAATTACAGGGTTCCCAGAAGAAGAAGAGAAAAAGAAAGGGTATCAGAAAACGTTTGAAGAGATTATAGTTAAAAATTTCCCTAACATGGAAAAGGAATTAGGCGATCAAGTTCAAGAGGCACAAACAGACCCATAAAGGATAAATCCAAGGAGAAACACGTCAAGACACATACAGATCAAGCTAACAAAGACTAAACAAAAAGAAAGAATATTAAAAGCAGCAATGGAGAAGCAACAAGTAACATGCAAGGGAAAACCCATATGCTTAACAGCTGATCTTTCAGCAGAAAGTCTGCAGGCCAGAAGGGAAAGGCAGTATATATTTAAAGTACTGAAAGGAAAAAATCTACAACCAAGATTACTGTACCCAGCAAGGATCTCATTCAGAATTGATGGGGAAACAAATAGCTTTTCAGACAAGTATAAGTTAAGAGAATTCAGTACCACCAAACCCACATTACAACAAATGTTAAACAGACTTATATAATCAAGAAATACAAGAGAAGAAAAAAAGATCTACAAAATCAACCCCAAACAATTAGAAAATGGCAATAGGAATATTGCCATTTATATGTATTGCCATATATATATAATTACTTTAAACATAAATGGATTAAATGCTCCAACCAAAAGACACAGATTGGCTGAATGGATACAAAAACAAGACCCATACATATGCTGTCTACAAGAAACCCACTTCAGACCTCAAGATACATATAGACTGAAAGTGAGAGGATAGGAATATATATTCACTGCAAATGGGAAGCAAAAGAAAGCTGGAGTAGCAATCTTCATATCAGACAAAATAGACCTTAAAATAAAGAAGGTCACAAGTGATAAGGAAAGACACTACAAAATGATCAAGGGATCAATCCAAGAGGAAGACATAACAATTGTAAATATTCATGCACCCAACATAGGAGTGCCTCATTACATAAGAAAAACACTTACAGACATAAAAGGAGAAATTGACAGTAACACAGTAATAGGAGACTTTAACATCTCACTCACACCAATGGACAGAGCATCAAAATAAAAAAATTAATAAGCAAACACAAGTCTTAAATGATACATTAGATGAGATGGATCTCCTTGATTTCTTCAGGACATTTCA
Organism: Okapia johnstoni; assembly: GCA_024291935.2. Taxonomy (NCBI): domain Eukaryota; kingdom Metazoa; phylum Chordata; class Mammalia; order Artiodactyla; family Giraffidae; genus Okapia; species Okapia johnstoni. Next base: position 1,123,052 of record JAGTYA010000027.1, on the reverse strand, counting down.
CTCCAAATGCAGGATAATACACCTTCTTCTCAAGTGCACATGGAACATTCTCCAGGATAGACTACATCTTGGGTCACAAATTAAACCTCAGTAAGTTTAAGAAAATTGGAATTGTATCAAGCATCTTATCTGACTGCAATGCTGTGAGACTAGTTATAAATTACAAGAAAAAAACTGTAAGAAATACAGACACATGAAGATTAAACAACACATTTCTAAATAACCAATAGGTTACTGAAGAAATCAAAAGGGAAATCAAAACATTTCTAGAAACAAATGAAATGAAAACAAGACAACTCAAAACCTATGGGATGTAGCAAATGAAATTCTAAGAGGGAGGTTTATAGCAGTACAATCTTACCTCATGAAACAAGAAAAACATCGAATAGACAATCTAACTTTACACCTAAAGGGACTTGAAAAAGAAGAAGAAAAATAAACCCAAAAATTAGTAGACAGAAAGAAATCACAAGGATTCAAGCAGAAATAAATGAAAAAGGAATGAAAGAAACAATAGTAAAGATGAATAAAACTAAAAGCTGGTTCTTTGAGAAAATAAACAAGATTGGCAAACCCTTAGCTAGACACATCAAAGAAAAAGAGAAAAGAATGAAATCAACAAAGTTAGAAATGAAAAAGCAAAGGTTACAACAGACAATGCAGAAATACAAAGGATTATGAGAGATTATATGAACAACTATATGGCAATAAAATAGATAACCTGGAAGAAATGGACAGATTCTTAGAAAAGTTCAGTCTTCCAAGACTGAACCAGCAAGAAATAGAAATTATGAACAACCCAATTACAATCACTGAAATTGAAGCTGTGATCAAAAATCTTCCCCAAAACAAAAGCCCAGGACCAGGTGGCTTCACAGGAGAATTCTATCAAACATTTAGAGAAGAACTAATGCCCATCTTTCTAAAACTCTTTCAAAAAATTGCAGAGGAAGGAACACTTCCAAACTCATTCTAGGAGACCACCATCACCCTGATACCAAAACCAGAAAAAGACAACACAAGAAAAGAAAACTTCAAGTCAATATCACAGATGAAAAAAGACACAAAAATCCTCAACAAAATTTTGGCAAACAGAACTCAGGAACACATCAAAAAGCTCATGCACCATGATCAAGTTGGGTTTATTCCAGGGATGCAAAGATTCTTCAATATACAGAAATCAATCAATGTGATACACAGTATTAACAAATTAAAAGATAAAAGCCATATGATCATCTCCTTAGATGCAGAAAAAGCCTTTGACAAAATTCAACACTCATTTATGAGTAAAACTCTTCAAAAATGGGCACAGAAGGAATCTACCTCAACATAGTAATGGCCATATATGATAAGCCTACAGCAAACATTATTCTCAATGGTGAAAATCTGAAAGCATTCCCTCTAACATCAGGAACAAGACAAGGGTGTCCACTTTCCCCACTATTATTCAACATAGTTCTGGAACTCCTAGCTACAGCAATCGGAGAAGAAAAAGAAATAAATGGAATCCAGATCAGAAAAGCTCTCACTGTTTGCAGATGTGCATAGAAAACCCTAAAGATAGTATCAGAAAATTACTAATCAGTGAGTTTAGCAAAGTTGCAAGATACAAAATCAATACCCAGAAATCACTTGCATTTCTATATACTAACAATGAAAAATCAGAAAGAGCAATTAAGGAATCAATACCATTCACCACTGAAACAAAAAGAATTAAATACCTAGGAATAAACTTACCTAAGGAGACAAAAGAACTGTACACAGAAAATTATAAGACACTAATGCAAGAAATCAAAGATGACATAAACAGATGGAGAGATATTCCATGTTCCTGGGTAGGAAGAATCAATATTGTGAAAATGACTATACTACCAAATGCAATCTACAGATTTAATGCAATCCCTATCAAATTACCAATGGCATTTTTCACAGAACTAGAACAAAAAATTTCACAATTCATACGGAAACACAAAAGACCCCGAATAGCCAAAGCAGTCTTGAGAAAGAAGAATGGAGCTGAAGGAATCAAGCTTCCTGATTTCAGATTATACTGCAAAGCTACAGTCATCAAGACAATATGATACTGGCACAAAAACAGAAATATAGACCAATGGAACAAGATAGAAAGCCCAGAAATAAACTCAAGCACCTATGGGAATATACAATGGGGCAAAGACAGACTCTTCAATAAATGGTGCTTCCAAAACTGGACAGCTACATGTTAAAGAATGAAATTAGAACACTTCCTAATACCATACACAGTGATAAATTCAAAATGGATTAAAGACTTAAATGTAAGACCAGAAATTATAAAACTCTTAGAGGAAAACATAGGCAGAACACTTGATGACATAAGTCAAAGCAAGATCCTCTATGACCCACCTCCTAGAGTAACGGAAATAAAAACAAAAGTAAACAATTGGGGCCCAATTAATAAAAAGCTTTTGCACAGCAAAGGAAACTATAAGCAAGGTGAAAAGAGAACCCTCAGAATGGGAGAAAATAATAGCAGATGAATGAAATGACAAAGGATTAATTTCCAAAATATACAAGCAGCTCATACAAAATACCAGAAAAACAAACAACCCAATCAAAAAGTGGGAAAAAAATCTAAACAGACATTTCTCCAAAGAAGACATACAGACGGGTAACAAACACATGAAAAGATGCCCAACAAGCTCATTATTAGAGAAATACAAATCAAAACTACAATGAGATATCATCTCACACTGGTCAGGATGGCCATTATCAAAAAGTCTGGACAGGGTGTGGAGAAAAGGGAACACTCTCGCACTGTAGGTGGGAATGTAAATTAATACAGCCACTATGGAAGACGGTATGGATATTCCTTAAAAAACTAGGAATAAAACCACCATATGACCCAGCAATCCTATTTCTAAGCATATACCCTGAGGAAACCGAAATTGAAAGAGACACATGTATCCCATTGTTTATTGCAGCACTATTTACAATAGCAAGAACATGGAAGCAATCTAGATGTCCACTGACAGATGAATGGATAAAGGTGTTGTGATATATATACACAATAGAATATTACTCAGCCATAAAAAGGAATGCATTTGAGTCAGTTCTAACGAGGTGGATGAACCTAGAACCTATTATACAGAGTGAAGTGAGTCAGAACGAGAAAGATAAATACTGTATTCTAACACATATATATGGAATGTAGAAAAATGGTAATGAAGAATTTATTTACATGGCAACAATGGAGAAACAGACATAGAGAATATACTTATGGACATGTGGAGAGAGGAGGAGAGGGTTAGATGTATGGAAAGAATAACATGGAAACTTACATTACCATACGTAAAATAGATAGCCAATGGGAATTTACTGTATGGCTCAGGAAACTCAAACAGGGGCTCTGTGTCAACCTAGAGGGGTGTGATGGGGAGGGAGAAGGGAGGGAGTTTCAAAAGGGAGGGGATATATGTATGTTGCTGCTCCTGCTAAGTTGCTTCACTCGTGTCCAACTCGGTGCGACCCTATAGACGGCACCCCACCAGGCTCCCCCATCCCTGGGATTCTCCAGGCAAGAACACTGGAGCGGGTTGCCATTTCCTTCTCCAGATATATGTATACCTATGGCTGATTCATGTTGAGGTTTGACAGAAAACAGCAAAATTCTGTAAAGCAACTATCCTTCAATAAAAAATAAATTAATTAAAAAAAAAGAAAAACATAATAAAATGAGCTGTTGTGACATATAGTCCAGCTTGCTGTGCGACTAAACATCCCAGTTCCTTAGGAATCACAGCACACTTCCCAGAGGAAGTGATGCTAAAATTGAGGCCTAAAGGAGAAGCAGAAGTTGGCCAAGCAGCTACACATCAAGAACACTGTAAGTCCAAAGGCTGAAGGTCAGAGAAAAATAGTGTATTTAGAGATATAGGGAAGGGCAAAACAAACAGACAAACAAACTAGGGAACACCAAATAAAGATGTTCTATTCATCACTGGAGATTGGAATGCAAAAGTAGGAAGTCAAGAAATATCTGGAGTAACATGCAAATTTGGCCTTGGAGAACAAAATGAAGCAGGGCAAAAGCCTACTGAATTCTGCCAAGAGAATGCATTGGTCACAGCAAACACCCTTTTCCAACAACACAAGAGACGACTTTACACATGGACATTACCAAATGGTCAATACCAAAATCAAATTTGTTACAGTCTTTGTAGCAGAAGATAGAGAAGTTGCATATAGTCAGCACAAAAAAGACCTGGAGCTGATTGTGGCTCAGATCATCAGCTTCTCACAGCAAAAGTCAGGCTTAAACTAAAGAGAGTGTGAAAACCACTAGACCAGTCAGGTATGATTTAAATCAAATCTCTATGAATTTGCAGTGGAGGTGATCAATAGATTAAAGAGATTAGGTCTAGTAAGCTGTACCTGAAGACACATGGATGAAAGGTCTTAATGATCTTTCATCCATATGAACTATGAACAAAAAGATCTTAATGAACCAGAAAACTATGATTGTGTGGTCAGTCACCCAGAGCCAGACATTCTGGAGTGTGAAGTCAAGTGGGCCATAGAAAGCACTGCTATTAATAAAGCTAGTGGATGCCATGGAAATCCAGTAAGAGCTATTCAAAATCCTAAAGGATAATGGTATCAAAGCATTACACTCAATATGTCAACAAATCTGGAAGACCCAGCATTGGTCACAGGACTGGAAAAGGTCAATCCTCATCCAAATTCCCAAGAAGGGTAGTAATAAAGAATGTTCTAAGCATCAGACAACTGCACTCATCTCCCATACTAGTAAGGTCATGCTTAAAATATTGCATTTTAGAATTCAGCATTATGCAAACGAATAACTTTCCAGATGTCCAAATTGGGTTTAGAAAAGGAAGAGGAACCAGAGATCAAATTGTCAACATTTGCTGGATCATAGAAAAAGCAAGGAAATTCCAGAAAAATATCCACCTCTGTTTCATCGACTACCCTAAAGTATTTGACTGTGTGGATCATAACAAACTGTGGAAAGCTCTTAAAGAGATGGAAATACCAGGCCATCTTTCCTCTCTCCTTAGAAACCTATATGTGGGTCAAGAGCAACAGTTAGAACTCTGTATGGAACAACTGATTGGTTCAAGATTGAGAAAGGAGGACAACATGGATGTCTGCTCTCACCTTGTTTATTTAATCTATATGCTGAGTATATCATGAGAAATGCTAGGCTGGATGAGTTACAAGTTGGAATCAAGATAGGCAGGGAAAACATCAATGACCTCAGATATGCAGATGATAACCACTCTAACAGCAGAAAGCGAAGAGGAACTAAGAAGCATCTTGATGAGGATAAAGGAGGAGAGTGAAAGAGCTGGCTTAAAACTAAATATTAAAAAAAAAAAACAACACTATGATTATGGCAGACAGCTATGGCAAATACAAGGTAAATGGTGGAAATAGTGACAGATTTCCTCTTCTTGGGCTCTAAAATCACTGCAAATGGTGACTGCAGTCATGAAATCAGAAGATATTTGCTTCTTGGCAGGAAAACTATGACAAACTTAGACAGTGTGTTGAAAAGCAGAGACATTACTCTGCCAACAAAGGTCTGTATAGTCCAGGCTATGGTTTTCCCAGTGATCACATATAGCTGTGAGACTGGACCATAAAGAAGGCAGAGTGCCAAAGAATTGATGCCTTCCAAATATGGTGCTGGAGAATACTCCTGACAGTCCCTTGGACAGCAAGGAGATCAAACCAGTCAAATCTTAAGGGAAATCAACCCTGAATACTCATTGGAAGGACTGAGGCTGAAGCTGAAGCTTTAGTATTTTGGTCACCTGATGTGAAAAGCTGACTCATTGGGAAAGTCCCTGATGCTGGGAAAGATTGAGGGCAGAAGGAGAAAAGGGCATCAGAAGATGAGATGGCTGGATGGCATCACTGATGCAATGGACATGAACTTGGGCAAACTTCGGGAGACGGTGAGGGACAGAGGCCTGCCGTGCTGCAGTTCATGGGGTGACAAAGAGTCGGACACGACTAGATGACTAAACAGCAACAACAATGATTTACCTTATTGCCATGTCAACATAGCATAAAATTCTAAATATGCAAAGGTTGACTAAAAAATACATCTATAATAAAAGAATCATGTTAAGTACAATATGATTTTTGAACTTGCAGATATATTTCAGTACTCCACATCTCATTTCTCGAGATGCCTCAGCAGCAGTACCCGCATTGAGGCCATGAATTAAGACCCGAAGGACGTGATTTAAATAACAATGTGATTTGAGATAGTCTTTGTATTCTAAGGACTCTGGTTAGTTACACATGAACTCTAGTTAAGTAATACTTTTGCACAAATGTCAACTCAATGCATGGTTCTTTCATTTACTTAGTTCCTCTCAGTCTGATGTTGATTAAAACACAGCTCATTATTGAGCTAATCTAAATATATCTATAAATATTTGTCACAGCTGAATTCCACTTAGATTTAATCTGGAGGTCCTTAAATGCACATCGCCATAGAAAATGCAAAGAATGACACCAGCTTCAAGTGTGAGATGTAACTTCATCCATATGAATCACAGCAGAAATCAATAGATGGCATGGGTAACAGCTTGGAATAGCCTTCCTATTCCCATCAAAATACATATCCCTGAAGGTTTAGATCTAATCAGTAATGAGGCAAATCTATGAGTAACACATTCTTAAATAGGGTTTACAGATAAAATTTAGAAGTCTGCTTCTTTGAAGCCCAAACTAAAAATAGTTCTTGTTAATAAGATTGAATGTTTTCTCATTAAGGTAGCAATCCACGGTTGTCCAAAGATTTTCCTAACATAAATCTCAGCTATATCCAAAGATGATGCCATTAAAACTTAGCTAGATCCAAGGAAGATATGTTAAACCAAGAAATGGCACCATTTTAAAAACTAAGTGTGTTCTAAGATCACATAGATAAACTGTTTATTTCAATATCTGGAGTGGTAGCAGACTTTGTTTAATGAATGCAGATATATTGACATTCAGTGATGGTTTATTACAGGCCATCTTTTGACATTAGTGGTGGCTCAGATGGTAAAGAATGTGCCTGCAATGTGGGCAACTCAGGTTTGGGAACATACATGAGGAAGGAAATGGCAATCCTCTCCAGTACTCTTGCCTGGAGAATTCCATGGGCAGAGGAGCCTGGTGGGCTATATAGTCCATGGGGTCACAAAGAGTTGGACAGGACTGTGCGACTAATACCTTCTTCACTTTCATAGAAGATAGGAAAAAACAAACAAACAAACAAAAAAACTGAGTTGTGCTGTTTACTGTTAGAAAAAGTCATGTAGGTCCCCTTGTCTGATCTCCCACTCAAGGCAACAGCCCTGTTACAGTGAATTGTTAAAGAATTTGAAATGTTTAGGAGCTGATATTATTTCAGCCAGGCTTCCTTGGTGGCTCAGATGGTAGAGTCCCTCTTCTGTGCAAGAGACCCAGGTTCAATTTCTGTGTTGGGAAGATCCCCTGGAGAAGGGCATGGCAACCCACTCCAGTATTCCTGCCTGGAGAAGCCCATGGACAGAGGAGCCTAGTGGGCTACAGTCCATGGGGTCACAAAGAATCAGACAAGACTGAGGTACTAAGGCACACATTATTTCAGCTGTTTCATCATTTACAATTGTTAGAAGTTCTTCCCTAATGCCATCTACAATGTTCTACCTATTGCTTCCAGATCTTTGTCCTAATACAAGTTCAAAAAGTATCAGTTTGGTCCTTGACTCTGAAATGTTAATAATCTAATTGGATTTTTAGGTTTATTTCAAATGGCAAGTATCAAAGAATTCATCAATATTTTTCACACCTGATATGGAAACCATTGAATCAAATTAGTGAAAAATTCAAATCCTCAACTTCTTCATTTAACTAATTTCAAAGCAAACATTCTGTTTTATATATTATTAATACATATTGCATTTAGAATGACAACAAATGCTTTCATAATTGAAAGTTTATTTTACAAGCTAGAAACACACACTGGTAAAATAAATATTTCTTCTTTTATTAGTGAAGTGTATCTATTTATTGATGAATATAAATTGGGCAGAATTCAGAATAAATTTCCAACCTTATTATGAAGCATAATAAAAGGACTCAATCTCAATAATCTGTGGATCTGTGATTTTCCATATGTAATTGCAAAGGTTATTTCACTTATGAGATAATTTGGAAGTTTTCAATCTTTCCATTTTATAGAAAAGCACAACAAGCCAGGAAGAATAAGCGTATCTTATATGCTCAAACATCAATTACTCGTAAAGACGGAAATATAATAAAGTCTCCTGTCTTCTAAACAAGTTCTTTTTTTCTTTCTTTCATTGCATGATAAATCCTGAACTTGGAAATTATCACTAAGTTAGTGATAATACTCACACCCACAAAAATTATTCAAGAATGATTATTCAATTATTTTTGCCTCTTTTGATGTGATCTTTAAAGGGGAATGGGTTATGCTAAAAAGGTTTTGAAATTAATTAAATGATAAAAATCTTTCTGTAGTATAATAATGCATACAAAACCTTTTATATTTTCAGTAAATGTCACATATCTATTTTTTGCAGCACGTATCTTATATCTGTTCTAGTTAAATGAGCCAAGGGTGTGGACCTGATGTCTTGGTTTGTTGTTTTTAAAAGCATCAGTAACTTTGCAAATGCTAACAGTAGATGCTGTTTTTCATCATATTCCTTGCACTTTTTTTTAAATAAACCAAATGCTTAGTAAATTCTTAATAGCCTCACACAATTTCCATTATCTCCAATTTCTTTTTAAAAATCTGTATCATTCTTTATGCTTTATCTTAGGTCATCTTTTGAACATATAGCTAGTTTCAGAAAATAAGTACAATAAGTACAAATAGAAGATTAAATTTTATTTTCAAAGATGAAGAAAATATTCAGGTGTGATCTCAGTTATGAGATCTTATTTATAATATCTTGCCAGTCTACATTTGCATAATTATTCCTAGTGGTTCTCTAAGTTTTAAAGTGTTTCAGATATTATGAATTCAAATAAATATTAATTGATGATTTGTATAACTGCACCTACATTTGTATTAAAACTGGTTGAGCCATAACTTAGTTTTTTCTAATATCAAAACATGAAATTTTCTTCAACCAAATCTTCAGCTTCTCTTAGTCTTATTAAATGCTTCTCAAAGCCTTAAATATGTACTTAGGCTCCAGTTTTCTGGAAAAAAAATTAGAGAATGTTTTCAATAAATGAAAAAATAATAAACATTTAACAACTGTAAAAAGATAATAATGTGTATATAAATATATATCTAATGAAAAATCAATATGAAAAATGGATGAAAAATCCAAGCTACATAAACTATTCTAGATTAACAATAAATACATATGTGTTATACTAGGCAGCCCAAGCGACAATTAAAACATGGAGAAGAATATAAAGGATGATATTTTGCTTATCTAACAAACAAATATGAACCACAAAAATGCCAAAAATCAAGAAATTATTTTTGATGCTATTTCTTTCCAAGCACTTACCATTCCTAGATTTTTTCTTTCTTTAATTGTAAAACTCATTGAAAGAATTGCTTGTATCAAAGTGTCCCATTCCTCTCCTCTTATTCTCTTTTAAATCCTCTCCACTACTTAACTTCTCCACTCAGATATCTAGTAGACATCTCAAATTCAAATATGCAAAAATGAATTTTGATATTTTTGAATTTAAATGCTCCCAAATCCAAGCTTTCACTAACTTAAGGTGACAACTTTGATGACATCCATTGAGTTATCTCTGTTTTAAAAATCATTTTTCACAGTCCATTTTTCAACAAATAATTTTGGCGCTGCTTTCAAAGTTTGTCCAGAGCATGAGAGTTCTCACTGTCTCCATTTCTCTCTCCCTGATCCAAGCCACCATTCTCTCTCTTATAGCATTACAAGGCTATAAAGCGCTTCTCCTCTTGGGCCCAGTCTTAGCTGAGGGTCCCCTAGAAGAAGATTTTAAGAAAAGTATTCAAGCAAATGTAGCTGATTTGGGAGATTTTCTCCAGAAGCACTCTTGATAAATGGAGAAGTAAAGAGAGAAAAATAGATAAAACTTATGTCATGAGCAAGATATCACTGTCAGCAATTTGAACTTAATTAAGAAGGGGTCACACATCTCAGTTATCCCTGCAAAGGAGTGAGAGAAAGCTGGGGTGTTTATCCACTGATCGCCATTAGTCATAGGGTGAGAGGCTTCTGGTCTGTGCTCCATAGCACTTTTAATTGTCTGGGTATGTGAATAGATTATAGTCTCACTTTCTTTAAGAGAGAGCATAGAAAAGCCTTCATTCAAAAAATCATAGGAATTGGAAGTCAGGCTGGAGAGTTAAGTGGTGAGCAGATGAGAGTGTTTTATGTATTAACACATACATGCGGAGTCTGGAGAAATGGTATAGATGACCCTATTTGCAGGGCAGGAATGGGGCACAGACACAGGGGACAGATGTGAGGACATGGGGGGGGGATAGGCGTGGTGATGAACTGGAAGATCAGTATATATATATATATATTTACACTATGTGTTAAATAGATGACTAGTGGGATGGGTTGGATGAGGGGCAGACAGGAAGAAGGGAGGTCCAAAAGGGAAGAGCTATATGTATACATATAGCTGATTCACTTCATTGTGCAGCAGAAACTAACACAACATTGTAAAGAAACTATACCCTATTTAAAAAAAAAGAAAAAACAGTCAAGTCAATACCGCATTTGATATATGTTCTGATAGTCTATTTTAAATCCAGCAACAGAGTGAGCCTGCAAAATATGAGTCAGATCATTCACTTCTCTGCCCGAATCCTTCTAATGGATTTTCATCTCACTTGGAGGAAACAAAATCTTAAAGTCCATATGGTGCTTTACAAGATCTTATTAGATATTTCATCTGGACCCCAACTACATCTCTTTTGCTTGCCATTAACTTATTGCTTTTCTACACCTGCCCTGGGTATGATTCTATATCAGGGCTTTTGCTCTAAAGGTTTTCTTTGTTTGAAATGTCCTTTCCTTGGATATCTGTATGGGGTCATCACTCCCTTCTGAAGATCTTTGCTCAACTGAGAACTTGCCTGACCATCCAGTTGTAAAATGAACCCGTATCTGTCATTCCATTTTTTCCACAGCACTTAACTTCATCTAAAATTTTAGTGTACGTATTTTACTTACTGCTTTTGTTCATTGTTTCTCAACTCCCAGTAGATATGAGCTCCACAGGACAGGAATTGTTTTTATCTTGTTCATTTCTCTATCACCTATCCTTCTAATAAAACTGAACATGATAGACCCATAAGGAAACAATAACAACAAAATAACCCAAAACCCAAACCATGACTGCAACATTGAATATCACTGAGTATCATTATTTATCAGGAAGAAGTAATAGCAGTGTTAGTCACTCAGTCATGTCCGACTCTTTGCGACCCCATGGACTGTAGCCCGCCAGGCTCCTCTTGTCTGTGGAATTCTCCAGGCAAGAATACTGGATGGGTTGCCATTCCCTTCTCCAGGGGCATATTCCCAACCCAGGGATTGAACCCAGGCCTCCTGCATTACAGGCAGATTCTTTACCATCCGAGCTACCAGGGAAGCCCCGATTATTTACTAAGAGAGATAGCAAATAATCAGGAAAAAAACGTTCTCGATCTTCGATCTATGTATATTATTTGTCAAATGAGTTTTTATATATAGGGCAAAGAATAAATTGATATCCTTCAGAAAATTTTTATATTGTACACTCTCATATAGATATTCTCTTTATAAAGTTAGGGTATACTATTTATCTTTTTATTTAGGCAAAATTAGAGAAGGGATCCAAGGTAGCTTAATTTAATTATGTTTCCAGCTCTGATATGACATGTCAGTAAAACATGGAGTACTCTAACCCAGTTGTTTTCACATTTTTAAGTAATATAAATGGATTTAAAGCAACTTTATGTTGAACCAAATATAACATAGACAACATTTGAACTCTGTATGGGGTGCTGGCTGTTGCCCCCATACTATTTGCACCTACTACACTTTTCACAGGGCCATATCCAGAAATAAGTCATTCTATGGAAAGAGTTCAGCTTTTGAAGTTGGGCATATAAAGGAATCTGAAGATTCAGATTTAGATGGACTGTTCCTTTAAAGGAGGTCTACCACCTCCACAAAACGTAGATCTCTTGCTTACGGATATTCAATATTTTCCAATGTCATTCTATGGAAAGAGTTCAGCTTTTGAAGTTGGGCATATAAAGGAATCTGAAGATTCAGATTTAGATGGACTGTTCCTTTAAAGGAGGTCTACCACCTCCACAAAACGTAGATCTCTTGCTTATGGATATTCAATATTTTCCAATGGGATTTAACTTTGTGGCTGAGGAAAAAAAGAGTAAAAATAGGTGATAGAAAAGGAACAGATCTATGAAGCTAGCAAGTTATCATTTCTTGCCTGAATAGAAAAATTAGAAAATTTTTTAAAAATTTTATTTTATATAGATTTCAAAGATTTCTTAAAGATGTAACTGATTATTATTCAGTCTGAAAAGTTGCCTGTATTCGTCTTCCCAAATCAAAGGAACTATAACCTCTCATATAACCTTGACCTCATGTAACCTTGTAACCTTGTGAGTACAGGAACTTTTGTTTTTCTAATACTGACTTATCTTAAGTCCATTTCTAATATCAAATTCTTAAAATTGATTCTTGAATAATTCATTATTTAATTTATAGTCAAGAAACATTTCAAGCCAATACAATTATCATATCATAAATATGACTGACACAAGTAAATGTTAATAGAAGATGTTTCTGGCTTACTTTTCTAGATAATTGCTATAAATATTCAGTTTGTGGATCTATATAATCTGGAGGAAAAACACTAGGTCTACCAAAATGCTCTTGAAGTATATAGCATTAAATTAACCTGCAGCTAAGTAGGAGGTGGAAAGTAACTATTAGATTTGTATAAATTCCACCTAAGCTATGTATATGGCATTTGTAGGTTCATTTATATTCACAAAAAAAATGTTTTGCCTGACTTTTTCTTCTGCTACTAATAAGTTAATATAGCTAAGCAAGAAAAAAGATAATTCTTGCATTGTGTTTGCCATTTAATAATATATTTATAAGTAGACAAAGAATCACTAAAAATCATATCATCTGCCAATTGCAAATTAGAATTGCATCATTGAAATTAACCTTTAGAATTTCACACGCATGTGTTTTTGAACTGAAATATGTGCAATCTGATGTACCTTCTCTAAGCTTCCTGTTTGCATTTGCCAGAAGAGTTAGCATGACCTAAACATAAATAGAGAGAGAAAAAAGGAAAGAACAGCAAAGATCTAAGTCTGAATAGAATTTCACTAATCACATCATTGATGCAGCTGCATGGGAATTCTTTAGTTACATGTGTGTCTTTGCCTAAAGCAGAGCAAGACACACAACACCAAAGTAAACATATGAGGTCTAATATATCTGTTCTGCTGGCCCCTGGTACCGAATACAAGAAGCTCTAAGGACCAAGAGGGAAAAGAAGATAATCATCCCCTAAAATTTGGGAAACCTTACCAAGCACTTCTGTCTTACTTGCCATTCTTGTCAGCTCCACTCTTTCTATGCCCATGGAAGCATGCAATGTGGATGTGAACAGGAGGGAAATGAGATCATTACTTATCCAAGTGAGAAATTGCTGCTAGGGTAGAGCAAGGAAGAGAGGTGGAATCATTATTTATTGGGTGATCTAATCTTTTTAATCCTTTAGGTGAAACTTTATTTCAAGAATTTAAAACTGTAGCTAGTTCTAGTTGAGTTGGAGTACATCATAATTTGTAGATAAAAGATTTCAACATTAGCTCAAAATGCTCATCTTATGAATTTCTTAAATTTAGATAGGTATTATACTCATATGTGGATTGAATATGAGGAGGACGACCTGCCAGTAATACTTCTTTGGAGTTCATCATTGTGGAGAGGGAGAGGAACTGCAAATCAATCCTTAAATTAAAAAAGCAAATGAACAATGGGGATGAAGAGAGGAAAGAGATACAAATAAAGAGAAAAGAACATTGGACTGAAGACTCAAAAACAAGGCATGGTTAAAAATTACTTCAAGAAGCAGATGACAATCTTGGGAAAATTACTGCTTGAGAATTTCCAAAAATGGAACAGGATGGTCGCTTCTCTGGAAACAGAGTAAAGACTCATGAATGAGCTAAGACAAAGACAAAGAACATAAAGCAGATGAATTAAAATAGATAAATTGTAAAAAATTATCTATATTTTATTATTCCTTTCCCCAATGTTTTATGATTTTGATGACCCATTTTGCATCTTGTCATTTATTAGGGTTATAATCACTTTCATAATTTTTTTATTTTTAAAAAAATCTATGTGCAAGTTTATTTAAGTGACCTATGTATTCCTTTTTACTGTTGTGATTTTCCTTTTCCTATAGATTCTTGCTTCTTTTCTACTGAGAGAAAAATTTTCAATATTTCTTTTAGTATAGGCTTAGCATTTCTGTATTATTTCAGTTTTCACTTATTTGAGAAATTCTTTCTCTCTCCTTCTATTCTAAATGATAATCTTGCTGGGTAGAGCATCCTAGGTTGCAGCTTTTTCCCTTTCTGGACTTTGAATATACCTTGCCACTTCCTTCTACTAATTATCACCCTAATTATAAATGGGTTAAATCCACCAATTGAATGACATCGAGTTGCTGGATGAAAGAAAAGACACAACGATATGCAGCCTCCAGAACATTCACCTCAACTCTAAAGAAAAACATAGGCTCAAACTCAAAGGATGAAAGAAGATGCTCCAAGCCAGTGGCAGTCAAAAGACAGTGGGCACAGTCATACTCACACCAGACAAAATAGACTGTAAGCCAGAAAAACTGACAATACACAAGATGGACCATATATAATGATAAAGGGGCGATTCACCAGGAAGACATAATAGTTATTAGTACATATGCACCTATGTAGAAGCACCAGCATATGTACAACAATTGTTAGCAGTTTTAAAGGGAGAAATTGACAGCAACATAATAATAGTAGGGAATTTTAATATCCCACATTATCTGATCCAGGCAGAAAGTCAACAAGAAACCAGTGGTTATATATGAAATATTATACCAGATGGATCTGACGGATTGGTATAGGACATTCCATCCAAATGCAGCAGAAAACACATTCTTCTCAAGCACACATGGAACTTTCTCAAGGATAGAACATACAATGGAATACGGCTTAGCCATTATGAAATCTTGCCATTGGCAACAACGTGGATGGACCTTGAGTATATTATGCTAAGTGAAGTAAGTCAGACAGAGAAGGACAAATACCGTATAATTTCACTCATATGTGCCATATAAAAAACAAACAACAAAATCCAAATAAATGAACAAATCAAACCAAATCAAAAGAAACATTCAGATACAAGGAACAGAGTAGTGGGTAGCAGGGGAGGGATTGGGGGAGGGTGAAATGAGTGAGAAGGATTAACTGTATGTGATCAATGGAAACTAAATTTTTGGTGGTGGAACTCTCTATAAGTGTGTACAAAAGAAGAAACATAATGCTATAGAGATGAAATAAATAATGATATAAACCAACGTTACCTCAAAATTAATTAAAATAAAATAAAAATAGAACAGTGAAATGAGACTTGAAATTCAAGGGAAGAATTTAAAACATTCACCAGAGGCACTAGAAACTAGAACCAACACTTAGCTGAGAAGTAACTCAGCCATAAGAGACTGAGATACAATTCTGTAAGGGAAGATGAGAGATACAACAGATAAGTCTAAAAATTAAATAAACCACTGAAGAAAATTGAGCACTAAGCAAAGAATAGAAAATTTTTTAAACATGAGACTCAAATCAGATGGCATGTATTCATTCAGTTTTAGTTAAACTGAGTAAGGATTGTAGAGAAAAACTTGCTGCTTCTCAAAAAGCAAAATATCAGGTTTGACTAAAATTATTTCTTCACAGAACAAAAGCACAAAGACATTTGGAAAAATATGTACAGAATCAGATTTTAAAATTATATTGCTATTAACAATGTTATGTCTAGTCAATCTTACATTCACTTGCTAAGTTTGTGAAGTTACACTTTGCCAATAAAGAGGAATTTGGATCTACAAACTCAATACATATATCAAAATTAAGACCCTGACATTGGGGAAAAAGTATGAGTGACTATATTCTTGGCTTCCCTGATAAAGACTTCCCTTGGCTTCAATGGTAAAGACTCTGCCTGCCAATGTAGGAGACATGGGTTCAGTCCATGGATTGGGTCAGGAAGAGCTCCTGAAGGAGAAAATGGCAACCCATTCCAGTATTGTTGCCTGGGAAATCCCATGGAGAGAGAAGCCTAATGGGCTACAGTCCATGAGGTGGCAAAGAGTCAGACATGACTTAACAACTAACAACAACAACCATAGCTGAATATTAAAACTGTATTATAGAATAAAAGCAAATAATTTGTAAATAAGCATACAGAAATCAAAGGAAATGATGAAAACTATTATACAAAAAGTTGTAAATTATATAATAATATTGTATAAGATATATTGAGGTTATAGCTGCAGGCAAGAAGAGCTATAATTGTACTAAATGTTTTGTTATCAGTGGCAAAATTCTGAAATTACTCTATAGATTTTAGTCTTCAAGATGGTATAAATGAAATTGTAAAGAGATATGTGGAATCATGAAAAATTATAAACAGGACAGAGGGAGAAAGAGCAATAGATGCCATGATTGATAGACTTGAAAACAACAGTGGTAGAATTGTTTGCATATTTCACTTTCAAATCACTAAAATAATTTTAGAAAGCAAACAAGCACAAAAGCATAATAGTAAAGTTGGGGTGGGGGAGGACATTTTAAGGATAGAAGTTGCACACAATAAAAGAGCATCTATATTCAGCTAAATTCTTTAAATAATGTGCATTTTCACTTGATTGCTTCAATCGAAGTGAAATTTTCAGGTAGAGAAATCAGATGAATGGGAATGTTTACCTGGGGCAGTGAGGGGAAGAGCTCAGGTGGTCAGACACCAAAGGCCAACCCTTAAACCACTGTGCTGTACAACCATACCTCAAAGATAGTATGGGTTCTGTCCAGACCACTGCTGCTGCTGCTGCTAAGTCGCTTCAGTCCTGTCCCACCCTGTGCGACCCCATAGACGGCAGCCCACCAGGCTCCCCTGTCCCCGGGATTCTCCAAGCAAGAACACTGGAGTGGGTTGCCATTTCCTTCTCCAATGCATGAAGTGAAAAGCGAAAGTGAAGTCGCTCAGTCGTGTCCGACTCTCAGCGACCCCATGGACTGCAGCCTGCCAGGCTCCTCCGTGCATGGTATTTTCCAGACAAGAGTACTGGAGTGGGGTGCCATTGCCTTCTCCGGTCCAGACCACTGGAGTCAAGCAAATGTTGCAATACAGCAAGTTGCAGGATATTTCTGGTTTCCTAGTGCACATAAAAATGTTATATTTACTCTATATCATATGTAGTCTAAAATAATGAATATTCCGTAATTTTAAAATATGATGCTGCTAAAATGCTAACCATCATCTGAGTATTCAGGAAGCTGCAATCTTTTTGCTGGTGGAGAATCTTGCCTCCATGTTGACAGCTGCTGACTAAATAGGTTGATGGTTGATGAAGGTTGGGGTAACCGTGGCAATTTCTTAAAATAAGAGAGCAATGACGTTTGTCTCATTGACAGGCTCTTCCTTACAAACAAAAGATTTCCTTGTAGCATACAATCATGTTTGATAGCATTTTACCCACAGTAGAACTTCTTTCAAACTTAGAGTCAATCCTTTCAAACTCTGCCACTGTTTTATCAGCCAAGTTTATGTAAAATTCTAAACCGTTTTTTGTCATTTCAACAATCTTCACATGAATAGATCCCATCCAAAGAAACCACTTTCCCTGCTTATCCATAGAAGCTATCTCTCATTCATTCAAGTTTTATTCTGAGATTGCAACTATTCAGTCACATCTTCAGGCTCCATTCCAATTCTAGTTCTCTTGCTACATCCATCACATCTGTGGTTACTTCCCCCACTGAAGTTTGAAATCCCTCAAAGTCATCCATGAGGGTTGGAATCAAATTCTTCCAAACTCTTGTGAATGTTGATATTTTGATCTCTTCCTTTGAAATCATGAATGTTCTTAATGGGCTCTAGAATGGTGAATTCTTTACAGGAAGTTTTCAATTTATTTTGTCCAGGTTCAGTAAGATGAATCACCATCTATGGCAGCTCTGGCTTTGTGAAATATGTTTCTTAAATAAAATTTAAACTGCAATATTGTAAAGTAATTAGCCCCCAACTAAAATAAGTAAATTTATTAAAAAAAAAATAAAGCTGAATAATATTCCACCGTAAAAAAAAAAAATTTAAAGCTCAAAATTATTCTTTGATCCATGGCCTGCCGAAAGAATATTGTGTTAGCAGGCAGGAAAACAACATGAATCTCCTTGTACCTCTCCGTCAGAGCTCTTGAGTATCCAAGTGCATTCTCAATGAGCAGTAATTGGAAAGGAGTCTTTTTTTCTGAGTAGTACCCTTCAATAGGGGGCTTAAAATATTCAGCAAACCATTTCATAAGCAAATCTGATGTCATTCAGGACTTTTTGTTCCTTTCTAGTGCACAAAGTAGATTTAGCATAATTTTTAAAGACCCTAGGATTTTCATATGCTAAATTAACTTTGGATTCAACTTCAAGTTTCACCACTTGCATTAGCCCTTAGCAAGAGAGTCAAACTATCTTTTGAAGCCAGACATTGGACTTCTCCTCTTTAGCTATGAAAGTCTTAGATGGCATCTTTTTCCAATTGATGTTTCATCTACATTGAAAAATCTGTTGTTCAGCACAGCCACCTTTATGAATTATCTTGGCTAAATCTCTGGACAACTTGCTGCAGCTTCTACATCAGCATTTGCTGCTTCAACTTACACTTCTATGTTATGGAGGTGGCTTCTTTCCTTAAATCTCATGAACCAAACTCTGCTAGCTCCACACTTACTTCTGCAACTTCCTCATCTCTCGCAGCCTGCATAGAGTTGAAGGGAGTTAGGGCCTTGCTCTGGATTAGGTTTTGACTTAAGAGAATGTTGTGGCTGGTTTGATTTTCTGTCTGGACACTAAAACTCTCTCCATCTCAACAATAAGGCTGTATCATTTTTCTTAAGATCTGTATGTTCACTGGAGTAGCTCTTTTCATTTCCTTCAAGAACTTTCCATTTGAATCCACAACTTGGCCAACAGTTTGGCACCAAAGGCCTATCTCAGCTTTCAGCATGCCTTCCTCACTAAGCTTAATCATTATTAGCTTTTGATTTAAAGTGAGAGACATACATCTCTTTGTTTTATTTGAACACGTAGAGGCCACTTTGAGTTATTCACTGGCCTAATTTCTATATTGATGTATCTCAGGAAATAGGGAAGCCCAAGGAGGAGGAGAGAGATGGGAGAACAGCCAGTCACTGGAGCAGTCAGAACACACATTTATTGATTATATTTGCTATCGTACATGGCTATTGTTCCTGGTGCCACCAAATAACTACAGTAGTAACATTAAAGATCACTGATCAGAGATCATTATAAAAATATAATAGTAATAACAAAGTTTGCAATATTGTGAGGATTATCAAAATGTGACACAGAGACACAAACTGCACAAATGCTGTTGGAAAAATGGTGCTGCTAGACTTGCTTGATGCAAAGTTGCCAAAAATTTGAATTGTTTAGAAACAAAATGCAAAATCTGAGAAGTATAATAAAGTAAGTACAGTAAAATGAGGTATGCCTGTACTCATTCACATTCATAGCACAAAATGTAGATTTTTTAAAAAACGTATTCATTCAAGTCCCAAACACATTGATAGTATGCAGTGCATAATGTTTTGATGGATTTAGATTTTTGACTGGCTGATTAAATCCTTCCCTTATGAATTTTTCATTTCATTCACTCAAACAGGGGAGAAACCTGGAATTTTAATATAATATTTTTCTCACATCATCAATTACAGTGAATATTTTGTTCCCTAGCTTTAAATTATCCTCAGATTACCTCTTCTTATTAATGCTTTTTAGAGTAAAACAAATGTGATTATTTTAAAGTGCATGCAAGAGATATCCTTAAAAGCATAATTTTGTTTTGTATTTACTTTCTCATTGCTTTTTTGATAGATAAAATGTAATATGAGAAAAAATCAATTTAGTACATAAATTTGAACATGTTTACTAGTGGATAGATTAGAAGAAGAAAGGATATAAAACTAAAAATAATAGTATTAAAGAATTATTAGTAGAGAGAAAAGAAATTCATGAGTCACTTCTCCCCAGGAAGCACCTACATTACCCAAGATAGAAGGCCACTGTTTACATTTCTGAAAATATTCAACCTTTTTTTTTTCTAAGCATCCTTAGGAGTTTCCAAATTTTCAAGATAGTGACCATCCTTAATTTTGTGACGTGTTACGTTAAAAAAAAAAAGTCAAACCTACAATATCCTCTTTCCTAAAATTAGAAATTTGAGCTAGATGATAATCAAGTGGAATTCTTCCTCAAAAATTTCGGTGGACATTTGTGCTTTTTGTCATCCAACATGCATTTCTCTTTCTCCTGTTAATAGTTACCTGATTTTTCTTTTGTGGAGAACCCCTAGACTCCTGCTTTTGATGTAAGTGCATCCATTGGCACTGGTCATGGAGCATCACGTCATGTTATTTATGATGGTTAAGATGACAACCTGACGCCATAGCAATGTCAATAATGTTCAATCTAAATTAATCCTGGGATTTAGTCTTCAACAACCAGAAAAAGAGAATGACTTTTGTCCACTGGAGTTGACCCTAGTGTGCCACAGAGACTTGAAAACAAAGCAAATGGCTAAGAGAGAAGAGTTTGAAGGTGGAAGCAGACCAGTTCCTGATGGCGGCATTGGGACCTCTGGATCCAGGTGTCTGTGAGATGTATCCTAGCCTTTTCAATTCCACGAACCTTTAACCCGCCCTACCCCAGCACAAGACGCTAAACTTCTTTTTTGTTAGCTGGTTTTCTCTGCTCTGTCCACTTGCAGCAGAGCAAATCACGGGTAGTAGCAATAGTTCTCAGACCCTGATCCCACAGTGCTCTTTCAGACTCAATATCAAAATGCAGTGAGGAAAGTCAGAAGATAGACAAGCAAAGCAGTGATGCTCAGAGCACTATTGGGTGCTGAGATAATTATGGACCAGGTTTGGAATTAGGGTTGGGGTTAGAGCCAGGATTTGGGTTAGTGTAAGAGTTTGAGGTAGGTTTGGGGTTAATGTTAGAGTTGAGTTAGAGATAGTGCTAGGGTTAATTTTAAGTTGAGGGTAAGAATTAGGTTTAGAGTTACTTTTAGAGTTTGATGCAAGATGAAAGAGAGGCTCAGGGTTAATGTTTAAGGTTTAGGTTAAAGCTGGGTTTGAAGTTAGTATGGGATTTAAGATTAGTGTTAAATATGTGGCTGTATGTAGTATTAAGGATAGAGATAAGGTTTAGGGTTTGTTTTAGGGTTAGGGTTATTGATTAGTTTAGTTCAGTCGCTCAGTTGTGTCTGACTCTTTGCGGCCCCATGGACCCCATAGGGTGGGGTTACTGATAGGATTAGGATTAGGGTTATAGGTAGAATTTTAGGGTTTTTTATGGTTAAGATTCGTTGTGTTAAGGTTGTTGTTAGAGATATGACTGGGGATAGAAGTAGAATTAGTTAGGTCTAAGATATTTTAGGCTTCCCAGGTGGCTCAATGGTAAAGATTTTGCCTGCCAATGCAGGAGACATAGGTGATGTGGGTTCAATCCCTGGGTGGGGAAGATCCCCTGGAGTAGGAAATGGCAACTCACTCCAGTATTCTTGCCTGGAAATTCCAAGGATGGAGGAGCCTGGTGGGCTGCAGTCCACAGGTTCGCACAGAGTAGGACACAACTTGCAAATGAACAACAATAACAGCAGTACAGTTAATGTCAGGTCAAAACGGGGGTTAATTTTAGTTTTATGGTTAGGATTAAGGTTAGAGATACGATTAGGTGTAGCTTCATGGTTGGCTTTTGTTGAGAGGTACTTTTGATTTTAGTTTTACAGTTGCTTTTCAAGTCAAACTTAGGAGTGATTGGATTATGACTATGAGCAAAATTAGAGTTAGTTATGGAATTAATGTTAGATTCACTTAGAGGTAGAATTGTTGACATTAGGGTGGGGTTAGGTTTCTAGGGACGATCAGGTGCATTGGTCATGTTACAGTACCGTTAGTCATAAATATAGATTTGTGGCTCCTGAGGCCACAGCATACTCCTTGACCTGTTTAGTCAGGGCTTCCTAGAGGACCACCCAGGCTACATGCTTGTGTATCATCTTCATTCTTCTACATAAACTTAAATCTCTGACAAGTGTAAACCATGTCAGAAAATATAGTCAGAGCTTCTCACATTCCTTCTCCATTTTTTCCTTTGTTTTTCTATTTAGCTTTCATCTTCTCTCTCTGTCTACCTTCTCACTGCCTATATGATGTGGGTTGGGATTAAAACAACCTGTTTCAATCAGGACTTTTAGTGCAACAATCCAAATCTAGTAAGTGTAAACAAATAAAGTTCATGTGCACAGGGAGGGGTGGTCTAATTAGGTCTACAGAGCCCAACAAGTATCTTTCGGGTTCTTTCCATATCTTGATCTCTATCTGTGGAAGCTGGTCTAATTCTGTTGCTATCGTTGATTTTTCCTCTATGTTGCCAAGGAAAGGTCTAAGGCATCTTTAGGTTTAATCATCCCTAGAAGCAAAATCTCAGATTAAACAAAATTTTTTTTTCTTTATCTCCTATAAGTCATATGTAAAATCCAACAGAAAAACTCTATTACCATTTGGATCAAATTATTGTCCCTTTACCAAGCATTGGTGGTGGGGGATGGAGAATGATTAGCCCTTGTATCTCTGACCCTGAAAAAGGCTGAGCACAGAAGACTTGATGCTTTTGAAGTGTGGTGTTGGAGAAGACTCTTGAGAGTCCCTTGGACTGCAAGGAGATCAAACCAGTCAGTCCTAAAGAAAATCAACCCTGAATATTCTTTGGAAGGACTGATGCTGAAGCTGAAGCTCCAATACTTTGGCCACCTGATGTGAAGAACTGACTCATTGGAAAAGACCCTGATGCTGGGAAAGACTGAAGGCAGGAGGAGAAGGGGAAGACAGAGGATAAGATGGTTGGATGGCATCACTGACTCAATGCACATGAATTTGAGCAAATTCTGGGAGATAGGAAAGGACAGGGAAGCCTGGCGTGCTGCAGTCCACGGTGTTGCAAAGAGTCAGACACAACTTAGCAAGTGAGCAATAGCTCTGATCCTGGGGAGTGGGTATACTTTGATTGACAGTTTCTTCTCTCTTTTCATCATATTTACATGGAGTGGCAAACAATGGTTTCCTAAAGGTAAAGCTAGTACTGATTTGGGAAAAACAACAGGTATCTATTACAGATCCCTATGCTGTAGTGAAATTTTAAATTCTTGACATTTTCCACATTGTTGAGTTGTAGAGATTAAGTATCTTTTTATCTTCTGTATCCTTACTATGCCTATTTCAGCTACTCTGATTCTCTCTGATTTAAATTTGTCATTTTTTTTATTTACTCTGGTTTTATCTTCCTTGGACACCTAGAAGAATTTGATGCAGCACTTTCCACATGATACCATCACCCAAACATATTTCAAGTTTTAACTCAGCCTTCAAGTCACTTTGCTATGCTTTTCCTTTCACTTCATTATTTTGGTTTATGTGTGCGTGTGATGTTTCCCTTCCTGAATTGTCTTATATTGTGATGTTTCTGTATTTTAAAAAGTCAATATCCTACTTACATTTCATTTTATCTTCCTTTACTATTTCTGTTCTGCATTCTTACTAGGTGTTTTCCCTGTTCATCCTTCTCTTCCTTCCCTTTATTCTGAAAGTGCATAACTTTGTAAATACCATTCCACTGTGTTTTTGGTGATAATTTCTTGAAAATATGATTAGAGATAACAATACCTGTGTCTGCATTATTAGATTTTTAAATATTTTATATGAATCACTCCATGTTTAATTTTTTCTAATTTTATCTTTTCATATAAGTATATTTTCATTAACAGCCATATTTTTATTGATTTATAGATATTCAATAGGTCAATGTCTCTGTCATTGAAAAAGCACTAGATTTGTGATAAAGGACTGTCATTGCTATCTCTTTGTTTTGTGTCCCAGAAGTCAAACTTTCAGCTCACTCGGTGACAAAGACACATAATTAAATATCAGACTTATAGAAACGGAATATTGGGAAGCTTAACAGAACAGAATAGACTCTTCCAAAGTAAAGCTCAAGTTTCTATGACTTTGTTCGTCATGTTTATTATAAAATTAGACTTCAGTATTAATATTTTAAGTCCAGTAGTGATCACAGTGAAGTAGGAATAACACATAATTAGAGAATAGCTATGGTTTTTCCAGTGGTCATGTATGGATGTGAGAGTTGGACGGTGAAGAAAGCTGAGCGCCAAAGAATTGATGCTTTTGAACTGTGGTGTTGGAGAAGACTCTTGAGAGTCCCTTGGACTGCAAGGAGATCCAACCAGTCTATCCTAAAGGAGATCAGTCCTGGGTGTTCATTGGAAGGACTGATGTTGAAGCTGAAACTCCAATACTTTGGCCACCTCATGTGAAGAGCTGACTCATTGGAAAAGACCCTGATGCTTGGAAAGATTAAAGGCAGGAAGAGAAAGGGACGACAGAGGATGAGATGGTTGGATGGCATCACTGACTCAATGGACACGGGTTTGGGTGGACTCTGGGAGTTGGTGATGGACAGGGAGGCCTGGCGTGCTGCGGTTCATAGGGTCGCAAAGAGTCGGAGATGACTGAGCGACTGAACTGAACTGAACTACCATCTCAGATATTTTTTCTGATTTTAAAATAAATGTCTATAATTATTAAATCATTTTCAAAATTCCACTAAATGATTAATGTTTCCAGATGACAAAATGGGTTATAATATAAAAGTACATGTTTAAAATGAATTCTACTTGTTTAACTATTGTTGTTCAATAGCAAAGTATTAGCCCCTTTAAAGTCATTTAAATACTGAGAAACATAAAATATTTTCTCCTATTAGGATTTTATATACATGAGCTTGCAAATAAACAATGTTTTCAATTATACTGTATGTGTCCTAAAGCAATTGCAAATAGCTAAAATTCAAACATTGAAGCTAATTATAGAAACTCTCATTCTCAGATTTGTTGAGTTCTACTCCTGTTCTTAATAATGCTAAATTAATAATACAAATGTAGGAGATACTGTCCTTATAACTCAACTATTTAGGACCATGGAAAATAAAGAGCGTTTAGACAAATGAAATAAAAACATAGAGTATGCTTTTTAAATCTGTTATGAAAAAATGAAACTTTGCCTGATTATACTGGATGAGGAATTTGTAGATAATGATCGTCTGACCAAGTCTCATAGGTGAGCGGGAGGATGGGGTGGAAGCGATGGGGAGTTCCTCTGGAGACTGTCATTTGCCAGAGAGGAGAGAAGCCCTAAGGTTTGCTACCTGGAGTACAGGGACAACCAATTATTAAGGACCAAGACCATTTTGTGATTCTGAGGATACCAAAATCCGGAGGTGGCAAAAATTTAGTTTGTTTTCATCCTGTCTCAATAGTAGTTTCTGGTTCATCTTTTGTCCCTCTTGTCCTTCACTTCCAGCTGCCCCAATCTCGCGTGTCAATGTTTCCATTGAGCTAATTTTATACACATATCTTATATTCAATGGGGCTTGCTAGGTGGTGCTACTGGTAAAGAACCCACTTGCCAATGCAAGAGACATAAGAGACATGGGTTTGATCTCTGGGTCTGGAAGAACCCCTTGAGGAGGACATGGCAACCCACTCCAGTATTCTAGCCTGGAGAATCCCATGGGCAGAGGAGCCTTGTCACAAAGAGTCAGACACGACTAAAGTGACTTTGTATGCACACAGATTCAGTACATTGTTCTTACTTCTTTAACAGTAGATACCACATGGCCTTTTCTTCTACACACTGCATTCCTGTCCTTCCAGGGAGACTATTAACTCCTTGAGAACAATGATGATATCTGTTTAATCTTTGTTTCTTCTATAAGAATGCCTGTCAATAAATATATGCTCATTTAATGAATAAATGAGTGAATATTCTATTATTCAGAAATAATTTGTACTCATTAAACAGTAGGTCATCACCCAAATTAGATCTCTGGAGAACATCAGGATCCAGGCAAAATGCTGACCTTCTCTTGCAAGAAAATAGTACTCCATGACCAAAGATATCAGTCCCTACAACCTTGCAATCATTATCAGAAACCTTCATTAAACTTTCTTCACTCCTTAAATCAGCACAGATCATGTTTTCTTATAACCACACAATGCTACCCGGTCCCATTACTTCATGGCAAACAGAAGGGGAAAAAGTTGAAACAGTGACAGATTTTATTTTCTTGGACTCCAAAATCACCACAGACAGTGACTGAAGCCATGAAATTCAGAGATGCTTGTTTCTTGGAAGGAAAGCTAACAAAACTAGACAGCGTATTAAAAAGCAGAAACACCATTTTATTGACAAAGGCCTATATAGTCAAAGCTATGACTTTTCCAGTAGCCATGTATGATGTGAGAGATGGGCCATAAAGAAGCCTGAGTGTCAAGGAATTGATGCTTTTGAATTGTGGTGCTGGAGAGACTCTTTAGAGTCCCTTGGAATGTGAGGAAATCAAACAAGTCAATCCTAAAGGAAATTACTGCTGAATATTCATTGGACAGATGTTGAAGTGAAGCTCCAATAGTTTGGCCACATGATGCGAAGAGCTGACTCACTGGAAAAGACCCCAATTCTGGGAAAGACTGAAGCAAAAGGAGAGGAGGGTGGTGGAGGATGGGATGGTTAGATAGTATCACCAACTCAATGGACATGAATTTGAGCAAACTCTGGGAGACAGTGAAGGTCAGGGCAGCCCGGCATGCTGCAGTCTATGGCAAAGAGTTGGACAAGCAAAGACTAAACAGCAACAAAAGTATAACCTTCAACACTTAGCTATAATATTGAATAGAAAAATGAGCAGAACTACAGCATATATCCCTGTGTTGTACCCAGGGTTTACAGAATAACATACAGTACTTAAAGATTGCCTGCAAAAGAGGAAGACAGATTTAATAACAAATGAGCTTTAAAAGTCTTATCAATCAATACTTATCTTACAGAAAGTAATAACTTACAGTATCTAGTTGCAGGAAAGTTGAAGATAATGGCTTTCTTAACAAAAGCCAAGATATTAGTAGATCTGATATATTTTTCTTGAGATAAAAATATGTGCTTTAAATTTGAGTGTATTAAGTAGAACAGAGAAATCCAAATCATCTAAAAGTAATGCCACTAATAACACCTTAAAATACATATAAATATACACATATCTTAGTGTATATGTATAATATACATTCAATATTCAGGAAAATAATTACACTTATATATTCCAAACCTGAATTATTGTAGTTCAAAATAAAAATATACCTTCCCTAACTTACTGTAGCCAAATATATCTCAAGTCCTATAAATCCTTCACAGTATTTTTGTAATACCTGTTTTTTAGAGGTAGAATATTTGCAAATTCCAGTGAATTGAAGAAAAGGGTACATAATCATCTGTCTACAGTGGATTAGATGGACATTGTTAGTGTCTTATTATTTCCTCCTTGTTTCCATATAGCCTTTGACTGTGTGGATCAAAACAAACTGTGGAAAATTCTTAAAGACATGGGAATACCAGACTACCTTACCTGCCTCCTGAGAAATGTGTATGCAGGTCAAGAAGCAACAGTTAGAACTGGACATGGAACAGACTAGTTCCAAATCAGGAAAGAAGTACACCAAGGCTGTATACTGTCACCCTGCTTATTTAACCTATATGCATAGTAAATCATGTGAAATGCCAGGCTAGATGAAACACAAGCTGGAGTCAAGATTGCTGGGAGAAATACCAATAACCTCAGACACGCACATGACACCACCCTTATGGCAGAAAGTGAAGAGGAACTAAAGAGGCTCTTGATGAAAGTGAAAGAAAAAGTTGGCTTAAAACTCAACATTCAAAAAATGAAGATCATGGCATCTGGTCCCATCACTTCATGGCAAATAAATGCGAAAAAGATGGAAACAGTGACAGACTTTATTTTGGGGGTCTCCAAAATCACTGCAGATGGTGACTACAGCCATGAAATTAAAAGATGCTTGCTCCTTGGAAGAAAAGCTATGACCAAACTAGACAGCATATTAAAAAGCAGAGACATTACTTTGCCAACAAAGGTTCGTCTAGTCAAAGCTGTGGTTTTTCCAGTAGTCATGCATGGATGTGAGAGTTGGACTATAAAGAAAATTGAGCACCAAAGAACTGATGCTTTTGAAATGTGGTGTTGGAGAAGACTCTTGAGAGTCCCTTGGACTGTAAGGAGATCCAACCAGTCCATCCTGAAGGATATCAGTCCTGACTATTCATTGGAAGGACTGATGCTGAATCTGAAATTCCAATACTTTGGCCACCTGATGTGAAGAGCTGACTCATTGGAAAAGACCCTAATGCTGGGAAAGATTGAAGGCAGGAGGAGAAGGGGACAGCAGAGGATGAGATGGTTGGATGGCATCACTGACTCAATGGACATGAGTCTGAGCAAGCTCCGCGAGTTGATGATGGACAGGGAAACCTGGTGTGCTACAGTCCATGGGGTCACAAAGGGTCGGACACGACTGAGTGAGTGAACTGTTGAACTGTTCCATATAGAGGATTAAGGACATTTCAATGAAAATTGCATTTCTAAAATCTTAGTGTGGAAAAGTCCTTGGAAGACAGTGTTTATTCCTTGTCTTAATCCTTATCCTTTCAGTGTTCCTATCCTTTCAGTGTTATTGCCAAAAAGTTTTTGATGCTTTTAGAATGTCACATAACCCTAGTATCTATTCTGTGACCAATAACTCCTGACATTTATACTTCAACAAATGAGCACCACACATCTAAATCAGAATCTGAACTTTTGTGTGGTCAAACACTGTTTATCTTCATAGCAGCCATCCAATTCTTTCCATGACATAATTAACTACATTTATTATGCATGGCAATATATGTTCAGTGGTTTATATACTGTAAAAGGAAGTAAATTTTGTCTTAATCCTAAAACATTAACGCCATGTAGAAAATTATAAACTAGAAAACACAGAAAAAACCTTTGCACTACTAATCCTACTTTGCTCTAGAATTTTTCTGTTGTTGCAATAGCAATTCTATATGCAATGAATTCTGCCTGTCATGCAAGACTTCTGAAATGTCCTATTTAGGTAAAGACGTATAAAAATGAGCATGTGCTGGCTAGTACAATAATAAATTGAGCCACTGCGCACACTGACACCTCACTTAAAAATGTTATAACTAAGTATTACTTCAAAGTTATCACTGAGAGGAATTTGGGTGCTCCCACACATTTAACCATTCCTTTGCTTCTTTTAATCCCTCCTATTAGTCTTTTTGCCACATTTTTTTGTTGCTGTTATTTTTCTGCCTAATCCCGTTTGAAAGCATGTCCTTTTATCTTCTCTCCTCTGATAGATCTTTATTGACACAATCGAACTTGTGTCAAATGTAAAAGCACAGGGCTTTCATATCGGCCTCCAAATATAGGAGGTCTCAAATAATGAGGCTCAGCTTTACTTTTTTTCTGTGACAGGAATTTCTTATTAAGTGTACCGGAGTCCTATTTAAAATGGAGATTCTACAGTCAGCATCCCTAAAATTCTGACTCAGTAAGTCATGCATGAGCACTGAAATTGAAAATTTTACTACATTCCCCGGCTTTTTTTGTTTTTGTTCAGTTCAAGGTGACCCTTTTCAAGATTCAAGGAAATATAGCTGTAATTATTTCATATAGGAAAAAAAAGAGTCTAATAACCTGTAAAGAAGTTTTTTTTTTTTTTAAATTCACTGTGCATTTCCTTCTACAGTTTTTCATATCTGTGAGGAATATGTTAAAATGAGTTTGAGATGGACAAGTACAATCTGCTGTATATACTACATAGCACAAGGAACTCTGCTTAGTTTTATGTGGCAGCCTGGATGAAAGGAGAATTTAGAGAATGGATATATGTATATGCATGACTGAGTCCCTTCGCTGTACACTTGAAACTATTACAACATTGCTAATCAGATATATTGCATTATTAAATAAAACAAACACAAAAGAAGATATAGCACCCCCTTTTATTAATTCTTATCTAACAGCTTTCTCAGTAAAATTTTCCTCATTTCTAAAAAAAAAATATATGGATATAAAAGAGGATATTGGTTATAAAATCTCGGAGTTTTTTTTGCCTGGTTTGTCTTTTTGCTTTAACTCCTGACTATTCAAATCTTCACAATACACCTACAGACACTATCTCAAATTTAGACTGTCTGACATCACAATTTTGACTCTCTCCTTCCTTACATCTAACTCACACATCCACTAGGATTCTGAATCTCACCTGACACAACTCATCATCTACTTGGGAGGAAAATGTTGACTCCCCACTCTATTTCACACCCACATGCAATCCATCAGTAAATCCTATTGGTGCTACTGTCAAAATATGTCCTTAATATCACCAGTAGAATATAAACTTTCTAAAAGAATAAGTTTTGTCTATTTTGTTGCTATAGACACACAATAAATATTGCTGAGCCAAGAACTTAGTGTTGCAAAAAAGATCTCGCTATTTGAGGTACCCGTTAAGAAGTTTACATTCCCTTGAAAACTGATTTCAGATGTCTAATTCTCACGTAAACTGTATATGTTGCCTTCACAGTCACAAAGAGAAACAAAAAATCTCTCAGAGTAGCAAACTAATTGTGAGTGGCATGTGGGTCATCGAGCCCTACTTCCTGCTGGATAGGTTCACGCACATATTCCTCTAACAATGCAAACTCAACCTTCCTTGGCAAATTCACCATGATCTCTCTACTCACAAAGCCTAGTTTTCTTTCTATATGTCCTGCCTATGTTGAGAAAAAGACTAATAAGAATCACTGTACTTTCATTGGCAAAAAAGTTCTATTAATCAGAAGATTCTTTTCTGTTCCCATCAATTTTCCACATCTGTGAGTTGCTAATTTCTATCTCCAGAATGTTTCACATTTGCTTCTTTTTTATCATATTCAATTCCACTGCCCTGTTCTCATCCTCATAATCACTTTCCTGAAGAGTCTCCTGAAGAGTCTCAAGAGGCTTCCTGGTGCCTGGTCTCATAGCTTCAACCTATTCTTACATTTGCCCCAGGTTCATTTTTGCCTGAAAAGCTCCTATCTATCAGAGTTCATTTTAAAATAAACTCCAGGGATGTCATTACTTTTAAAATCCATTCCACCATGATTTAAAAATACAGGGGAGACTTAGCAGATACCCACAAAATAAAGTAGATCATGAAAGCAATGCAAAGCATCAAAAAAAATATTACTTGAGTTCTCTATTCCTTGAAATTTAAAAAAAAACAATCATGGAAGCCTTTTTTTTACTGAAACCTGAATATTTTCAATCATCCAACTCTTTGTAACCCCATGGACGGTACAGTCCACGGAATTCTCCAGGCCAGAATACTAGGCACTGGAGTGGGTAGCCGTTCCCTCTCCAGGGGATCGTCCCAACCCGGGGATCGTCCCAACCCAGGGATCGAACTGGAGTCTCCTGAATTGCAGGTAGATTCCTTACCAGCTGAGCTACCAGGGAAGCCCATTTTCAGCATAGTTTTATATATATGTGTATGTATAAAACTTCATCAACTTAGATGCAATTTCTTTTTATTTTTTGGAACTTTTCAGAATTATACTCACATGTCAGCAAAATCTCAAATGCCACCTCCTCAGGGAAAGGGTCCTTCCTACCCACCCCCCACTCCCTCGACACATACACACTAGTTGCTTAGTCATGTCTGCCACTTTGCGACCCCATGGACTGTAGCCCACCAGGCTCCTCTGTCCATAGAATTCTCCAGGAAGAAAACACTGGAGTGAGTTGCCATTCCCTTCTCCAGGATCAAAATTGGGTCTCCTGCATGGCCGGCAGATTCTTTACCGTCTGAGCCACCAGGGAAGCCCCACTTCCTACCCCAAATCAGATCCAATAATTATGTCTCTATGGTCTAGTACTTAGCATGTGTTTCTCCAATAACCCTCATACTACAGACTATTTTTGACATGTCAGTCTCTCCTCCAAGATTAGAAATTCCTTGTAGGTAAGGACCATGCCTCCTTCACTCTGTATTTCCTCCACAGAATGTAATAGAACAGATTACACATTGTGGGTGCTCAATAAATATTTGCTGAATGAAATAAGAAAAGGAAATAGCTCTAAATTAGATAAGGCCTAGAAAGCCAGTATGTTGGTCCAGGTTGCTTTATTTTTTGTGTACCTTTTGCTGCTCTAGTTGGACTGAGCCCTCTGCTTCTTTATGTTGCCTTTACCTCCATTCGAATGAAAAATATATTTGCGTGACTTCAAGATTCTGTAGATATTGTCACTGTTGCTAATGGTGACTTGGTTCTCAAAGAAGTCTTATTAGCTTCCAGCTTGACTCTTGTCCTCACCCCTCTAACCTCTATGTCCAGGCAGCTAAAGATGAGCTTTAGATGACTGAGGCAGTATTATTGATTAGTCATTGAAACTCAAGTCCATTTCAGTTGAGTTTCCAAAAAAAAAGTGCACGAGAATTTGTGTTCTCCTTTAATTGCACACATATTTTTAAACTTGCTATATATACTACCATGGAGGCATTAGCAAAAGGAAAAAGGAAGTGCAGGACAGAGCGTTATATTTACTTATTGTTCAGGAACAGAAAGGCCAAGAGATACTATGTAAATTTATTCAAACACCTAACACACTAACACAGTCTATTCAAGCTCCTAACACACAACAATCACCACTTCCTGGGAAATGGGAAAAGAAGTGAATAATCGTCCTATCACACTTGTTAGGAGTAACTTAGATGGCAGGTGACAAATGCTCTTGTTGAAGAGCTAGTTAATTAGGGCAACACAACAACTCCTAAAAGCCTAACATGTAAATTCCATTATAATTTACTTGATTCACAGTAGTGAGAAATATTGATAATATTGTTTGAGTTGATCATAAGTCTGCTAGAATTAACAATGCCTCCCATCTCTGGGAAAGACTGCGTTTTGGTTTTCAAAAATTTTTTTGATGGATATTTCAGGAAATTGAGGGCCAGAATTAGTCAATGGGTTTATTATTTCTCTTGTTCCACATTGAAAGAACATGGATCTCTCCAGTTATTACCAACATTACTCCTGAGCTCCACCTGAAAATACGGTGTTTTTTGGATTGTCTGCAGTCTATTGCCACTAGCAATGGGGGAAAATGACAAAGGATTCCTAGAGCTGAGGCTCTGCGGGCAGTCCTGAGTCATCTTGAGCTCATACAGGGATATGTTTAGCCCTTTTATTCTTACAGAAAGTATGAGGTTGTGATAACATTCAGTCTCAGCTCTCTTATCCCATCTGGGACACAAATGGTCACATATTTCCTTAGGCTTCTATAAAAACATAAAAAAAAAAAACAAACTAAGAATCACTTTGAAACAAAGTGGACTTTAACTACGGATTTCATGCATTACATGTTCTCCTCAGTAATTGCAGGAATACAGCATGTTATTTGAAAGCATATTTCTTGAATATGCTTGTAAATCTCATTTGCTCCTCAAGAGAAGAGCAACATAAACTTGCTGGTATTGTCAATGGAATTAGAATGATGGGGAGAGATTTTACAAATGGTCTCCCCTAATCATTAATAATTATATAATATTTATTTTAATGTGTATGTTCTCAAGGTATTGAACAAAATTATCCCAAACAAGAGTCAAATGATTGAGGTTTGGTTTTGAAATTGTATATGGAAAAAATTTAAAACCTGCAATTCCTAATTTTAAAAATGTGCTTATATCTAAAGTATTTCTCCTGGTGGAAATCTAATACTTTAATTCATTGCTGTGAGCCGGGCAATGTTCTAGATGTTGATGACGCACCTGCAAAAATGAGAAATAAAGGAACTACTCTTTTGGAACTTATATGTTACTTATAGGACACAACAATGAAATAAGCAAATGAACAATATCATTTCTAATAGTACTAAGTTCTTTTAACTAAATGTTTTTCCTTTAATTTTCAGGGTTGCTTCTTCTATCACAAAATCTTTTATTTTATCATCATCATCATTTTTTATCCATGCCATGAAGCTTCTGGGATCTTAGTTCCCTGAATAGGGATCAAACCTAGGCCCTCGGCAGTGAAAGCACAGACTCCTAACCATAACCACTGTACAACCAGGAAATTTCCTAATAGTAGTAAGTTCTATGACAGAAACAAAATGAAATGCTAACATTGTGGGTAGAGATGCAAAATGAGATGCCTCCTTAGAGACCATCTCTTAAGATGTGAGAATGTGAGCTGGGCAGGAACAAGCCAGGAGTGAACCAGAGGGGGTTAGAAATTGTGAAGACCCTAAAGCAGGAATATATTGAGTCTGTTCAAAGAATATACATTTTGCTAAAATGATCAATCACCTAAAAGGGGTGCTCCTTCTTACGTGAATGTAATCAAGACATCTTCACCTCTAGTGTGTTTATTTTTTAACTTCCCTAAAGTCAAGTCTATTCACTCAGAGAACAGTTGAGAATATCTCTTGACTTTGGGAAAGTCAAGGTTTTATCTCCAGATTTTTGGACATTTTAAAAGTTTGGAAGGTAGCTTCGTAATCTTGCATGAAAAAATAGGGTACATCAAAATCATATTATTCATGTAATACAATCCCCAAAATGTGTGTGTGTGAGTGTGTGAGTGTGCTCATGTTTTTATTTGTGTGTTTTAAACTTCTTAAATTCTTATTATTTTCCCCTTTTCCACTGAGATAGTTTGCCTCCTGTCAGTGACCAGTTGCAGTCAGTGATCATCTCTGGGGAAGAAAACACATGAATTTATAAACTAGGATGATCTTACTGACTTTCAGGAATCTATGAGTCACCATCACCAACTCTGATGATTTCAAAGAACAAGGCTTTCCAGGCTTCCTGTGGCTGAAATGTAATATAAATCAAGCCCAAGCACATAAATGTCCCAACAGTTATGAAGCCTTTTCCTACACCAGCTGGTGAGATGTTTTAATGAATTTGTTTTTCAGCTTTCTAAACTTGAGAAACTTTTGTATTAAGTATTCTGATTGGAGAGATTAAGTTTTAGCTATTTTTAACAATGAAATGTTGACTCAGTTTCACTCAATGACAAAATGATTAATGAGCATTAACCACATCTCTCTACTTCTGTGAGAAAGATTAGCTCAATCTGCACATTTTAAGAAAGATAAGTTGCCTTCAAAATGGTATTTATAAACAATATGGTTCTCTACCAAAGTGGATGACTCATCAAATTCGTTCTGAATTTATGAAATAAATTACTATAGATAGTGGTTTTTGTGACTCCAATTCTGACAATATAATAATAAAATCAAGGCTCCACATGTGCATCATAAATTCATCTGAAAGTCACTGAGTAAGAATAAAAATTCCCTGAAAATCTAGAAAGGGATATTACAGGTTTTCATCTGTGCTGTGTTTCCCTTGTGAGTTAGGAACAGCAAAAAAGTTTTCATAGTGACTACAGTTTTAGAAATTTTGAAGTGTTACCATTTCAACACGTAAAGACATGTTTCCTGTAATTCCCTAAAGGCTGATCTAGTGTCAATGTATTATCTCCATTGATTATTGGAATGATTAAAATGCCACTTTAGGTAAATTTTCAAATGAGCATATTTAGAAAGTTGCAAGTAAACTGGAGTAAAAAATTGGGAATTTAGTTGGAAAATAAGAAAAATTTTCACTAGATCTCAAATTTGTCATCTTTTGGGTTTCAGTGTGAGGTGAAAAAATGATCTAAACTTTAAAGTGATAGGTGGCTGGGAGCATGGTGACCCATTGAAACCTCCAAAATAAGTTAATATGAAAATAATTTTAGTGAAAAGCTGTATAGAATATTGGAAAATATTAATAGAACTATGACACAGGAGACTGACATGTGAGTCTTTCAGGAAAGAAATATGAAAAAATATTTTAAAGGGAAATTTCTTCTCAAATTTAATGTTCAGCAAAGCAAACATGGTAACATTATTTCCTATACTTTAGTCTTCGTCTTTTGCCTTCTTTTCTTTACCGCTTTCTTCATTTTCTCACTTTCTCCTTTTCTCTCTTATGGAGCATATGGAAAGCATATGGAAAGAAGAATTTTGATTGTGTTCAATTATCAGTTTTTTTAATTAAAGTAGGCTCGATTAAAGTGAAAAGTGAAAGTGAAATCGTGTCCCGCTCTTTGCGACCCCAAGGACTGTAGCCCACTAGGCTCCTCTGTCCATGGGATTTTCCAGGCAAGGGTACTGGAGTGGGTGGCCATTTCCTTCTCCAGGGGGTCTTCCCATCCCAGGGATTGAACCTGGGTCTCCCACATTGCAGGGACACGCTATACCATCTGAGCCATCAGGGAAGCCAGGCTTGGTTAAGAGAGCCCCAAACGAGACACAGGTGGCTCAATGGTAAAGAATCCAACTTCAATGCAGGAGATGAGGGTTCGATCCCTGTGTCAGGAAAATCCCCTGGAGAAGGAAATGGCAACCCACTCCAGTATTCTTGCCAGGAAAATCCTATAGACAGAAAAGCCTGGCGGGCTCCAGTCCATGGGGTCACAAAAAGTCGGACATGACTGAGCTCGTATGCACGCAAACAGGACACAGCCTCCGGTGTGAAAACCTTCCG
Organism: Okapia johnstoni; assembly: GCA_024291935.2. Lineage (NCBI taxonomy): Eukaryota > Metazoa > Chordata > Mammalia > Artiodactyla > Giraffidae > Okapia > Okapia johnstoni. The sequence continues at coordinate 1,086,102 of JAGTYA010000027.1, read as the reverse complement.
GAGTCTCTCAATGACAGCACCCTCCTTAATGTCTTTGAAGGGCCGACTATAAGCTGCAGCCTCAGAGGAGGTGAGACCCACTGCACTGGGTAACCCAGCCCTTATCTAACACCCCAGTTCCATCCTTAGCCTCTCCTCATCCGCACTTACCCAGTCGCTTAACATTCTCTGCATGGTTATGCTATTTCACGCCTCTCTGATTTTGCTCTTGCTGTTTCCTCTGCCTAGGACACCTTGCTCAATTCTCTTCACCTGTTTGACGTGAATTCCTGCGTTAAAACTCGGTGTAGGAGTCATCTTCTCCTGGACCTCTCTCTAATCCCCTCAACGGAACTAGGCGTCCTTCTTACGTGGTTAGACAACGTGCTGTAACTCACCTGTCAGAGCGCTTGCCGCCTTATATTCAGATGATCTGTGAATGTATTTGTCTCTTCACCTAGTGTGTAGGTTCCTTGATTTCTACTATCTTTGGACCCTTAATTCTTATTACAGCAGTTGGCACAAAGTCTCCCAATACTATATGTTACTTCTATTGGCAGAGATCCAAAATGTGGAGAGATCCAGCTTATCTTAGCCTTATGCCATTATGTGCTCGATTCCTCTAAATTCCCTTGTTCTAAAACTATGCAAGCTAAAATACTTTTAACTACTTTGTCTGGTTCCTGTGACAAAGACTGTTAAACATTTCAGCAGCACTTGTAGTTAGGTTGAAACAATGGGATTGGATTTGGTCAGAGGTTTAGGAGCTTGAGGGGCATACATTGCTTTTTGGCAACGATAGTCAAGAGGCATTGTGCATTTTCTAGCTCACTCTTCTCCAATCATGACAACATAGAGGCAGTAATACAACTTAACTGCAGATTAAAAGAATAAAAATAAAATCTTAAAATAACAAACATTATCTCATAGCTTCTACAAGGTCAGGAGTCTGCGAGAAGCTTAGCTAGATACTGTCTCAGAATCTGTCATTAAGTCAAGCTGGTGAGGGCAGGGGAGTATGCTGTTGGCATCATCTCAAGGTTCAGTCTGGCTGTAGGATTCACTTCTAAGATCATGCATGTGGTTGTTGTTAGCAGACCGTGTTTCCTCTATGGCTGTTGGCTGGATATTTCAGTTTCTTAACACATGAGTTGCTCTCAACAAAGCAGCTTACTTTATCCAGAGCAAGAAATCCAAGAGCAAGAAAGTGAAAACTCAAGACGAAGCTATGATCTTTTATAATGTAATCTTGAAGGTGACATACTGTCACTTCTGCTGTATTCCAAGAAGGCAGGATAAGAATACTCTCATTGTCTGACCTTCAGCTATCATGTCTTTGGCACCTGGTTTTATCAACATTCTGAGTTCAGACACAAATTAACCATATTTACAAAACTGGCATATATGTAAGTATGTATGCTGCTGGTCACCCAGATCACTTCTGGCACTATATGGAAAGGTACAACACAGGGTGTGAATACTGGTCAATGGGGGGATACTGGGACCCCTCCTGGAGGTTTAGCTTTACAGAGACTGTATGCTAAGGCAGTCCATGAACAGAGAGAACATCTTGACCTTGAGTCCCTGGGTACGAGGGACTCTCCAAGCCACGTTAGGTGTCAAACAGATAAGAAATGATCTTCTGCGACGCTAAACCAATAAGAATTTAGGGTTCATTTGCTAGTACGGCACAGCCTACTTTTTCAGACCAATAAAGCTCTTCATATAGTTATGTCTACAGAAAGAGATCATGATGATTGAAAGAGCTTCAAGTATTATAACTTGTAAGAGTAACTTCTTATTTTCAATTAAGATGTTGGACTTATTTACTTATGCATATGCAATTTTTGTAACTCTGGTTAATTTGTGTCTGAACTCAGAATGTTGACAAAGCCAGGTACCAAAGACATCATAGCTGAAGATCAGACAATGGGAGTTAGTATCCTTATTCTGGCTTCCCGGGATACAGGAAGCTGGCAAGCTTTTCCCAAGCTCACACAGATTACCTGGAGGTTTCCATGTATTCAAACTTTTAAAATGAATTCAAATCATTTCAGGCACCTAAAATTTTCATTAAATAAGACCTACCTCATTAGATTGTTCTGAAGCATAAGTGAAGCAATATATGTAACAATGTATTCTGAGGAGTAAAATAATATATAAATGTCAAACATCATTCATATGTATGTGATATTGAGAGCAAATTACGGTAAAAGTCTCAATGTAATAATCCAAAATTATTTTCAAGAATAAAGTACTTATTCATTCTGAATAGTTTTGGTTTTTGTTTCTAAGGAAACAGTTTCAATGACAAAGGAATTTCATGCTATTTAAATATATATCCAAACCACTTACTTGGTTAAGAGATGATCTCTCATCAGGAACAAAGAGGAAATGAATAAATTCAGTCCTGAGTCAGATATCAAATGACTGGTCATATAAGTCATGCATTTCATACAACAGCCTCTCAAAGTGGTCCACTGTGTGTCTAAAGGTCATTTCATGTGTGATGTTATGGGTAAGGCCTCTTTGGACATGTACAACACCAGTGTGCTCTAGGAACACTATTATGTGATATAAATGTGGACCTACTCAGTTAAATCAATAAAAACCTATGATTTTGAAATGATTCCATAAGAATATGATTTTTTTATGAAAAGAAAAATAATTTTTATGAGAAAGTTTGAACAAGAAGGGAAAAAAAGATCAAAAAGATCTTTGGATTATCCGAGATAGTAAATGTTTAGGTCCTTGGTCTTTAATGGTGTCTAAAGACAGCACCTTCAGTAACAAAATAATCCTGGTCACAATTATCTAATATTTATCAAATGAGTCACCCCCCCTGAACAGGCAAAAGCATTTTTGGCAGTACCTGTTTTACCTTGAAATTTTCTCTTGCAAAGTAACCCTAGCCTGACCTTGGTTAGCTTATCAAATGAGCTCATCCTCCGACCTGAAGGACTGTAGTCTAGCAGAGAAATAGCATGGCCACTGGCCAGCACAGCTCCATAAATCGTCTGGAGGGCACCCACATCAGTAGCATTCTCATTCTCTCTTTTCTTTTCTTTTTCATGGTCAGGATTACAAGTGTGGGACAAAGGCTGGAGGAAATAATGGAACCTGGCTGGGCCATGGGGTCTGATCAATCCATATTGGCAACCTAGTGCTGATGCTTATTGTTTGACTAAACTTTGGTTCAAGAAAAATACCTTTTTGAATTTCATGTTTCTCATTTGTAAATCAAAGCTATTCATCTCCTTGTTAAAAGTTTGTCACGAGGCATCAAGGAAATACATATATTCCTGGTGGAACCTAGCTTCCAGGACCTGGTATTCTCTATAAATTTCTTCATTTTCCTTTGCAATAAGAGGAGTTGGAGACAAATAAAATACCCTTCAATTTGGATGGATCTGTACATGGATCTGTAAAGAATCCACCTGCAATGCAGGAGACGTGGGTTCTGTCCCTGGGTCAGGAAGATCTCCTGGAGAAGGAAATGGCAACCCACTCCAATATTCTTGCCTGGGAAATCCCATAAACAGAGGAGCCTTGTGGGCTACAGTCCATGGGGTTGTAAAAAGAGTCGAGAGGACTGAGGGACTAAACAACAACAAAGAGTCTGACATCCAGAGTGAATTAAGTCAGAAAGAGACAAATATCATGTATTAACACATATGCATGAAATCTAGAGAGATGATACAGATGAGCCTCTTTGCAGGGCAGGAGTAGAGACATAGAGAGAATGGACATGAGGACATGGCAGGGAGATGAATTGGGAGAGTAGCATTGACGTATATATACTACCATATATAAAACAGATGGCGGAGACCTGCTATAAAGCACAGGGACCTCATCCTGGTGCTCTGTGATGACCTAGAGGTGATATATGAATCTATCTATCCATCTATCTATATATCTGCTTCACTATGTTGTACAGCAGAAACTAATAAAACATTGCAATTATCCTTCAATTAAAAAAAAGGATAAAACAAATTTTTTTAATGCCCTTCATTTCACCCGTCACATATCATTGCTTGGACCTCACCAGTGAGCCAACAGAGCCATTATTATTCAACAGAGTCAGCATCCCTAAGGTTGGAAGGTATGTCAGAATTCTACAAGAAGAAGGATGAAAAGATTATCTCTCACAAAGGAAATAACACCAGTGGTGGATATTCCTGAAATCTGAGGAGCGGAGTAAGATTCAGGAACTTAGGAATGCTAACATAACTGCGGTACGGGAAGATTTGCTAGTGCGATCTAAAATATGAAATAAGAACTCACATAAACAGAAAAAACAAATGTATGCCCTAATAAAATCAAGAAAAAAATTGTAACAGTTGATGTGTTTGTATTTGAATGTTAGATTCAGCCTCTTTTATTCGTTGGTATTATTTTCACTTATTTCACTTTCCTCGTCATTTTTTTTTTCAAATACAGAAAGAGCCCATTCCATTTCAATTATCAGTAGCACATGTTATCTCATTACTGTCTGCCCATGATAAATGCTGCTGTTATCCATGAGACAGTCATTTAAAAAGTTATCACTGAGATTCTGTTCAAGTCAAAAACATGATTTATTTTACCCGGTAAAACTAAGTGGTTATGATATTAGGAAAATTGTGGGGGCATCGGTTTAATGCTTCTTCAGGTAAGCATGCTTTACATTCTGTAACTAAAGTCAAGTGTAAAGCTTAGTGGCTAATCTTACCTTTTATGGTCACTATTCATGACTTCTGTCAAGTCGCAGCAGAGATGAGTAATGTATTATCTCTAACCTCTTTCTGCTTCCCGTGTAAGAAAATGTAGGTTCTAAAAGACCCACAGAGATGAGGTGGGCTTCAGGATAAGCAGAAAAGAAAGGTCTCAGACTTAGGAGCAACAGAAACCTCCAACTTTGAAGCTTTGCCACTGCCATGTCTAGGGCATACGATTAGCAGCTCTGTAAGAAGCAATCTTATTACAGGTATTCTCTCCATTCCACCTACCCAGTTCAGTTTAACTCTTATTTGATACATTTCTTAATGGGCAGTGTGCTTTAAATCAACATGTTATGTGTGTGTGCATGCTATTTAAAACATCAGTACAGATGGACTAGCCAACTAATACTTCAAAAACTCTGAGTGAATGGAACCTAATGCATACAAATGTAAACCAAGAGAAAGTTATTGTGATGGTTAGGAATGACTTTCACACAGAGGTGGGAAGGCAATGTTAACCAGTTAGTAGGATGCAATAAACAGCTGATTGGGGGGAGTGAGTGGGTGGAGCTGGGTGGGTATGCCAATGCCATGTTACTAACAGCTTCTAGGAAAACACTCAATTGAGAAAAACACCAGAATAGAAGCCATAAAGACTTAGCAAAAGTACAGACTGGTCATGGAGGCAGAGGATGACTACTAACCACACCAGGGAGAGATTTCTAGTGAGAATGAAGGGATAGAAATTGGCATTTAGTGTATACTATGTCCAGAAAAAATATATATATGTGCAATCCTCTATATATCTACATATATATATATATATATATAGGATATTCATATATCCTCATAGGATTTCTACAAGGCAGGAATTATTTTTTATTTTGTTTTTATTTTTATAAGTGTAGTTTATTCAAATATAGTTGATTTACAATGTTGTGTTAATTTTTTCTATACAGCAAAGTGATTAAGTTATACATATCTATACATTGTTTTTCATAAGCTTTTCCATTACGGTTTATCATAGGATACAGTAGCACTTTGGTGTTTATCCATCTATATACAATAGTTTGTGTCTGTTAAACCACAAACTCCTAGTCCATCCTTCCTTCAAACCCTCTCCCCCTTGGCAACCATAAGTCTGTTCTCTTTGTCTGAGTCAAGTCAGTAATTATAAGCCATAATTTTCAATTGGAAAAAAAACAGACTTGGAGAGTTTGACAGTTTTGCTAATGGCCACACAAGAAGTGAGATGCACAGCTGGACTGATGTCATTTGTTGAATGCTGTCCTCATTTTTCATATGAAGATGACAACAGGGAAGACAACAGCACTTCCAGTGAAAACCATACATTTGAATGCAGAATTAATAGAAGCAGAGACTTACTCATTTCCTTCAGATATTTAAAACTTGAACTGACTAGAACCCATCTCTCCATCCAGTTTCAACTCAAGGAGTAGTTGGAATGATATAAAAAATATATTCTCTTGAGTGTTCCCAAGACCCCCCTCCCCACAAACACAGGAATTTTAAAAACAAAGCATTGCTCTATGACTGATGCTGAAGCTAAACCTCCAACACTTTGGCCACCTGATGCAAAGAGCCAAAACATTGGAAAAGACCTTGATGTTGGGAAAGATTGAAGGCAGGAGGAGAAGTGGGATAACAGAGGATGAGATGGTTGGATGGCATTACCAACTCAATGGACATTAGCTTGGGCAAACCCTGGGAGATAGTGAGAGACAGGGAAGCCTGGCATGCTGCAGTCCATGAGGTCGCAAAGAGTCAGACACGACTGAGCAACTGAACAACAACAACAAGCATTGCTCAAGATCTACTGGTCAAATAATTGAATGCAGCTACTTGGCTAAAGTACAAGATATATTTAGGAATAGGTTGTATGTGACATAATTTTGAAGATAGTGGAAAAACACTACCTCCAAAAAGAAACTAGGAATCACCTTCCTTTCTAAGACTTATAATTCTATAATTAGACATGTGTATGTTTTTATTGAGTTTCCCAGGTGCTGCTAGTGGTAAAGAACCTGCCTGCCTATGTTGGAGACCCCAAAGATGTGGGTTCGATCCCTGGGTCGGGAAGATCCCTTGGAGGAGGGCATGGCAACCCACCCTAGTATGCTTGCCTGGAGAATCTCATGGACAAAGGAGCCTTGGTGGGCTATGGTTCATAGGGTGCAAAGAGTTGGACACAACTGAAGTGACTTAGTGCGTGCACACACACACACACACATACATGTTTTTATTAACACGTGTATAATCATGAAATTGCATGTAGATAATTTTTTGCCTTATTTTGAATGACTTTTGTCAATGTTTTTTCTAAGAAACTGCTTATTATCTTAGGAAAGAAGCTTCTGATGATGGAGAGGATATATAATGAGAGAGGTACCATGGAGAGCAGAAAAATAGGCGGTATGATAGTGATGTTGTCATTCTGTTCACAAAAGGACACTGTGGGAGTAATGACTGCTAACTGATTACATTCTCTTTGTAAGTTCAACAAGGTTGAGATTTTCCAAGTAGTCAGTTACATGAAAGTAGAAGTGGTAAGTGAACCTGAAGGGTCAGTGATTACATCTGCTGCCTGGACTGTGGTATTTCACCTTCATACCTAATGTTGCCTCTTTATCTTGAATGAATAATGCGACTTCTTGTCCTGCCACCCTCTGCATAAAATGACATACGATGGGGTGGAGGGGCAATCTAATATGTTTTGCAGATTTGACACAGACTTCCAAGAGCAGGAAGCTATCTGTGAGTAATGATGCTTCTCATTTGTTTAAATGTCAAACTTCAACCTCATCAATTTTCAGGGAACATGTCAGTAAAGAATATGGGTTTCAGTTCAGCCAGAGAAGATTTCAGTGCCATCCAGTCCTGAAGAAAACAGCTGTCAGTTTTTTGAAAACAGAGTGCTTTTTGTACATCTTTTTTGTTTGCTTATTTGTTTTGGGCTAAATAAAACTGGCCGTTTCAGCACCGAGGGTTGTGGACCGTGGTCTCTCCCTTGGTGTTACCAAACAAGCAGACTTACTGTAGAGGTGTTTCCTTATTGAGACTAAAACACTCCTCGGACTAGCCAACATGCACACTTAAACTATGCAATTAGGATACGAAGATAATGCATCACAGGTCTGTGCAAGCTAGAGTAACATAACAGCAAAAAGGAGAAAATTTACCACAGAGGTTAAGCCTGAAAGAAAAATAGTTGTGATTTGTAGCCATTCTGCAAAACATCAAAATTTTACTGCAATGCAATAAAGTTCCTCTCTGGGTAGGTGTTTGTTGGAGAGAATGACAGAACAATTAACCCTTCATGGTAATTTATTAATAGTGGACTTAGATGCAGAGGAGAACAGGAAATGCATTCAATAGGCTTGCAGATACCAGGAGCAAAGAATTCATTCTCTATATGCTTTCTAAATCGAGTGGAATATCAATAGAGAATTCTGGACCGAGGTCAGAAGAAATGGAACTAAATCTGTATCAAGTTCCTTAAAAACTCATTTCATTTCTCTAAGTCTTGCTTCTTCCATCAAATGTAGCTTACTCTTAGGTTTAAGTGAGAGAGCATATGTGAAGGTGTCTGGCACACTGTAGGTACTCATAGATGTTCAATTTTGATTATTCACTTATCATTAAGTATTAGCATAATGCAGTAAAATATTGCTCTGTTGGTAGCTGTATATCCTAATTGTTGTAGTTTTAAGGATAGATAACAAGAAGGGAAACAAGAAAAGCATAGCATTATGATTAACAGATTTATCCTTACAACAGATAGCCCTAATAATGTGTATTTCCACCTCCATCCACCTAACTTGCATCCTCAAAAGATTTCCTTTATGTTTGCCTTTAAAAACAGCAGCAAAATTAAAACAGGCTGAAAGAACATGTAGACAGGGCCAACTAAAGTTTTCAGAGGGTTCTTATCTTTCTTATCAAATAATAATCTACCGGCTCTGAGGAATGCCTTACAGTCACCTATCAGCTACTCTGCCCCTGAATAGGCGAGGGACTACACTGGACGCTTCTTATCAGAATGACACCCTTGGGGAGAAAAGGTTAAAATCAAGCTGGTGCAGAGAGCCGAGTAAGTCTCTGATCAGCCTCCATTGCAGTTACAAAGTCTGTGTTTTGGACTTCAGTGCCTCCCAGCCTTTTCCACCTCACTCACCTTCTCCGCCTTTTTGTAATCAAGAGCACCTTCTCCTAGCCTGGCTTCTCTCTTGTCTTTTTCCACAGAGATTCCCTCCACACTGCCCTCTGCACTTAAACGCCTCCCACTCTCTCTCCATTCATCAAGGTAGACGCTCCTTCCATTCACAATTCATGTGCGGTCCACCCTCCCTTCCAAAGCTGCTTTTTAAAAAAAGTCGGTTTCCATCTGCCCTAATAAACTCCATCACCACAGCCACCATCTCGCCACTGCACTCCCCCCATTCCACCCTCAGAAATTGTGCAGAGGTGTAAAGTGGGCGAAGAAACGTATGTTTACATACAAACCTAGACAGAGAGGAACAGTGAGAACCTAGCACTAAGCTTGGTCTCCTCTTTGGGAGAAAAAAAATCCGTTGCAAATATCTCCCGAGCCTGGAAACGGAGCATGCTCTGGAAAATACATGAGTACCGTAGATAAATGAATGAATGGATGGGGTAGATGGATGGATGAATGATCGCGATCGCCCTGGTACTTTTCTCAGAGGCCCCTCCTCCTTCTTGCTCGCTCCCAGCGGCACGGGTCCCTTTTAATTCAGCTTCTGTGCAGGAGCACACCTCCCTGCTTTGCCTCCGTCCCCACGCCCTGCCCTTTCCTTACCACCTTTAGACAGAGCCTCAACCTTCTCTCTCACCAAAGGACACTGTACCGGGCTCACAAATCTTTTATGACTCCCCCAGCCCAGGAGAGCTTGTCCCTTAGGGACACAGCTTCGCCTCCTGCCAGACTGACCTCCCCTCAGGAACCCCCAAACACCCGGCCACGGCCACGTGACACAGAATGATGACTGATTGCCCCCACACTCCGGCACATTCACCTGGACAGCCCTGCCCCTCTTCTGGCCCTGGGAACCCAGGTGATCGCAAAGGCAGCGCGGATCCCCGCGCCTCCCTGCAGAAATAAAGGATCATCATTTCAGGGCTCGGTTCTGGTTCCTAAAATCCGAAAACTTCTGTTGAAAAAAATAATAATAATAATAACCCCACCCCGAGAGCAGCGACCTCTTTGTGTGCATCCTTCGGGGGAGGAGGGGTATTGACAGCCCCGGGCGCGTGGACGTGGCGGCCCCCGCGGGGGCTGCCCGGGGCGACACTCACCCAGGACGTTCCCGATAAGCGCCACCACGAACACGATGATGTAGCCGGCGATCAGGACCCACTCGTATTCTTTGGGGTGGAGGTACTCCCTCCACAGGTACCGCAGGAATTCCTCGTCGTCATAGTCGGTGGGGTTTAAAAAGGGCTCTTGAGTTTCATTCAGCTCCGGAGCAGATGACCAGTTGCGACAAGGGGGGGAGTCCTCCAGTTTGGTGCCGGACATCACTGGCTCCAGCCCGGGTCCACTCAGTGCTGGAAGCGGCTCGGCCCCTGCCCCATGGGCGCCGCGCTCTGAGACGGGAGGAGGCGCGGACCGGCTACCAGGGGATCCGGAGCAGAAAATGACGTGAAAAGTTACGGAGCCAATGCCTCGGAGTCTCGCGCCCACCGGGCACCCCGTGCGGCGGCGGCGGGGCTGTCTTTGCAGGAGATACTGCACCAGGAGGCAGCGAGGCTGAGCATCCAGGGACCAGCGGGAGGCTGCAGCAGGGACACCGGGAGGGGACGCTCCCTGGGCTCTGGCTCAATGACTCCTGGTTCCAGCGCGGAGTCCGCAGCCCACAGCCTCCTCCCGCGCCCAGGGGAGCTAGGACTAAAGTAGGGGGGAAAAAATGAAAATGATGTCAACCTGTGTCTCCGTGGGTTCCATCTCCCTCTTTTCTACTTTTTTTTTTTATTCCTCCTTGCTGTCTCAAGTGTAGATCTTTGGACATGAAGCCTGACAACAAAGGGTTAATATAGGATGTGCCTATGTTTTTTGGGACACTTAAATAGAAAGGATGAGGGGCAGTCACTGTTCCTCAAGTTGGGGGATGCAAAAGTCATTTCAGGCAACATTTGCTTGGCTTTGCCAACTTAACACTTGCTGCATCTTTGAAGTATCTCCTCCTCTCCTCCTCCCTGCTCCCCAAACGAGCTGGAGATCATTTTTGAATTGAAGGATATATGTATATAACTGGAATTGGTCTTTGCAACAGCAAGTGTCTTGTGAAATATAGCAGCAAATCCTTGAAGGACAATAACCCACAACATTAAAGGGATTCTCAGTAGGATGTGGGTTTCCCTAGTGGCTTAGCCATAGAGTATCCACCTGCCAGTGCAGGAGATGTTGTTCAACCCCTCAGTCACGAAGATCCCCTGAAGAAGGAAATGGCAACCCACTCCAGTAGTATTCTTGCCTGGGAAATCCCATGGACAGAGGAGCCTGGTGGGCTATGACTTAGAGACTAAACAACAGCAAACAGCTGTAGGATGTAGTGGTTCACAAGCAGCCATGAGGTCTCAGGGGAACCCCACACCCCAGCTGGTCTCTCTTCTCAGTGACCCAGGACTGGTGTCAGCTGCCATTCTCTCATGGATTGATTTTGTCTCTAAGAGTAGCACGTGGGGATTTGTCAGAGCTTGAGTTCATGATCCTTTTCACTTTCAATAATCATGATAGGAGTATTGCATTGGATTGATTACAATGCTGGACTTGGGTAGGACCTTGGAATCATCTAGCCGTAACTTCAGTTTAATATTAAAAGCCTTCTGATAATATTGTTCATGTGTTTCCACCTAGTTTGAATGTGACCACCACAATTCACTACCTCCACCATCTAAAGCCTAGAAAACTCTTCCTTACATTAAAATAAGGTCTTAAACCAGCATTTGTCTTTCTCAGTTTTTCATCCTTAATTCCTAGTTTGCATCTTATTGCATCTTTACTTGCAATATATCTTCCACATGACAATCCTTTACATACCCAAAATAAGCATCACAATTCCCACCATCCCCTTCCATGCTTCCTTTGTTCACTATTTCCACAATTATTCTCATTGTTTTTCTAGTGACACTATGTCCACAACCTACCTTGGCGCAGTCTTTGGACAATTGTCAATATCTTGCAGAGTATGCAACTAGGAGGAAATGCAGTAATCTGTTTTGCCAGTACAAAATCTAAACTATTCTTTGGATGCAACCAATGTTTGTAACCAATTCTTTCAAAAGTCACAAGACACCGTTAATTCATATCTAGTGTTTAGTTAAGATCGTTATCCCACCCCCAATCATAATTCTTCATATATGTTCTGTACTTTACAGTTTACAAACTTCTTTAATACACATAAGTGCAAAAATGCCTGAGATGCTGGCTATTGTTAGCCCAGTTTTACACACGAAAAAACCGTTCCTGGAGAAATTAAGTGATTTACGAAATGTCGAGTGAGGTATCAGTGACAAAACTGTCTTCTGATCCCAGCCTGATGCTTTTATTATTCAATGGGTGTCATGTTTCACAAGAAATACTATTGTGGTATTTTTCCAATCTGCAACTAGTCAAATTTATTTTTAAGAGAAATGAATAGATAGGTATTTTTTTTGACAAATATTTACTTGGTGCTTTTATTTCGATCAGTGACACAAGTTGAATAAGGTTTATGCTTTTATGCATTAATAAATACTTAATAAAAGTATTTAAGAAATAAATAATATTTGAGCAAATACTTGAGAAATAAATAAATACTAGTAAATACTTCAGATAATTATGAGGAAGGATAAGTGCCATGATGAAAATCAAACTGATGAAGTGAGTGGAGAATTCCAAAGTCCATGTTAGGAATAGGTGGTTAAAAAGACCTGGGTGAAGAAGTGACATGTCACCTTTACCCAAATGATAAAGGCATAAACATAAATTAATTTAATTTTGTTAATTTGAGGCTTAATAAAATCTTCTTGAATGCTGATGTCATCGGTAAATTTGACAAGCAGGCCTTCTGTGACTTCATTCATGGTCACTGATACAAATCTGTTAACATGATCCTGTGGTATAATGTGTTCCTTTGATTTAATGATATCTATATTTCCCACTTCCCTGTATAAATCTTTTCAAAATGGGAAAAGTTGCTGTAACTTTAGTTTCAACCTTTATTCATTAACCTCTGCAAATTCCTTGCCATTGATAGTCCATAAATATGGACATCATGCAATATTATTCCGTTGTACTCAGTGCCATTAGCTTTCACTGGGTGGCACTTTAACCTGTCAATACTTCCATATGCTCTTTTTAAATATTCTACCTGCAATTAATCATCACTATTTACTAAAAGTGTCAATAAGGAGAAACGAGGATGTCTTTAAGATTTTGCTCTGATACCTGCTTTATGCTATGACAAGCCTGGATTTATCTTGATCCTGTAAGGATTCCATTTCTGGAACCCTACTGTTCAGGGTTTGTCAGGTGATTTATTTTAAATATTCAATACTCCAATGTCATACAAAAATTCACCAAAATATTCAAATTATCATTTGTTTTATCTTTCTACAAGCACATTAGAGATGCTGAATATTGCAATACTCATTTTGATATGACCTCCTTCATTAGATCTTTGGATACCTTTTAGGATATTTGAAAAGAATTTTTTGTTCTGTTGCTATTATTTTCTTCAATTCCAAATGTTTCTGCTGGGTATAGGGAGAAGGAGTCAGGCCAATATCACAAGACAGTAAAGAAAGTTCCAAGTTTGTCACGATGACCTCTTAAGGCTGTTATAAGAATTAAATGAATTGATATTTTTAGGACAGTATCTGGTATATAGAAAATGATCTGAAAAATGTATGCTGAATAAAATTTTAAACTATATGATCTCATGATGTGAATATTATTTGTTGTTACTCCAAGTGTTAAAACATTTCCTTAAAAAATGTAGATCACAATAATCTGAGTAATCCCATTTAACTACCCAGTTTAATTTTTTCTCACTTTTATTTGGCTTTGCTGCTAGCCTGAATATATTAAAAATGAGAAAGTAAAGGAAAATAAATCTCTAAATCAGATTTTTTGGTTCTTTCAGCGGTTATAGCTATGTTGCTCAGAGATCTCAGATTGTATAGGCTGTCCCAGATCTTCCACAATTTTTGCAGCCCTAAAATGACATTATGGATCCATTTCAATAAATGCTTCTGAGTATCTGTGTGTGCCAAGGAGGACATCACTAAGAGCTAGGACATAATGATCCATAAGACATAGTCCAGCCTCAATGATCTCACAGTCCAATGGTGAATTAGAAGCGTTGTAATTATAGGATCACTCTGTCAGAGTGTCATGAGTACATGAAAGAACGCCTAATTATGCTTGGAGAGAACTGAATGGATGGTCCCCCACAGGGAAAGTCACTCTTGAGCTGACCCCTTGGAGAGAAGGAGAAGATGTCTAAGTGGTTAAGGACAGGAAGTTTTCAGGCAGAAGGAACAGCCATGCATGAAGACTTGGGAAAACATGGACTGTGGGGGCAAAACCAGGCAAGGTGAGAAAGGTCAGGCTTGTACAACCCACCTTGGCACTGATGTGGAGGCTGGGCTGGAGAAGGGTGAATCTGGAGGTGAGGGCTGGTAGGAGGAAGTTTCATCCTGCTTTCAAAAGCAAGGGAGCAGTTGTGGGGAGTGTGGAGAGGTGAGTATTATTTTAAAATTTAACTGCCCGAATAGGCATCACCCAGATGTAAACATCTTTCTTTAGTACTGCCTTGAGGAAGGCTGACTACGTAACAGTATGTTTGAAGTTGATGTCTCTGTTTCTCTGTGAAAGGAACAGAGAGGTGTTCCACTATTGACTTCTCAGTATTTGAAAGTAAGTTTCTTTCCTTTCTTTGTTTCTGTCAGAATGAAACTTTTTATTTTATCTCAAGAAATAAAAATTCATTATTTCAAGTAGGAGCATTCTTAGTAGTGACTGTATTGAGCTGACAGATCCTGGAAATAAATGCCTTAGGTTTGCAGGATGTTATCTGATATACCTAGGCTTCAAACACTCTGGTCTTGAGCTAGAGCTTTCTGGAAAAATCCTTGAATCACAGGGAATCTAGAAACACATTTTCAGATAAAAACTATGAAAGGGGCTTCTGATGATATGACATTATTAGGAGTAACTCTTTTTAAAAAGTTAATTTGTATCATTTTTACATTTTTTTAAAAGTCTTTACTGAATATGTTACAAATTCAGTCCCATCACTTCTCAGCAAATAGAAAGGGTAAAAAAGTAGAAACGTGGATAGATTTTATTTCCTTGGGCTCTACAATCACTTCAGATAGGGACAGGAGCCATGAAATTCAGAGATGCTTGCTCCTTGGAAGGAAAGCTATGACAAATCTATATAGCATATTAAAAAGCAGAGACATCACTTTGCCAAGAAAGTTCTGTATAGTCAAAGCTATGATTTGCCCAGTAGTCATGTATGGATGTGAGTTCAGTTCAGTTCAGTTCAGTCGCTGAGTTGTGTCTGATTCTTTGTGACCCCAAGAATCGCAGCATGCCAGGCCTCCCTGTCCATAACCAACTCCCGGAGTCTACCCAATCCCATGCCCATCGAGTCAGTGATGCCATCCAGCCATCTCATCCTCTGTCATCCCCTTCTCCTCCTGCCCCCAATCCATCCCAGCATTAGGGTCTTTTACAATGAGTCAACTCTTTGCATGAAGTGGCCAAAGTATTGGAGTTTCAGCTTCAACATCAGTCCTTCCAATGAACACCCAGGACCGATCTCCTTTAGGATGATAAAAAATGTTGAGAGCCAAAGAATTGATGCTTCTGAACTGTGGTGCTGGAGAAGACTCTTGAGAGCCCCTTGGACATCAAGGAGATCAAACCAGTAAATCCTAAAGGAAACCAATGCTGAATGTTCATTGGAAGGACTGATGTTGATGCTGAAGCTCCAATACTTTGGTCACCTGAAAGAGCTGACTTGTTGAAAGGAAAGACTGAGGACAGGAGGAAAAGGGGGTGACAGAGGATGAGATGGTTGGATGGCATCACCAACTCAATGGACATGAGATTGAGCAAGCTCTGGGAGATGGTGAAGGACAGGGAAGCCTGGCCTGCTGCAGTCTATGGGATTGTGAAGAGCTGGACATGACTTGGTGTCTGAAAAACAACAATAAAATGGTAGTTCTATCTTTAGGTTTTTAAGGACCTTCCATACTGTTCTTCATAGTGGCTGTACCAATTTCCATTCCCACCAGGAACCTGCTTTATTGCACAAGGAGCTCAGCTTAGTGCTCTCTGATGACCTAGATGAGTGGGATGGGAGAGGTGGGAGGGACGTCAGGTGTGGTATGATATATGTATACACATAGCTGATTCATCTTGTTGTATAGAAGAAACTAATACAATATTGTAAAGCAGTTATACTCCAATACAAAGGTACAGACTCTAACTTTTGGAGTGCTTGCCCATTCTAGGCAAGCACTTTTATGAGCACCCTTTTATGAGAAGAGATTTTTACCTCCAAGTACTCTGAAGATTGTCTAACCAAGAAAGAGACTGCCAGTGCAGTACCTGCCTTTCTAAAGTGTACAACTCAGGGGCTGTTTATCAATAATATACTTCTTATTTTGTTCAACCATCACCATGACCTAACTCCAGAATGCATCCATCACCCCAAACAGAAACCCCACAACTTTCCACTCACCTATCTTCCTAAATGCTGGCAACTGGACTTAACTACTCTGGAAATTTCCTAGGAAAGAGGTCATAGGATATGTGGGCTTTTGTTTCTGCCTTGTTTCATTTAGCATAATAGTTTCAAGGTTCATCCATATTGTAGCATATATCTGTATTTTTAATAGCTGAACAATAATCCATCCTATGGCTATATCACATTCAGCAGTAGATTTTTTTCACTTTTTGGCTGTTGTCATTCTGTTATGAAATCCGCATACAAGTTTTTGTGTTAATTTCTGCTTGCAGTTCTCTTAGATATATACCTAGGAGTAGAATTACTGTTTCACATGGTAATTGTATATTTAACTTTTTGAGGAATTACCAGACTGTTTTCCAAAGTGGTTATACATGACCACTAGCAATGTATAAGTTTACTAAGTACTTCACATCCTTACCAATACTTGCTTTTTCCCACACTTTAGAAAAAGATTTTTTAACTGTCCTGGTGGGTGTTAAGTGGTATCTCATTGTAAGTTTGATTTCTATTCCCCTAATGATTTAGAGCATTCTTTCATGTTCTTTTTGGCCATTTGTGTATCTTCTCTGGAAAAAAAATATCTATTTGAATTATTTGCCTATCTGAAAATTTGTATCTTTATTATTGTAAGCATTTAAAAAATATATTCTGGTTACTAGACTCTTATCAGAAACTTGATTTGCAAATATTTGTTTCCTATTCTGTGGGTTGTATGTTCACATTCTTGATAGTGTCCTTTGATGCAAAATGTCTTTAATTTTGATGAAGTCCATTTTATTCATGTTTTCTTTTGTTATTTTACTTTTGGCATCGTATTGTCTAATTGAAGGTCCTAAAGATTTACTCCTATGTTTCCTATGGAGACTTTTATTGTTTTAGGGCATACATCTAAGTCTTTGATTTATGTGAGTTAATGTCCACATATGGCATAAGAAAAGGGTCCAAATTAATTTTTTTCTTTTTCTTCTTTTTTCTGCATATGGATAGCCAGTTGTCCCAGCACCACTTATCTTAAAAAACTCTTTTTTACACATTAAACACTTTTGGCACCCTTGTCAAAAATCAATTAGCCATAAACATATATGGGTTCATTTTTAGCCTTTCAATTATATTGCACTGATCTGTATGTCTATCGTTTTACCAATACAGCAATGCTTTAAATCCTATAGCTTCATAGTGTGTTTCAAAATAGAGAAATGTGAGTCCATCAATTTTTACCTTCCTTTTCAAGATTATTTTGGCTATTCAATATTGTTTGCAGTTCCATATGAATTTTAGGATCAACTTGTCCATGTCTGAAAAAAAGACAATTGGATTTTTATAGAGATTGTGTTGAATTTGGATTTGTAGCATAATTTACAGAATATTGCCACCTTAATAGTATTAAGTCCTCCAATAAACACAGATTATCCCTTATTTAGGCCTTTTAAAATTATTTTCAACAGTGTTTTG
This sequence comes from Okapia johnstoni, assembly GCA_024291935.2. NCBI lineage: Eukaryota > Metazoa > Chordata > Mammalia > Artiodactyla > Giraffidae > Okapia > Okapia johnstoni. The sequence continues at coordinate 1,068,185 of JAGTYA010000027.1, read as the reverse complement.
TATTTTTCAGTGAATACATCTTGCATGTCCTTGGTTAAATTTATTCCTAATCATTTTATTCCTACTAATGCTATTGTAAATGCACTTGCTTTTTTAATACCATTTCCAGATTGCTCATTGATAGTGTATACAAATACAACAGATTTTTGCATATTGATTTTTATATCCTGTAACTTTGAAGGACTCATCATGAACTCTAGTAATTTTATATGTGTAAAATCTTTGGAGTTTTTTATGTATAAGATGATGTCATCTGCCAAAAATAGTTTTACTTCTTCCTTTCCAATCTGAATGTATTTTGCTTTGTTTTCATGTCTAACCAGCAAGTAATTGCTATACAGTGTTGACTAGAATAGGTGAAAGTGGAACTCTTAGTCTTTTTCCTGGTCTTAAGGGAAAGATTTCAGTCTTTCAACACTACCTGTGGGTTTTCATAGATGTTCTTTGTGACACTGAGGAATTTCCTTTATATCCCTTGCTTGGGTATTTTTCTCATGAAAATATATGGGACTTGGTTGACTTTTTCTACATCTCTTGAGATGATCATATGTGGAATTTTTTGCCCTATACAACTATTGCTATGGTCTATTACAATCATTAAGCTGAACCAATCTTATATTCCTGGGGTGAACCCCACTTGTTCATGCTATATCATCCATAGTTCATGAATTCAGTTTGCTAATGTTCTGTTGAGGATTTTTGCATCTGTATTGGGCTTCCCTAGTGGCTCAGTGGAAAAGAATCTGACTGTCAATGCAGGAGATCTGGGTTTAATTCCTGGTTTGGGAAGATCCCTTGGAGAAGGAAATGGCAACCCACTCCAATATTCTTGCCTGGAAAATTCCATGTATAGAGGAGCCTGGTGGACTACAGTCCATAGGGTCACAAAGAGTCAGACACGATTCAGTGACTGAGCATGCAAGTACCTGCATTAAATGAGATATATTTATATACTTACGTTGTATCCAGTTTTCTTTCTTATGATTTCTTTGTCTGGTTTTGATATCAGAATACTACCAGCCTCATAGAAGGACTCTGGTTTTGATTTTAGTTTTATTATTCACTATGACTGAACTTGAGGCAATGTCTCAATAACTTAAAGCTTTGTATTCCTCATTTCTAAACTAATAATAACTTTATACATACAAATTGTTGTGAAGGCTAAATGAAATTATTACGTGTGCTTTATAAACTGTCAGTCACAGTATTTATATCACAAGTGTTGGCACTGGTGGGTGTTAAGAATAAAACAGCAATCTTGGTTGGGTAGAAATAGAAACATATGCTCACTTCAGTTCAGTTCAGTCACTCAGTCGTGTCCGACTCTTTGCTACCCCATGAACTGCAGCATGCCAGACTTCCCTGTCCATCACCAACCCCTGGAGCTTGCTCAAACTCATGGCCATCAGGCCGGTGATGCCATCCAACCATCTCATCCTCTGTCATCCCCTTCTCCTCTTGTCCTCAATCTTTCCTAGCATCAGGGTCTTTTCCAACAAGTCAGTTCTTCGCATCAGGTGGCCAAAGTATTGGAGCTTCAACTTCAGCATCAGCCCTTCCAAAGTATATTCAGGACTGATTTCATTTAGGATTGACTGGTTTGATCTCCTTGCAGTCCAAGGGACTCTCAAGAGTCTTCTCCAACACCACAGTTCAAAAGCATCAATTCTTTGGCTCAGCTTTCTTTATGGTCCAATTCTCACATCCAAACATGACTACTGGAAAAATCATAGCTTCAGCTAGATGGACCTTTGTTGGCAAAGTAATGTCTCTGCTTTTTAATATGCTGTGTAGGTTGGTCATAGATTTTCTTCCAAGGAGCAAGCATCTTTCAATTTCATGGCTGTGGCCACCATTTGCAGTGATTTTGAAGCCCAAGTAAATAAAATCTCTCACTGTTCCCATTATTTCCCCATCTATTTGCCATGAAGTCATGGGACTGGATGCCATGATCTTAGTTTTCTGAATGTTGAGTTTTAAGCAAACTTTTTCACTCTCTTCTTTCTCAGCTTTCTGCCATAAGGGTGGTGTCATTTGCTTATCTTAGGTTATTGACATTTCTCCTGTCAATCTTGATTCTAGTTTGTGCTTCATCCAGCATGTGAAATAATAATATGTGTTTATTATTATTAAATAATAATACATTATTATTTCACATAATGTACTCTGCATATAAGTTAAATAAGCAGGGTAACAATATATAGCCTTGATGTACTTCTTTCCCAATTTGGAACCAGTCTATTGTTCCTTGTCTGATTCTAATTGCTGCTTCTTAACTTGCATACAGATTTTTCAGGAGGCAAGTAAGGTGGTCTGTTATTTGTATCTCTTTCAGAATTTTCCACAGTTTGTTGTGATCCACACAGTCAAAGGCTTTGGCATAGTCAATAAAGAAGAAATGGATGTTTTTTCTGGAACTCTTGCTTTTTCGATGATCCAACAGATGTTGTCAGTTTGATCTCTGGTTCCTCTGCCTTTCTTAAATCCAGTTTGAACATATGGAAGTTCACGGTTCACATACTGTTAAAGCCTGGCTTGGAGAATTTTGAGAAATATCTGTACCTTTAACTAAAATTGTGTGTGCATACTGTGCTTAGTTGCTTCAGTCGTGTCTGACTCTTTGCAATCCTATAGTCTGTCACCTGCCAGGCTCCTCTGTCCTTGGAATTTTCCTGCAAGAATACTGGAGTGGGTTGCAAGCCTTCTGGGTCTTCCCAACCCAGAGATTGAAGCCATGTCTCCTGTGTGCCCTGCATCGCAGGTGGATTCTTTATTGCTGAGACCTCAGGGAAGCTCCCTAACTAAAATTACTATACTTTGTCCCTCTTGGACTTTATTATAGCTCGTATAAAATGAGTCACCATCATCCTAGCTGTATTAAATAGCCACATTAATAATAGTCATAATATAACTATATCATATAACAATACAATATGTTATCACTACTGTATATGTATTAAGTACACATTGCCCCAAGCACTTGACATGAATTGATTTATTTCATCCTCAAAATGCCATGATGAAGGTGCTGGTACCTTTCTTCATATTCTAAGTCAGAATTATACCTGAAGTTTGGATAAATTGTTCAGCGTCACATAGCTCAGAAGTTACAGATAATCAGTAAAGTTTGTGACATAGTAATATTTGTTATCTGAGTTATTTGAGTCATTTTTCACTCTCATTCAAGAGTTGTTCTCACATTTTTCTAAATAATATTAAACAATTTTTACTCAAATTTTTTTTTCAAAACTATATATTAATACCTTTTCTGAAGTAGACAATGAATTTAAATAAAATAAGAATAACTCAATCTAATTTTTTCTATCACCTTGAAAACTAACTTCTTTACAAACTTTTTTCTCTAATGCTGGAATAAATTAACATGCATGTTGAAAACATCTAACCACAACCCTCGCATATCTCTGCAATGAATAGCTTTTAGTCCTTGGCAATTCAGACAAGTGTTTTCTGAAATAAAACACTACACATTTATGGAAAACATTGAATGGTTGAATATCTTCTAAAGACAACAAGATAGCTATTGTCTTATTTTTTTAGATGTCTAGTAATGATGTGAAATGGGGTTGATTTAAACATCCTTGATTGGTTTTTGTGCTAACACATACAATTATATTTAAATGAAAATTTTGGCAATTACAGAGGCTTAGAGTTCTAAAATATTTTTATCCATTGACTCAGTTTGTTATTTCACACAAAAAGTAAGGGAAACTCTTTGAAATTTAGTGGAGAAAAATCAGACGCAACCAGACAAATGAAACCATTATAACCTGGTAGTAAAATCGTGGATTGATTTAATAGGTTTAAACATAACATTGAATCAATAATTTAACATAGTGCCAAGAAAATGAGAGAGAGAGTTGATAAATATGTCTTGAGGGTGCATCTTGGACACTAAGGTTGATCTGAGGGAGCCATCAAGACAGGTCACCCCCCTTGGTTCCTCTACCAAAGACAGGGTCTTTAGTGCCATCTTTTTTAAGAAAGAAAAGAGCTCAGCTAAGAAATATAAAGTTTAGTAAAGAGTCATAACAAAGGTCTGTATAGTCAAAGCTATCGTTTTTCCAGTAGTCTTGTACGGATATGAGAGTTGAACAATAAAGAAGGCTGAATGCCAAAGAATTGATGCTTTCGAACTATGGTGCTGGAGAAGATTTTTGAGCGTCCCCTGGACAGCAAGGAGATCAAACCAATCAATTCTAAAGGAAATCAACCCTGAATATTCATTGGAAGGACTGACTCTAAAGCTGAAGCCCCAACATTTTAGCCACCTGATGTGAAGAGCCAACTCATTGGAAAAGACGATAATAGTGGGAAAGATTGAGGGCAAGAGGAGAAGGGGGCAACAGAGCATAAAATGGTTGGATGGTGTCACCAACTCAATGGACATGAGCTTGAGCAAAATCCGGGAGACAGTGAAGGACAGGGAAGCCTGGCGTACTGCAGTCCATGGAGTTGTAAAGAGTCAGACATAACTGAGCAGCTGAACAACAGTAGCAAAAGAGCAACATTGAAGTGTTTTAACCTTATCACATTTTCTAAATAGTATCTAATCAGAAGTTCCAAGAATCAAGTGCATTTGCCTTATTTAAATAGCATATTCCAAACAATTTTTTGAAAATAAATATTGAAATTTTATGTCATATATAATTAAAAGCAGGTTAAGATTCAAGGCAGATGAATTCCCTCCTCTCTTAGAATATATCTTAAATTTTATTGAAGTATTCTTGAGTTAATTTCTGTTGTATTGCAAAGTGACTCAGTTATACAAATATACTTTTTTTCATATTCTTTTTACTATAGTTTATCACAGGATATTAAATATAGTTCAGTAAGCTGTAAAATAGGGCTTCCCAAGTGGCACTCAGGTCAGTTCAGTTCAGTCACTCAGTCTTGTCTGACTCTTTGTGACTCCATGGACTGCAGCACACCAGGCTTCCCTGTCCATCATCAACTCCTGGAGCTTGCTCAAATTCATGTCCATTGAGTCGGTGATGCCATCCAACCATCTCATCCTCTGTCGTCCCCTTCTCCTCCTGCCCTCAATCTTTCCCAGCACCAGGATCTTTTCTAGTGAGTCAATTCTTCACATCAGGTGGCCAAAGTATTGGAGCTTCAGCTTCAGCATCAGTCCTTCCAATGAATATTCGGGACCGATTTCCTTTAGGGTGGACTGGTTGGATCTACTCGCAGTCCAAGGGACTCTCAAGAGTCTTCTCCAAAACCACAGTTCAAAAGCATCAATTCTTTGGTGCTCAGATTTCTTTATAGTTCAGCCCTCACATCCATACATGACTACTGGAAAAGCTATAGCCTTGACTAGACGAAACTTTGTTGGCAAAATAATGTCTCTGCTTTTTAATATGTTGTCTAGGTGATCCACCTGCCAATGTATGAAATGGAAGTGTCACGGATTCAATCCCTGCATCGGAAAGAACCCCTGGGGTAGGAAATGGCACCCCACTCCAGTATTCTTGCCTAGAAAATTCCATGGGCAGAAGAATTCCATGGGCAGGGGGACCTTGTTGTCTATCCATCCTGTACATAATAGTTTGCATCTGCTAATCCCAAACTTCCAATCCTTCTCTACCCCTCCTCCCCTTTGGCCTCACGTATGTTGATTCATATTGTATTTTAGATTCCAGTAAATTTTTTAAAAATAATCCAAAAAAATACCTTAAATCATTTAAATTTATTTTCAACTTCCAGTTATAAAATAAGTAAGCCTCAGATATGTAATATACAGCATCTATCAATAATATTGTAATGACTTGTATGGGGACCAAGAGCTGCTAGACCTTGGTGATAATTTTATAATGTATGTCAAGTTCAGATCACTGTAACAAACTTGAAACTAACATAATATTGCATGTCAACTATATTTCAGTAAGCATAAATAAATGAATAAATAAAAAGTAAACCCTCCATTTTTGATAAGAACTCTCAACAGCCTAAGTATAGAAGGGAACTTCTTTAACTTTGTAAAGGACACACAAATAAATGAGTAAATTCTAAAGCTATTATTGTAAAAAATTGTTTTAATACATTTTTCGTATCCTTACAATTAAAAATATTTTGGGGGTTGAGACTGATAGAATAAATGCAAAGTACAAATGATGGCTGGCATGTTTTATTTGAAATTTGTGTTTAGAGGGTTTATATTTGATTTCTAAGTTATTATTCATTTATGGATGGCAGATTGGCTTTGTCAAGATGTTTTGATGTGTCCTCGTTTGATCTTTCTTGTGTTCATGCTTGATAACAAGAAGAGAACAGAAAGCACATCTAAAATTAATAATAATAGCAATTTCCCCACCTCACTTTCTACCCTCAGTTGGGTCCACTTTCATTTATTGGTAAGATCCTGAAAAAGAGTAGCCTCATCTGCACTATCCCAGAGAAAAGCCCTGCTGTGTAGTATTAAAGCCTGTCGGGTGCCCACACTTGTCTAAATATTTAATGCATTGAAGACCTCTTTTGAAACAGAATAACAATTATAAGCAAACAGATTTTGGACTCAGCATTAAAGTGGGCTTTTTTCCCCCACAAAATAAATTCTGTATTGGTTGAAAGGAAATAAGGCAGAACTTTGGAAGAATTATAAACATAAGAAATGACAGGGGGGAAAAAAGAGATATTTAAGGTGTATGTGACAGAGAAGTTCTCTTTTCTATGACGTCCTCTGGCTATATTCACACTAGAGTAATCAACTAGATAATTGTCCTTAGGCTATAAGTATCCATGCAAATATTTTTGAATAAAAGCCTACAACAATAGCTAAGTTTACCATTCAAGGATAAAGTAGGGAAAAAAATGTATTTCTACCAGAAATGTCCATTTTGCTTTCTTATGCTTCAGGGTCTCTGTCTGTGAAACAGCTCTTGAATGCAGTTATCCCTCTGAAGAGGTGGTTTTAAAATTTAGTGATTCACATACACATTTAAAGATGTAATGAGATGCGATGGCTTCCATTCCTTTTAAATTGTTTGTATCATATTTACAGGCTTCCTGGAACGCACCCATGGATTTCCAAGTTCAAAACCCCAGCTCTATACAGACTTAGTAATAGGAAGCAGTAGGAAATATGACGTTTTCCTGCCATAAACTGAAGCTGCAGAGGAGGAAAGAGTTGGCTTTCTATCACAACCCAGTGTTACGTTTCCCTAGTAACCATCCTATAAACCACTCCAGCCTCCTGCTTCTGGCACGGGTGTTTCACTAGTCTGATGTAAACATCTGCAGAAGGTGGTGTAGGTGGGGAAAGGTAAGGTTGTCAGTGCCCAAGTAACCTGATACAAGAGAAATGGCTTTCCCTTTAATTTCAAGTCAACAGCTGATATTCTGTGTAATAGCTATTTGTGTGTACATGTGTACGTGCAGATGTAATATTTTTAGTAAGCCACACTTTATTAGTCAAATTAACATATATTTCCCTGTACATTCACTATGAAAGAGTCACAATCTAATATGTACTTTCATCACTTATGTACATTTTTGATAAAATATGGATTAATTCATATTCAGCTTTATCTAAATATTGATTCATAGTCATGCTACAAATACAACTAGCAAATGAAAATAATGACAATAAACAACTTACATTTTGTGAAGAAAATATGTGTGCAAAATTTTAAACATATCCTAAATTGATGTTTTCACCATTTTGCTGCCTATTGTAAACATCTGAAACTTTTAAAAAGTCACAGTATCAAAGCAATATCATATACATATTAAATCAAAATGACTTACAATGAGAGTCAGGTACCAGTGGGTATTTTCAAAAATTTAATTAACAAATATTTTATTTAGGACTTCTGTATCTATGTTTACAACTGAAATGGGCCCATTTTTAATTGACTATATTTGACATATATCATCATGTAAATTTAATGTGTACGAAGTGTCTAGTTGCAATATGATTGCTGTTGCAGCAATATTTAGGACCTTTATCACATTACATAATTCTCCTTTCTTGTTAGTGGTTGGACAATTAATTTTCAGTCTCTCAGCAAGTTTGATGATTGTAGTACAATATTGTTGTCTATATTCATTATACTGTGCATTAGATCTCTATGGCTTACTTGCTTCTTATTGAAAATTTGTAAGTGTAAAAGCATCATTCTTAATCCCTCCACCCTCCATCCCCTAGTAACCACCATCTTATACTCTTTTATGAGTTTGACATGTTTAGATTTCACACATAATTGATACCATACGGTATTTGTCTTTCTCAAGCTGACTTATCTCACTTAGTATAATGTGCTCAAGGTTCATCTATATTGCCACACATGGCAGAATATCCTAATTTCTTATAACTCCAGTAATATACCTGAGTACTTAAATTACTCCAGTAATTTCTTATAATGCCAGTAATATTCCATTGTGTATATATATATTTTTTCTGTGATGAACATTTAGGTTTGTTTCTATATCTTGGCTATTGTGAATAATGTTGCAATAAGCATGAAAGGGTATATGTCTCTTCAAAATCCTATTTTCATTTCTTTGGTTATATACCCAAAAGTGTAATTGTTGGATCATGTGGTAGGCTTATTTTTAGTTTTTTAAGGAATATCCGTATTGTTTTCCATAATGGTTGTACTGGTTCACATTCCCACCAAACATGTATAAAGTTTCCCTCTTCTGTACATCCCTGCCAGCACTGTTGTCTCTTGTCTATTGACAACAGCCATTCTAAGCGGTGTGAGATGTTTCACTGTGGCTTTGACTTGTGTCTCCCTGACGATTTGTGATGTTGAGCATCTTTTCACATGTCTGAGAGTCATTTAGATGTCCTCTTTGAAAAAACTGTCTATTCCACCCATTTTTAAATCAGATTGTTTTTCTGTTATCATCACTTCATTTGCATCTGCTATTTATATATTTTAGATAAAACCTCTTATCTGATGCACGATTAGCAAATTTTTTCTCCAATTTCTTAAGTTTTCTTTTCATTTTGTGCTTTCTTTTGCTGTGCAGAAGCTTTTGAGTTGGATATAGCTCCATTTGTAGATTTTTGCTTTTGTTGTTCAGGCACCAGTAGTTTTTAAAAACCATCTAGTTAACTAATATGCAACGCAAATGAGAACCACTCCTCTAAGTCCTCTCTAATCAATGTGTAGTCTTCAGAAAACCAGCATTGATATCACTTAAGAGATTTCTAGAAATAAAGAAACCTGGGCCCTACCTCAGACCTACTAGCTTAGAGTGTGTGTTATAAGCAATATCTCCAGGTAATTCACATGAAATCTGAAGTTTGAAAACCACTGACTAAAATCTGAAAGATAAATTAAACAAAATTTCTAATCAGAATAAAGTATGTAAAAAATAGTTTGGAAAATATATTTGCATAATAAGCTTGTGTGACAGTGATCTTAAGGGGAAAATTCATTTTTTTCCACTAACCTTTACCCTAACCTGATATCCTGATTTTATTATTCAAACATCAGAAAATTTATCTGAAAGATTATTAAAGTTCTTTTCAAGAAGGCATCTTTCATTTACCCAAGTCTCAATTAGCATTTTGACCTTGAAATGTCAGTTTTGTTATAAACTCTTGCTGTGAAAATTAATGCCTATAAGTCTTCTTAGTATAGTAATAAGAATTTTATAACAATATAACTGCTTCTTTGCTATTATGTGAGTAAATTGTTGCTTTTCAATTAACACAATTATCTTTCTTTCAGATTTTATAGACCTCTAGGTAAGTTAACACTGTATTTGTTTCTTAAATTTGACTATATGCTAATTCCATGCAAATCTTATAATTTTTCTCTATTATAAAATAATTTATCAGTTTGGTGATTGCTGCTAGTCTACTATGTACCAAAATTTTTTACAGGGGATGTTTTTGCATAGTTAATGCAATACTAATATCATATACTCTTCATTTTGAAACTTAGGTTTGCATAAAGTAAATATTAATAGATCTAAATGGAGAAATAGAAAGCAATGCAATAATTTTAAGGTATGTCCATACTTTACTTTCGTCAGCGGATATATCATCTGGATAGAAAATAAATAAGGAAACATTTGACTTGAACAATGTGTTAGACCAAATAGACTAAACAGGCCTTCCATCCAAAAACAACAGAATACAAACTCTTCTCAAGCATATATGGAATGTATTCAGGATAAGTCATATATTACATCAAAAAACAAGCCCTAAAGAATTTAAGAAGATTGAAATTATACCAAGCATCTTTTCCAACAACAGTGGTATAAAACCAGAAATCAATTAGAAGAAAATTGGATAATTCACACATATGTGATGATCAAATTACTAAACAACCTGAAAGGCAAAGAAAAAGAGAGATTAAAAAAAAAAAACTTGAGAGAAATGAAAATGGAAATACAGCATATCAAAACTTATGAGATGCAGCAAAATTCAGATCTAAGAGGGAATTAATAGCAGTAAATGCCAGCAAATTTGGAAAACTCAGCAGTGGCCACAGGACTGGAAAAGGTCAGAATTCATTCCAACCCCAAGGAAGGTAATGCCAAAGAATGCTCAAACTACTGCACAATTGCACTCATCTCACACACTAGAAAAGTAATGCTCAAAATTCTCCAAGCCAGGCTTCAGCAATACATGAACCGTGAACTTCCAGATGTTCAAGCTGGTTTTAGAAAAGGCAGAGGAACCAGAGATCAAATTGCCAACATCCATTGGATCATCGAAAAAGCAAGAGAGTTCCAGAAAAACATCCATTTCTGCTTTATTGACTATGCCAAAGCCTTTGACTGTGTGGATCACAACAAACTGTGGAAAATTCTGAAAGAGATGGGAATACCAAACCACCTGACCTGCCTCCTGAGAAGTCTGTATGCAGGTTAGGAAGTTACAGTTAGAACTGGACATGGAACAATAGACTGGTTCAAAACTGGGAAAGGAGTACGTCAAGGCTGTATATTGTCACCCTGCTTATTCAACTTATATGCAGAGTACATCATGCAAAATGCTGGGCTGAATGAAGCACAGGCTGGAATCAAGATTGCTGGGAGAAATATTAGTAGCCTCAGATATGCAGATGATACCATACTTATGGCAGAAAGTGAAAAAGAACTAAAAAACCTCTTGATGAAAGTGAAAGAGAAGAGTGAAAAAGTTGGCTTAAATCTCACTATTGAGAAAGCTAAGATCATAGCATCTGGTCCCTTAACTTCATGGGAAATAAATGGGGAAACAATGGAAACAGTGACAGACTTATTTATTTGGGCTCCAAAATCACTGTGGATGGTGACTGCAGCTGTGAAATTAAAAGATGCTTACTCCTTGGAAGGAAAGTTATGACTAAACTAGATAGCATATTAAAAAGCAGAGACATTACTGTGTCAACAAAGGTCCATCTAGTCAAAGCTATGGTTTTACCAGTAATCACGTATGGATGTGAGAGTTGGACTCTAAAGAAAGCTGCTGCTGGATCGCTTCAGTCGTGTCCGACTCCGTGAGACTCTATGGACAGCAGCCCACCAGGCTCCTCCACCCCTGGGATTCTCCAGGCAAGAATACTGGAGTGGGTTGCCATTTCCTTCTCCAATGCATGCATTCTTGCTAAGTTGCCTCAGTTGTGTCCAACTCTTTGCGACTCTATGGACAGCAGCCCACCAGGCTCCTCCATCCACAGGATTATCCAGACAAGAATACTGGAGTGGGCTGAGCACTGAAGAAATGATGCTTTTGAACTGTGGTGTTGGTGAAGACTCTTGAGAGTCCCCTGGACTGCAAGGAGATCCAAATAGTCCATTCCTAAGGTAATCAGTTCTGAATATTCATTAGAAGGAATGATGCTGAACCTGAAACTCCAATACTTTGGCCACCTGATGTGAAGAACTGACTCATTGGAAAAGACCCTGATGCTGGGCAAGATTGAAGGCAGGAGAAGGGGACGACAGAGGATGAGATGGTTGGACGGCATCAACGACTGGATGGACATGAGTTTGAGTAAACTCCAGGAGTTGGTGATGGACAGGGAAGTCTGGTGTGCTGCAGTCCATAGAGTAGCAAAGAGTCAGACACGACTGAGCAACTGACTGAACTGAAATGCCTACACTAAGAAACAAGAAGAAAGATCTCAATTAAATAACCTAACTTTAAACTTCAAGGAACTAAGAAAAGAAGAACAAAGCCCAACGTTAGTAGAAGGAAGGAAATAGCAAAGATCTGAATGAAAATAAATTAGAGATGAAAAAATCAATAGAAAAGATATATGAAACTCAGAGCTGATTTTTAAAAAAATTTAAAAGATAGAGAAAGCTTTATCCAGACTCACCAAGAAAAGAAGGCTCAGATAAATAAAATAAGAAATGAGAGAGAAGCTATTACAACTGAAACCATAAAAATACAAAGGTTCATGAGGAACAAAGAATCATATTAACTTGGACAACCTAGAAAAAATGAATAAATAGCTAGAAACATACAATCTGCTGAAAGTGAATCATGAGGTGAATCATAATTGGTCCAATTACTAGTAAAGAGGTTGAATCAGTAACCAAACACCTCTCAGCGAACAAAAGTCCAGGGCCAGATGGTTTCGCTGGTGAATTCTACCAAACCTTCAAAGAAAAATTAATGCCAGTCTTCAAATTCTCTCCCCAAGATAAGAGGGAACACTCTCAAATTCATATTAAGAGCCTAGAATTACCCTAATACCAAATCCAGACATGAACACTACCAGAAAAGAAAATTATAGGCCAATATCCCTGATGAACATAGAAAAAAAAAGAAACATAGGTTGAAAAACCAATAAATTAAGCAAAAGAAGGCCTTACTTTGTAGCTCAGATGGTAAAGAATCTGCCTGCAGTGCAGGAGACCCAGGTCGATCCCTGGGTTGGGAAGATCCCTTGGAGAAGAAAATGGCAACCCCCTCCAATATCCTTGCCTGGAGAATCCCATGGACAGAGGAGCCTGGTGGGCTGCAGTCCATGGTGTTGTAAGGAGTTGGGCACGACTGAGCAATTAACACTTACTTATTTACTAAGCAAAATAAAGCTCAGTGTGCCAACTGCAACAGTAGATAGAAGAATAGAAAGAAGGAAAAATCTACCAATGGTGTGGGGGAGTGCAATTTAGCTCATAAGTAAAAGGACTATTCTGATTTCAGTAAAGGGGGATGGAGTTCAGAGAGATTTGATACCAGTTTTTTCTTTTCTTTTCTTTTTTTAATGAGAAAAAGATACCATGTTCAGAGAATAGAAAGAAGCTTAGTGTAACCATTGTACAGTGTGAAGAGAAAGGAAGTAAAGAAAGTGGAAAGAAGGCTGGGCAAGATTGAAACTAAAAGTGAAAGTAGCTCAGTCGTGTCTGACTCTTTGCGACCTCATGGACTGTACATCCATGAAATTCTCCAGGCCAGAACACTGGAGTGGGTAGCCTTTCCCTCCTGCAGGGGATCTTCCCAACCCAGGTATTGAACCCAGGACTCCCGCATTGTGGGCAGATTCTTTACCAGCTGAGCCACACAAGGGAAGCCCAAGAATATTGGAGTGGGTAGCCTATCCCTTCTCCAGCAGATCTTCCTGACCTAAGAATCGGACCAGGGTCTCCTGCACTGCAGGTAGATTCTTTACCAACTGAGTGAGAACTTATTTGCAACATTAGCGAGCCAGGTCATTTCCTCAAGCGTGTGGAATTATTATAGCATGTGAACAACAGCAAGAAAAGGGGTTTTCTATTTTTTGAAAAGATACTGGGTTTTCTTAATGGAAAATGAAACAGATTGAGGAAACAGATCAATGAAGACCAAGTAGGGGTTTATTAAGGCAGTCTATATATCAGATTATAAAGACATAAAGTACATTAGTCCATAAAAGGGGAAAGGAATGAGAGAGGCAACAAAGAATACTCATGACTTTCCTTCGGGGCAAGATGCTAATGATGAGGCAAATCACTGAAGCAGAGGAAAATAGGAAGAAAAAGACAATTTGGATAGTGAGGGCACTGGTGAATTTACCCATCTTGGTGTCTTACCATGTGCAAAATCTTAACATTGTTCTTAAAACTGTATACTATATACTAGTCCAATGCTCACAGCACAGCGCGATCCAGCCAAGAAGACTCACAAGTCATTAATGACCACAAATGCTGGCTGCCTCACATCCCTCAGAAATTGATGGCAAGCAGACCAGAGCCCCAGATCCTATAGACTATCAATATTTGAAGGACACATGAAAGAAAATGATTCTGCTGAGAAAGGGCCGTGATTAAGTGAGATTTAGGACAGGGAAGAGCAATGGTACAAATGAATGTTTGCAGGAAATAAGAAAATATACGTGCCAGTCAAGGTCTCCTGCTGTTCACTTTTCCCAAACATAATCCTGATCGAAGAGTGAATTTTTGGAGTATAATTGCTTTACAGTGCTGTGTGAGTTTCTTCTGCACAGCAAAGTGAGTCAGCCACACATATACTTCCTTTTATGAATCCCCTTCCCATTTAGGTCACCACAGAGGAAGAAAGCTCCCTGTGATATACAGCAGTTTCTCATCAGTTATCTACTGTATATAAAGTATCAATAGTATATATATATATGTATGTATGTATGTCAATCCCAATCTCCCAACTCATCCCAACCCTCCTTTTCCGCTAGGTATCCAATGTTCTCTACATCTGTGTCTGTATTTGAAGGGCCTGATAATGACATAAAACTAATACAAAGGCATAGATACGATACCAAAAACTATTAATGACTAATCAAATGGTGCTTGAAATTTAGCTTTAATCCACGTCACAGAACAGTTACACGAAGGCTATTAGCAAGAAGCTTTATACAGACTTGCCAGGCTCAGAGCTTGCTCCATATTGTACATAAGTGAGATATTTATCTCCCTCTAGGTCTCATTTCCCCAAGTATTAACTGGATATCATTGTTACTCACCCTAATGCAATTACTGCATGGGTTACATAAGATTCTAAAGGTTAAGAATTTAGAAATAGCTGGCACAAAGCACACGCACTACATAAATGCTACCTATTATTATAAACAAAATAGTACTTTAGCTTGGTAGGGATCATCCAAGATTATATCAATTGCAATTACAATTCTAAACAAGAAAAAAAAATAGAAATCAATTCCTGAGCAAGTCAATAAGTTTCTGACAAACCTTCTTTTTGAACAAATTATAATTTTTTAACATCATGTTAAGAAACAGTAATATTTGGGATGAAAGTGTTAATAGCGGACCATGTGGTGAGTCTGTGGACTCCACTGTATTCAAATAATTATAGAATTAAAATCATTCTATTCTGTGTTCTAAGGAAAAACACAAAAGAACACAGGCGATAAAGATGGTAGAGTTCCTAAACTAAAACACCAAATGTCCAGTACCAGACTGTAAGAAGTCAAGAGATTCAAGTTTATTACAATTGTATACACAAATATATACAGTATTTTTAAGCACTAATGTTTTACCCAAAAATTTCAAACTTCCTTGGCTATCTAGAAATAATAGTTTTTGTACATAATGTTTTACAAATAACGCCAGGTCCTCTTCTTCTGTTTACCCAGCTACCTACTTACATAGCATCTGCCTATATCCATTTATTTGTAGATTGTGCCCAGGTTCTGAAATGTTATGGGAATAGAAGTATGCACATTTCTAAAATGTCATCTTACTCAAAATATTCATACTGCTGACCACTTTAAATGGACTTGAATCATAGGTAATTCTTTGAATAATGACAATATGGATGACTCAGAATCATGGGTCTGGTAACAAACACAGCTGGAAAAATATACCTTATTGATAAATCTCAGTGTGTCCATTTTATCTCAGTGTTATGTCTTTGGTTTAAAAAATACAAAATAAAACATCTGGAGAACTATGATACCTTCCCCCCAAATAAAAAAGTACATATTTGTCTTGTATTAACTACTTATATATATCAAGGTTTCTAAAAGTCTTTGATAGGTTTATGTCCAATAAAATAAATAATTAATGCTACCTTAAAAAATTGAGTGGTCAGTTGAACTCTAAAAAATGTCATCATTTTTCTTAAAGACTCTTTAACTATCTTTATGAAGTTGTTTAAGATTTAGCAGAGATAAATCTCACTATTTAATGTGCTTTATGTACTGTTTTGATATTCATCACATCTTGATTTGACTATTTAATTAACCACATTGGAATTTACTGTCCTTTTTTATGATTAGAATGTGAAATTTTACTAACGTAATTTTACAGTGCATCTCCCCTTTCTTGGTATTCTATTTCTTATTCAATGAAGAAAAAATTTTGGATGTGTTTTATGTTTTGATAGCTTTCATCCTCATTTTTGGCAATAGTTTTTTAATACATAGTTCATATTTCTAAATGTATGGGCATCAATTAATAGTCCCCATTAATATATTATCTGTTAAAATACTTTTTTATTTATTCAACTTCAGTCTACTCATGATTATTTTAGGAATAGATGCTTCCCTTGGAAAGAGTTGTCATAGTTTTTTAAACATCTGATAGCTTGATCTAAACATCCATGAACTACTTTATCCATTTGGAATGTCTTCCTCTAAAGAAATAATAGGCTTTTTGATAGAAGGAATATTTTTTTGTACAGGCCACATTCCTTAAACAAATAAAATCAGTATACTTATTAGCAACTGGAAGACAGTATGACTTAATGGACAGGTAATTAAACTAGAATCAGGAGAACTTCCTTCTCCTGTCTTCCCTTTGGAAACTTAGGGACTTTGCTTCTCTTTCCGCTTTTCTCATCTGAAAAATGAGAGCTTTTACTGTTTCTGACGTCTGTGTCTATCACAGTGCCCATCACTTGATAAGCAGACTATTAACATTTGTTAAATCAAGGAGCACTTTTAAAAAGCTAGCAAGTGAAGGCACAGAAATTCCAAGCCAGGTGCAACTACCTCTAAAACCCCTTCTCTCCCCTGTCCTCCTAATCTCTATCAGAGCAGAGTCACCTGTATCCAATCTAAAGTATTAAATGCCCTGTGAATACACATTTGCAAGACTATTCTAACATAGTCTTTCTATGCAACTATGAGTCTGTGAAGGCAAAGTGGAAAGACGTGGATTAATTTCCTAGTTCTACAGCTTACTTGTGTGTGTGTTTCTGGTTCTTCACCATAAAATTATGATCTATTTACAGTCTGTGTGTTTTTTAAAAGCAGAGAACCTATATAATGCATTTTGTAAAATCTCAATTTCTATAAGTACTTCCCTAGGACTGCTAATAATGTGTTGTGATGTTATCAAAAATAAGGCTTGATGGGAGGGGAGGAAGCATTTAAAAAAATATTTTTTTTTCTTTTTTCCGTTCTTCACCTGTATTTGTTCCTTAAAAAACAAAAAACCAAAGTCATTGTGGAGTCATCTCCCAGGAAACCGTAGCAAGAAGATCTGAATGAAGAGGTTGTAGAAAAGGCTGAATCCACTTATGAGGAAATGATTAGTCAAACACAAAGCAAGGGACTCCCTAATAGCCTAGAACTCCTCAAAACCAGGCTCGAACTCCCTAACTACCGATTTCAATCTTCTGTAGGCCTTGGTATTTTCAATATTATGAGAAAGAAAAGAAGGTGGGCAAGGAAGATGAAAGGAAGGATGGGCAGATTAAGGGAGACTTCCTGCTGGTTGTTCTGGTCATTCAGAAAGATGACTAGATTAAATTCTACAAAACTCAATAGTATCGTTTCATCATGCTTTGTGGTTTGTCTGGACAGAAGTTGGGGTACACAGGCAGACACAGGCATCTGAGTGTCCTGAGATGCAGCTGTAATCTTTAATATAGTCATTTAAACCTCCATGGTTCAATTTCATAATGAAAACCATGACATTTCAAAGATATATATCTTAACAATTACTCTATCAATTTTAAGTATGTCAAATTGCCAATTTTTTGTCTCATATATATATATTTATAAAGAAATATACCTTTTCTTAAAAAAAATCATAAATGATCCTCTTCAGATTCCACTTACTTTACTTGGGGTACTAGAAAGCAAGATTTAGTTGTGTTTTAGAATGACATTTGATTCCTCTTTGACCAATATTGAGAAAACAAAGAGTTCTTTGCTGAAAATCAAATCAGGACCAATAATTATGCATAATAGTACCTGGCCTTTGCAGAGCACCATGCTTTGAAGTTTATGGTTTTCCCAGTGCTTTTATTACACATGATCTCCTTTGATCCTGCCACCATTACATGTGGAGGGAAAGTGAGGTATCATTCTATTGTACTGATAAGTGCAACTGCGGCTTTAAAGAGTGTAGAACTTGTCCACTTCCTTAAGGAGTATTAAATAAGTAATCAGAGTCACAAAGTTCAGCCATATCAAAGCTGGGCTTTTCAAAATATATATTTATATATTTATTTATTTGGCTGAACCTGGTCATAGTTGCAGCATGTGGGATCTAGTTTCCTGCGCAGATCAGACCCAGGCTCCCTGCCTTGGGAGTATGGAGTCTTAGCCACAGGACCACCAGGGGAGTCTCAAAGCTGAGCTTCCTGAGCTTCCAGCTTAAGAAGTTAATTTCACGTGTTAATCTGCCCCTTAAATAATGGGCATTAAAGACCTTTGGCATGTGGAGGTGGGCTTCTGGCCACAGTGGTCTCCTAACTGGCTTCTCTATTTACACATGAATCCCCTTTAGTCCCTGGAAAAGGGATAGGCTACCCACTCCAGTATTCTTGGGCTTACCTGGTGGCTTAGACAGTAAAGAATCTGCCTGCAATGTGGGAGGCTTGGTTTCGATCCCTGGGTTAGGAAGATCCCCTGGAGGAGGGCATGGCAACCCACTCCAGTATTCTTGCCTGGAGAATCCCTTGGATGGAGGAGCCTGGTGGGCTACAGTCCATGGGGTTGCAAAGAGTTGGACATGACTGTGCAACTAAGCACACACTCTTTTAGTCCATTCTTCAGATCCAGCCAGAGTAGTCTTTAAAACATGAATATAGTCCTATCCTTCTCTCCTAACCCCCATATTTCCATAGCAACCATCCTATCTAAAAGCAAATTCATGATTCTCTCATTCTGAACTCCAAGGCCCTGCAGGGTTTAGCTTCAAGAATCCTTCTTCCACTTCCTTGTGCTAAGGTAGTTACATTTGCTTCTTTCTTAAATACAAAAAGAGCACTCTGACCTTGGGCTTTGATGGAACAGTCTCCTTTCAAATGCAATTGCAATTTCTCCTTCTAAAGTTTTGTCTGGATGTTTAATTTAGGTCCCTGGCTCCTCTCAACTCTTCAGAGGTACCCCCTGTCTCTACAGAGCCCCATCCCCACCTCCATCGTCAGCTTCTTCCTCCTTACTGCTTCATTGCCAGCTCCTGGAGGGTGCCTAGCAAAAGGGAATCTCAACAATATGAGTAAAGCAATGAATAAAAGAATAGATGAACAGAGTTGAGAGGAAACAGGCCCAACAAGGTTGGATTGTTGCCCATGTTAGCTTCCCATATGGAAATATTCATCAGTGTACTGAAGATGTAGGTTAACTACCTGCTTTTGGAAGCAGTGCCATCCAAAAGATGGTTAGGAAATCTCTAACCATCTGGCTGTTTAGGTAGTTTAACATGACACATGTTAAAATTTTAGCACTAGGAAAAGTTAAAGATAAGGATTATATTCCAGAAGGAATTAGTTTGTATAAAGGAGTGTTGCAGCCAAAAAACAGAGTTGTTTTTTTTTTTCACATCTATTCCTCAACTCATTAGCTTGAACAAAAATACTATCACCATTACAAGGGCACATTGCTTTGCAACGCCAGTCATATATTTCATCCAGGAGAGATTTCATGCTAATGAATTTTTACTTTCTGCAGTTATTTGACTAATTGATTTGCCAATTTGATCATGTTCACATCTTGATCCTGTACACTGTAGGATCTCACCCACACACATTTTGTTTGAAGTAGCTCAGGTTACTTGCTGGAGACAAATGAGCAAATTACATCTACCTTAAACTAGATTGTCTCATCAAATTGATCATATGCAATATCTTTATAGGCAAATGCTTCAGGACAAGGAAACTTTATGTCATTTTTTCAGCATGCTTGAAAACTTAAAGCTTTTCCCCTATTTTTTGCTTGGTTTTCTTTTATTCCTACACACAACTTTCTCACTGATCATATGAAATGGATTTAGAAAGAATAATAATAATGAAAATGAACATTGTTCTTAACCATGAAATGAACTCCAAATTTCTTGTACCTTTGTGGAGGAAGGAAGAGCAGAATTTACCATGTTGAATGCCAGATCTAAGAACCAGGAAAGAAAGAGACTCGAAAACCGTAAGTTCCTCTGGCTGCGTTTGTAATGGCCAGACTCTGGCCTACATTTCACAGGGTTTGGTCTTTCATTTCCCGTATGTCAGTCCAACAAATTTTCAGTAGCAACTTATTTTTATTTTAGTGCTTGACAGTCTGGAGAGGGCTTTCATAAAAACTATCCCATTGGTTTCTCACAATTACTCAGTAAGACAGTTGTAATATTTATATATTTTTACATTCAACCAGCCTGAGACTCAATGAATGGCATAATCAAGAACCAAAGCAAGGGCGTTTGACTCTGCAGTCCACTTTTTTTTCCATTAAATCATACTGTTTCTTTGATTTCTAGGATTTAAAATTGCTCTGGTTGTTTACCTAGTTACTCTCTCAAGCTTCATGAGTTCAGAGCAATACTGAATGATAATCCATCCTTATAATTGCCTGATACTTCTAGCTATTGAAAAATATCAAGGTTCTAGCTATCTGAAATAATACAATGAATCTTGGGAGTTTTTAATGCCTTGTTATCAGGAAAAAAATAATTAATAAGCAAACGCTGCTATATTTATTCTTTTTCTCTGTCTAGAAATTAAGCTGGATGCACCTAAACTGTCAGTTCCTAAACCAGAATGGTCAGTAATCTTGGGACAATAAAGGTTGTTGTTTTCACAGAGTGTATGGAAGATTTAAGCTGGCTGCCTTTCAGGCTGTTGGTACATTAAATGTGGTAAGCATACATGATATGTTTGGGGTTAATTTAAACATATTTTATTCCTTGATACTGTTGTTTGTATAAAAAGAAATTAATTGAAAAAAAACCCAGGTATAGGAAATTATTTCCTAATGATTTCTAATGTTCGTGTCATTCCTGTGAACAGCGTTCATCCAAGGTCGTCATGGCAGAAGACTTCCAGTGCTTACTCACCACCACTTCCCCTCCCTTCCAGGCTCACAGAAGGCTGAAAGTCGCCCCATGTGACTACTCCTGGGTAATGGTTTATGAGAAGGAATGATGAAGTGTTGAATTGCTGGCTTGAGACCCCTCAGAGCTCTCTTCCTCTGCCTCAGCAACTAAAGAGACATCAAGTTCCAGATGGCATAGCTGCAAGAAAGAGACTCGAAATCAGCTGAGGTCCCCATGGGGAGTAGGATTTCTTGCCAAATTATGTGGGGCCATGGAATCAAGAGCGAGAAAGGAGTTTTGGGGAGTCAGGTACTGAAATATCCTACTTTAAAATCCAAAGGTTATAGTCAAAGGAGCAAGGGAATTGGATTCAGAAAATCTGAATAACATCTCATTTAATCACTGTGTCAACTTGGGGAAGTCACTGAAATTTGTTGTTTCATATTCTTCCTTTCAAAAGTAGAGATGATAAAATATTTCCTATCAGTTTTGAAAAATTACTATAAAAATCAAATTGCAAAAAAAAAAATCAAATTGCACAGTGTAGGTTGGGTCACTTTGCAATTTATATTAAAAAATGTGGTAACGTATTTTTGATTCTCCTGTAACTGCGATTTCCTGGTTAACGAAACTTCTCTTCCCAACCTCCCATTCCATTCCTATAGAAAAAGTAGACAAGGAAACCAAAGTTGAACTGTGGAATTGAAGATGATGCCATTTTTTTTTAACTCGCTACTATAATAATATTGAGGTTCTGTTCATTAAATGCAAGATTTCTTAGAATCAGGTCTTCAGATTCAGGCTCAATTCAATGACACTTAGCTGTTTCAAACTAGTTTGGTTTTCCATTCACTAGTTCTGCTCTGCAGAGAACCAAACATTCTCTTACATTTGTTTTAATATAATGTGGGATACAAAGTAAACTAGGTGTTAAGAGAGCCTGTGCTTAGTTTCTCAGTCATATCCAACTCTTTCTGACTCTGTGGACTGTAGCCTGCCAGGCACCTCTGTCCATGGGGATTCTCCAGGCAAGAATACTGGAGTGGGATGCCATAACCTCCTCCAGGGGATCTTCCCAACCCAGGGATCCAACTCAGGTCTCCCACATTTGCAGGTGGATTCTTTACCATCTGAGCCACCAGGGAAGCCCAAGAATACTGGAGTGGGTAGCCTGTCCTTCTCCAGGGGAATCTTCCCAACCCAGGAATTGAACTGGGGTCTCATGCATTGCAGGTGGATTCTTTACCAGCAAACCTACTAGGGAAGCCCCATTAAGACAGCAGCCAAGCATTTTTGGTGCAGTCAAGATGGTGGGATTGGAAGAGCCCATGCTCATCTCCTCCCAAGGACACACCAAGATTGCAACTCTTCACAGAGTAACTATCAACAACGAGAACAGGAAGACTAGGAGAAAGAATTTTCCACAACAAAAGATACAAAGAAGGAAACACAGTGAAATTCATTGGAGGGGCAGAGATGTGTTAACCCCACACCCCCAGGAGGTAACCACATGTGGGGATAATCACAGTGACAGAGGCTTTCTACAAGGCGTGAGTAGCTGAGCATCACAGAAGCTCCCTGGTCCAGGAGCTTTGCAGCAGGAAGACAAGACAAGCACTTAGAGCATCCAGCTGTGAAGGCCGACAGGGCTTGCATACGGGAGAGACGAAGGCTGCGGGAAAGAGACTCCACTCTTACAGGGACCACACAAAATCTCACACATTCCGGTCCCAGCACAGAGGCATTTGTCCAACAGGAGTCTTAAAATACCCACTTGTTCATCCTGGAGAGCCTCCCAGAGAGGCGGGAAGCATCTGGGGCTCCCCAGGTGGCAGACGCTGCAAGGAGCTCATTCTACCATGACCACGGTGAGGATTGTAAACACCACTTTGGGGTCTGCCCTCAGCCTACTAGTTCTTGCAGCTGACCCTCCCTCCAGCAGACCAGTCAAATCACTAACAATCAAGGAAATGCACATCAAAACCACAATGAGATATCACCTCACACATGTCAGAATGGCCATCATCAAAAACAAATATTAAGTGTCGATGAGGGTGTGGAGAAATGGGGGTCCTCAGTCACTACTGGTGGGAATATGAATCAGTGCAACCACTACAGAAAACAGTATGAAGCTCCCCTAAATAAAATAAAACTCTCACGGGATCCAGAAATTCCACTTGTGTATTTTTTTTCTGAAAAAAACCCAAACATTAATTTGAAATAATATATAGACCTCCAAGCTAATTGTCGCATTATTATAATAGCCATGACATGAAAACAACCTAAGTACCCATCAATGATTAATGGATAAATGTGTGATATATATATACGCAATGGAATAATATATAGCATGGAATATAATATATATTATATTATTGTATATATATACACACACACAATGGAATATTACTAATATCTTATAATTTCCACCAGCAGAAATAGACCCAGAGAGTATATTGCTAACTGAAATAAGTCAAATGAAGATAGACTATTACTGTACAATTTTATTTCCATGCAGAATCTAAAACCAAAGTAAATAAACAAACATACAACAGAAAGAGACTCATAGATTCACAGAAGTAACTGGTAGTTGCCAAAGTGTGTAGGGATGGGCAAGGAGTAAAATAGATGCTGGAGATTAAGGGGAAAAAACTTGCAGTTGCAAAATGAGTCAGCGAGATATAATATACAGCATAGGAAATTCAGCAGTAACATTGAAAGGTGACAAATGGTAACTAGACTTAACTTGGGTATCATCTTGTAGTATAAAAATATCAAATCACTCTCTTGTACAACTTGACACATAATATCATAAGCCAAGGATACTTAAATGAAAATATAAAATATAAATAATAAACAAATATACAAGTAAGTAAAATGAGAACCTTAAGTCACTTTATACTATTCCTTGGATTTGTAAACCCAGTCTCCCAGTCTAGCAAAGCAAGAAGACCAGCATGACTAGTAAGCACTCACTGGGTCTCTCCTCTACCGAGTAGTTGTACACAGCTGGGAAGAGAAGCAGGTGTTCATGCAACTAACTTTCCACATTCAAGTCCACATGAAGTTTGGCCAAGGTTTGCATCCTCCAAACCTAAGACTTGATGGGAATATGGTGTAACTCTTCAAGTTATCGTCTCGTCCTCTCCCTAATGGAGAAATAAAGCAATGCAGTCATTACAGAGGCACCCTCAGTGGTAACTGAAAGTGCTTTCTCTGAAACCAGGCTGAATTCTAGCTCCTCTACTTATCCAGTTACCCTGAGCTTGTAACTTCTTCATGCCGCAGATCTCTCATCTATAAAAGTGGATATAAAAATGGCACATTGTTTATATACATCTGTATTGAAAATTAATGATTGATTAATAATTTGGAAAATTAATCTATGCAATGTGTTTAGAGACAGGTTCAAGACATAGTGAACACTATAAGACTTACTATTGTCTCCTTTCGATCAAGCTTCAAGTTATTCTAATAGAAGCTGAAGAGAATTAGAAGCTCAAAAATATGAGAAGAGTTTGTGAGGAGACAGAGAGAAGAATTTTTGAGAACTTTTCAAAACCAATTGAAGCAACAGCAGATGAGTAAAAATGCTGCTAGAAACATTTCATGGTTTTATGATTGACTAGAGATCTATAGCACTCTTTTGTCTTTTGGGCCCAGATTTGCATTTCTTTCCATGGAACATATTTGGATAAACCAATGGCTCTGCTCTAAACTGAAATTTAATCCCCCACAAAGCTTTCTCTTCCCTTATTTCTGATAAAAATCTAAGTATTTTCCTGGTTACTGAACCATGAGACTTTCATGCCATTTTTGGATCCTGCATATCTCCCTCTTTCAAATCCATTCACTGGCCAAATCTGGTCCAGTATATTTTTCAGGAGAGTCTTTTCCATTTCTCTTCTTTTCAATTCAGTTGAGTTGCTTAGTCGTGTCTGACTCTTTGCGACCCCATGGACTGGACCACGCCAGGCCTCCCTGTCCATCACCAACTCCCGGAGCTTACTCAAACTCATGTCCATGGAGTCGGTGATGCCATTCAGCCATCTCATCCTCTGTCGTCCCCTTCTGCTCCCACCTTCAATCTTTCCCAGCATCAGGGTCTTTTCAAATGTACCAGCTCTTCACATCAGGTGGCCAGAGTATTGGAGTTTCAGCTTCAGCATCAGTCCTTCCAAAGAATATCCAGGACAGATTTCCTTTAGGATGGACTGGTTGGATTTCCTTGCTGTTCAAGGGATTCTTGAGTCTTCTCCAACACCACAGTTCAACAGCATCAATTCTATGGTGCTCAGCTTTCTTCATGGTCCAACTCTCACATCCATGCATGACCACTGGAAAAACCATAGCTTTAACTAGATGGACATTTGTTGGCAAAGTAATGTCTCTGCTTTTTAATATGCTGTCTAGGTTGGTCATAGATTTCCTTCCAAGGAGCAAGTGTCTTTTAATTTCATGGCTGTAGTCACCATCTGCAGTGATTTTGGAGACAAAATAAATAAAGTCTGTCACTGTTTCCATCGTTTCCCCATCTATTTGCCAGGAAGTGATGGGACCAGATGCCATGATCTTAGTTTTCTGAACGCTGAGTTTCAAACCAACTTTTTCACTCTGTTCTTTCAATTTTATCAAGAGGCTCTTTAGTTCTTCTTTGCTTTCTGCCATACGGGTGGTGTCATGTGCATATCTGAGGTTATTAATATTTCTACCGGTTAACTTGATTCCAGTTTGTGCTTCATCCAGTCCAGCATTTCTCATGATATATTCTGCATATAAGTTTCATATACAGCCTTGACGTACTCCTGTCCCAATTTGAAACCATTCTGTTATTCCATGCCTAGTTCTAACTGTTGCTTCTTGACCTGCATAAGAATTTCACAAGGGACAGGTAAGGTGGTCTGGTATTGTCATCTCTTTAAGAATTTTCCACAGTTTGTTCTGCCAGAGGCTTTGGCATAGTCAATAAAGCAGCAGTAGATGTTTTTCTGGAACTATTTTGCTTTTCCAATAATCCACCAGGTGCTGGCTATTCAATCTCTGGTTCCTCTGCCTTTTCTAAATCCAGCTTGAAAATCTTGTAAGTTCACAGTTCACATCCTGATGAAGCCTGGCTTGGAGAATTTTGAGCATTACTTTGCTAGCGTATGAGATGAGTACAATTGTGTGGTAGTTTGAACATTCTTTGACATTGTCTTTCTTTGGGATTGGAATGAAAACTGACTTTTCCAGTCCCGTGGCCACTTCTGAGTTTTCCAAATTTGCCGACATATTGAGTGCAGCACTTTCACAGCATCATCTTTTAGGATTTGAAATAGCTCAACTGAAATTCCTTCACCTCCACTAGCTTTGTTCGTAGTGATACTACCTAAGGCCCACTTGACTTCTCATTCTAGGATGTCTGGCTCTAGGTGAGTGATCACACCATCGTGATTATTTGGGTCATGAAGATCTTTTTTGTATAGCTCTTCTCTGTATTCCTGCCACCTCTTCTTAATATCTTCTACTTCTGTTAGGTCCATACCATTTCTGTCCTATATTGTGCCCATCTTTGCAAGAATATTTCCCTTTGTATCTCTTATTTTCTTGAAGAGATGTCTAGTCTTTCCCATTCTATTGTTTTCCTCTATTTCTTTGACTGATCACTGAGATAGGCTTTCTTCTTGCTATTCTCTGGAACTCTATGTTCAAATGGGTATATCTTTCCTTTTCTCCCTTGCCTTTAGCTTCTCTTCATTTCTCAGGTATTTGTAAGGCCTCCTCAGACAACCTTTTGTCTCTTTGCACTTCTTATTCTTTGGGATGGTCTTAATCACTGCCTCCTATATGATGTCATGAACCTTCGTCCATAGTTCTTCAGGTACTCTGTCTATCAGATTTAATCCCATGAATCTATTTGTCACTTCCACTGCATAATCATAAGGGATTTGATTTAGTTCATTCCTGAATGATCTAGTGGTTTTCCCTATGTTCTTCAATTTAGGTCTGAATTTGGCAATAAGCAGTTCATGATCTGAACCACAATCAGCTCCTGGTCTTGTTTTTGCTGACTGTATAGAGCTTCTCCATCTTCAGCTGCAAAGAATATAATCAATCTGATTTTGGTATTAACCCCTGGTGATGTCCATGTGTAGAGTCTCTTCTTGTGTTGTTGGAAGAGGTTGTTTGCTGTGACCAGTGCATTCTCTTGGCAAAACTCTATTAGCCTTTGCCCTGCTTCATTCTGTACTCCAAGGCCAAACTTGCCCATTACTCCAGGTATTTCTTGACTTCCTACTTTTGCATTCCAGTCCCCTATAATGAACAGAACACCTTTCTTGGGTGTTAGTTCTAGAAGGTCTTGTAGGTCTTCATAGAACCATTCAACTTCAGAACAAGACCCAGTTTTCCCCTCAGTCAGTCTCTCCCATCAGGAAACTTACATAAGCCTCTTATAGTTTTCCATCGTGGGGCAAACAGACTGAAAACCATGATCACAGAAAACTAACCAATCTAATCCCATGGACCACGGCCTTCTTTAACTCAGTGAAACTATGAGCCATGCTGTGTAGGGCCACTCAAGACGAACAGGTCATGGTGGAGAGTTCTGACAAAATGAGATCCACTGGAGAAGGGAATGGCAAGCCACTTCAGTATTTTCACCTTGAGAACTCCATGAACAATATGAAGGGGCAGAAAGATAGGACACTGAAAGATGAACTCCCCAGGTCGGTAGGTGCCTAATATGCCATTGGAGATCAGTGGAGAAATAACTCCAGATAGAATGAAGAGATGGAGCCAAAGGAGAAACAGCACCCAGTTGTGGCTGTGACTGGTGGTGAAAATAAAGTCTGATACTGTAAAGAGAATATTGCATGGGAAACTATAATGTTAGGTCCATGAATCAAGGCAGATTGGAAGTGGTCAAACAGGAGATGGCAAGAGTGAACATCAACATTTTAGGAATCAGTGAACTAAAATGGACTGGAATAGGTGAATTTAACTCAGATGACCATTATATCTACTGCTGTGGGCAAGAATCCCCTAGAAGAAATGGAGTAGCCATCACAGTCAACACAAGAGTCTGAAATGAAGTACTTGGATGCAATCTCAAAAACGACAGAATGATCTCTGTTTGTTTCCAAGGCAAACCCTATCTGTTTACATATCCATAAACAAATATGTATATCTGTTTTTCCCTTCTTAGAAGCTATAATGATTCTTTAGCAAAAGATATTCAAAGTAGCATGAAAATCAATGTTAGTGAGCTCGGATCCAACAAGAAATTCCTGACTTTCAGGTCATTATGTAATAACTGAAGAATGCTTTGAAATGAATATCATTTTTTATGTTTGTTATTTCTAAATGTTTCAACATTTACCCATCCTGAATTTTATAAGGGTCTCCACAGTGAATGTGCATGTGTGTATAGAGTCACACACACACATATAAAGAAAGCAAGGGAAAGGAGGGTGCCTGTCACCTTCAACGGTATATGCATAAAAATGCAGGAGAGAAGGGACTGGAAACATAGGAGCAAAGAGACAGGAAATGTCAAGCTTGATAGGTCATGCTGAGGGGAACCAGTTTTTAAAGAATTGTTTGAATGCTACTGCAGTAACATTTAATTTTACATTGTTTTTAAGTCTCTAAAAGCTAAGCTGATCACATGAGTCACAGACTTGTCTAACTCAGTGAAACTATGAGCCATGCCATTTAGGGCCACCCAAGTTGGATGGGTCATGTGGAGAGTTCTGACAAAACGTGGTCCACTGGAGAAGGGAATGGCAGTATTCTTGCCTTGAGAACCCCATGAACAGTGTGAAAAGGCAAAAAGATACGACACTGGAAGATGAACTCCACAGGTCAGGAGTTGCCAAATATGCTACTGGAGAAGAGTAGAGAAATAACTCCAGAAAGAATGAAGAGACAGAACCAAAGTAAAAACAACTCCCAGTTGTGGATGTGACTGGTGATAGAAGTAATATTTGATGCTGTAAAAAACAATATTGCATTGAAACCTGCAATGTTAGGTCCATGAATCAAGATAAATTGGAAGTGGGCAAACAGGAGATGGCAAGAGTGAATGTCAACATTTTAAGAATCAGTGAACTAAAATGGACTGGAATGGGTGAATTTAACTCAGATGACCATTATATCTACTACTGTGGGTAAGAATCCCTTATAAGAAATAGTGTAGCCATCATAGTCAAGAAAAGAGTCTGAAATGCAGTACTTGGATGCAATCTCAAAAATGACAGAATGATATCTGTTCGTTTCCAAGGCAAACCATTCAATATCAGAGTAATCAAAGACTATGCCCCAACCAGTAATGCTGAAGAAGCTGAAGCTGAATGGTTCTATGAAGACATACAAGATCTTCTAGAACTAACACCCCCAAAAGATTTCCTGTTCATTATAGGGGACTGGAACACAAAAGTAGGAAGACAAGAGATACAAGGCCTTGGAGTGCAAAATGAAACAGGGCAAAGTCTAATAGAGTTTTCCCAAGAGAACGCACTGGTTGTATCAAACACCCTCTTTCAACAACAGAAAAGAAGACTCTACACATGGACATCAGCAGAGGTCAATAGCAAAATCAGACTGATTATATTCTTTGCAGCCAAAGATGGAGAAGTTCTATACAGTCAGCAAAAACAAGATCAGGAGCTGACTATGGCTCACATCATGAATTCCTTATTGCCAAATTCAAACTTATGTTGAAGAATGTAGGGAAAACCACTAGATCATTCAGGTATGACCTAAATCACCTCCCTTATGATTATACAGTGGAAGTGACAAATAGATTTATGGGATTAGATGTGATAGACTGCCTGATGAACTATGGATGGAGGTTTGTGACATTGTGCAGCAGGCAGTGATCAAGACTATCCCCAAGAATAAGAAATGCAAAAATGCAAAAAAGCTGTCTGAGGAGGCCTTACAAATAACTGAGAAATGAAGAGAAGCTAAAGGCGAAGGAGAAAAGGAAAGATATACCCATTTGAATGCAGAATTCCAGAGAATAGCAAGAAGAGATAAGAAAGCTTTCCTCAGTGATCAATCAAAAAAATAGAGGGAAACGATACAATAGATGAGACTAGAGATCTCTTCAAGAAAATTTGTGATACCGAGGGATTATTTCATGCAATGATGGGCTCAGTAAAGGACAGAAATTTATGGACCTAACAGAAGCAGATGACTATGCCAAAGCCTTTGACTGTATGGATCACAATAAACTGTGGGAAATTGTGAAACAAATGGGAATACCAGACCATGACCTCTTGAGAGAGACCTGTATGCAGGTCAGGAAGCAACTGTTAGAACTAGACATGGAACAACAGAATTGTTCCAAATAGGAAAAGGAGTACATCAAGGCTGTATATTGTCACCCTACTTATTTAACTTATATGCAGATTACATCATGAGAAATGCTGGGCTGGAGGAAGCACAAGCTGGAATCAAGATTGCCGGGAGAAATATCAGTAACCTCAGATATGCAGATGACACCACCTTGATGGCAGAAAGTGAAGAACTAAAGAGCCTCTTGATGAAAGTGAAAAAGGAGAGTGAAAAGTTTGCTTAAAGCTCAGAATTCAGAAAACTAAGATCATGGCATCTGGTCTCATCACTTAATGGCAAATAGATGGGGAAACACTGGAAACAGTGGCTGGCTTTATTTTTAGGGGCTCCAAAATCACTGCAGATGGTGATTACAGCCATGAAATTAAAAGACGCTTTCTCCTTGGAAACAAACTTATGACTAACATAGACAGTATATTAAAAAGCAGAGACATTACTTTGTCACCAATGTCTGTCTAGTCAAGGCTATGGTTTTTCCAGTAATCATGTATGGATATGAGAGTTGGACTATAAAGAAAGCTGAGCACTGAAGAATTGATGTTTTTTCAACTCTGGTGTTGGAGAAGACTCTTGAGAGTCCCTTGGACTTCAAGGAGATCCAACCAGTCCATCCTAAATGAGATCAGTCCTGGGTGTTCATTGGAAGGACTGATGTTGAAGCTGAAACTCCAGTACTTTGGCCACCTGATGTGAAGAGCTGACTCATTTGAAAAGACTCTGCTGCTAGGAAAGATTGAGGGCAGGAGAAGGGGGTGAAGAGGATGAGATGGTTGGATGGCATCACCAACTCAGTGGACATGAGTTTGGGTAAACTCTGGGAGTTGGTGATGGACAGGGAGGCCTGGCATGCTGCGGTTCATGGGGTCGCAACGAGTCAGACACGACTGAGCAACTGAACTGAACTGAACAGAAGCAGAAGATATTGAGAAGAGGTGGCAAGAACACACAGAAGAACTATACAAGAAAGATCTTCATGACCCTGATAATCACAATGGTGTGATCACTCACTTAGAGCCAGACATCCTGGAATACGAAATCAAGTGGGCTTTAAGAAGCATCACTATGAACAAAGCTAGTGGAGGTGATAGAATTCCACTTGAGCTATTTCAAATCCTAAAAGATGATGCTGTGAAAGTGCTACACTCAATATGACAGCAAATTTGGAAAACTCAGCAGAGGACACAGGACTGGAAAAGGTCAGTTTTCATTGCAATCCCAAAGAAAGGCAATGCCAAAGAGTGTTCAAACTACTGCACAATTGCACTCATTGTACATGCTAGCAAAGTAATGCTCAAAATTCCCCAAGTGAGGCTTCAACAGTGTATGAACCGAGAACTTCCAGATATTGAAGTTGGATTTAGAAAAGGCAGAGGAACCAGAGATCAAATTGCCAACATTTGTTGGATCATCGAAAAAGCAAGAGAGTTCCAGAGAAACATCTACTTCTGCTTTATTGACTATGCCAAAGCCTTTGACTGTGTGGGTCACAACAGACTGGAAAATTCTTAAAAGAGATGGAAATACCAAACAACCTCACCTGCCTCCTGAGAAACCTGTGTTCAGGTCAGGAAGCAACAGTTAGAACTGGACATGGAACAACAGACTGGTTGCAAATTGGGAAAGGAGTATATCAGGGCTGTATTGCCACCCTGATTATGTAACTTATATGCAGAGTACATCATGTGAAATGCCAAACTCAGTGGGGCACAAGCTGGAATCAAGATTGCTGGGAGAAATATCAATAATCTCAGATATGGTAATGACACCACACTTATGGCAGAAAGCAAAAAACTAAAGAGCCTCTTTATGAAAGTGAAAGAGTGGATTGAAAAAGTTGACTTAAAACTCAACATTCAGAAAACAGGATCATCGCATTCAGTCCCATCATTTCATGGTAAAAAGGTGGGGAAATAATGGAAACAGTGAGATACTCTATTTGGGGGAGCTCCAAAATCATTGCAGATGGTAATTGCAGCCATGAGATTAAAAAACGCTTTCTCCTTGAAACAAAAGCTACGACCAACTTAGACAGCATATTAAAAAGCAGCGACATTACTCTGCCAATAATGGTCCATCTCATCAAAGCTATGATTTTTCCAGTAGTTATGTATGGATGTGAGAGTTGGACTATAAAGAAAGCTGAGCGCCGAAGAATAGATGCTTTTGAACCGTAGTATTGGAGAAGACTCTTAAGAGTTCCTTGTATAGCAAGGAGAGCCAATCTCTAATTTTTAAAGAAATATTTTTGTTAAATTAGCAATAAAAACAAAAATTTATGTATGTGTACATATACATATGAGGTTTCCCAGATAGCACAGTGGTAAAGAATCTGCTTGCCAGTGCAGGAGATGCAAGAGATGCAGGTTTGATCCCTGGGTAAGGAAGATCCCCTGGAGAAGGGAAATACTACCCACTCCAGAATTCTTGCCTGGGGAATTCCATGGACAGAAGAACCTGGTCCAACCTATTGTCCATGGAGTCATGAAACAGTTGGAAATGACTGAGCATACATATATTTATTAACAAGATTCGTCTTTATGATAATGAGTAACTTTTGGATACGTTTACTCAAAATTATTGCAAAAAGAAAATGCTACCAATGATTATTAATTTTATTCAAGAGACATTTAGATGTGTTTAAAAAATAGCCACAAATACATGTGCAAGTTATGATATTTATTTAGTCTTCAGAAAAAGCTGCTTGAGTGCATAGATTTAAGGCACCCATCTTTTTGTGCTCCCCAAACTCATCACACTCAGGTTGATTGTAATGCTTGCAACATTGTTTTGTAATTGCTTCCTTTCCTATTTCACTGATTAGCTCCTCCATGCATGAGAGCCTCACTTCTCTTTGCATCCTATGCAGAGTTCTTCCACATAGTTTTGGTGTGACAAATGTTTATAGAATAAATAACTGAATGAATAAGTTTTATTTTTTAACAAGTGGTATTATATTATTCTGCTGTTGTGAGATTATTCTTAGCACTCCTAAAGTATGTTAATTTTCTTATCCCAGTGAGATTTTGTATAATGATTAATTTCAAATGTATATTTCACCTAAAGAAAGTATATTTCGGGGGGGGGGGGCTGTTGAAAGAGTAAATAAATTCACCTAAGTGTTATTTTGTTAAAAAGTCAATTTAATGTTACCAATTAGTTTAAATTGTGAAATTAATATTTAAGAGTTATAATCATTAAAATTATGTAAGTAACTAAATTGGTTTCAGAGGCTGTAAATGTCATAATACTCACCGAAGGATGTTAACTTGCAATCATCTTTGAAGGAGCTTAAAATTTGTTTCCAACAAATTATACTATCTTTCAATCTTCTGAGAAATGTCTGGAATTTGAATTTTTTTAATAAATTATATTCACAATTCTCCTCCCAACCCAAATACATTCCATGACAGGAAAAGTCTGAAGTCAGTGTCTTATAAAATGTGAATTACTATGCATTTTATTATCAATAATAATATATGTAAAATCACTCACAGACTACCCTTAAAGCTTTGCATTCCCAGATAACATCAAAGTAGAGATTTTTAATTGCAGAAAATGTTGTGACATTAGGTATACTTGAAGTCATTCCTTACACTTTTTGATCAATCTTGTGATGCTACATGTTCCAAGTCAACCTCACTCTTCTTGAATCCTCAGTTTAAACTCACCACTTGGAATTCTATTTTTCATTTTGAAATTTAGCTAGCATCACTTTCCCCTTTTGTGTCTAGAATTTGCTAAATCCTGATGGTTATGTCAAGGCTGTATGTTGTCACCCTGCTTATTTAAATTATAGGCAGAGTACATCATGAGAAACACTGGGCTGGAAGAAGCACAAGCTGGAATCAAGTTTGCCGGGAGAAATATCAGTAACCTCAGATATGCAGATGACACCACTCTTATGGCAGAAAGTGAAGAAGAACTAAAGAGCCTCTTGATGAAAGTGAAAGAGGAGAGTGAAAAAGTTGGCTTAAAGCTCAACATTCAAAAACTAAGATCATGTCATCCGGTCCCATCACTTCTTGGCAAATAGATGGGGAAACACTGGAAACAGTGGCTGACTTTATTTTGGGGGGCTCCAAAATCACTGCTGATGGTGATTGCAGCCATGAAATTAAAAGACGCTTACTCCTTGGAAGGAAAATTATGACCAACCTAGACAGCATATTAAAAAGCAGAGACATTACTTTGCCAACAAAGCTCTGTCTAGTCAAGGCTATGGTTTTCCCAGTGGTCGTGTATGGATGTGAGAGCTGGACTATAAAGAAAGCTGAGTGCTGAAGAATTGATGCTTTTGAACTGTGGTTCAAAACTGTGGAGAAGACTCTTGAGAGTCCCTTGGACTGCAAGGAGATCCAACCAGTCCATCCTAAAGGAGATCAGTCCTGGGTGTTCATTGGAAGGACTGATGCTGAAGCTGAAACTCGAATACTTTGACCACCTGATGCGAAGAGCTGACTCATTTGAAAAGACCCTGATGCTGGGAAAGATTGAGGGCAGGAGGAGAAGGGGACGACAGAGGATGAGATGGTTGGATGGCATCATCGACTTGATGGGCATGGGTTTGGGTGGACTCAGGGAGTTGGTGATGGACGGGGAGGCCTGGCGTGCTGCAGCTCTTGGGGTCACAAAGAGTCAGACACGACTGAGCGACTGAACAGAACCGATGGTTATGATTCAGGAATCTCAAGGGCGTTCCTTTTGTCCTTGAGAAGATTTGTCCTTGGAAAATTTTCCCAAGTCAGAGACGCTCTCTTCAAGAAATAGCTGACTTGACATATTTTTGAAATGAATGTATTTAAAGACATGCAAAATGTTCAAGTGGTTCTTCTGAATGGTAGAATTCTAGGTGGTTTTAACATTTTTTTCTTTTACTTGACAATGTTTTCCAAGTTTTGTGATATGAATCTCATTAATTGAATAAGAAAAATTAAAGTTAGTTCATAGTATCTCTAGAGGTAGATAGAGATGAAAACTTATAATTGTACTAAGATTATCTGTACTTGCTCTATACAGGATACTCAACTCAATTATTTCCTGCAACATACTGATGAAGTGGGTACTATTCTTCAAAAAGGGTGGCATTTATAGGTTGTTTCTGTGTAAAGGTATGTTGTAAGGGTGAGGTGGGTGTCAACAAAGCAAGGAACAAAAAGAAACACAGTGTATTGAAAACACCTGGGATATGAAGGGAACAGTGGGTCCAGAATGAGTCTGGATTTAAAGGCCAGGTCTAGAGGCTCAGGAAGAATGTTTGTCTTTACCATAAGGGAAATGTTATCCCATTGAAACATTGTAGCAGATAATTGATATCATTAGACAAGGAAATGGCAACCACTTCAGCATTCTTGCCTGGAGAACAGTCATGGACAGAGGCGGTTGGTGGACTACATACAGTCCATGGGGTCACAAGACTGGGACACAACTTAGTGACTGAACAGAAATGACAGCAATTGATACCATCAGATTTTCACTTTCAACGTATCATTCTGTCTGCAACATGGAAACGAACAGAAAGGAGAGAATAGTTGATAAAGAAGACCCATGGCCCAGGCGGCCTCTGTTGCTGGCTTTGAAAGAAAAAGAAAGGAATCCAGAAATATACTGGAGATGAGATTTGTGAAGTCAGGTGTTGGGATCCTTATTGAGAATAAAGGAGGAAGAGGTGAAAAGGAGATCTGCAAGTCACCTGCTGGTACAAGCGGCTACATGATGGTGACATTCATCACAATGGAACTTGGAAGAGGATCAGCACTGGAGGCAAAGATTGCAAGGTATGTGTTGGCCACGCTGAACATGTGCTGCCCTTGAGTTTCTTAAGTGAAGGGATTAAGCTGGAAATTAGGTGCTTCTGATCCACAACTCAGAGAAAGAACTTGAATTAGAGATCAAAGTGCCTTAAATTACTGGGCATAGGTCAGTGTCTCTGGCATAAATGAGGGAAAAAAGAAGTGATAGACAAGATAAGACATTATGTCTTACTTGAAGCTAACACTGCTAACACTGCTTGCAGTCCAAGGAACTCTCAAGAGTCTTCTCCGACACCACATTTCAGAAGCAGCAATCCTTTGGCGCTCAGCTTTCTTTATAGTCCAACTCTCACATCCATACATGACTTACTGGAAAAACCATAACTTTGACTAGATGGACCTTTGTTGACAAAGTAATGTTTCTGCTTTTTAAAATTCTGTCTAGGTTGATCATAGCTTTTCTTCCAAGGAGCAAGCATCTTCTAATTTCATGGCTGCAGTCACCATCTGCAGTGATTTTGGAGCCCAAGAAAATAAAGTCTGTCACGATTTCCATAGTTTCCCCGTCTATTTGCCATGAAGCGATGAGACTGGATGCCATCATTTTTGTTTTTGAATGTTGAGTTTTAAGCCAGTGTTTTCACTCTCCTCTTTCACTTCCATCAAGAGGCTCTTTAGTTCTTCTTCACTTTCTGCCATAAGAGTGGTGTCATCCGCACATCTGAGGTTATTGATATTTCTCCTGACAATCTTGATTCCAGCCTGCACTTCATCCAGCCTGGCATTTCACATGATGTATTCTGCATATAAGTTACATAAGCAGGGTGACAATATAGAGCCATGACATAGTCCTTTCCCAATTTGGAAACTGTCTGTTGTTCCATGTCCAGTTCTAAGTGCTGCTTCTTTACCTGCATACAGATTTCTCAGGAGGCAGGTCAGGTTGTCTAGTATTCCCATCTCTTTAAGAATTTTCCACATTTTGTTGTGATCCACACAGCCTTTGGTGTAGTCAATGAGGCAGAAGTAGATTTTTCTCTGGAACTCTCTTGCTTTTTCCATGATCCAATGGTTGTTGACATTTTGATCTCTGGTTCCTCTGCCTTTTCTAAATCCAGCTTGAACATCTGGAAGTTCATGGTTCATATATGGTTGAATCCTCACTTGGAGAATTTTGAGCATTACTTTGCTAGCGTGTGAGATGAGTGCAATCTTGTGGTAGTTTGAACATTGTTTGGCATTGCCTTTCTTTGGGATTGGAATGAAAACTGACTTTTTCCAGTCCTGTGGCCACTGTTGAGTTTTCCAAGTTTGCTGGCATATTGAGTGTAGCACTTTCACAGCATCATCTTTTAGGATTTGAAATAGCTCAACTGGAATTCCATTACCTCCACTAGCTTTGTTTGTAGTGATGCTTCTGAAAGCCCATTTGACTTCGTATTCCAGGATGTCTGGCTCTAGGTGAGTGATCACACCATTGTGATGATCTGGGTCATGAAGATCTTTTTTGTATAGTTCTTCTGTGTATTCTTGCCACCTCTTCTAAACATCTTCTAATGCTGTTAGGTCCATACCATTTCTGTCCTTTATTGTGATCATCTTTGCATGAAATATTCCCTTTGTATATCTAATTTTCTTTAAAAGGTGTCTAGTCTTTCCCATTCTATTGTTTTCCTCTATTTCTTTGCATTGATCACTGAGAAAGGCTTTCTTATCTCTCCTTGCTCTTCTTTAGAACTCTGCATTTGATGGGCATATCTTTCTTTTTCTCCTTTGTCTTTCACTTCTCTTCTTTTCTCAGCTATTTGTAAGGCTTCTTCAGAGAAACATTTTGCATTTTTGCATTTTGGGGGGAGGGATGGTCTTGACCACTGGCTGCTGTACAATGTCAGGAACCTCTGTCCATAGTTCTTCAGGCACTCTGTATAACAGATCTAGTCCCTTGAATCTATCTCTCACTTCTCTGCTCTCCCTGCCACTGCCCCAGGCTCTGCGCTGCCAGGCAGCACAGGAAGTGAGCTGGGGTGATCTGGTGTGTCACCAGTGGGGGAAGCCGCCTCCCTGGGGAAGCCGCCAGCCCAAGGGGCCTTCGGAATGCACCGGAGTCCAGAGGTTATTACATTAGTGATAATCAAATTATGACATAGTGGCCTGAAACCCCATAGTGAGTCCAGGAAAATACACATGGGTTGGTGTTAGACTAAAATACAAAGTGAAAGAAAAGGAGTGGAAATTAATGCAGATAAGTAGATTAATGAGTTTCAGTTAAAGCAAATTTGCTTTAAAACCAATTTGCATGGGAGTATGAATACCATCTGGCAGGAGGGGTGGAGCAGTTGAAGAATATTGGCTGAGAAGATGCATGACTTGGTTTGTATTTTAGGCGGGGCACTCTGACAGGAACTTAGCAGATGAATACAAGAGCAAAATGGCAGGAAAGATGAAAACCTGAGAAGCAGCTCTTGCATTTGTCTGGACAAGGTGCTGAGACTAAATAATTGAAATATGGAAAAGGCAGGCAGAAATTATTTAGGACACAGGATGCTGCATTTGTCAGGAAATGAGAGTGAAGAGGAAGAGCCTGTGGAGTGACTTGAAGGCTTCTAGTTTTGAAGACAAGATGATTGCAGTGCCATTTATAGTGTGTAGCATACTTGGGGAGGAGTTTCCATGTTGGACCTGCTGAATGACCATGGAAAGAACCAGGAGTATGATTAACCAACATTTAAGAAATGAGTGAAAAAAACTTTACGGTCTGATTTGAGCAGGAAATAAATATTTATGAATCATCAGCACATAAGCAATTGTCAGAAGTAGGAGAATAGGTGAAATTGCATAATTAACCTCAACAAAACAATGGGACCAAGATAGTTTAGTAAGGAACTCAGATTTTAAGGGTTAGGCTGAGAAAAAGATGCCAAAAATAAAAAGAAAACAAAGGTCAGAGTTTTTGAAGAGGACCATGAGAAGCCAACATTTTCAGGAGTGTGAGGTCAAGGTTGTCAGATGCATTTTTATTGTTGTTGTTTTTCCATCATTCAGTCTTGTCCAATTCTTTGTGACCCCATGGACTGAAGCATACTTTCGCAGTCCTTCACTAGCTACTGGAGTTTGCTCAAACTCACATCCATTGAGTCAATGCTGCCATCCAACCATCTCATCTTCTGTCACCTCCTCTTCTCCTGTCCTCAGTCTTTCCCAGCATCAGGGTTTTATCCAATGAGTCCACTCTTTGCATCATTGACCAAAACATTGTAGCTTCAGTTTCAGTCCTTCCAATGAATATTTAGGGTTGATCTCCTTTAGGACTGACTAGTTTAATCTCCTTGCAGTTCAAGGGACTCTCAAGAGTCTTCTCCAACACCATAGCTCAAAAGCATCAATTCTTCAGCATTCAGCCTTCTTTATGGTCCAACTCTCACATCTGTAGATGACTACTGTAAAAACCATAACTTTGACTATACAGACCTTTGTGGGAAAAAGTACTATCTTTGCTTTTTAATACACTTTCTAGGTGTGTCATAGATGAAGGTGAAAGACAAGAATGAAAAAGCTGGCTTAAAACTCAACATCAAGAAAATGATCATGGCATTTGGTCCCATCACTTCATGGCAAGTAGATGGGGAAAATAGAAACAGCATCTTTTTTGGATACTTTCAAATTCCTTTATGATGATATTCTATGAAATCAATAATAGAGAGTTCTAGTATGCTATAGTGGTGAAAACCCACTATTCCCCATCCCTCCTGCTTATTATAACTAAAAAAAAAAATCTGAACAAAAAAATAAATAAACTGGAAACACCTGAAAAGTGAAAGTTAAAGTGTTAGTTGCTCAGCCGCATCCAACTCTTTGCCACGCCATGGACTGTAGTCCACCAGGCTGTTCTGCCCATGGGGTCTCCAAGCAAGAATACTGGAGTGGGTAGCCATTCCCTTCTACAGGAGATCTTCCCAACCCAGGAGGTGAACCTGGGTCTCTGGCATTGCAGGCAGATTCTTTACCATCTGAGCCACCAGTTAAGGTCTGAAACACCTATTACCTGGATAGTAGTATAAAAAGTAAATGAAAACAGGCAAATTGTGGAGGGAAGTCAAAATTATGAAGACCCAAATGACAAGAGAGTGAGTTTTCCATGTTTTAAAAGACTTTATTCCAAGAGTAGACACAAGTCACAGGTTGTTCACAGCAATCTAGTGGCAAAAACCTCAAGAGAAATTCCAGTTTCTGCACAGAGGATCTAGGAAATGGACCCCTGTGGATGGAGAGAGTGTGAAGAATAATTACTACAGGTTCAATTGCTCTCTCATTAAAAAGAGCACTTATCTGAAATTTAAGAGGCTGATTCTCATGCCTGATTTGCTAATTTAGATCTGTCTGATTCAACATTTTTGAGCATTTGTATTATACTGTGGATAAAAAATGATTATTATGACACTTTCATGTTTAATTTATCAAAACTGTGATAAATACCAACTATAGCAATTTACTCAAGAGCTTTAATAGATCATAGATCATAAATGTGTACTTACATATGAGTTATTGGTATTATTCAAACTTAATTTCTGTTGGTTTATCAACTCTGACACTTTTACAGTGTGAGCCTATATTCTATACATCATCTGAACTGTGTCCAGTTCAACTAATTCTCATGAGATGGCTTATCTCTGTATCTTAAATGCAATTGTTATTTGATCAGCTGACATCATATTGTAAGTGTAATTTTTTCCTTGATTCTGTCTATCTTTTATAAGATACAAGATGTAAGATGCAATTATAGATGTAGCATCCCACTCTCTGCTATCAGATGCTTTACTTAAAGCCCTGTGTCTCAAAAGCAAGGAAAACCTATTTATTGATGATGGAAGTCTGCCTTCTATGGCCTGTGACATCTTCACATTTTCATTTTACAGCATAATTATAGTTCTGAGAGGTTTGTGAACCAACCTAATCACACGGAATTCATATCATTTAGACTGTTAGCACCTTTCATTATTATGACCTTTGAGTAATGGCTTCTGAATCAGTGCCACTGGAATAAGAGCTTGATTTTTTTCTCTTTATAGTACTATTCAGAATAATTACTGTTTTTTATATAATCATTGGGAACCAGATGTTCAGGTATAATTGAAAACATCTCTATGAATTTTCTTTCAGATAAACAGTGTTCTGGATATTTCATAAAGAAATGAGTCCAATTGTAACCACAAAAATGATGGTATTTTTTCTCTCTTCCCTCTCCCCTGCCCCTGCTTCTCCTGCCCCTTATGTGTCTCCATCACTCTGTCTCCCTCTCTTTCCTTCTCTCCCCTTTAAAGCTATTTCTTAAAATGCTTTTCATTTTTTAAAATGAAGTATTAACCATTAAATAATATTCATCCTCCATAATTAAATCTAAACTTTCCAAAGCATTTTCAAAATTGTTGATGTTCAGTCACTCAGTCATGCCTGACTCACTGTGACCCCATGGACTGCAGCACACCATGCTTCCCTGTCCTTCACCATCTCCAGGAACTTGTTTAAACTCATGTCCATCGAGTCGGTGATGCCATCCAACCATCTCATCCTCTGTCATCCCCTTCTCCTCCTGCCTTCAATCTTTCCCAGCATCAGGGTCTTTTCCAATGAGTCAGCTCTATGATCGGGTGGCCAAAGTATTGGAGCTTCAGTTTCAGCATCAGTCCTTCCAATGAATATTCAGGACTGATTTCCTTTAGGATGGACTGATTGGATCTCCTTGCTGTCCAAGGGAGTCTCAAGAGTCCTCTCCAGTGTCACAGTTCAAAAGCATCAATTCTTTGGCGTTCAGTTTTTTTATGGTCCAACTCTCACACTCATACGACTCCTGGAAAAACCATAGTCTTGACTAGATGGACCTTTGTCGATAAAGTAATGTCTCTGATTTTTAATATGCTGTCTAGGTTGGTCTTGGCTTTTCTTCCAAGGAGCAGGCATCTTTTAATTTCATGGCTCCATCACCATCTTCAGTGATTTTGGAGCCCAAGAAAATAGTCTGTCACTATTTCCATTGTTTCCCATCTCTTTGTTATGAAGTGATGGGACCACATGCCATGATCTTTGTTTTTTGAATGTTGAGTT
This sequence comes from Okapia johnstoni, assembly GCA_024291935.2. NCBI lineage: Eukaryota > Metazoa > Chordata > Mammalia > Artiodactyla > Giraffidae > Okapia > Okapia johnstoni. The sequence goes on along the minus strand of JAGTYA010000027.1, from coordinate 1,025,847 downwards.
TTAAGCCTGCTTCTTCACTCTCCTCTTTCAACTTCATCAAGAGGCTCTTTAGTTCCTATTCACTTTCTGCCATAAAGGTAATAATTTCATCTGCATATCTGATGTTATTGATATTTCTCCCTGCAGTCTTGATTACAGCTTGTGCTTCATCTAGCCCAGCATTTCACATAATGTACTATGCATATGTTAGATAAGCAAGGTGAGTATATACAGCCTTGATGTACTTTTTTCCCAATTTTGAACCAGTTCGTTGTTCCTTGTCTGGTTCTAACTGTTTCTTCTTGACCTGCATATAGGTTTCTCAGGAGACAGGTGAAAGAAAGTGAAAGTTCAAGTCGCTCAGTCATGTCCAACTCTTTGCAACCCTATGGACTATACAGTCCATGCAATTCTCCAGGCCAGAAGACTGGAGTGGGTAGCCTTTCCCTTCTCCAGGGGATCTTCCCAACCCAAGGATTGAACCCAGGTCTCCTGAATTGTAGGTGGATTCTTCACCAGTTGAGACACAAGGGAAGCCCAAGAATACTAGAGTGGGTAGCCTATCCCTTCTCCAGCAGATCTTCGTGACTCAGGAACTGAACTGGGGTCTCTTGCATTGCAGGCAATTCTTTACCAGCTGAGCTATCAGGGAAGCCCAGAGACAGATGAGGTGGTCTGGTATTCCCATCTCTTTAAAACTTTTCCACAGTTTGTTGTGATCCACACAAAGGCTTTAGTATAGTCAATGAAGCAGAAGTAGACGTTTTCCTGGAATTCTCTTGCTTTTTCTATGATTCAATGAATGTTGTCAATTTGATCTCTGGTTCCTCTGCCTTTTCTAAATCCAGCTTGAACATCAGAAGTTCTTGGTTCACGTATTTTTTGAAACCCAGCTTGGAGAATTTTGAGCACTCAGATACAAAATTAGTGGGATTTAAAGGAAAATAATTTGCATTAGCAAAATAAGTCAAGTCCCATATGTACCAGTAAACTACATACTCTATTTCACCTGATTTACTTGTTTCCTGCAAATAAAATCACCTATTCCTTCAAATGATCAGTCCTAGAGAAGGAAACTTTTTCAAGCTTCATGTATTACTCTATTTCTTTTCAAAATCAATTAACTTTTACATGGCATACGTAGGTTGACAATATTTTCTAAAAGTTAAAAGAAGGACATACATCTTGTGACAAAAAAATTATATGCCACTTTCAGCTAGAAAATTAGTTTGAATTAAAAGTAGAATCTGCTTGCAATGCAGGATACCTGGGTTCGATCTCTGGGTTGGGAAGATCCCCTGGAGAAGTGAATGGGAACCCACTCCAGTATTTTTGCCTGGAGAATCCCATGGACAGAGGAGCCTGGTGGGCTACAGTTCATGGGGTCACAAAGAGTCAGATCCAACTGAGCGACTAACACATACACAAAAAAATTATTAAATGTCTGAAACATTTTGAAGTCCTGTGGAAAATAGACATAGATAATTTAGTATAAAGCTCACACATATCTCACAGAAACAAGCAATATAGACCTGTAATAAAAAAGATGTAGAAATTGAAAAATTAACTATACGTATTTAAATTTGAAATCAGGGTAAACTCAGATCAATATTTATTTATTATTTTTGTTTCACTCTTTCATTTCAACTAATATATTTTTCAGATTAAGCAAACTACTGATATATCTATATATCTACTAAAATCTACATGTAAGTTAGTTGACACATCAGTTCCTTTTGTTTTAGCATGACAAAGATTATTAAATAACAGTAACACCAACAAAAATGATAGTTAGCATTATAGATAATATGCCTGCCATGAGGCCTGGCAAGCCCTCTACTGCTACTACTGCTCCTACACACACACACACACAATTTCTGTAATGCAATGAACTTGTGATTATTATTTTATGCTAAGGTTTATATAGATACTAGAAATTATGAACAAGCAGATTCTGTGCTCACGCTGCTCACACAAAACTTAACTGATAGTTTGGTAACTCATAAGCCAGTAAAATCAATAGAAGAGACATAGATAAATGCAACATGGAAATAGTTATATGATAAGGTACAGAACTAGAATAGAGAAGGAAGCACACGTGGATAGCAAACCTTAACTCTGCAGGCACTTCTGGAGAATTCTCACCCACAGCTCTGCCTTCGGCCACTTGGCTACAGTTTCAAGACCTTGGTTTGCACATTTCTAATATGTCCGATCATCCGCCTCTGAAAAATATAGCACTGTCATTGGAAAAAAGGAGCATATGACTGTGTAGGTCTTTCTTGTCTCCACCCACACACCTATTGATCATCAACTAAGATATGATCCTTGCACTCCACACCCTGCCTGAGTAAGTATCTCTATTCCTTGCAAAGAAATTTTTATATTAGACAATCAGCCCAAAGAAAACTATTCTACAGGTCAAAGTGTAAAGACAGATACTCTCCCTTACTGGAATGTGGCGTCTTCCTCATAACATCACCACTTGATCATTATCATTTGCAGATTTGGGAAAATACGTCATAAATGATTGTAAAGGTTTTATTTTATGCACAACAAAACCAGTCATATTTTCCTTTCCAAATCAATTGTCTTCTGTTTGTGGGAGAATGTAGAGAGTAAAAAAATGACTAGATTCTAAGTGGTGGGTAATCTGGCTTGTGGGAATTTGGTGGAGACGTTGTCTTTTGAGCTATAGTCAAGTCAGGGTGAGCAGGAGCTGTATGCTAAGACAGAGCCCCAGAGCAGGACAGGTATGAGGTCACCAGAGGACAGGGGTTGGCATTTGCAAGTGTGCAAGGGAGTCCTTGGAACACATAAAGCTAGTTGGCTATTTTGTTTTGTTTGTTTGTTTTTGTAAACTAAGTTTATCACCTTATGAAGCAATTGAAAAAAAAAAAGTTGCCTTCAGAATAAAACTACCATGTAGCAGTTTGATTTCATACAATAACTTTTGCTCAAGTCATATTTCTAAAATTGCAACCTCATAGTCACCTCTCATCATCATGAGTTTTTTGAGAGTATTCCTTGTGAATATCAATCTATTTTTTGGTGTCATTTAGTATCTATAGTCAGGCAAAATTGTTTAAAATTGCAGGTTCAACTGAAAATATGTATAGGTAGTTGAAATTATGAAATTTAGCTATAGATGTGAAATACATGGAAATACACACAGAAATTATGAGGGATGTTCAGAAAAACACATGGAGTGCTGCAACAGCCAAAGCATTTTTTCCAGGGGCCAACCAGGTACATTAAAAAAAAATATAAAAAAAGGAAGTACTCATCTAACCACATGGCTGTTGGTAAAATCAGCAGTAAATTTAAAAAGTCAAGGACATACTGAAATGGATATTTGAAATATTGGTCTCATTGCTGTGAAGTTCAAATGCACATAAAACTTGATATCTTAAAAGAGAAAGCTGAAATGAAGCAAACAGTTCATAAAACTATACCTCTTGCCACAATACTAACTGATAAATTTGTTTTCAAAATTAAACCATTTAAAATATAATGCTAAGTAAGAAAAAACTAAAAAGGGAGAAAGTTTATAAACATGTGTTGTTATACCTTTTGAGGAAAATAAAGGAGAAATAAAGATAGTCAAGCAGCTTATGTATGTATTTATTTGTCTATTTATCTATTATGTCAATCCCTCTTATGTATGGAAAGAGGGAGACATCTATATATTCATATATGTATAGATCTCTCTGAAACAAGAGACAAAATGCTGGTAACAGCAGTTCACAGTGGGAAGTAGACTTCCTTTGCACCCTTTAACCTTTTATAGTGTTTGAACATTTTAGCAAGCAGGCGAATTTCCATTTCTAAATAATGACAATAAATAAAATCAAACAAATAAACAACTAAAAATCATAATTTTAAAGAAAAATACCAAAAATATTTTTGCTCCTACAAACAAGACATCTCTACTGAAAGCAAGATAATGACCAATTCAAGTAAACCAGAAATCAATAATTTTCTGAAGTGCTCTCTTCAGTCATTCAGAGTCACCTTGGAAGGTAAAATTAGCATAATAAGAGGTGCTTACATCACTTCTTGAGCCATGGAAAGGGTCAAATCTGTTTTTAATTGAACAGACTCGAGTGTGTTTTGTAAAAGCCAAACTAAACACAGACACTTTTACTGCTTTAATAAACAATGTTAGCAAAAGAGGTACCAAGATACTGGCAAGAGACATGTGTACAATAACAGTAGATTGATTGAATTTAACCCAGTGTTTTATTGGACCTTGCTTGAGATATTTATCATGATGATGTCTGAGAAAAACTGAACTTGCAAAATGTTTAGTGGTTGGCAATCTCGGTTCAGTTCAGTTCAGTTCAGTCACTCAGTGGTGTCCGACTCTTTGCAACCCCATGGACTGCAGCACACCAGGCCTCCCTGTCCATCACCAACTCCCGGAGTTTACCCAAACCCATATCCATCGAGTCAGTGATGCCATCCAACCATCTCATCCTCTGTCGTCCCCTTCTCCTCCTGCCCTTAATCTTTCCTAGCATCAGGGTCTTTTCCAATGAGTCAGCTCTTCACATGAGGTGGCCAAATTATTGGAGTTTCCGCTTCAACATCAGTCCTCCCAGTGAACACCCAGGACTGATCTCCTTTAGGATGGACTGGTTGGATCTCCTTGCAGTCCAAGGGACTCTCAAGAGTCATCTCCAACACCACAGTTCAAAAGCATCAATTCTTCAGAGCTCAGCTTTCTTCGCCATCCAACTCTCACATCCATACATGACTACTGGAAAAACCATAGCCTTGACTAGACGGACCTTTGTTGGCAAAGTAATGTCTCTGCTTTTTAATATGCTATCTAGGTTAGTCATAACTTTCCTTCCAAGGAGTAAGTGTCTTTTAATTTCATGGCTGCAGTCACCATCTGCAGTGATTTTGGAGCCCAGAAAAATAAAGTCAGCCACTTAAGCAAGTAATTAAAATTAATATTAAATCAAGTTATTTAATACATTATATTTCAGAAGTCAGAATATTCCTTAAAGCAATCTTTAAAACTTAGCATTTGTTTGATAAATATTTGCTGAATTGACTTTTTAATAAACAGTAAAAAATACATTAAAAATTAATGAAAATATTCAATATGACTTCTAAATGTTGACACTGTATCATTTACTGAGAATATCACACTTCAACATGTTTACTTCTGGATTTTTTTCAGTGGATCAAAGGAATAGTCAAAACAGCATTTTTCATTATATTTAATGAGCTTTTTTGTAATTATATGAGCAGCAACCTTGAGAGCTCACTTTGAGATGACTAGGCAAGAGAAGGTGCCGGTAGGAATTTTAAACTCAAGGTTAAATTTTTATCTGTCTCCATGGAGGACAATAATTAGCAAAAAAGCTGTATGAGATGAGAAACTCCATGTATTTTAAGGGTGAAGAGTGGCCCAGAATTGACAAATTTTATAGATTTGGGGTAGGAGCTGGTGGTTACTGATTTTCCATCAACACTACAAAGCACTATAATATACTATAGTGTATTTTTTCTTTTTTTAAAATCTATACTTAACAAGATTATTCCAATGAAAAAATGAAACTTCAGATTCAGATCTACAATGTTCTTTGTGGTGCCATATGTAATTTGACTGTTTAAAATCACACATTAAAACACAGCATAATTAGTCATCTGACTTAACTGAGAAAAGTACTTGGACTAGGATTTGCTTGCATCAATAGAAAGACTAACTTGCTCCAAGGTCATTCTCTATATACATGTGCCTCTACTCTCAACAGCTGGCTCTTTATAATGGATTTTCAGCAATAGCCTAAGAACATTGCTTTACCCCACCTTGAACACTTCTCTTTAATGATTATTATGATCTATTCATAAATCAGTGAAAAAGATAACATAATTGAATCTGTAATTTATATGCATCAGAATTCTTAAAACATGGCATAGCTTGTTTTATTGAGCTTTGTGGATATTGCATTTTTTTTTAACAAATTGAGTTTGTAACAACCCTGCATTGGTGCCATTTTTCCAATAGCATTTGGAAATACTGTTCTAATCATACTTCTAACACCATACTTCTAATATTTCAATATTTGTTATGATGATCTGTGATAAATGATCTTGGATGATAATATTCTAATTGTTTAGGAGCATGTTTGAACCATGCCCCTAAGATGGCAAACTTAATAATTGTTGTGTGAGTTCTGACTCCTGTTCTCTGAGACACATTATTATTGAAATTAAGTCAACTAACTTTACAGTGTCTTCTCAGTGTTCAAATAGAAGAAAAATCCAACCCAACTGATGAAGCAAACTTCATTGTTGTCTTATTTTAAGAAATTTGTGCAGCCACCCCAACCTTCATCAACCACCACTCTGATCCATCAGCAGCCACCAGTGTCAAAGCAAGATCCTCCACCAGAAAAATTTTATGACTTGCTGAACGATCAGGGAATAGTTTGAATTTTTAGCAATGAAATATTTGTAATTGATATGTATATTATTTTTAGACATACTGCTATTGCACACTTAATAGAGTACAATATAGTATAAACATAACTTTTACATGTACTGGGAAACCAAAAGAATCATGTGACTTGCTTTATAGTGATACGCATTTTATTGTGGCAGTCCAGAACCAAACCTGCACTCTCTCTGAGGTCTGCCTGAACTGTGATATCAAATACATAACAGGAATTTCCAAAAAGCAGCATATGCTCTGTGATGAAGGCTCAATGGGGTTCCCATGGTGTGCTGGGTGCTTTGCATGTGGCATTCCATTGAAACCTCAGGACAACTACTATGTAGCAAGTGATATTTTCCTCCTAATTACATAAGGCAGAGCTTATATAACCCATACATAATACACACTATTTTATCACCAATTGTGTTAGTGGCTTGTCTAAGATGGTAAGTGATCAAGTCAAATTTGAACCCTGGTAGTTTGATTATTGATTATTTATGCTAACCAGGTTTCCCTCATAGCTCAGTTGGTAAAGAACCTGCCTGCAATGCAGGAGACCCAGGTTTGATCCCTGGGGTGGGAAGATCCCCTGAAGAAGGAAATGGCAACCCACTCCGGCATTCTTGCCTGAAGAATCCCATAGACAGAGGAGCCTGGCAGGCTACATTCCATGGGGTCTCAAGAGTCAGACATGACTTAGCGACTAAACCATCACCACCACCACAAACCCTGTAATACCACAAACACATGAGTGGCTAGGAAACTCTTGTTTTGATGATAATTTGAGACAATAATTTGTCAGTAAAGAGTTCTTGGGAGCACTCCCAATGACTTCTGCTTGAAAAGGCCAAAGAAAGAGAGGAGACACCGGTCCATATGTTCTACCAACCTCCCAGAGTCCCTTGTACTGGGCTCCATCTTGGCTGAGCAGTGCTCACACCACCAGGAACGGCTCTGAGTCACAATGATTGGCCAGAGAGAGACAACCCAGAAACTAATCTCATTACCATAAAACCTGAGACTGTGAACCACGGTAGAGCTGTTCTCCTGGGTTCCCCTACCCTCCTGCCCTCCCCCCGGGCACCCCTTCCAAATAAAGTCTCTTGCTTTGCCAGCGTGTGTGTCTCCTTGGACGTCATTTCTGAATGTTAGACAAGAGCCCACTCGCAGGCCCCGGAAGGCGTCTCCCTTCTTGTGACAAGACTACCTCTGGGGTCTGACCGTGTCTGACTTAGAAAACAGACTGGAGTCATTGTGAGACCTCAAGTGAATAAATTGTGTTTTAAGGCTGAACAAGTAAGCTAAAGTTAACAAAGGTCATCTTTTATTTCAGTGGCCACGGTGAGGAACTTTTAACCATCTTCAATAAGTTTATCCATTTACAAAGTGGATAAGAGAAAAAGGGGTCTCAACCAGTTGCTCTCTACAAATGCTCTAGGGCTGTGACACCGTACTCTGGAGCCTACTGACGGCATCTCGAGAAACGCAGAAACCAGCAAAGTGGGAATTCCTACCCCGTCAGCTCACCCAAATCTTTACCTGTGATGCTGGAGGGAAAAAATTATTTTTCTTTTTCCTCCTTTTTTTTCAGTGTCTTGCCTTCTCGATGCCCAAAATCTTGAGAACTTGCTTGTGACACCGCCTGGAAAGATCTGGATCCTATGCTGCCACTGGCTGCCAGATCTCGAATCGAAAATCTTTTCTTCTTTTGATTATCTTTGGAAGCAGCAAAAGGGGTAGTAATCTTTTCCCACCCTCTTTGAATTCCTATATCTATGAGGTTGTTCAATACTGCCGTCTGTTTAGCTACTGACTGAAACCGCTCCCCCCTGGCCAGGGACCATAGTAACCATTTGCATGAGTTATTTTATGACAGGAGGTCATGGCAAGGAACACAGAATTAATAAGCCACCACCAACTGGAAGAGTTCAGGAAAGGTCAAAAGGAGACACCACATGTCCGACTACCTCCCAGAATCCTTCTCTCTGGCATCCATCTTGGCTGAACAAGGCATGCACCACCAGAAAGTACTCTGAGTCAGAATGATTAGCTAAAGACAATCTGGAAACTAATCCCATCACCATAAAACCCATGCAAGACTGCAAGCCATGTGCAGCCTGCTCTCCTCCCAGGCACCCCTTCCCAATAAAATCTCTTGCTTTGTCAGCACATGTGACTCCTTGGACAATTCATTTCCACGTGTTAGACAAGAGTCCAGTTCTGGGCCCTTGAAGGGGTCCCCCTTCCTGCAACATTTACCCTGGCTGAAATTTGACAAGATATTGAAATGGGGCAGGACCCTGTGGGGCTCCTGGGAACAAAAGCTTTTCTGTGTCCCCCATTTCTTGATTACAGGAAATAGGCTTCATTCAGCCTCCATGATCTTTCCAGAGTTCCAATGAGCAGGTTCAAATAGTTGCTAATTAGGGAAAGGAGGGGTTGCAGAGACAAGGGAGGAACAGTTAAGAGAAACAACAGTCCAGCCTTGCAGCAAGGGCCTGATTCCCCCTCAAGGGATGCACAAAACAGTATCTTTGAGGTATTTTACAGATACTAAAATCCCCACCAGATGGGAGAAATTAATAGTATCTAACCATAGGTATATAGACCCCAGAGCAGTTGGAACCAGAAGGTTGATGATGCTGGTTCCCCACTTACCCCACCACCAACCAATCAGAAGATTGTTCACCTGCTGATTGTCTTCAAGCCATTATTATAAAACTCCTCACTACCCCCTCCAGGTTGGGACACACCTTTTTGAGGGCCTTAGCTTGCTGTGGCCCCCTTTACCTGGCAAAGCAATCAAAAGCTATCCTTTTCTGTTTCACCCAAAACTGTATCTCCAAGATTAAATTCAGTGTTGGGATACAGAGGCCCGATTTGGCTTCAATAGTTGAAAGATTTTTATTTAAAGTAACTAAGCCATCAGGAGTTGACCAAATTGAATGCTGATATTTAGAACCTGATAGAAACTTTTTTTAAAAAAAAAAATTATTTTTAGGTCTGCTCTCCCAAGCTAAAATGGAACTTTGTACCCAGAGGGAAAGAAAAGCATTTTTAAACCATTGTGGGTGGGTTTAATAAAACATTTCAAAGAAACAAAGCTTTAAATCTAGACCATAAGAATCTTTTCATTTTCATTAACGATCTCCTCCCTGATATGAAGCATTAAATTGAGGATGATATCATTGGATGGTTGCATCAGAGCTTTGCTAGCAGTCAGGTTGCCATCCAGTTCATTGAGGAATTAAAAGCAAGTACACTTGTCTTACAAATCAAGTCTTTTCAAACAGAAATGGGCTCTAGAAACAATTTAAAGCCCACCTATCCTTTTTACCATTCCCCAAACTTCCACTATTGATTTTAAAAGAGCACAAATATTATAAGAACCTGGATTTAGGAAATAAAAGAACTTCTTGGAGAAATTCACATTCTTTCTCTGTGGCTTTGAGATGTAAACATTCTACTTGGTCTTCTCTAGGAACCAAGATTCACCTCCTGAAATGTAAACTTCAGAGAGGTAATTCTCACAGGGCAAAATCTGAATGAATATAAAAAGATGTTGTAGAAAGTTTGTGGAAAAGGAATCTTGGAAAAGAAATTTTATGAATTGTCAAGCTGACTATAAATTGGAATGAATTTGTTTAATTTTTTAAATACTGAGTTTTTTTGACGTCAAAATTACATTGGTGCAAAATTAGAATTTGGTTTTCTCCCTGTTTTAAAAAACAAAGTTTTTTTTGGGTTTTTTTTTTTTTTTTTTTTTTTTTTTAGAATATTGCTCTTCTCTTGATAAAAAGTTGTGAAAGGTTTTACTTCTTTACCTTTTGGGTAATCTATCCCAAAAGCAGAGATTTTTATGTCTTACCAGCATACAGGTTCCTGATAATTTTAAGATCATAAGGCTAAACTGGGTAAGAGCATTCAAAACTAATGGAAAAACCAGACTAGAGAAAATAAGAGTTAATAATATGGAAATTGAATAAACTAATGAGAATGATTATTATTTTTATACTGTTTCTTTAAACATTGCTAGTAACTAATGTTTCACTTTTCCAGATTTTTTCAAGCTTTTTTCACTTAAGTTAGCTATGATTTATAGCACGTTATCTTTAAACAACATTAAAACATTTATTTTTTTCTACATACCTGATCCCTCCAGAATTCAGAAACTTATTGAATATTCTTATTTTCATGGCAATAGAGTTATTTGCATAAGTTCAATACAAATCTGTTCTTGTAACAGAATACAATTGGAAACAATTATATTATCAAGGCTTTGAATTTGATAATATGCATAAAACCATATATGATCAGATAGTTTTAAGGAACTAAGGTTGGCTTTAGGGAGCCATTAAAAATTCCTTGGAAAAACTAATTTGATACCTTTCTTATAGGGTTCTCAACTACTACTTTACTTGGTGAGTAAGTAAGGTCACTTTTTAACAAGCTCAAGAACCTTGGTGTATCTTTGGGATCTCAAGAAGAGAGATGTTCACCAAAATTTGTAATTGTTGCAGGCAAAGTCTGACACTGAGTTTCTGGGTTGTCTTCTCAGTCTGGAGAGACTTTAAAAAAAAAATTCAGTCTAAGATTTTTTTACAAGTTCCAGCAGAGCAGATTTTTTAAAAAGCCAGTCAGTATTCTTGTTGCACTCAGGTAAATAATCAGTTCAGTTCAGTTGCTCAGTCATGTCCGACTCTTTGTGACCCCATGAATCACAGCATGCCAGGCCTCCCTGTCCATCACCAACTCCCTGAGTCCACCCAAACCCATGTCCATTGAGTCGGTGATGCCATCCAACCATCTCATCCTCTGTCGTCCCCTTCTCCTCCTGCCCCCAATCCTTTCCAGCATCAGGGTCTTTTCCAATGAGTCAACTCTTTGCATGAGGTGGCCAAAGTATTGGAGTTTCAGCTTCAACATCAGTCCTTCCAATGAACACCCAGGGACGATCTCCTTTAGGATGGACTGGTTGTATCTCCTTGCAGTCCAAGGGACTCTCAAGAGTCTTCTCCAACACCACAGTTCAAAAGCATCAATTCTTTGGTGCTCAGCATTCTTCACAGTCCAACTCTCACATTCATACATGACTACTGGAAAAACCATAGCCTTGACTAGACGGACCTTTGTTGGCAAAGTAATGTGTCTGCTTTTTAATATGCTCTCGAGGTTGGTCATAACTTTTCTTCCAAGGAGTAAGTGTCTTTTAATTTCATGGCTGCAGTCACCATCTGCAGTGATTTTGGAGCCCCCAAAAATAAAGTCTGGTAAATAATCAGGCCAATGAGACTAGACTTATTTTACAAACAAATAAATCTTACTGAGTTCATCTTTGATAGAAATGAGAGTGATTATACAGAAAAGAGAATGATGTTTCAGTATAAAATTATAACACAATGAAGTGGATATCAGATTCTTTTCTGTTCATTTTCTTTGAGGTTTTTGTTACATACCTGCAAATTTAATTGGAGTCTGAATTCTTCTAGTTTCCTTCAAATATCTAGCTACAACTCTCCAGAATAATGTTTCCAATTTTCTGCCACCTTTCAGGTTTGGAATCACTAAGAACAAAGAATGGCCTTGAAGCTCCTTGAAAGGAACCATAGCAGGTGTTACTCATGACCTAGATGGCAACCAAACTTCAGGGACTTGATTCCTGGGTCCACACCACCTTCCAGCTAAACAGAGTTCCTCCAAGCTCTTGAAACTGCATACTGATTAGAGATCTAAAGTTGACATTGGCTGGGGAAGTTCCTCCTCAGAAGCAGACAGCACCTTGAGTTTGACAGTCTTCCAAGGTCACAGACTAAGATCTTCACCTCCAAAAAGAAACCTTTACTTATTTTGCCTTTTGCTACTTGCCTTTTTCTATTTTTAAATGCATAGGAAGATAATCTTCCTTAATTCTGGCAACTATTGCTGAATCTTCTGCTCAAGTCAAAGCTGTATAACAGAAAGTCTCTAGGCTTTTTTTTTATAAGGTGGTTTTAAAAAATAGGATTGCTTGAGATTCTGAGTGTCTGTGCCATAGGAAATATCTTTTGGTGTACCTTGATCAACACTTCTGGTATTATAGCGAATACAGAAACAACAAAAAATCCACTTGGCTAAAACAGGCTGACTTCCCTTCACGTATATTCTTTGCTTATTTTAAACCAACTGCTTTGGCTCACAGGGGCTCTGGCTAAGGAATATACTTCAGTCTCTTGGTATAATTCTCCTAACAGTTATCATTGCAGTCTTCCTGGTGAGCATGTCTTCTCAAAGGTCTTAAATGCATGATCTCAGCCATCATAAGTACATCAGATAGTCTCCTTGCACTTGGAGAAACAGAAACAAGATGAATAACAAAGATAATTCTCCAGGTGTGACATCATAATCCACTAGCTTCACGCTGAGACTAGAGCAACTGAACTCTGATAACTGAGAACGGCGCTAGTACCCAATTGAGGGTCAGTCTTTCAGTGCGGGAGACCTGGGTTCGATCCCTGGGTCAGGAAGATCCCCTGGAGAAGAAAATGGCACCCCATTCCAGTATTCTTGCCTGGAAAATCCCCTGGACAGAGGAGCCTGGCGGGCTACAGCCCACGGGGTCGCAAAGAGTAGGACACGACTGATAGACTTCACTTTCCACTTTTTTTTTTTTTCATGAGTGAGAGGAAGCCCTAAAGCGGAAACTGTTAATCTAATTAAACAAGGAGACCATTAGACTGAATTGGCTCCAGTGCGGTGGCAGCCTATATAAGCTACCCAAAACTTAGCCTATAAATGCCTTGAGGTTATGAAATCAAAATACTAATGGTGATTCATCACAGAGAGCCAACTAGGCTTTACTGTATGGTGGTGGTTTAGTTGCTAAGTCGTGTCCGACTCGTGCGCCCCCAAGGCCGTGTAGCCTGCAGTCTCCTCTGTCCATGGGATTCTCCAGGCAAGAATACTGGAGTGGGTTGTCATTTCCTTCTTCAGGGGATCTTCCCTACCCAGGAATTCGAACCCAGGTCTCCTGCACTGCAGGCAGATTCTTTACCAACAGAGCTATGAGGGAAATCCTATAGCCACTCAATTACTTTCCTTACACAGCCTTTTCTCTATAAAAGTCTCTCCCCAAACTCTTGACAGAGGAATATTCCTAGCCACTTCCAGTTCAGTGCTGCCCAATTCCCGATGATTTTTGCTCAAATAAACTCTTTAAAAAAAATCCTACATTATAGAATGTATTGCAAAATACAAGTTTTGTGATGAGTCTTGAAAGTTTAAAGATACTTTGAAAGAAACACATTCTTTCTTCTCTTCAGACTATTATCTTGATAAAAAGATTGAGAAGCGCTGCTACGGGCTGAATTATTGCTGTCTTCCTCTCTCAGGCATCTCAAATTTGGGGGAGAATACCAAAATATGGATCATTTTTCCCACCCAGTGAAAACATGTGTCAGCCTAATAGGGTTAGCCTGAAATTAGGGTTACATTTAAAAGGCATAAATTATTAAAAGCATTTAATAAAAACGTATAGTGAAACCATTATGCCTATCTATGGCTTTAAAGTGGAAAATGCAGCCCCAAATGCATGCCTTTCAGATTTATCATTGATACAGAAAAATAAGAAGTCTTTTCTTCTAATATACAAACCACATGGTCTTTTCATCCTCCTTTCTGTGAAATAAATATTTGCTTAACAAAGATGGGCTGTTTTTTTTTTTATTTCCTAAGAACAAGCTATAATTTGTTTCTACTTAAAAATGAACAAGATGGCATTTTTCATACACCTTGGGATTTGCATTTAGAGGCAATTAAAGAGAATGCCTTGTGGCTCAGCTGGTAAAGAGTCTGCCTGCAGTGTGGGAGACCTAGGTTCGATCCCTGGGTTGGGAAGATCCCCTAGAGAAGGGAAAGGCTACCCACTCCAGTATTCTGGCCTGGAGAATTCCATGGACTGGATAGTCCGTGGGGTTGCAAAGAGTCAGACACGACTGAGCGACTTTCACTTCACTTCACAAAGAGAATGCATTAAATGTATATGACAAATCAACACAAAGCATATACAACAAAGCTCTTACTGAACTGGTAACAAAAAATATGGGGGAAAAGATAGATATCTCAGTACCTTAGGTTGTATAATACATTCCACTTAGGATTGTACACAAAGGCTTGGGAAACCACTCAAAACTGCAATATATTTTAAAACTTCAAAGGACAAGAGAAAAGCATGTAAATGGTTTTTTTTTCCTTTGTTCTTGCTCTCCTGAGTTGTGAAATAGATAGGACTCACTGAGTCCCATCAGGAGGAGTTATGCCTGAAAACTGTCGAGCTAATAGGAGCACCATAGGATCCTAAAGTAGGGGCTTTATTTTTTGTGCCAGACATTGATAACTATTTCCCAGAGCTTGCATGAAGACTATGGAAATGTCTTACTTGGATCTCACAGTGTTGACTTAAAAAAAAAAAAAGGAATTATTTACCAATATTTAAAATAAAGTACATTTAAATTTTTCCAGTCTCTTTTTTTTTTTTTTTTTGGCAAATCAGGTAGTCTGGTAATTCTGATCCCCCAGTGACACGAGCTGCTTAACAATTGTCCTTCTCAGCTCTCCACTGTCCACTCCACTCTTTCCCCTAGATGGCTTTGCTTTTTCCTACTTCTTGCCTGTTCCTTGCAAGCATTTGAGTTTACAGCTCTTGCCTTATCCAAGTTCTATCCTCAAATTTTCACATGTGTGTTCTTGGCATGCTTATTTTTACAGTTTAAGCTTAAATAATTTTGTTTAACTTTAATTTTTTAAATTTATTTTTATTGAATTACAGTTTGATTTACAATGTTGTTAATTCCTGTCATACAGCAGAGTGATTCAGTATGTGTGTGTGTGTGTGATATATATACACACATATACATACATACACACTGTGTCTGGTTCTTGAGCTTTTGGACTTGAACTGAGACCCACTTCTTGGGTCTTCAGGTTTGAGTGGAGTTACACCACCAGCTTTCCTGGGCCTTTAATTGGCAGATGGAGACTGTGGGATTTTCCAGCTCCAAGAGACGCTGTGAACCAATGCTTCATAATAACTCTGTTTCTCTAAATCCATTAGATCCTGCTGGTTCTGTTTCTCTGGAAAATCACTACAGCTTCCCTGGGACAATGATTTTTGTTCTAAGGCCTTGAAATCACTAGGTGTTGACCAGGATAAGGAGTGAGGTTGAGAAGAGAAGTGTGGAGTAGAGCAGACATGGAAGAAGGAGACGGATTTGAGAAGATGTTTCAGAAAATGAGCACTAAGATATTTGTAAAACGTGACACCACAGAAACAAGATCAGTGTGACGGAGTGGGGAGCTCAGTCTAAAGGAGTTGCCCACAGAAAATCCTTGTGAACTCAGGATTTTGAAGGTGATTGCCAAGGGTACTCATTGTTCAGTCATGTCAGATTCTTTGTGACCCTATGGATTGTCCCCCACCAGGCTCCTCTGTCCACGTAATTTCCCAGGCAAGAGTACTGGAACGGGTTACCACTTCCTCCTCCCAGGGATCTTCCTGACCCAGGGATCAAACCCACTGCATTTCTTGTGTCTCCTGCATTGGCAGGCAGATTCTTTACCACTGCACCACCTGGGAAGCCCCTAGGAATCCACTGGAGGGCTTCAAATGTGGAAGTAATGTGATCATACTGACTTTTGTTTTTGTCTTTAGGGTTTTTAAAATTATATGTTGAGATAAGTGTCACGCAGACTTTTACAAATGACTTTTTTCTTGATAAATGATCAGAGAAGAGAAAAACTGAATCTGAAGAGAAGAGTATAAAGTCAGTCATACAGTGAACATACTTTTAATTCCATCCTTCAGCTCATTCCTATTCCTAATCTAAGTGGGATGCATGAAGCTAATGCCATTCTTCCTTCCCTGGAGCTAGACACTCAGTTTTCCTTTTCCATCACTGTATTGATCGTAGAGTGAATAACATGCCTATATGTTATGAATAAAGAGCACAGACCAGTTCTTTCTTAGTAGCTGATATGATGCCAAGATAAAAAGAATTTCTCTTTCTGGGGGGAAACTGATATTAAATATCATGTAAGTCTGAGCTCCTGGGGCATCTTTGCTACAGCATGGAAGGAACATGCTTAAAAAGAAAAAAAAAAAAGCTAACCCATCAGAAAACACAGCTTAAGTGGAAATTTGGATTCCTGTCACTGGAAACTACAAAAGTCCTGACTATTAAGCCAAGTGAGAAATGATGGTGGTTTAGACCAGCGTGGTGATAGAGAGAATGAAGGGAAAAAAACAAACAACACTATATTATATAAACTAAAATTTTATATAAACATCATAAAATGTTATAATTATTACTTTATAAAATATAAAAGAATTAAATATAACATTATCCTTATCATTTACTTAAAACAGTTATTCTCAAATTTAAGATACTGCACATATGCATACATATTTGTTGCATTTTATCTGATGAACGATGAGAAATGAAAATTAGATTAGTACTGATTAATTTGACAACAAAATTCTGGCATAAAAATGATGTAAAATTGTCTAGCACTAGCTTTACAAAGTACATATGGCATGAACAATTTTGCCTTCTATTTTTCTGTCTCTCAGTGCAATTCTGAGCAGTGTGCTGCCCAGGTGGCAGAACCCAGGGCACTTCTGGATTCATTCTATATATAGGCATTCCTGAATCACGCTGCTACACGACTCTGGTCTTTGTTAAGTTCAGCAATCACTCTCTACTGATTTCGAAATTATAAACTCAGTGAGTTACATTCTTAAATGGTGCCTGTATCCATACTACAGGATATCTGTAATACTTTTTCAAAGAGTCATGCACAACACAGAATGATTTTAAAACAGACCCATTAACCAAGATCTACATTAAGGTAATTTCATCAACAACAATCCTGTTTGCTTTAATACATCTCCACTAGATCAGTTACATGGTAAATGAACCAAATTGTATCTACACATGTCAGTGCAAGCTATATACATCTTCCTTTGTTTTAGGGCTTGATATTTCCATGAAGGACAACACATAAGTAGAGTGAGGTTTACTGGGTTAGTACAGCAGCCTCATTATCACTTACTCAAGCCCACATTGAATTTTTCTAAGGTATTTTGACTTTGATTGCCTATCAGTTCTGTTGGTCAGTCATGTCTGACTCTTTGCAACCCATGGACTGCAGAACACCAGGCTTCCTTGTCCATCATGAACTTCCAGAGCTTACTCAAACTCATGTCCATTGAGTCAGTGATGCCATCCAACCATCTCATCCTCTGTTGTCCCTTTTTCCTCCAGCCTTCAATATTTCCCAGTATCAGGGTATTTTCCAATGAGTCAAATCTTTGCATCAGGTGGCCAAAGTATTGGAGTTTCAGCTTCAGCATCAATCCTCCCAATGAATATTCAGGACTGATTTCATTTAGGATAGACTGGTTTGGTCTCCTTGCAGTCCAAGGGACTCTCAAGAGTCTTCTCTAACAGCACAGTTCAAAAGCATCAATTCTTCGGCACTCAGATTTCTTGAGAGTCCAACTCTCACATCTATACATGACTACTGGAAAAACTATAGCTTTGACTAAATGGACCTTTGTCGGCAAAGTAATGTGTCTATTTCTAATATGCTATCTAGATTGGTCATAGCTTTTCTTCCAAGTAGCAAGTGTTTTTTAATTTTATGGCTGCAGTCACCATCTGCAGTGATTTTGGAGCCCAAGAAAATAAAGTCTTCCATCATTTCCCCATCTATTTGCCATAAAGCGATGAGATTGGATGTTATCACCTTTGTTTTCTGAATGCTGAGTCTTAAACCAGCCTTTTCACTCTCCTCTTTGACTTTCATCAAGAGGCTCCTTAGTCCTTCTTTACTTTCTGCCATAAGAATGGTGTCATCTGCATATCTGACATTATTGATACTTCTCCTGGCAATCTTTTTTTTTTAACACAATGAATTGATTTTATTTTGGTATGCATTCATATCTCAGCACATAGTGGTCTTGAACAGAAATCTGGCAAACTTGATTCCAGTTTGTGCTTCATCCAACCCAGAATTTCACATGATGTACTGTGCATATAAGTTAAATAAGCAGGATGGTAATATACATTCTTGACGTAATCCTTTCCCAATTTGGAACCAGTCCATTGTTTCATGTCCAGTTCTAACTGTTGCTTCTTGACCTGCATACAGATTTCTCAGGTGGCAGGTCAGGTGTCTGGTATTCCCATTTCCTTCAGAATTTTCCACAGCTTGTTGTGATCCACACAGCCAAAGGCTTTGGAATAGTCAATAAAGCAGAAGTATTCTGGAACTCTCTCACTTTTTCGATGATCCAACGGATGTTGAGAATTTGATTTCTGGTTCCTCTGCCTTTTCTAAATTCAGCTTGTACATCTGGAAGTTCACGGTTCACCTACTGTTGAAGTCTGACTTGGAGAATTTTGAACATTACTTTGCTAGTGTGTGAGATGAGTGCAATTGTGCAATAGTCTGAGCATTCCTTGGCATTGCCTTTCTTTGGGATTGGAATGAAAACTGACCTTTTCCAGTCCTGTGGCCACTGATGAGTTTTCCAAATTAGCTGGCATATTGAGTGAAGCACTTTCACAGCATGATATTTTAGGATTTGAAATAGCTCAACTTGAATTCCATCACCTCCACTAGCTTTGTTCCTAGTGATGCTTTGTAAGGCCCATTTGACTTCATATTCCAGGATGTCTGGCTCTAAGTTGGTGATCACACCATCATGGTTATCTGGGTCATGAAGATCTTTTTTGTATAGTTCTTCTGTGTATTCTTGCCACCTCTTCTTAATACCTTCTGCTTCTGTTAGGTCCATTCCATTTCTGTCCTGTATTGTGCCCATCTTTGCATGAAATATTCCCTTGGTATCTCTAATTTTCCTGAGGAGATCTCTAGTCTTTCCCATTCTCTTTTTTTCCTCTATTTCTTTGCATTGATCACTGAGAAAGGCTTTCTTATCTCTCCTTACTGTTCTTTGGAACTCTGCATTCAACTGGGTATATCTTTCCTTTTCTCTTTTGCCTGTGCTTCTCTTTTCTCAGCTATTTGTAAGCCCTCAGACAACCATTTTGCCCTTTTGCATTTCTTTATCTTGTGGATGGTCTTGATCACTGCCTCCTGTACAATTTCATGAACCTCTGCCCATAGTACTTCAAGCACTCTATTACACCCAATCCCTTGAATTACCTATAACCATAGCCTATTTATTTATTTTTGGTTACCAATCTCTTGAACCACACATTTGCACTCTCATATTTAGGAAAATATTTCCTCCATGCAATTTCTTTGACCCTAAGATTTTCTGGTTCTCCTGTTCTTTTTATACTTCATTTTTCAGTTTCTTTTTGTCTTCAGTCCTGTGAGCCACAGATTCTATTCATAGTCGTAACATACTTTACTCCTTGCATCTGGTCATCTGGTTCTCCTTCTTTACTTCATATCCCTATTTCTCAGTAGCAAAGAGAAACCTCCCAAATACATATATATATATATATATATATACACACATATATATATGTATACAAATACATATGTACACACATACACACACATACATAGGCTTCCCAGGTGACTCAGTAGTAAAGAATCCTCCTGCAAATGCAGGAGCCATAAGAACAGAGTTCGATCCCTGGATCAAGGAGATCCCCTGGAGTAAGAAATGGCAACCCACTTTAGTATTCTTGCCTGGAAAATTTCATGAACAGAGTAGCCTGGTGACCTGCAGTTCATGGCATCATAAAGAGTCAGACGTAACTGAGCAACTGAGCATGAGAGTGTATGCGTGTGTGTGCACGCATGCACTTGTGCGCACATGCACGCGCGCGTGCAAGTCATGTTAAACTCAACTTTCTCAAAGTAAAAAATCACTTTTTTTTTCCTAAATATGCCTTTAGATAAGTTTTGTCAAATAAAGTGAGGCACAAACTAAATGGTTACTTTGAGTACTAAAAAGAAAAATAACACATTTGACTATTTTCATAAATGTAGTTGATAAAATTTCTCATCAGTTCAGTTCAGTTCAGTCGCTCAGTCGTGTCTGACTCTTTACGACCCCATGAATCGAAGCACGCCAGGCCTCCCTGTCCATCACCAACTCCTGGAGTTTACCCAAACCCATGTCCATCGAGTCGGTGATGCCATCCAACCATCTCATCCTCTGTCCTCCCCTTCTCCTCCTGCCCCCAATCCTTCCCAGCATTAGGGTCTTTTCCAATGAGTCAACTCTTCGCATGAGGTGGCCAAAGTATTGGAGTTTCAGCTTCAACATCAGTCCTCCCAATGAACACCCACGACTGATCTCCTTTAGGATGGACTGGTTGGGTCTCCTTGCAGTCCAAGGGACTCTCAAGAGTCTTCTCCAACACCGCAGTTCAAAAGCATCAATTTTTCCGTGTTCAGCTTTCTTCACCGTCCAACTCTCACATCCATACATGGCCACTGGAAAAACCATAGCCTTAACTAATCGTCAGGGAGACGCAAAACAAAGCCACAATGAGATATCACCTCCTACCTGTCAGGATTTCTAATTATTAAAAGAAGAAAAACACAAGATTACAAGTGTTGGTGAGTATGTGAAGAAAAGGCAACCTTTGTACACTGTTAGTAGAGTGAAAATGGTTCAGCTACCATGAGAAAGGCATGCAGATTCTTCAAAAAATTAGAAGTAGAACTACCTATAATCCTGCAATACTATCTCTGAATATCTGTCCAAAAGATTTGAAATCAGGTTCTTGAAGAGGTTTCTCCTCTTCAGTGTTCACTGCAGCATTATTCCCAGTAGCAAAGATAGGGAAACAACACAAATATTCATCAACAGATGAATGGATAATGACAATGTGGTATACACATACAGTGGAGTATTATTCATCCTTAAAAATGGAATCCCTGCAATATGCAATAGTACAGATAAACTCAGAAGAACATTATATTAAGTGAAATGAGACAGTCGCAGAAGCATAAATACTACATGACTCCTCTTGTATGAGACATCTGAGACAATCAAATGTAGAAGCGGACAGCACAATGGTGGCCACCAGGGATGGGGGAAAGGCATACAGGGAGTTGTTCAGTGGGTATGATCTTAAAGTTATATACATTGAGGGAGTTCCAGAGCTCTACTGTATGACATAGTGCTTATGGTTAAAAACCAGGTATAGAGGGAAGCCTCAGGCTCAGTAGTGTCCGACTCTGTGTGACCCCATGGACTGCAGTCCACCAGGCTCCTCTTCCTGTGGGATTCGCCCAGCAAGAACACAGGGGTGGGTTACCATTTCCTTCTCCAAGAGATCTTTGTGACCCAGGGATCAAACTCACTCGTCTCCTGCGTCTCCTGCATTGCAGGCAGATTTTTTTTTCCACTATGAATATGAAGCACTTTAAAACTTGTTAAGAGAGTAGATTACATTGTCTAAGAAAAATTCCTTTTTTTCTCCTTGATTCTGACACTCAAAATCCTTCTGACACCAGATATCCAGATATGTGGGTTTTCAACAACAAGCAGTTCTCTGACATCAGCTGAATGTTCTCCAATTCAATTTAATTCTGACACATAAGTCAGTTCATGTGGGAAGAAATCCCACAGATTATGAGCTCAGTCCCATGAGACTGCCCTCTCCTATTTCAGAAGCCACATCTTGTCAACTGTGCATGAATCCTGGAGGCTCCCAGGAAACCGCTCCCCCCGCATCAGCACAGGTTTGATCATTTGCTAGAACAACATAAAGAACTCAAGGAAGCACTTACCTAACATTTATCAACTTATTCTATAATAAAACACAGATGCGTAGCCAGATAAAGAGATACCTAGGGTGAGATCCTGAGCCTGAAGTTTCTGTCCCTCTTGGGGTCAGGAGAATATGTCACTCTCCCAGTTCACGGATGTGTTCATCAACAAAAAGCTCTCCAAACACCATACTTCAGGGGTTTTTATGGAGGCTTCATCAAATAATCATGATTGATCATTAACTTAATCTTCAGTCCCTCTCTCCTTCACAGAAGATGAAGGTGGGGCTGGAAGTTTCAACCTTCTAATCATGACTTAGTCTTTCTGCTGACCATGACTTCCTTGTATTTAAGCTATTCAGGAGCCACCAAGAGTGACCTCATTAAAGCCAAAGATGCTTCTATCACCAAAAAGATCTCAAGAAATGTAGAAACTCTGTGTCAGGAGCTTCTACAAGGTCAAAACCAAGTACTAGAACAACAACAACAAAAATGTCCCTAGTGTTCCTTTTACTTAGGAGATTACAGGGATTTTAAAAGTTCTGTACCAGGAACCAGAGGTAGAGACCAATATATATATTTCTATTATTTCATCTTCATGCTAAATATTCTTTCTCTGAAAAAAAAAAAAAGACAAACACACAGACACAAGGAAACTTTTCAAAGTAATAGATATCTTTATGACCTTGATTTACAATAGTGTATACATATGTCCAAATTCGTCAAATTGTATGCATTAAGTATGTGTAATTCTAAATCAGTTTTTATTGGAGTATATTAGTTTTATAATGTTGTAGCTTCTCACTATACAGCAAAGGAAATCAGTCATAATATACATGTGTCTATTCTTTCTTGGATTTCTGTCACATTTAGGTCATCACAGAGCATTGAGTAAGGTTCTCTGTGCTACACAGTAGGTTCTCTTACTAGTTATTTATTTTATACAATTATGTGAATTTTTTGTCTGCCAATTATACCTCAAGAAAGCTGAGAAAAAGAGTACAAAAAAACATTCCTGGCAAGAATATTCATTAAGTGGGTAATATGCAACGTGCAAAGTAGTATTACAGAAAAAGGAAGTAGTATAATTAAGTTGCATTCAGTTCAGTTCAGTCGCTCAGTAGTGTCCGACTCTTTGCGACCACATGGACTGCAGCACGCCAGGCTTCCCTGTCCATCACCAACTCCCAGAGTTTACTCAAACTCATGTCCATCCAGTCAGTGATGCCATCCAAACATCTCATCCTCTGTCGTCCCCTTCTCCTCCCGCCTTCAATCTTTCCCAGCATCAGGGTCATTTCTAGTGAGTCAGTTCTTTGCCTCAGGTGGGCAAAGTATTGGAGCTTCAGCTTCAGCATCAGTCCTTCCAATGAATATTCAGGACTGATTTCCATTAGGATGGACTGGTTGGATCTCCTTGCAGTCCAAGGGACTCTCAAGAATCTTCTGCAACACCACAGTTCAAAAGCATCAATTCTTCACCACTCAGCTTTCTTCATAGTCAAACTCTCACATCCATACATGACTACTGGTAAAACCATAGCTTTGATTAGACAGACCTTTGCCAGCAAAATAATGTGTCTGCTTTTTAATATGCTGTCTAGGTTGATCACGGAGAAGGCAATGGCACCCCACTGCAGTGTTCTTGCCTGGAGAATCCCAGGGACAGCGGAGCCTGGTGGGCTGCCGTCTGTGGGGTCGCACAGAGTCGGACACGACTGAAGCGTCTTAGCAGCAGCAGCAGCAGCAGGTTGATCACAGCTTTTCTTCCAAGGAGCAAGTGTCCTTTAATTTCATGGCTGCAGACATCATATTCAGTGATTTTGGAGCCCCCCAATATTAAGTCTGTCACTGTTTCCATCATTTCCCCATCTATTTGCCATGAAGTGATGCGACTGGATGCCATGATCTTAGTTTTCTGAATGTTGAGTTTTAAGCCAACTTTTTCACTCTCCTCTTTCACTTTCATCAAGAGGCTCTTTAGTTCTTCTTTACTTTCTGCCATAAGGGTGGTGTCATCTGCATATCTGAGGTATTTACATTCCTCCTGGCAATCTTGATTCCAGCTTGTGCTTCATCCGGCCTGGCATTTTGCATGATGTACTCTGCAAATAAGTTAAACAAGCAAGGTGACAATATGCAGCCTTGATGTACTTTGTTCCCTATTTGGAACCAGTCTGTTGTTCCATGTCCAGTTCTAACTGCTGCTTCCTGACCTGCATACAGGTTTCTCAGGAGGCAGGTCAGGTGGTCTGGTATTCCCATCTCTTCAAAAATTTCCCACAGTTTATTGTGATCCACACAGTCAAAGGCTTTGGCATAGTCAATAAAGCAGGAATAGAAGTTTTTCTGGAACTCTCTAGCTTTTTCAATGATCCAATGGATGTTGGCAATTAGATCTCTGGTTCCTCTGCCTTTTCTAAATTCAGGTTGAACATCTGGAAGTTCATGGTTCACCTACTGTTGAAGCCTGGCTTGAAGAATTTTGAGCATTGCTTTACTAGCGTGTGAGATGAGTGCAATCGTGCGGTAGTTTGAGCATTCTTTGGCATTGCCTTTCTTTGGGATTGGAATGAAAACTGACCTTTTCCAGTCCTGTGGCCACTGCTGAGTTTTCCAGATTTGCTGGCATACTGAGTGCAGCATTTTCACAGCATCATCTTTTAGGATTTGAAATGGCTCAACTGGAATTCCTTCACCTCTTCTAGCTTTGTTCGTAGTGATGCTTCCTAAGGCCCACTTGACTTTGCATTCCAGAATGTCTTGTTCTACGTGACTGATCAGACCATCGTGGTTATCTGGGTCGTGAAGATCTTTTTTTGTATAGTTCTTCTGTGTATTCTTGCCACCTCTTCTTAATACCTTCTGCTTCTGTTAGGTCCATACCATTTCTGTCCTTTATTGTGCCCATCTTTGCATGAAATGTTCCCTTGGTATCTCTATTTTTCCTGAGGAGATCTCTAGTCTTTCCCATTCTATTTTTTTTCCTCTATTTCTTTGCATTGATCACTGAGAAAGGCTTTCTTGCTGTTCTTTGGAACTCAGCATTCAAATGGGTATATCTTTCCTTTCCCCTTTGCCTTTAGCTTCTCTTCTTTTCTCAGCTATTTGTAAAGCCTCCTCTGACAACCTCTTTGCCTTTTTGCATTCCTTTTTCTTGGGAATGGTCTTGATCACTGCCTCCTGTACAGTGTCACAAACAGGTCCATGGTTCTCAGGCACTCTGTCTATCAGATCTAATCCCTTGAATCTATTTGTCACTTGCACTGTATAATCGTAAGGGATGTGATTTAGGTCATACCTGAATGGTTTGTTGCTTTTCCCTGCTGTCTTCAATTTAAGTCTGAATTTGGCAATAAAGAGTTCATGATCTGAGACACAGTCAGCTTAGTCAACTAAGTTGCATTTGTTTCAGAAACTATACAATTTACTAAATTCACGTGCTGTTTGTGTTTGGGGAAAAGGTTTTAATTAAAGAAGTGTTTTGCTTTAAATTTTCCAACTACTTTGTCACCATGCCATTAAAATTCCCTTTATTTTTTTCTCATGTGTCATTTAAATGCAGTATAACATCAGTCTCCAGGCATAAACATTTAAATAGGTGTCTAGCCACTACCTAATTTTTTGTCTCAGAACATTTTGGTGCTATTTAAGCTCATATCCATATTTCCCTTTTGGTTTTGAAATAATGATATCAGATGATATAAATTCCCTAGTGAGAAATAAAGCCAATGGTCCATAAGAAACACCAAAAGTAGCTATACTGAAACTGTTTATCATCACACGTATGTTTAGATTGCCTTTTTATTTTCTTTATTCTGCTTCCGATTCCTGTGCTTCTGAAACGTTTTTTGACTCAACCTGCAGAGATCATTTTATCTAAGAGTGTTGCCTATGGACCTGGTCTTCCTCTACCTAACAAGCAGTGTGGGATGAAAGCGCTCTCAGGTTCAAGATTCCAGAGCTCTAATTTGCAAGATGTTCTCTTTCATACATAGAATTGTGTGTGTGTGTGTGTGTGTGCGTGCACACTCAGTTGTGTATGACTCTTTTTCACCCCATGGACTGTAGCCTACCAGGCTCCTCTGCCCATGGAATTTTCCAGGCAAGAGCACTGGAGTGGGCTGCCATTTCCTACTCCAGGGGATCTTTCCCGATCCAGGGATTGAACCTGTGTCTCTTGTGTCTCCTGCACTGGCAGGTGGATTCTTGACCACTGTGCCACCTGGAAAGCCCCCTGTGTATAGCTGCCTTATTTTGAGGGGAAGAAAATGGTAAATAAGAAGATACATAAGGGCTTCCCAGGTAGCTCAATGGTCAAGAATCTGCCTGCCATTGTAGGAGACACAAGAGACTTGGGTTCAATCCTGGGAAGATCCCCTGGATAAGGAAATGGCAACCCACTCCAGTATTCTGGCTGTAAAATTTCATGGACAGAGGAGCCTGGTGGGCTACAATCCATGGAGTCTCAGAGTCTGACACAACTGAGCACACACACACACACAAAGCACATTCGGGAAAAAAAAAATACACCTGTTGATCGCCTAATCCATCATTCACTCATCCAATTTGCTGAGTGCTAGTTTATGCTTGGCATCATTTCAGGTAGTCAGCTACTTTGGGAAAATAAGATAAACAGCTTTCTTGTCCTCATAGAACTTGCAGGCTTGTAGGCATAGTTTTAATGCAGCTTCCTTCATATAATTTTCTTAACACCCCTAATTGACAGCTTGTCCTGGAGACTTGCATTACCTCTTTAAACTGGACTTGTAGAGCTGACGGTTTCTGAGAACTTGCACAGATGTGTACTATGGCCATCTACAAGCTAAGAAGATAGGGAATGGCAAATATCTATAGGACTACCTTATTTTATGGCACTTCACTGTATTTCATTTCAAAGATATTGCATTGGTTTTTGTTTTGCAAACAAGGTTTATAGCATGATGGTTAGGTATTTTTTAGAAATAAAGTACTTTTAAAGTAATGTCTGTTCGTTTGTAGACATAATGCTGCTGCACACTTTAATAGACCATAGCAGAGCTTAAACATAACTTTTATATGACCTAGGAAAACAAACAAACAAAAAATTATGACTCCCTTTACTGCAATATTCACTTTAGTTCAGAGGACTGGGGCTGAACATACAATATCTCAGAGATATGCTTATATTCCATTAAAACAGAATCTCCAGAGAAAAAGATAAATATCAATATTTTATAAAAGGAGGATAATCTATCTATGATCTATGAGCTAGGTGGAGCTAGCAATGCTCTGTGAAGTGGGAACAATACCTCATTCATCATGTGAAGAGAAGAATAAACCTCTGCCTCCTTAGCTAAGACTTTCTGAAACCTTCCATAGAGCTCTTTGCTAGCAGTTAGATATTCTACTGGTAAAGTTAGCAAGAAAAGCCTTTGCTATTAAGAAAGGATTGAATCACGAGAAAGCATGCATCAGGACATAAGAGAAAGACCAGCTGTTTAATGGGAGATCTCTTGTAGCAGGTAGAGAGCACCAACTCAGCTTTTTGGTTGTTGTTGCTGTTGTGCTGGATCTATGGCATGAGAGATCTTTACTTGTGGCATGTGGAATCTAGTTCCCTGACCAGGGATTGAACCTGGGCCCCCTGTATGGGGAGTGCAGAGTCTTACCACTGGACCACCAGCGGGTCCTCAGCTCAGCTTTTTTTGGGCTGAGTTTTCAACATGGATTGTGTGGCTCAGACAATGTGTAAAATGAAACTTAGAACAAGATGTTAGGACATTTTAATGCAAAATTACAGTTTTTTACTTTTTGAAATTAGACTTTATTACCAAAAGAATAATACAAATATTCTTTCTAAAGGAGCGGCAACCAAATGTAACAATTCCTGGAACTTAATATACTAAGAAGAGTTAAGAACATTCTACAATAGCAGCTGAAGTAGAAATTTTTCTTCTTATATACAGTTTTTTATAAACAAGTTCTTATATTCAACATAGCATTGTACTTTGTAAAAAATTACAGAATGGTTTTTGAAATTTGCCTCAAAAATTCATACAGGTAAAATTAAAATTTTCAAGATGTTAGAACATGACTTTAGAACTTAAATCAAGAGATATAATTAAATTTGTTTGGGGACCCTTTCATGATTTGATCCCTGCTCTATGGAACATTTGGTTCTCAGGCACATTTCTAAATTGGAGAATTGAACTGCTAAACCTCGCTCTATTACCACATTCAATGTCACCTTTAAGACTGCTCTTTAGCAGGAAAGATCTCTGCCACCTGTCCCCCTGCATGCTGCCAAGTCTAGAATGTTAGGTGTGCGTTCTGCCTGACTCTCTCCCTCGTCTGGCTGTTGAGGTTGTTCATGGGCTGACTTGCAGCATTCAGCCAAAAGCCATGACAGCAGCCTTCTCAAATGTGAGTTGAATGGAGCATTACAAGTACAGATGTAACCAAAGAGCCAGTGAGTAACTTTATGATCATGCGTTTGTCTTTGACGAATGGATGTGACCTTGGGTATAATCACTGCCCAAACTACTTTCAGGAACAGAATCAACTAAACCTCCTACACACACATGCACACGCACACACAATCTGAGAGGTACTGGAAGAGTTAAATTTTTTTCAGGCTAAAGTTTTAGAGCTCTGGTCCCCAGACTTTTTGGCACCAGGTACCACTTCCCTGGAAGACAATTTTTCCATGGACTGTGCGCATAGGGGGCATGATTTTGGGATGATTCAAGTGCATTACATTTACTGGGTGCTTTATTTCATTTTTTTTTAAATAATATATATTTTCATTTTAATTGAGGGCTAATTACTTTACAATATTGTGGTGGTTTTCTGTTATTATTACACCAGCTACACCTCAGATCATGGGGCATTAGATCCAAGAGGTTGGGGGCCCTGGCGTCTTAAAGTCCCTTTTCACATTATTTGTCTCAAGGCCCTCTACTTAATTTTTGACACAGCTTATGTTGGTTATTTGCAAAGCTCTTTGTGATTTAACATTTTCACCCCCACTCAAATTTCGTTCTCTATCACTAGTTCTCTTATGACAACACAGTTTCCATGACTGTCACTCAACAACTGTTCATTAAACTGAGCCTCAGTGTTATATATAACATCACTTCCATCCACTCTTTTGGGGATTTTCCACCCTCGGGACACCTACAGCCGGTTCATTGTCATCCCTCTTCCCCGCAGGAGCAGCGCTGTGAATCCAAGGTCCAATGAGCCCACCTTAGATGCCAGTGAACAGATTGATAGCTTTGGGACCTCATTATCTGACACTTTCTCTGGTCATCTGATGCTAAGCCTAGCCCCTCAGGGCACTGGCAAAACACGTTTGGGAGCTTAACACAATGTCCTGTATCCTTATGGTAGATTGAGCTGAAGCACTGCTTAGTGACCCTAAAATAGAAAGTCTCAGAAAGAAACGTATTTTAGGAAAACTTTGTTAAGTTACAAACATATTTTGACTCTAATACTTAACTCTTCTATGTGACCAATGGATGTCAATTCCTTCTCAGCCAGGGGCTGAAAGGGAATATGGGTGGATTTGAAGACAAATGTTATGGGAGAAAATCACCAAATAAAAATAGTGGATTGACATGGACACACTCTTATATATAAAATAGGTAATCAACAAGGACCTACTGTATAGCACAGGGAACTCTGCTCAATATTCTGTAACAACTTAAATGGAAAAAGAATTTGAAAAAGAAGTGATACTTGTATATGTAAAACTGAATCACTTTGCTGTATGCCTAAAACAGACACAATACTGTTCATCATCTATACTCCAATATAAAATAAATTATTTTAAATGTGCTAGAAAACTAATGGATCTCCTTAAGTCACTTAAAATTTTTACAGAGTGACGAAGTAGACACACCTTGTTGCTTATAGTCTCTAAGTCATGTCCAGCTCTTTGTGACCCCGTGGACGGCAGCACTCTAGGCTTTCCTGAACTTTACCATCTCCCAGAGTTTGCTCAAACTCATGTCCATTGAGTTGGTGATGCCATCCAACCATCCCATTCTCTGGTGCCTCCTTCTCCTCCTGCCTTCAATCTTTCCCAGCATAAGAGTCTTTTCCAATAAGTCAGCTCTTTGCATAAGATGGCCTAAGTATTAGGGCTTCAGCTTCAGCATCAGTCCCTCCAATGAATATTCAGGATTAATTTCCTTTAGGATGGACTGGTTTGATCTCTTTGCAGTGCAAGGGAGGCTCAAGAGTCTTCTCCAACACCACAATTTGAAAGTATCAATTTCATCAGTGCTCAGCCTTCTTCATGGTCCAGCTCTAACATCCATACATGACTACTTTAAAAAACATAGCTTTGACTATATGCACCTTTGTTGGCAAAGTGATGTCTCTGCTTTTTAATATGCTGTCTAAGTTTGTTACATGTTTTCTTACAAGGAGCATGCGTCTTTTAATTTCATGGCTGCAGTCATCATTCACAGTGATTTTGGAGCCCAAGAAAATAACATCTGTCACTGGTTTCACTTTTTCCCCATCTATTTGCCATGAAGAGACTCTGTGATCTTAGTTTTTTTAATACTGAGCTGTGTTTTTTTTAATGAATGTATTTATTTTAATTGGAGGCTAATTACTTTACAATATTGTATTGGTTTTGCCATATATTGACATGAGTCAGCCATGGGTGTACATGTGTTCCCCATCCTGAACCCCCTTCCCACCTCCCTCCCCATCCCATCCCTCAGGGTCATCCCAGTGCACCAGCCCTGAGCACCCTGTCTCAGGCATTGAACCTGGACTGGTGATCTGTTTCACATATGATAATGTACATGTTTCAATGCTGTTCTCTCAAATCATCCTACCCTCGCCTTCTCCCACAGAGCCCGAAAGTAATGCTGATTTTTAAGCCAAATTTTTCACTCTCTTCTTTCACCTTCATCAAGAGACTCTTCAGTTCCTCTTCACCTTTTGCTGTTAGAGTGGTATCATCTGCATATCTGAGGTTGTTGATATTTCTCCTGGCAATCTTGATTCCAGCTTATGATTCATCTAGCCCAGCATTTCTCATGATGTAATCCACACATAGATTAAGTAAGCAGGGTGACAATATACAGCCTTGAAGTACTCCTTTCCCAATTTTGAACCAATCCATTGTTTCATGTCTTGTTCTAACTGTTGCTTCTTGTCCTTGAATACAGGTTTTTCAGGAGAGAAATAAGGTGATCTGGTATTCTCTTCACTTTAAGAATTTTCTACAGTTTGTTGTAATTCACAGTCAAAGGTCTTAGCATAATCAATGAAGCAGAAGTAGATGTTTTCTGGAATTCTATTGTTTTTCTATAATCTAAGGGGTGTTGGCAGAAACATGGTGCCACTTAGCTGCCTAGAAATTTTAAATATTTACAGTAAAAATATTTAGAAAAGTTAAAAAGTTCAAAATGATTAACACTCTGTTGGTGTGCACAAAAGGAAGATTTAGCTGCACATGGGAAATCATCAACAAAGAACCAGATCCATATTTCCATTTCTCTCTGTTGGGTTCAGAAAAATGTGAACAATAAGGGTGAAGGAAGAAGTTGTTTGCTTTTCTATGCAAAGAGATAAAGAGAGGTAAGGACTCACTGCATAAAGATATAAAATAAAACCCGCACCTTGAAAACACAGCAACTAGGAAAACATCCAGCTGGTGATTAATGATCTCAGGAAGAAAGCTGAAGAGAAAGACACTTGTGTCCTACCCAGCAACTTGGGAGAGACTATTTCAGAAAAGATGTCTATGGAAAAAAGGAAGTCATCCCAAATTTGGACCAAAAGAGGCCAAAATGGACCCAATTTTATTAGAGTTGGGAGGGCTTAGAATAACGATGTTAAAAATTTTTTTAATTTCTTTGGTGAGAAGATCCTAAGTACTTAATTCTATACCTGATGTGTAGTATTCATCAATAAATATTTATGGAAGAGAGGAAAGAGGGAAGAAGTAGAGAAGTACCTAGAAAGTATCTCTTTCAAGGGTATACAAACCTTCTGTGAAATAACTGGTGTTTTAAGTAACTCTGGGCTCCAACCCCTGTGTTTCTAGAGGAGAGAAGTATGGAATAGAATTTAAATACCTGGTGTAAATAGTGTTATTTGCAAAGCAGAAATATAGACACAGACAAAGAAAACAAGCATATGGGCACCAAGGGGGAAAAGTGGGAGATGAACTGGGAGATTGGGATTGACGTATATGCACTGGAAGATCCCCTGGAGAAGGAAATGACAAGCTGCTCCAGTACTCTTGCCTGGAGAACCCCATGGACAGAGGAGGCTGGTGGGCTGCAGCCCATGGGGTCACAAAGTGTCAGACAGGACTGAAGCAATGCAGCATGCAGCATGCACACTATTGATACTATGGATGAAATATATAGCTAATGAGAACTGATTAGTTATCCCTCAGTTATGGCTGAGGGAGCTCTACTTAATGCTCTATGGTGATCTAAACGGGAAGGAAACTCAGAAAAGGAAGGAAACATGTATACATATATCTGATTCACTTTGACGTACAGTAGAAACTAGTGGAGCACTGTAAAGCAACTATACTCCAATAAAAGTTAATTAAATAAAAAAGTACCAACAGCAGCTGTTTCGCTAGTTGCTGTATAACTACAGCATAGAATGCCTGATAGAAAGGGACACAATAAAGGCTCGGAGATGGAGCTGTTTCACAGCTGAAGATTTTGTCTCTGGTGGTGGCATAGCCCTACCTTTAACCAGATCTGCACAGAGATTGGCCACTTGGCCCCGGTGGAAGTAGACAAAGCAGTCGGTTTTATGTGTCATGTAACTGCTGAAGCTCCTTCCTGGGGTGCAGGGCAAAATGGGGCTGTACTTTCTTAATACGGGAGTGAGGGAGGGGAAAGGAGAAAGGATTGCTACAGCAGGATAAGATTAGGTAATGAAGACCAAGATTCCAGTCTGGATGCGTCTGAGTTTCTCTCATGAATTTGTGCTATGCTTCAGATAGTCAATCTAATCCAGACCCCCAAGGATACCCTATAGGAGGTGTAGAGGGGACTCAGTTGTGCAGGGACACCCCCAGGGAATGTGGGGAACCCCCATGGAAGATATCTGGAGTGCATCAGGCCTAAAGCTGGTCTAGACATCTGCTGGCCTCCCCAGCTCATGATGGTCCTGTTACCTGTCCCTATTTCCTAAACTGTCTATGGAAAATAAAGGTAAGTTTTATTCAGATTTATTTTCTTAAATTTGGACATATTTCTAGTTGGAAAATAACAAACTGGAGTCATTATCTATATTTCAGTAGAGACTAACTGAAAGTTATTTTACAGTGATGATGAACAATCCAAAAATCAAATAATAAACTCCTTACACCTCTTTCTCTAAGATATAATGCTTTTATTAACATTTAGTTTAACTAATTTGAGTTGCTGATGTTCAGTACTGGTTGTTTTGGCTCTTTGAGAACCCATGGACTGCAGCCCACCAGGCTCCTCTGTCCATGAGATTCTCCACACAAGGATACTGGAGTGGGTTGCCATTTCCTTCTCCAGGAGATCTTCCCAGCCCAGGGGTTGAACCTGGGTCTCCCACATTGCAGACAGATTCTTTACCATCTGAGCCACCAAGGAAGCCCTGATACTGCCCTTTTCTGTAACTATATTTATCTCTATCCTCACATTGTTTTGGGGGAGGATTAAATGAAAATTATAAATCATCATATAATCTAAAGGTAAATTTTATTATCATTATTAAAGCATTTTGGGAACTACAAGCCACAGAAGACATATGTTCTCATTCTATAGCACTCTATATTCTTAAAGACTTAATACTTTGGATGTAATTAATCTCAAATGTGCATTTCTATTCTTGTTGAACAAGTAATTCTAAGTTAATACCATTGGTATTTAAATTTCTGTTATAGTAATTACTCTGTCCATAGCAATGCTTGAAACAAGAGGCAGGACGGTACACTTTTATCAGCTCTCTCCTGCCCTCCTGCCTGGATCGCATCTGTCTGGGAATCAGTGAGGAGAAGGGACAAAATCATATAGTGACCAGCCCTGCAAAAAAGCAAGGAAGCCAAGTGCGGATCGAGCATTTGAAACCAAGATTTTTTTATTGCATTTATTTTAAACATTTTTGAAGTTATAGAAATTATTGCTATCTAATTTGAGCTCGTGTTTGCGTTCTCAGTCACTCAGCCATGTCTGACTCTTTGTGACCCCATGAACGGTAGCCTGCCTGGGTCTTCTGTTCATGGGATTTTACAGGTGAGAATACTGGAGCAGTTTGCATGCCCTTCTCAAGGGAATCTTCCTGACCCAGGGATGGAAACTGCGTCTCTTGTGTCTCCTGCATTGTCAGGCAGATTCTTTACCACTAGTGCCACCTGGGAAGTCCAAGTTCATGTTTAGTCTCATTATATTAGTGATTATAACTTTAAAAATTAGATTCATAAATCTGAATGTGAGAATAGCAAGATCTTTGCACACAGTGTAAGATTTACTGAGGTCCTGTTATGTGAAAAGAATTGTTCTAAGTGCATATGTGAACTGGCTCAATTCATATGACTGTCATAAAAAATATATAATTTCTATCACCAGTTTAATATGAAAAATAAAAGACAGTTTGTCTTATGTCACAAAACTAGTAAATGACCAACCTGAGCTTCAAACTGCCACTCATGCAGTTTGGCTCCACAATCCTTACACTTAGCCCCTTAATTATACTAATTTTTTTTTAAGAGAACTGAATTTTAAAGGGAAACCATCATCTCACTGACCGAGGGTTCTCCATATACTCCTCAAACCTACATTGGAAACTTCAGAAGAGAAAGAAGAGGCAATGAACTGTATACATGTAGCTCATTTCATCCCCAAATACCCGCTGCCATTTCATCATTCTCTCAAATGACATTTCCACAAGTGTTTCTGAAATAAAGTGAATGTAGGTGCATGAATAGCTGAGTCATTCACATTAGAAATGATTAGCAGAACTTGGCGATTTCCATCACCTGAAAGAAAGAAGCATTACAAGTAGAACCACAGACAACTGAAAAGAATATATATATTCTTTGTTCATACTCTCTAATTTTAATATATACTATACCATACTATACTATAATATATAATTATACTCACACACACACATATATATATATACCTGTATGTATATATGTAAATTGGTGAGTATGAACAAAAACAAAGGATGTGAAAGCTGACAGTCACCTCTAGGAGGAAAGTAACATCACAGAATACCACATTCTGTAGTATAATTTGATATTTTAAGTAAAAGTGACAAAGGATGAATCATTTTATCTAGTGTCAGATTTCCTAGATAAAAAATAGAATATAACTGAAAAGTGACTCCCTATAGTCCAGATAGCCACAAAGCCACCATGTGAGAAAACCTACTAATTCATTTGAACCCAGACACCAAGAATAGCCTCAGCACTTAGTTACTTTAGGCTGGAATGGAAAAAGGGGGCAGGAAGAAGCGAAAGCACTGATTCAGAAAGAATTCTGAAGACCTGTGACATCCCCTGCCACCTTTCTGATTCCAGTTTGCAAGACAATGCAAGGCATTTCAAATAATTTTCTTCTGTATATGGGAAGCAAAACCAATATTGTTTCCAAAGTGGTGGGTGGGGGTGGGGAGGGGGAAATTGGGCTTATGTGGGTTGTATAGGTAGAGGAAGATTTAATTACTCTTTCAATGATTGCAGCGGTCTAGGGGACCAGTGCCACGGTTGACGTGGTCCTTGAAGACAAAAGTCTTCTTACAGCCAACGATTCTCAACCCTTGTTGAGCATCAGAAAAGTTTCAGGCGAGTTTAAAAATTCCATTGCCCAGGCAGCACCCAAGAACAGCTAAATCAAAATCTCTGAGGATGGAATCTATGAATAAGTGTTTGAGGTTGTCAGGGCAGGGTTGAAAACTTTCTGTTTAGTTATTTCCTAAACTTAAACTTCCTGGGCTCTGAACCCCAGATTTTCTGACTCAGATCTGGGTTGGGGCCCAAGGGTTTGTGTTTCTAACAAGGGCCACGGAGCTGCTGTTGCTGCTGATTGGGTGATGTGTGAGATAAGAATTTGACTTCTGATATCAGGGAACCAGAGCTACTGTAAGAAGTAGTTACACTGAAATTGATATGGATTTGTTCTGGCCTAATTCATTGCCTAAGTGCTCAGGGAGGCCTGCAGAGCTTGGGACTGTGTACAGAGCATGCTCACACTGGCTAAACCATAACACATTTCATAGTCCTGTCTTAGCCTGGGACTGGCCATCCTCTTGCGAGGCTGGTCTTCCATGCTCACTGTCAACTCAGGGATATGCACACCACATTGGTGGCCAGCACACCATGACCTTGGGGAATAAATAGAGATGCAGTAGTACCTTTAGAGCTTTAGAGAAGTTTGCTATAAAACAATGTTTCTCTGCTTCTGGCTTTAACTACCCCCTACCCCCACCACCCCAAACCCTCAGCAAAGCGTTATAGATGTCTTCCAAAGATGGATCAAAAGAAAAGCTATTTAATTGGTTGCTTCAAATTCTCTGTTCTCTGGCTCATTTTTTAAAAAGATAATTTTGTTTTTTTATTTTGTAGCCAAGTTAAACATGAAGAATGAGAACGCACTAAATCTTGATCGCATCTGTCTTTATGAAAATTTCAATAATTATTTCTACAGTCATATCAAGTTTTTTTTTTATTTCTTTTCCTGACTTTTCCACATAATTATGGCTGGTATTTGAAATAGGTGCCCAGCTTTCAAAAGTAAAGACAACTTTCTCTGCCATTTTAAATCTCTTGCATCTTCAACTGCTCTATATAATGGCTCAAGTTTCACAGAAAATGAATTAAGAATAAAACTGATTTTAATAAAATATTCATTTTTAAAAACTGCGACACTGACTGCTTCTGTTAGGTTTCTGCTTCTGCTGAACTGAACTGAACTGAAGACACTAACTAGATTCTCCATGGTTTTGAACATATAGAAAGAATCATTCAAAGTGCAGATAAACAGCATTCGTGTGATTCTCAGATTTCTGGGGACATAATCTCCCCTGGAAATGGATAAAAATTAAATTTGAAGACATAACTAAAAAGAACAGTGATAGTTATGTGTTCTGCCTATTCCACATATCTCTTAAATGAAGATGTTTCCTTTTTATTTTCTTTCAAAGACAGAGAGAAATGAGAGAATTAATCATTCATTATTGTCAGGCTTGGTAGAAGAAGCCTGAAGAAAGAAGCTGAAATGCAGTTTTCTGGACTAAGCAAACCCCTTTTCTCTCCAGCATTACACTTACATACTCTATTAACTCATTCATGCATGCATGCTCAGTCGCTTCAGTCGTGTCCGACTCCGTGCAACCCCATGGACAGCAGCCCACCAGGCTCCTCTGTCCTTGGGATCCTCTCAGCAAGAATACTCAAGTGGAGTCCGAAAAGGGTGCACCTAAGCTTTTAATAATGCTTCAACTAATTAGGAACACATTTGAAATCCAAGAAGAAACACTTAGTAACGAATCTGTTTATAGAGACAATATGACTTTGTCTGGGACATTATGCTGGATAAATGATGCAAAGAAGCTCTAAAGTTGTTAGCAAATTTCTTATGAGTGAAAAAAATCTCAAAAAATGGTACAGATTAATCTTTTTGCAAAGCAGAAATAAAGATACAGATGTAGAGAATAAACATATGGACACCAAGAGGGAAAAGGGAAGGTGGGATACATTGGGAGACTGAGATTGGCATATACACACTACTATGTACAAATATGTAACTAATCAGAACCTACTGTATTGTACAGGGAACTCTACTCAGTGCTCTGTGGTGACCTGAATGGGAAGGAAATTCAAAAAAGAGGAGATATTTACATATGGCCGATTCATTTTGCTGTGCAGTAGAAATTAACCCAACATTGTAAAGCGACTATACTCCAATCAAAATTAGTAGCAATCTAAAGGTTTGCTTTCTCTTCTGATAGAGTTTCTATTCAGCATCCATTTCCTTTTGACTAATTGGATGTATCCTTATTTCTCAGTTGTATATTGAATTCTATTCTTTATGTTTCAAGAGGTTTTGAATGCAAGGAACAATTGAGAATCAAGGCACTGGCATTGCAAACAGTGCTTTCATTTATTTGGAAAGATTCCAAAAAAAACAAGGAACTGGAGAGACACGTAAATTAGGGAATCTCCAATGGAAGATTTTGCAATTCCTAATGTAATTTTATTTCCTATATCTAAGTCCTTTGAATCCTATCTCCAAAAATGGCTCCATCCATTGCTTACTTCTATCTTCATTTCTTCCATGCAATCACTTTTTTTTTTCTTTAGAATATTCTGAAGTCTTCTAACCAGTCTCCTTGCCAGCACTCTTTCCATTCATTCTCCATGCAAAAAGCAGAGTACACTTTCTGAAATACTGCTTTTCTTTGCATAAAGTCCTTAAATGGCCTCTCATTGTATTTAGCAAGAAATCCTACAAGGACAAGTAAGATCTTCCTCCCTGTCTCTGTAATTTTATTTCAGACACACATCAAAGAATATCATGACTAACATTTGGAGAGATTTCTGAAACAGAGAGTAGGGAATCTCTCAAGGTACCTTGAGAGATCACTCCCACTAAATTTGTGCTTTAGCTTTGCAGTCTTGGAAACTGGATTTAATCCTTTATTTACTCAAAATATAAGAGGCAGATACAAAGTGCCTTCTTCTGTGCACATATACACTCAAAAAAGATGAATTTGTTTAAATTACTCACTCTCTTTCTTACTGACACCCATTACAACTGAATTCTACCTCCTCTCCGATTGTATCTCAATGATGTGACGAGTAATCTGCACATTGCTAAACACAATGGTCAATTCCCAACCCTCAATTGACTGGACTCATCGGGAATATTTTAAATAGCTGCTTCCTCCTTTGCATAGGGAATAGTTTCTTGATTTGGTTTCCAGACTATCATACTGTCTTAATGATACTCTGGTCACTTTTTTTCAGTCTCTTTTGCTGAGAAGTTTTGTTCCTATCTTATCCTCCAACTTTTTTAAAAAATGAATTTGTTAGAATATTTTTTCTGTTTTCTGTTTTGGTTTTTTGACAGTGAGGCATGTGGGATCTTAGCTACCTGGCCAGGAATCGAACGTGCTCACCAGCTGCAGTAGAAGGTGAAATCTTAACCACTGGACCATCAGGGATTTCCCTATCCTCCACCCTTAAAAGGGGAATTTCCTAGAGCTTGTTTTTCTGGATCTCTTCTATATCATTTTCTTTGTGATCTCACACAGTTTAATAGCCTTAACCATCTGCATGATGATGGCACCCAAGTTTATATCTCTCCCGTACATTTCTTGCATGAAATTAAATCTCTACTTTGATGTTGAATGAAGTGAAAATTGACAGTCACTCAGCTGTGTCCGACTCTTTGCATCCCCATGGACTGTAGTCCATGGAATTCTCCAGGCCAGAATACTGGAGTGGGTAGCCTTTCCCTTCTCCAGGGGATCTTCCCAACCCAGGATCGAACCCAGGTGTCCCGCATTGCTGGCAGATTCTTTACCAGGTGAGCCACAAATAAACATCTCAAAACTTAACATTTCTGTATTGGTTTGCTAGAGCTTTCATAACAAGCAGCAGAAAATTACTTTCTCACAATTCTAGAAGCTACAGGAGTTAGAAGAGCTGGTTTCTCCCGAGGTTTCTCCCCTTGGCTTGCAGGTGGCCCTGTTCTTCCTGGGTCCTCACATGGTCATCCCTCTGTGTGTGTGTGTCTGTGTCTTAATTTCCTCTTCTTATAAGGACACGAATCATGCTGGATTAGAGTCTAGCTGAGTACCTTACTTTAATCAGTTCCTCTTCTAAAAGCTCTAATTATAGTCACCACGCGAAAAGCTACTAGAGCATTGGGCTTCAACATAAGAATTTTGAGGGGACACAGTTACCCCATCAGAATGTGCAAAACTCAATTACTCAGATTTCCCCACCAGCCTGTACTATGGCAGTCTTTCCCAATTAGGAAGTGCAAATTTCACCCTTCCAGTTCGGTAGAATCATTCCTGACTCTTCCGTCTCTCCTGTTTCCATATTCAAATCGTTAGTAAATCCCTTGGACTCCACCTGCAAAATAGATCCAAAACCCAATCTTTTCTCACTATCTCTAGCGTCATCATGCACCCTAGCTAACAGCATCTCTTGCCTTGATTATTTTGACAGCTCCCAACTGGCCAGTTTGTTCTCAAGACTGTCCTCTTCCGCTCTGCGGCTCACAGCACCTATGAGGTCGTGTAATATCACTTCTCAAAATCTCCCAGTGTTTCGCTTGTCACCAACTGAGAGTAACATCAAATCCTTAAAATGGCCAATGAGGCCTCCTGCCTCACTCACATCATTTCTGTCACACTTTTTTTACATCTAATATTTATTTATTTACTTGGCTCTGTCAGGTCTTAGCTCAGCACGTACGATCTTCCAATGGATTGCACAGATGCTCTAGTTGTGACGTGCAGCTCAGCAGTTGAGGCACTCAGGCTTAGTTCTCTGACCAGGGATCGAACCTGTGTCCCTCCATTGCAAGATAGATTCTTTACCACTGAACCACCAGAGAAGGAACGCCTCCCCCCTCCCCCCCCCCCACTACACTTCCTTTTAGTCACTTAGCTTCAGCCTCACTGAACTACTTGTCATTTCAAAGTTTCAGGTACTTTCCTGCCTCAGGCTTCAAAAAGCCTCCATCAACACAGAACATCAACACATTCTATGGATCTCTTGAAGCTGGAGTCAGTAAACTTGGTGAAGGTGAAAGTGTGCTGCCTTGGCACAACCTCAAAAGTGTCTCAACAAGGGAGAGTCAGGAATTTGAAGGCTGGATTAGCTGTAGGTTGGTTTTAGGGCACAAGTCAGAGATTGGAGGGTATTTGCAAACTAGGCAAGTTTCTCAACCAATCAGTGGCCTTTGGAACCCATGAGTCCTGTTAAATCAGTTGGTGATTTTATCTTGGAGTGTATGAGTCTGAACTAGCAGATGTTCAAACAATCAGAACTTAGGTGTGTGCTGAAGGCCAGTTTCACAATGGTCTTCAGTTTTACAAGTCAGTATGGGTTGGCAAGTTGTGGTTTCTTGTTCTTTCCTGAGTCTTAGCATCAACTTTTTCTGTAATCACCTTCTGGCAGATATTTTCATGGCTTACTCCCTCATCTACAGGATGTCCTCAAATATCACCTTTTCAGTGAAGATTATCCCAGTCACCCTATTGAAAACTACAACTCTCCTACCACCTCTGCAGCCAGTTCTTTTTATTCTGCTTCATTTTTCCAATAGCACTTACCATCATCTAAAACTTAAAAATTTTGTTTAATTACTGGGTTCATTGTCCTTCCATCTACATTATGATGTAAACTCAGAGAAGAACTAGGAACTGTTTATCTTTGTTCATGTATGTCTCAATTAAATGCTGTCTGATACAAAGAAGTGCTTAATGAATATGTGTTGAATGAATTATTGAATGTATAAACAATTGAATGAGACCTACTCAGTGTTTTGTTTTTTAATTACTTGTAACAGAGCTCCTTTAAGATGATTCAGGGCAAAGGAACTGATTCAAATTCTCCAAATGTATGAGAGTTGCTGTTAAAAGTAAGATGCTGACATATTAAATACCATAAGAAATGAACATTCAGCGGTATATCTAGTGTGTATGTGTGTGTGTTGGTTGCTCAGTCTTGTCCAACTGTTTGCGACCCCATGGACTGTAGCCTGCCAGGTTTCTCTGTCCATGGAATTTTCCAGTCAAGAATACTGGAGTGGGTAGTCATTGCCTTCGCCAAGCGATCTTCCTGACCCGGGGATCGAACCCGGGTCTCCTGCATTGCAGGCAGAGTCTTTATCATCTGAGCCACCAGGGAAACCTATCTAGTGTGTACTCAGTACTAAACTATTAACTTCATATATGTTACCTCATAGGAAACTCTAGAAAAAACAAATCTAATATTTAGTAACGGAAAGCAGGTCAATGGTGCCTGAGACTGGGTCTGGTCGTGGGAACTGACTGGAGACAGTGGAAAATTTTAGTGTGATGGAAGTGTTCTATACCCTGATTGTGGTCCTAATTACAGGGGTACATATGTTACTCTAGACTCATCAAATTCTATGCTTACAATCAGGGCAATTTATCCCTTCCAATTTATCCCACCCCTGCTTACCCCTTGGTAGCCATATGTTTGTTTTCTATGTCTGTGTCTTAATTTCTGCTTTGCAAATAGGTTCATTTGTACTTTTTTTTTTTTGGATTCCAGATGGATGATGGTAAGAGTTGCACAACAATATTTATGTACTTAATGTCATTAAGCATTAAACATGCCAAAAATAATATGTTTTATATATATGACTTCTACCACAACTAAAAATATCATTAAAAATTTCAATTCACTAAAATAAATCAGGGCACTTTATTGTGTAAAAACTATGCCTCTGTAAAGTTTTTTTAAAACAAAACAAAGAAACAATCTAAAGTACAAATCTCTAACACTTAGTAGCTCATTGCTACTGCTTTACCCTGCTCGTGTAAGACACGCACGCTGTACATCTTAGGTGAGTTT
The DNA here is from genome assembly GCA_024291935.2 of Okapia johnstoni. Lineage (NCBI taxonomy): Eukaryota > Metazoa > Chordata > Mammalia > Artiodactyla > Giraffidae > Okapia > Okapia johnstoni. The sequence goes on along the minus strand of JAGTYA010000027.1, from coordinate 983,095 downwards.
CTCAGGGTACCTGCTCTCTCACAGTCTTAGAAATAAAACCTATGGTTGAAAACTGAATCTTTTTATCTAGACTCCTTTCTTCAGCAAGCCAGGATGCCATAAAAGTTAATGTACAGTTATCTCAAGTTCTCTTTTTGTACTGATCCAATAATGAGCCTAATCTGATTGGGCACAACTTCTCTTTATTAAAAGTCTTATTGGAATATAGCTGCTTTAGACTGTCGTGTTGGTTTCGCCTGTACAGCAAAGTGAATCAGCTACACATATCATCTCTTTCCTCTTTCTTGGATTTCCTTGCCAGGTAGGTCACCACAGAGCACTGAGTAGGCTTTCCTGGGCTCTACAGTAGGTTCTCACTAGTTAGCAATTTTTGATTAGCTTTCTATTTTATAAATAGGATCAGTAGTGTATATATATGTCAATCCCAATCTCCTGATTCATCCCCTTAACTCCACTGGGTGTCCACATACTTGTTCCTTACATCCGTGTCTCTATTTCTGTCTTGCACATAAATACATCTGTACAATTTTTTTTTTTAGATTCCACATATATGCATTAATGTACAATATTAGTTTTCTCTTTCTGACCTACTTGTCTCTGCACCAATGCATTCACTAACCATCTCCATCTAACAGAGAATCGATTTTTACTTTAGAGAATGTTCCGCTCTTTGAAGGTGACATTTCCATGATCTGTATCCCAGTTTCCCAAACAACTTGATATTTCCCCCTACATACTAATTCTAGGAACCAAAAAATACAGATAATGCTGGAAACGCATGGAGTCTGTGTTGGGGTTGTAGGTTTGACCAGTCATCCTTGATTCCCAAGCTGTCAAATGATCTACATAAACCAGCATCTGATCCTGGCATTCCTTAACCTAACCTGTGGCCCTATTTTCTTCCCAACATCTAACAATTCTACCTCCCTCAAAGCTGCCTTAAGAGAACCCTCTTTGGTAGGGACAGTTCGTGGTCACCGTCTGGGCAGTAATGTTTGCTGGGGTTACCTGTTTCTCACTCTCACCCATCCTGTACACTCTAGGTTGCAGAACGATGGTTACAGGATGACTGCTGCAAAGTACTTCACAGTTACTAATTCTAATTACCTGGTTCTGTCAGTATCCTCTATGACTCCTAAGCGATGAGAAAGGGCTGGGTGTGATGAAGCCGAGAATAGCGGTATTAAAACTGTTTGAAATCATCTGCTTCTACAGAACTTAGCCTGGAGCCAGCTATTGGTTAACTCTGTCTTATGCTACAGGGAAATGCATTAAGACAAAGACTGAAAATTAACTGCTGGGTGTGGGCAAAATGGAGACCTTTGATAAATTTTAGAAAGTTGTTTTAATGGAAAGTGAAGGTCAAAAGTCTGATTTCAGTGGGTTAAAGGGAGAGTGAGACTCCATGCAAACATGGAAGTACCCTCATGTGTATTTTTCTCTCACTCCCCAAAGCTCACAGCTATGCAAATGGCAAAAAAAAAAAAAAAGAGCAATGCTGTTGGGACTCCCACAGGGGTGCAGGGTTAAGACTTAATGCTGCCAATGCAGGGGGCGTGAGTCAGGGAACTAAGATTCCACATAACCTGCAGCAGAGCCAAAAGATCTTTTAAAAAGGAACAATGTTGTTAACACATAAGGACAAAGAAATTAAGGAAAGGACATGGAGGAGAAGAGAATTCAACAAATATTTGAAAGAGAGAAGGTAGACAGGTTGGGTGTAGCTGACTTATTAGAACAAGTGACATCCACTCACCTCATCTACTCCTCCTAGGAAATTGGTTGCTGTAAGCATTTTTAAAATTGCTAATGTTCATTAAACCATATACAACCAAACCATTCCACATTTTATGCAGAGCACTCTATAAAAATCAGTGGTATGTTGCATCATTTTATATTTATATTTGATGGTAAAAATCTGAAACCAACCTGAATGTCTATCAATAGAAAATAGTCCAAAACTATGGTGCATACATCCTCAAGAAAATTAGGATGATTTCTAAAAAGCACAATGGACCTGTATTTACTTCCATAAAGATATATCCAAGGTATTTTTTTAATTAAAAAAAGCTATTTGCAGATAAGAGGACACTTTAAGATAAGACAAAGCAAAATAAGCCGTGTATGTGTGTATTTATGTGTCTATAAGTTTGCATGAGCATAGGAATATTTTCAGATGGAAACACAAAGAAATGGAAAAATTTGGGGGGGGTTGGGGTGGAATAGAAACAATTACTAACTTATTTCTTATAAATAACTATGCTTGTTTATTGTTACCGAAAATTTGCTGTGATATTTTTAATTAAAAAGATCTAAGCTAGAGAGATTAATGAAAAGAGAGACTGGAAAGGGGAGAGAGAGAAAGAAAGGGGGGTGGGAGGAAGAGGTAGACATGTAGACTGAGAGTGACTGAGAGACAGAGATTCAGCTACAACTTAGTGGCAAAGCCAGGATTAAACGTAGGCCCCTGCGTATTGTTCTTGGCGTCCTCCTCTCGAGGTCGTCTCCCAGCAGACAGGGAAATAAATCAAATCGAGCACAGGAGGCAACATCACGATTGAGTTCAGTCCTTCAGCCTTCTGCATTAAGTGGAAGAGAAATGAGCAGCTTATAGAATGTCGTATGAAGTAATCACACCGAAAACGAGGGATACCAGTGGACAATCAGGAATAACAGAAAAAAGAGGTAACAAAGGAAAATTCACAAGATTGCCGACAATGCAGGCAATCACTACATGTTTAAAATTTTTCATTTTAAAAACATACACAGAACAGAGAGGTAAACATAAAAATCCAGCTTAAAAAAAAAGCCACTTAAGAGGGCAATAACCTTAGAAGAAGTTCAAGCTGGACACATGTGAGCTTGATAGGAAAGCAGGGGCTGGAGGGACCTCAGAGAGAAAAAGTGATGGCAATGGCTAGAAAGAAATTTATATTAAAGCAGGATTCAGTAAATGAAGAAAACGAGAAAGAAGCAGGCAAGGGGATTACTTTATCTGTTGCTTTGGTGCAGACTGATAGAAGTGGAGTTTTAAGATAGCAAATGTTCTCCTCCAAGCCCCAGGAAGAATCTGTTCCCGCTAAAGTGATCAGAAAGTCATTTTTACAGTTTTGACTCCCTCACACATGTGTTTGTTTTTCAAACTAAGTTATAAAAATTTTTAGAGCTGAGACTATCTTCATCATGTTTAAGTTGCCAAATTCTAGAAATATCCAAGCACATAATAGGTGCTCATTCATTGTCACTGTTAAACAGACTTGTGTTTTACTGTAGACTCCCATTATATTAATTTGCATATTTCTCTTTTTAAAAGAAAAAATCTCCAAAATCTTAAGATGCACCTTTATAGAAAGGAATTCAGGAAACAAGTCTAGAATAAGACAGGTAGTGCTACATTTGGAATTTTTAAAAAATTTCCAGAACGTTGTAGAATTTAAATGTTTCCTAGTGCTATCATTTATTCTTTATCATTCAAGCCTCCACTTCATCTTTCTCAACAGTTCTTAGATCAGTGAATATGGCTTCTCAAGGATTTTGTTGTCTCATACTCACAAATCTGAGATCTTATTTCTGCCCTTGGTAATTTCATTTGTTAATAGAATTAGTGTGTGACCTCACCTTGTACTAGCAGGTGGCAATACATACTCTTCCTTTTAAAAATACTTATCTATTAAATACACAATATACTTATCTATGCAAAAATGTACCCACTAGAAACACATACCTAAACGTACATGTTCAGTTGTTCAGTCATGTCTGACTCTTTGTGACCCCATGGCCTGTAGCCTGCCAGGCTCATCTGTCCATGGGATTTCCTAGGCAAGGATCCTGGAGTGGATTGCCACTTCCATCTCCATGCTAACTTCCTGACCCATAAATCGAAACTGCATGTCTTGAGTCTCCTGCATTGGCAGGTGCATTTTTTACCACTGAGCCATCTGGGAAGCCACCCAGATGTACACTTGTGTACAAATATATAAAATGGGACTATATTTTTTTTATAAAAGCTGAAAATTTTGTGTATAAATAAGAGTACAGTTGACCTGCTGAACAGCAGTTTGAACTATGTGGATTCATTTATATACGATTTTTTTCAACAAATATGAACTATGGTACTATGCAATCCACAACTGGTTGACTCTCTGGATGTTATATATGGATTTGTGACCAGTGCTGTGTAACAGGAGAGAAATCTTAAAGTTACAGGAAAAAATTGTGCTTTTTTGTTGTTGCTGTTTGGTTCTGTTTTTGTTTCTTGATCCATTTACCCCAATACCTTAATTACCTGGGAACCTGGGGACTGATCTCACCACTGTTCCTTAGCTTCTCTCCTTTCTCCTGCCTCTCCTGCTCTTTCTCATACACCCACATTCTCACCACCATTAAGGTGTAATAAGACCAGTCTGCCCTGCCAGTCCAGAGGCTGAGGCTGCACTTGCCAACGCAAGGGGCACAGATTCAACCCCTGCTTGGAGGTCTAAGACCCCACATGCCACACAGCATGGACAAATATTTAAAAACTAAAAATAATTTTTTAAAAAACATTTTAGAAGATCAGAGCACAAACATTAAAGAACCAAGTGCACGGCAGTCAAAACACTCAAAGAGATAGAATCACTTAAAGTACAGCCCTGAGTCCCAGAATTAGGTGGTGTAATTAGAAAACTCGCTCACTTGCCACAAAACAGATGTACTAAATCAGCGTTTTGTGCTCTTCAGAGCTTTTAGGACCAAATTAGAATAATGCACAGGATCATCTTAATGAGAAAAAACTCTAATATCAGATAACATTATTTTATTATATCACAACTAAAACAAATAAGCTTGAGAATGTGTACATATATATATATATATAATTTCCAAATGCTTGTAGCACATAAAAAGTTATGAAAACACAAGGCGTCATTCGTACCTGCCTGTGGGACATGGCCACACCTGCCTGAGTTCAAACTCTGCCTCTGTCAGTGAGAGTAGCCCCCTCCCTTTTTTTTTTTGTGGTGCACACACTTCTTTTTATTTATTTATTTATTAAAAACACCTCTGTTGTGAATTTCCTTTCTCTGAAGGTTCTGCTTTGCCTGTGAAACTCGAATATTAATAAGGACCCTCAGAGACAGGAGTATCCAGCCCAGCCTACAAAAATTCACAGTATTCTAGCATGTGGAAAAGAAGATGTTTCTGCTTCTTCACCGTCACCCACAACAGTGAGACAAAGACAAAATTATAGCTCAAATAAACTATAGACAAAATTATCACAAACTGAATCAGTTAGCAAATCAGTCTAAATATTTCTTGCTTGGATGGAGACTGCATAAGGGAATAAACTACACTGGCGCTTAGACAATATGTTCTACAGAATGAGAGTAATTTAGCAATGGTGTGAAAATTCATAGAAGGAGCACAAAAATAAACATCTGCCAAGGGACTCGATCAAATGAAGGAATAAAAATGTGGCCAAAGTCCCATTTCCAGGCAAAGTTAAATGCACATTTTGAAAAAGTGAAAAATTGAAAATAAACATTTCTAAACTACGACATGAAATTGAATGAAAACTTTATTTCACATGTCAAAATATAGAAAACAATGGAAAATCCTGAAAATAGCAATTATTATATAAAAATAAAGTGAAAAACATGCCCTTTAATTGCTGTCAGTTACACAGTAGCTTACACTTCAAAGGTAAAAAAAATGATCTTAATATACAGTGTGAGATATAAATTATAATTATAATTTGCAAATATTAATAAAACTATTAATAAATTAAAAGATACACCCCACTAGACTGCAAGCTTCATGCCGGAAAAATTGTGTCCATGATGTTGACCGATACGTTATTTATGCGTCCTTACACAGCAAGTACTCATTTCAATGCATGAACAAACTAGTGAGCAAAACTACAGAAAGCCAATTCTTGCCAAAGTTTAAAATATGCAATTCTAGGTAGAAAATCAATAAGAAAGTTCTTAGAAGATGATTGTAAATTGTTTCTATATTCATCTACATGAATAAATAGATAAGAATGTTAACATATATCAAAGGAAGAATATATAAACTCTATCAAAAAGACTCCACCTATTATGTATGATATGTCATGGTAGCAGTATGAAAATTAATAGTCAAATTAATGAAATAGAACAAATGGGAATACACATGTTGGGCACACATGCATACTGATTCACACATATGTTTAACTTAGAGTTATTCCAGGGATATTGCTCAGATACTAGACTATGCGTTTACTTAAAAATATTAGTAAGGTATACTACTGTATAGCACAGGAAAATATATTCAATATCCTGTGAGAAACCATAATAGAAAAGAATATGAAAAAGATTGTATATATATATATATATATATATAACAATCACTTTGCAATAGAGTGGAAACGAATACAATGTTGTAAATCAATAATGCTTCAGTAAAAACCTTTTCAAAGATTTTAATCTTAACGTTACAGTAAATTTGATTTAAAAGGTAAAAATCAGGCTATTTGTTAAAGAGATATGAAAATACAAGTGATGTTTAACTGGAAAACATCTTAAGTAATGAAATGTGTAGAAAACATTACAGAAAAATGACTGATGTAATTAACTGTATTGTTAAATGATCATAAATTTAAAAGGCAAGTAACAAAATAAGAAACATATTCACAGCAACAATAAAACAAGTTCTTAAAATTCTTGATAAAGACCTCATGAAAAATTAGAAAGTCATGGGATTGGTAATCAGTTTCTGTACACCACATTGAAAGCACGGTACAAGAAAGAAAATTTGATAAACTGGACTTCAAACATTTGAACTTGGAGAAGGAAATGGCAACCCACTCCAGTATTCTTGCCTGGGGAATTCCATGGACAGAGGAGCCTGGCATGTTGCAGTCCATGGGGCTGAAAAGAGTTGGACACAACTTAGTGACTAAAGCACAACAACAATAATACTTTTAGAATAGAATTTCCTGTTCTTTGTTCTCTGTTTAAAACATTGAGATGTTTGTTTGTTTAAAAATAAAATAAAACCTGTGTTTTTTAAACAAACAAACAAACAAACATTTGAACTGCAAAAGACAGTTTCAAGGCAACAAAAAGACATGTCATGCTGGGAGAAAATATGTGCAAATCACATGTATGATAAAGGACTCGTGTCCAAAAGGTAAAAACTTATCTGAGAAAATAAATCAATTTAGAAGGCAGGCAAAAAAGCCTGAACAGGTACCTCACAGAAGATAAACAGAAGGCAGATAAGCACGTGAAAAGATGAACAAAGTCACGTATGATCAGGGAAGGGCAAATTAAAACAAGAGACCACGGCACACCTCTTAGGATGGCATAGGAGTAGAGCAAAAGGAACTCTCCTTTGTTGCTGGTGGGAGCGCGGATGCCACAGTCAGCGTGGAAGACAGTTTGGTAGTTTCTTTCCAAATTAAATATAGTTTCAAAATCTGATCAAGTAATCACACTACTACGTATTTATCCAACTTATGTGAAAGCATAGCCACACGGAATATGCATAGGAATACTCATAGCAGCTTTCTTCATAATCATCCAAAACTGGAGGTGACGATGTGAGTAGACAAAGTGTGGTATGTCCATACAATGGAGTACTATTCAGTGAGTAGAATTAAGGGATTATTACACTATATGAGAAGATATGAAAAAACAGCAAATGAATATTGCTCAGTGAATAAAGTATGGATGCGGTTAAATCCACATGATTCCTTTGAAGTGACAATCTGTAAAAGGGGAAAACTATGGTAATAGTAATGGTAACTTGATCAGTGGTTGTCAGAGACTGGGGAGGATGAGAAGCACAGGGAATTTGAGCGTGGTAAAACTATTCAATATAAGATTGCAATGTGGGACACGTGACATTTTGTATTTGTCCAAACCAATGGAAATATGCAGCACATTGAATGGACCTTAAATTATACAGATTAAAGCAATAATGATAATAATAATAATACTGTATCAATATTGATGAATTAATTATAATAAAGAACCATAGCAATGCAATATGTTAACAATAGGAGAAACTATGTATGGTGTGTGTTCAGTTCCTCCGTCACATCCGACATTCTGCAACCCCATGGACTGTAGCCTGCCAGGCTCTGATGCCCATGGGATGATCCAGGCAAGAATACCGGAGTGGGTTGAAATGTAGTACCCCAATGTGTGTGTGGAGGGGTAAATGGGCTCTCTTTGTGCTAAATTCCCAGCGTAAGAGAGGCGATGGGGAATCACATTTTATAAGACCTATGCCAATTTTTAAGCAACTTACTCCAAGTAATATGGAAGCTGTTGGAGGGTTTTGAGTTGAAGTATGGCAGAATCAGATGGGTATTTTTAAAGAATCACTCTAGCTGCTGCGTTGAGAAAAGACTGTTGGGGTGAGCAGCAACAATGAAAACAATAGGGACAGTGAAGCAGCTCTCAGAATGATCCCACCGAGAAGCAATGAGGCCAAGAGGATATCTAACGGACTAGGTGTGCTGTATGAGAGAAAGGGAGAGGTCTCGCATGACTCTGAAGTTCTTGATTTGAGCCAAGGATGGAGTTGCCATCAGCCAATATGAGAAAGGCTGGGGGTTGAGAAAATTTGGGGCTATTAAGCACTGGAGTGTCAAGTAGATACCTGGATATTGAGTTTAAACTTCAGGGAAGCTATCCAGACTGGAGACATTAATTTGGGAGTGCTTAACGTAAAGGCACGGTGCAAAAAGGTGAGAGAGACACTGGGCACTGTGTCTGCAAATAGATTTCTAACTTCTTGAGTGCAAAAATCTCGGCTCACTTATTTTTGTAACTATTGGTCTACTTTGTGGATAGAAAATGCATGTCAGACTGACCTAATGGGATTGATCACAACTCTTCCTCAAACATTGCTTCAAGGACAATATTCTTGTTCTGTTTTGATTTTTTATTTTTCCCTCTTAGTCACCAGACAGTGATCCTTTCTTTAGCGTAACTGACATTTGCTTATGTGAATAGTTACCAGTTCTGGGTGTGTGTGCCAGAGAGCTTGGAAAATCTTCTCCAAATTTTTTGAGCTCTGGACCAAGGAAGAAAGATATGCCACCAATACTCTAGTTTCATATGCAGGGGACATAGATAACATTGTCACAATTTCTGAGAATTCTGGTTTTGTCCTTCAGATTTTTATTGCTGCCGAGGAAAGATTTTAAAGGTGCAATGTATTTCATAGAAATAACATCACCATTTGATTTCTTCCTTTATTGATCAAGAGGGCAAACTCCTAACGATTATCCAATGACTTATAGTATATCTATATATATCTATACATATATATCTATATATATATTTTATACATGTATATCTATATATACCTATATAGAGATATATATCTAAGTATAAAATTTAGATGTGAGCAAGATTCAATTTATAGTCAAATATTTTATGTGTGTATGGCAAATATTCTTCCTTGCCACATAAAAAACGATTTTTAAAAATGTATACAATAAATTTAGGAAAGCTTAATGTTTTGGGATTCTTTATTTCAAGCAAAAAACTAGGTCCACAAATCTTATCTGTTAAAATGCACATTTTTCAATGTGTTAACATCTGCAATTTTTAGAGTATAAAGGCAGTGGGTGCCCAGTTGTCAACACACGGCCATCTCACATCCTCAGACAAATATCATCAAGAGATACTTAATTTGCTGCAAAATTGAATATAACCGTATTTAATATGAAATATTTATATATTATGTATTTAATATATTCAAATAAGCTAAATATAATAATAGTTGTCTATTTAAATACATGTCTTATATTTAATTTATTAGATATCTATTAAACTAGATATTTGTTCACTATGTCTATTTTAATAAAGATTGGATTAAATTACACAAATTAATGTTTAATTTTAAATATTTAAATATATGTTTATTTATTCAAATAGTGATCTTAATGTTAAGAAGGAGTTTTTGATAGATATTATATCGACTATTTGGGTTTCCCTGGTGGCTCAGCGGTAAAGAATCCTCCGGCCAGTGCAGGAGACACAAGAGACACAGGTTCGATCCCTGGGTTGGGGAAATTCCCTGGAGAAGGAAATGGCAGCCCGCTCCAGTATTCTTACCTGGGAAAATCCCATGGGCAGAGGAACTTGGCAGGCGAGAGTCCATGGGGTTGCAAAAGAGTCGGACACCACTTAGTGGCTAAACAACAACATAGTAAGTATTTAGGGGAGCGAAACTTGAAAATATAAGAAAAACCATATTTTCCTTGGCAGCAATTATCTTTAATACGCATGTGCTTTTAATGAATCTACACACTGATGCTTTAAACAAAGAACCTCTCAGACTTAACACGTATGAAGTACTTAAGGCCCTTTTCTCTATGTACTTAAGCACTAACAACAACAACAACAAAAGCTTACAAATTACTTTTGCATTCAGGTCACAAAATGCAGTACAATAAAGTGCAGTGTTGTTAATGAGGTTTTATCTCATATGGAGAAAAAGGAAAGAATTTATACGCTCAGGTCATCATACTTCACACACTGGTGAACCCAGAGGGTCAGTTAGTGATGAGGATGCCATGTACCAAATACTTTCTCACCTGCCCTCGTTGGCTCACCCTGATCAAACTTCCCCTTTCTCAAGAGGAGGAGGGCACGCGTGTGTTAAGCAGCTGCGTGATTGTTTATTCGCTCAGCCTGCAGTCTTGTCACCTCTGGTTTATTACAGCAACACTGAGCCCACAGTGGGAGCGGGGCAGGCACACTTCAGGAATAAATGAGGGAACGGGGCAAGAGTGCCTCTCATACGCGCTCTTCTCACACACCTCTCACCACCTCCGTACCTCTTGTTCTCCTACGCTGGCACTGACTTGGTTCTCGCTCCTTATTAAGAGATAGGGTCGAGTGCCTATTTATTATACTAGATTAATGTCTATATATAGGTCTTCCAATGATATTAGAATAGATCCAGAAGAATATATTCCTTCCCATATTAATCTGCCCATGATGTTGTGTTTTTTTTTTTCCTGATACAATAAGGATTTCCAGCTAGCTTATGTTTTCATAAAATTAACAGTGAAGGCAAATCAGAATAAATTAAAGTATGGCATGACCTAAACTTTCTGAGATTTAATAATAGAAGCTTTGTAAAAATTCAGTCTGTCTGGTATCATTAAAAGATTATAACACAACCAGAAGGAGGGTATGCATTCCAGATACTGCTCTCTGCCTGAGGCAAGTTAAAATATGCGTAACCTTGGTCCTAAAATTTAAAACCAACAAATAAACAAAAAAAATGACATAGTAATAAGTGAAGTCACTCAGTCGTGTCTGACTCTTTGTGACCCCATGGGCTATAGCCCTACCAGGCTCCGCCGTCCATGGGATTTTCCAGGCAAGAATACTGGAGTGGGGTGCCATTTCCTTCTCCAAGAGATCTTCCCAACCCAGGGATTGAACCTGGGTCTCCCGCATTGTAGGCAGACGCTTTACTGTCTGAGCCAGTATATATGTCAGGAAGTCCTGACATAGTAATACGTGTTCAGTATTGCTAATTGCCGAATACATTTGCACTTTTAATTTACTCAAAAACTTTTCAACATCATGAATGTGATGCTTGCCCTTTAATATTCCAAAGGCTAACACTTTAATAGCTATCAACACCTGCTACAGTCCATTTATCTCCAACTTAGAGAGCTATTCTTTCCACTTCTTTTTAATTCTAAGACTCTGTACTCTAGCCTGATCTTCTTGAATACACATTCTCTGAGCATACAGTCTGCAAAAGTCGTGTGATTTAAGTCCCATAGAAGACACCCTAACAGCATGAGGAACTCAGTGAAAAATATTTTTATATTTATTCAGTCTGAGGATGAGTGGAGAATTTTCTCAGAGACAGTAGTATTTTATTCCCCAATATAAAAAATGTGATATCACACAGAGTCGGACACGACTGAAGCGACTTTAGTAGTAGTAGTAGTAGTAGTAGTAGTATAATGAACGAGGTAATCTAATTTATAATAGCAACAAGGAAGATAAAATACTAAGGCACAGCTTATGAAGTCAAACTTAAAAATACTCCTACAAGACACAAAATCTTACATGAACAAATGGTGTATGTACCATTTGTAGGTTCCTGGATGTGATGGTTCGACATTACAAATATGAAAGCTCTTCTAAATTATTTCAAAATTTAATGCAATCCCAGTGAAAGTACTGGGTGTTATTTTCCCCCTTCTGGAGACAGAAAATTAGATTAAGAAACTAATAAGTATAAGAAAACATATAAAAAGTCTAAATTATTAAAACAGTGTGGTGCTAACAGATGAATGATGACAATGGATAGGACAGAACAGAAGGTCCAAAAATGAGACTCAAGAACACACAGGCAGCTTTACATTAGAAAATGAGCATCTCAATTGAGGTAGGAGATACAGACTCTTTTTCACATTTAAAATGCTTTAATGGCTCTCACCATTGTATGAGTACATTTAAAGAAATATACATTTATTTTTATGTATACTTATTAAAATTCACTCTGCAATTAATGCATGCACCATCTTCCTTTAAATTGCAATAAATAATTCAAGTTAAGCAATAAATAATTTGATGAGACGAGAAAGAGGAAAACACAGATCCACAAGTGTTAACAAGCTACTCCTTTTTAAAACAGCTTTTTAAAAATGTATAAACCATTCTTAAAACAGTATTAGAATTATTGAGCAGATATTAAAGAGAGTTTCCATATATGCATCCACACACGGTTTCTTTTATTATTAAGATCTTACATTGATGTGGTCCATTTGTTACAATCAATGAGTCAATATTGATACAGTTATTAACTAATGTACATAGTTTATTCAGATTTTCTTAGTTTTCGCCTAATATTTTTTTTTGGTATTCCAGGATCCCATTCCATTACCAATCATAACCATGTCTCAAGCTCCTCTTGGCTGTGACAGTTTCTCAGGTTCATCACTTTTTTTTTTTAATGACATTGACAGTTTTGGTCAGGTGTATTGTGAAATATCCCTCTGTGTGTCTATCTGACTTAGGTTATAATGCACATGCCAAGTCATTTCAGTCGTGTCTGACTCTTTGCAACCCTATGGGCCTTAACCCACCAGGCTCCTCTGTCCATGGAATTCTCCAAGCAAGAATATTGGAGTGGATTGCCATGCCCTTCTTCAGGAGATCTTCTCCACCAAGGGATCGAACCCGCATCTCTTACGTCTCCTACGTTGGCAGGCGGGTTCTTTATCACTAGTGCCTCCTGGGAAGGCGTTACCACTAGTGCCTGGGAAGAAGCCCAGACCATAGTGTCCTCAATGGGATACATGCTATGAACAAAAGGAATTGTATAAAAATCTCACATTTTAGTTTTTCCATTGTTTTCTGCTAAAAATTTTATTACTCTTTTGAAATTATTATCTGAATATTGCTTTTGTTGTTATTGTTATTCAGTCTAAGTCATGTCCAACTCTTTGAGACCCCATTGACTACAGTATGCCAGGCTTCCCTGTCCTTCACTATCTCCTGGAGTGTGCTCAGATTCATGTCCTTTGAATCAGTGATGCTATCTAACCATCTCATCCTCTGCTGCCTTCTCCTTCTGCCTTTAGTCTTTCCCAGCATCAAGGTCTTTTCCAATAAGTCGGCTCTTCACATCAGGTGGCCAAAGTATTGGAGCTTCAGCTTCAGCATCAATCCTTTCACTGAATATTCAGGATTGATTTCCTTAGGATTGACTGGCTTGTTTTCCCTGCAGTCTTCTCAAGAATTCTCGAGAATCTTCTCCAGAACCACAATTTGAAAGAATCAATTCTTCAGTGCTCAGCCTTCTTTATGGTCCAACTCTCACGTCTGTACATTACTGGAAAAATCAAGGCTCTGACCATGTTGACCTTTGTTGGCAAAGTGATGTCTCTGCTTCTTAATATACTGTTTAGGTTTGTCATAGATTTCCTCCCAAGGAACAAGCATCTTTTAATCTTGTGGCTTTAGTCACCATCCCCAGTGATTTTGAAGCCATAGAAAATAAAATCTGTCACTGCTTTTATGTTTTCCCCTTCTATTTGCCATGAAGTGATGAGAAGAAGATGCCATGATCTTAGTTTTTTGAATGTTGAGTTTTAAGCCAGTTTTTTTTTTTTTTTGCTCTCCTCTTTCACCCTCATCTAGAGGCTCTTTAGTTCCTCTTCAATGTCTGCCATTAGAGTGATATCACCTGCATATCTGAGGTTATTGTTATTTCTCCCAGCAATCTTGATTTCAGCTTGTGATTCATCCAACCTGGCATTTTGCATGATGTACTCTGAGTATAAGTTAAACACGCAGGGTGACAATATACAGCATTTATGTACACCTTTCCTAATTTTGAACCAGTCAGTTATTCCATGTAAGGTTGTAACTATTGCTTCTTGACCTGAATACAGGTTTCTCAGGAGACAGGTAGTTTGGTCTGGTACTCCTATGCCTTTAAGAATTTTCCAGTTTGTTGTGATCCATACAATCAAAGGCTTTCTTGTAGTCAATGAAGCAGTAACAGATATTTTTTTCCTTTCTGGAATTCCCTTGCTTTCTCTATGATCCAGCAAATGTTGGCAACTTGATCTCTGGCCCCTCTGCCTTTTTGAAACCCAGCTTGTACATCTGGAAGTTCTCAATTCACATACTGCTAAAGCCTAGCTTGAAGGATTTTGAGCATAACCTTACAAGCATGCAAAATGAGCACAATTGTCCAGTAGTTGAATATTCTTTATCACGACAAGGTTTTCACCACAACAAGGCTGTGATCCATGAAGGGGCTGAATAAGGTATGTTAAAGCAAAGAATTATCTTAATGATAAAGTATAAATTTTTAAATTTTAAATGCACTCTGTACTCTTATATATGAATTGGTGATATCAGTATAAACCCACGATTTTTTATCTTTCTAAAAAATGTACACTTCTGGATCTATCTTTCTGACCATGATCAGTAAGAGAAATTGTATTCATCTTCCCACTTTTTAAACAACTAGAATATTGAACAAAATGAACGAAACAGTATTTTTAGACTTTGTACAACAGGAAGCGTGATACTGTGATCCTCGAGAGAAGGGAAGCAGATGAAATGAGCCCAGTGGGGCCTCAGTTTACCCCCAGGAGGTAGGTTCCAGGCCTCCATGCAAAACAAGGAACCCAAAGAGGCACAGCAGACACACTGAATTGAGGGGGGTGTTCAAGTCCAGAAAGACCAAGGCAGCAGCGTTTGTGCGGCAGAACAACAGAGGAGGAAGGTGCACAGGGAAGATGTCAGAGGAGTCTCCAGGCTTTTTAGCCAGAGTAATCCTTCCGTACATGCGTGAGAGGGAGGAAGTTACCCAGGATCACAAAATCAGCAGGACAAAGCAGTCCTGGGAATGGTAGCGGTGAGTGACTGAAGGGCTTCAAACTGGAGAATGAAAAACAAAAACAAAAACTCAATGTTGAAAACTAAGGCATTCATTCTAATGACAAAATGGAAGGCAGATGGAGAAGTCATTAGATTGGAGGAGGGGAAAAGTAAGAAGATAATAAAAGGAGAAAAGCTCAGAACATTACTGAATCAGCATGAGTGAGAGATTTAGAGCCAATCTGGGGCTATAGCCGAGAGAACAGAGAGGAGGGGCCGCATATGGTAAAATTAGAGTCAACCCTGACAGTGCGTTCAAAAGCTGAATATAAAGATACTCTAGAACAGCCTCCATGACTCTGATCTGAGTTTCAAGATGGATGGTGATAATTATTCATGAGGAATTAGAATACACGGGGACAATCAGAATTGAAGAATAACAATAACTAGACTTTCAGACAAGATGACATTTAGGTGCATAGATTTAGCATAAAGTTACACATTGAGGCCAGAACTCAGGGGAAATGTTCAACTGTAGAGAGTTAGTAGCTTAGACATAGAAGTAAAGGCTGACGGAGTCTGATGAGGAAGCCCTCTATTTTACCAGCATTTTCTCAAAAATGACAAAAAGGGAAGCAGAACACACTTTGAACAAATTAATAGGAATGGTCGAGGAGTCTTTCTTAGGGAAACATTACTTAGAAAAAGGCATACGTAGATACATATATATTCATACATACATGCATGCGTACATCCATGCACACAGATACAAATGATAAATGAAGACCAAATGACGATGCTTAATTTATTGTACCATGTTCAGTATGACAAACAACTAACTAGAGTTTTATTGTGTTTTCATTAAAAACATTTTGGCTTGTTCTAATAGATCCCTTTTCCCACTCAGCCATGGAGACACGGTGTTCTAAAAGCAAGTTAATGTAACCATTAAATATTTTTCTATAAATTTAGGTTTCCAGTAGGATTCATTTTAAAACCTCTGGGAACTGTCTTGCTTTCTTTTATAGCACTTACCACCCTATAACTTGACTTTTTAAAAATTGTGGATGAATGTCTGTCTCTTTTGCTAACCAATAAGTTCTGATAGAACAAGACCAGGTCTGCTTTTATGCACCGTATTTCCTAAATTCATAGAAAGGGAATGGGTACAATGTCAGCTCTCAGTGAGTGTGAATAAATGAATAAAGTTTTCAAAAATGCATTCGTTCCATTATAAGTTGAACATAAAGCTGAACATAAAGAAAAGTACATTCATATAGTTTCATTTTAAAAATTTCATTTTAAGATAAAGCAACATGCCTATTTGTGATATGCAAAATGTCCACGTTCTAAATTCTTTCAGCCCAATGATTTATGCACCTTGCAAGATAAGTCTACTCATTTTTCTTCATCATGCAGCATTTCTTTAACTTTAATTCTCTATCATTTTTATCATCGATGCCACTGTATGTCAGCATCCAGTTGATGGGTAGAGAGAAAAGTTAAGAAACTGGCTGGTACTTCTGAATCCAAAGAACAATCTAAACCCTGGGGTTGAACCCACATCAGATGTTCTGATTTAATACATTAATAATGATAATAATCATAATATTTATTAATCCCTTCCTGTGACAGGCATAACATTGAGTGATTTATGTGTATTCTTAAAATTAATCCAATAAAAAGCACTGCAATTTGGAGTTGGGGGGGGGAGATTAAGTAAATGTTCAAGGTCAGATAGCTAGCAAACTGCTGCCTTCCTGCATATTCACACCTGTTTGACTCCAGAGCTGTCATTTTTAACACTTTCTCCAAGGCGCTGATTTGGAAAAACACATGGGATCCTATATACGATGTATGAGGGTTTATTCTGAGACTGGATAACTAAAAACTAAATTGTTCACTTTTTGTGATGCTGTATACTACTCATGCATCAATATAAACACTGGGTCAGATCTGCGCTCAGTCTGTAAATAAAGACCTGCCACACCTGCTTAGTAACTCCCCACCCTTTTCAGTCACGTTTCTCTCTTGGCCTTTCTGGAATGTCTCAGTTTGTCTCTCAAATGCATTTACAATATGGCAGTAAATTACTCTTCCTTCCCAAGGACAAAGCCCATGGTTTAAGGGCAGATGTGAGTCACTCCTTACAAGAATCCCAAACTGACCTGGGTTGCCCCTCAGTTATCTTCCTTTTCCTTTTTTCTTCTCTTCACATTTCTGAAGGTAATGCTTAACTTGCCCTCACACAATTCATTCTTTTTTTTTCTGCATTCATTTTTCTCATTTTATGCACCTCTTTGGTCCCTGATCGTGATACAGATACTGTTGAGAGGTGAGCAACAGTGAGGACAATTTCCTTGGAGAATTTACAGAGTGATCTGATTAGGAGGACCTGGATGATGACTGCAAGTGAGTGTTCAGAAAGCCTGAGTGAGGAGAGGGTGCTTGAACTGAGACACGAATAGCAAGAAGAAATCAACCTGCGCAGGTGCGGAAACAAAGCATTTCAAATGTCAATTACCAAGGTTCTAAAGCTGGTGCACTGGGATGACCCAGAGGGACGGGATGGGGAGGGAGGAGGGAGGGGGTTCAGGATGGGGGATACAAGTACACCCGTGGCGGATTCATGTCAATGTATGACAAAACCACTACAATATTGTAAAGTAATTAGCTTCCAATTAAAATAAATAAATTTATATTAAAAAAATAAAAAAAAATTAAAAAAGGAAACAAGATATAATCTATGGCAAAAGCAAAAATAAAGAAATAAAGAATTAAAGCGAGGAGGAACTCGGCATGTTTGAGGTCCATTAAAAGATCCCTATAGTTGAAAATTCACAACATGAATAATGGTAACATTTGCACAACAATGTGAATGCCCTTAGTGCCTCTGAACTGTACAGTTAAATATAGTTAAAATATTTTATATCATGTGGCTTTTACCGCAATAAAAAAATTCTAAAAAAGAAAAGCAAATGCAAATACCAAAGCCAAATATAAATTAAAAGTAAGTTCAAAACAGCCCACTGTCTATGGTGGGCTGTCTCTGGTGGTTGAATCATAGCAGCAGTGGGAGGAGGGTTTTCATTTTCTCTGTTTAGCTCAAATTATTCATTACTCATATATATAAACCAGAAAGGAAAAGAATGATTTCAGTTTGACAAAAAGCAATACCTCTCTGTTAAAGATTAAAAAGTACAAAAGGGTTTGAAGAAAATAACATTTATCAGTAACCCTCCTTCAAATTAAATCAGTTCAGTTCAGTTGCTCATTCGTGTCCAACTCTTTGCAACCCCATAGACTGCAGCACGCCAGGCCTCCTTGTCCATCACCAACTCCTGGAGCCCACCCAAACCCATGTCCATTGAGTCGGTGATGCCATCCAACCATCTCATCCTCTGTCGTCCCCTTCTCCTCCTGCCCTCAATCTTTCCCAGCATCAGGGTCTTTTCCAATGAGTCAGTTCTCCGCATCAGGTGGCCAAAGCATTGGAGTTTCAGCTTCAACATCAGTCCTTCCAATGATCACCCAGGACTGATCTACTTTAGGATGGACTGGTTAAATCTCCTTGCAGCCCAAGCAACTCTCAAGAGTCTTCTCCAACACCACAGTTCAAAAGCATCAATTCTGTGGGTAATTTTGCTTCATATATGGGTATATTACAGGTATGGTATTGCTTCATATATGGGTATCTAGTCCCCAACTACTCTGTAAACTCTTTAAGGGAAGTGACCTGTATTTGTTTATTTTGGTATCATCCACTGTGCCTTGTTTTAATGAAAATCTGCATAGAAATAAATTAAAATGAACTGAAAGAAGGAGTCCATAGAGTCAGAGAATTTTTGTGAGTCATTTAATAAGAGCATTTTTCACTTTTAGTTTTAAACACAATTGAAAAAATAATAGGTTTTACATTCCTGGGATGCTATTGCTTCTGCTTATTTTAAAAGAAAACATTTTCTTTTTTTGAACCACTCTTCTCAGGATATTCACATAAAGAGCTCTGTAATGAAAATCTTTTCCTAGCTGTTTTCACTTACAAAATTACTATTTCATCATTTCTGTAAGTGTTTGATATGCGGCAGCATAATACTCTGGTTAGTTTGAACTCCCCCAGAAGCAGAACGTGAAAGTTGCTCAGTCCTGACTAAGGGATCCATGGACTGTAGCCTACCAGGCTCCTCTCTAAGGGATTCTCCAGGCAAGAATACTTGGGTGGGTAGTCATTCCCTTCTACAGGGGATCTTCCAAACCCAGGGATTGAATCCAGGTCTTCCTCACTGCAGGCAGATTCTTTACCATCTGAGCCACCAGGGAACCCAGAGCTAAGATTTGAGTGGAAGTAGTTCATTTGGAGTCACTGGAGAGAAATATGAGGGAGTCGGTAAGTGAGACAGGAAATGGGAAGAGAAAATCAAATGCTGTGTTATCAAGAAAATTACTACTGTGGGTGACTAGAACTTGATCTGTCTAGGAAACTTGAGGAGGAAGTGTAGAAGGTAGAGTT
The DNA here is from genome assembly GCA_024291935.2 of Okapia johnstoni. Lineage (NCBI taxonomy): Eukaryota > Metazoa > Chordata > Mammalia > Artiodactyla > Giraffidae > Okapia > Okapia johnstoni. The sequence continues at coordinate 963,235 of JAGTYA010000027.1, read as the reverse complement.
CAGGGCTGAGAGATCTCTTCTTGGGTGGCTTTGCCCAGAACCATTCAAGTCCCCAGTCCTCTCCTCTGTGCTGGGTTCAGGTGAGTGATCTTCCATGCCCAGGAGAGCCTAGGACCAGTCCAGGTGATGCTGGGTACTAGAAGCTGGAAATGGGTGTGTCCTGGCCTGAAAAGTCAATTGTGTGAGGAACATGCATGAGACACTGACTACATTTGCTACAGTGAGAGAGAATGACAGCAATCTGGTTCAATAAGGTTTTAAGGAGCCAACTGATTTAAGTTCCCTTTACAACTTAGTTTTCAAAGAGTTTCTCTGTGTCCTTAATCTGGGATTCAGTTCAGTTCAGTCACTCAGTCGTGTCTGACTCTGTGACCCTAAGGACTGCAGCACACCAGGCTTCCCTGTCCATCACCAACTCCTGGAGTTTACTCAAACCCATGTCCATTGAGTCAGTGATGCCATCCAACCATCTGATCCTCTATTGTCCCCTTCTCCTCCCACCTTCAATCTTTCCCAGAATCAGGGCCTTTTCAAATGAGTCAGCTCTTTGCAGCAGGTGGCCAAAGTATTGGAGTGTCAGTTTCAGCATCAGTCCTTCCAATGAACACTCAGGACTGACTTCCTTTAAGATGGACTGGTTGGATCTCCTTGCCGTCCAAGGGGCTCTGTGTGTCTATAATCTGGGGTAGCTCTCCTTGAAAAGTAAATAGCAATGGTTTCTATAAGTCATACTTTTAAGTCCCTCTAAACAATAATGAAAGAGAGAGAGACAGTGAATATTTAGGGTGATAAATTTGTAAAATAATACTTAAACATAAAATAAAACAGAAAGCAAAGCATCTATCTGGCCATTTCTTCTTCTCAGGATGCAAGGATGTTAGAAAACTAGTGTAAAAAAAAAGTAATTAGGGAAAATAAGTAGTAGAAGAAGAAAAATTTCAGAGGATTTTTTTAATTTTTAAATTTAAAAAAATTTTTAAATGGGTGGTGAGAATGCCATGCTCTAAATGATAAATAAAATATACATAACTCTTTCTCTTTATCTTTTCAACCTACATGGCCTTTCCTTTATTTTTTTTAATTAATAATTTATTTTAGTTGGAGGCTAATTACTTTACAATATTGTAGTGGTTTCCTTTAATCTTTGACATTCAATGTAAAGTATACCTAGAATAACTTGTGTTTTCTTAAGAAGAAAGTGCAAAATCATGAAATGCTGCAGACAAAAGGGTTATATTAAATGTTAGAATGGACCCATCACTCAGAAAAAAAAAGTCTCCTTTTTGTTTTCAGAGTCACATATTAGAGACATGGCGATCATCAAACACAACTCATTTCCAGGCACCCTTCCTGAGTGCGATACGGATCTGTCCACATGATGACCTAGAAGTCCCATCTGAAACAAACACTACGTTAGACCCCAAGATTCTGATCACACAGTCAGCTGCCCCATTTACTGCAGACATGTCTCAATGACAATACCATGATGATTTTTAATAATTTTTATTATATCTAGTCATACCGCATAGCATGCAGGGTCTTCATTCCCCTTCATTCTTTCATTCATGCCTCTTGCATGAATTCTTAACCAGTGGACCACCAGGGAAGGGAAGTCCCACAATGATTATTTTTTTTTTAAACATGGACTTTAGAAACAAGAAAGTACTGTGTGAAAAGAAAGCACCGTCTGGGAGGTTAATAGAATTTCTGAGTAACAGTTAACATTTATGCCCACTGAATAACCACTTGTGGATCACAGGTGAAGTCTTGGTGAGTAACTAATGCTTCCACAGTCAAGGACAAGGGAGCTCGTCTTCACAGATGAGTAGAGACAAAATCTCATCTTAGTACTTGTTTATTTCTGTGACCTGTGTGTAAATTTCCTGGTTTTTATAGGTTCTTTCTCACTTGGCTTGGGCTCCCAGATTTCTTCTGTACTATTTCCAGCCTCAGTTTGTTTCCATCACAAAGTGATCTCTGCTATTACTTACAACACACAACCCCACTGCAAAGGCTCTGTGAACTGTTTAGGGTTGCATTATCCTATCCTGACCTCAGGTTTTAATGACTTTTGCTTACTTTTTGCACATCGTTCTCTGGTCCATTAATGACAAAGTGCATGTATCTTTTTGCCCACAACTTTTATTTACTTACTGTCATGTTGACCAGTTCAGATACTGCGATTATAATTTTCAGTGCCACACCCCAGTTTCATATTCATTGCTTACCTTTATTCTTTCTGTTCCAACTAATCCCTGAGCTATTACTTTTATTATGATAATTATCAGCATAAGGCCACCAGATATATCTCAGTAATAAATACCCATTGTGTTCTGCTCTGCTTACAACTGAAGATGTAGCCTTTATAGCTAAGAATTATCTGTTTTTATTCCCCTTGTCATTTTTTCATAATTAGCCACAAATTTCAACATTAATATCTTTTTCCCTGTGAAACATTTTTCCTTCTTTCTTCAAACTTTCCTTTTTGTTGAATTTAACTAGCAAAGAACGGTTCTGAGCCTCTTCACACGTACATAAAATCTGATCCGTATGGAAGGAGACGGATGGAGAGAGAAAACAAAATTTTTATTATTAATGACTCAACTCTGCATTTTTATGTCTGGTCACACATAGATACATTTTATGTGTTTCTTAGACTATTTACGTTTGGGCTTTTGTTTATTTATGTATTTATTTGACTGCTCTGAGTCTTCATTCCCACACCCAGGCTTTCTTTAGCCACAGTGAGTGGGGGCTACTCTCTAGTTATGGTGCTGGGGCTTCTCATTGTGGAGAAAGGGCTCTAGGGTGCACAGGCTCAGTCGTTGTGGTACACAGGGTTAGCTGCTCTGCATCATGTGGGATCTTCCTGGACCAGGGATCGAACCCACATCCCTTGCATTGGCATGCAGATCCCCAACCACTGGACCACCAGGGAAGTCCCAAATATAAGCTTTTGGAGAAAAAATTTTAATGTAAGAAAAATAAATCAAAGTGTTTATCATGCACCTGACTATGCATTTTACTTTCACAAGTGAGCAGCCTGCAATTTTCTTATACTATGCTATCATCACATTAGATATTTGAGTAAGTACGTACTGCATGACAGTGCATTCTTGCTGTGAGATCTGTTTGAAGGGATTTCTTTGAATCTCCCACCTTCTTTAAGAAAAAGGTGAATGCATAAACCAACTTATGATTGAAGGTATATAAATCGCGTTAATCGAAGTTGAGAATTGGAATACAACTAGTTGGTAAATAGTGTCAAAAATACATATGAATATATTTGCAGTCAAAAGTAAAATTGACATAGAAAACTTTGAAACTTTAGTTTGAAAAGGAAAGTTTTTATTTCTTTACCTGAAGCTAAAATATACATAGTGGCATATATCTGTGAATATCCTTGTTTTGAAAATATAAAAGATGGTAATGCAATCCAGCCACACATTACATTGAAGGTGAGCATTTGTCTTTATATTAAGAGATCAGAGGTGAAGGGATTGGGAGTGGAGGAATTCATGAAAGAGGACTATAGGGTAGACACATTTAAAAAAAAAAAAAATATTCTATCTTGATGTACCAGTTTCTTTCTCTCTCTTTTTTCTTCTTAGCTTCTTGTCCCAACTTGGATTGATAGTCCTTTATTCCGCTGCTCTCAGAGGTAGTATTCAGTTGGGCATAATGGCCTAATTGAATCAGAAATTCCAGTTTCAACGACTCTCTTATAACTGTGACCATTTGTTAAGTACTTTCTATGTTTCAGAACTTTACAAACTTTACTGATGTACTTTGATAGAGAGATTAGGAGCATGAACCACAAACTCTAGATGCTTGGGTTTGAATTTCTGTATTCTACTTTCTACTGGTTTATTTAACTTATCTTTGCCTCACTAACTCATCACAAAATTACATCAGTATTAACATCTACCTTATGAAATTATTCTGAAATATTAAACTATTTGGAAGGCCTTAAGATGATTTGGCAAATATTTACTATTTCACCAAATACATATTGAATGTCAGATATGCATTAAACATAATTAGGCACTAACAGTTAACTCATTAGAAAAAATAAAAATTCCAGTCTTTATGGAGCTTATATTTTAATACTATCTTATTTAAACTCTAAAGTATTATCCTCATTTTACAGGTAAGGAAATGGAGTTCAGAGCTGTGATGTGATTCATCCAAGCAGCTAATCAAGTAAGCAATGATGTGCAGAGGCAAAATCATGCACAGCCAGTTTAGCTCTGGCTACTAAGCATCATGTAGTGTGTACAGCAAACATCTCTTGAGCTTCTACTAGACACTAACTACAAGATAAGCCACCCACACTGTACACACAACCAGTGAGAGGCAAACTGTTAACACTTTCAGGATTCAATGTGATGTTTCCAGAAACCTTGACTATAACCAAGAGAGGCTGAGACCCGGGGCCCTTTGCTGCAGTGCTGCAATGCTTGCACCTAGACAAACATCTCCCCAAGCAACAAAGCACAACGAAACTATAAGGGACTAAAATTAACTGCAGGCATGCACAATTGGTGCATATTCCGGACAGAAGATACAAGAGGACAAAAAACACATCCTGCCACTTCTAAAGGGCCAGGAGCAAAAACAAGGTGTTGGAAGTAAAACACCACCTAAAGGGTGGGCAAATCACTTTAAGCTGTCCCCCCAACCGACCCCTGGACACACCCCTACCCTCACCCCACAGAAGGAGCAAGCTCAGGGAGTGAGAAATCAAGGGAACCTGTGGTTTGTTCTTACTCACCTCTGCTGCAGCAGGGGCCCCAGTAAAGCCTTGCCCGAATTTCTTGCTGGTCTCTAGTCAACTTATATTGATTAAGGAAGGCCAAGAACCCTGGTTGGTATCATAACCACTCTCTGATGCACCCCATTGCCCCACAGACACCCTGTGCTCCCCTGCTGCTGGACAAGTTCTTCTATGAGGAATGCATCTCCGGCAAGGAAGAAATTAAGAAGTAAGTCACTTCTGTCCAAAATTATTAAAGAGTAATTTATGCAGTAAATTGTAGAAGGAGGAAACATACCTCATTTGCTGAAATTCAAGGAGAGAATCAAATCACTGATCATCAGGGAAATGAAAATCAAAAACAGAAAGATATTTCACATCATACCTGTTAGAATGGCTGTCATCAGGAAGACAAGAGACAGCCAAGCACTGAATGTGGAGGAAAAGGAACAGTTGAGCCCTATGGGTGAAGCTCTAAATTGGTTCAACAACTATGGAGAGCAGTTGGAAGGCTCCTCAGAAAATCAAAACAGTACTATTAATACCCTATGATCCAGCATTCCTACTCCTGGGTATTCATGTGAAGGGAATAAAAGCAGAACATCAAGCAGATATCTACATGCCCACGTGTGTCACAGCTTTAGTGACAGCAGCCAAGATATGGAAGCAACCTAAATGCCTGTCAAGGGATGAATAGATTAAAACGATCTGAGATACACACACACACACACACACACACACACACACAAACACACACACACACACACGAATATCAGTCATGGGAAAGAAGGAAGCCCTCTCATTTAAAACAACATAGAGGAAACTTGAGGGCATTGTGTTAAATGAAATAAGTCAGAGAAAAACAAATATTGTATGATTTCACTTACATGTGGAATCTTTAAAAGCCCAACTAACAGAAACAAAGAGTAGAAAGGTAGTTACCATTCTGGGCTGGGAGCAGAGGGAGAGGAGTCTGTCAAAGGTTACAAACCTGCGCTTGGAAAACGAATAAGTTGTCAAGATCTAATGCACTGCATTGTGATCAGAGTTCACACTTTTGTATTACATTCTTCAAAGTTGCTAAAAAAAAAAAAACTAGGTGATAAATGTTCTCATCACAAAAAAAGAAATGCCACATGACTTGATGGAGATGTTAGCTGACTGACAGTAGTCATATAGCCATATATGAATGGAGAAAATTGACTCTTCGCACACCTTAAACTGACACATTCAGCTCAGTTCAGTTCAGTTGTTCAGTCATGTCTGACACTTTGTGATCCCATGAACCGCAGCACGCCAGGCGCCCCTGTCCACCTAAGTCCACCCAAACTCATTTCCATCGAGTCGGTGATGCCATTCAACCATCTCATCCTCTGTCGTCCCCTTCTCCTCCTGCCCTCAATCTTTCCCAGCTTCAGGGTCTTTTCAAATGAGTCACCTCTTTGCATCAGGTGGCTAAAGTATTGGAGTTTCAGCTTCAACATCAGTCCCTCCAATGAACACCGAGGACTGATCTCCTTTAGGATGGACTGGCTGGATCTCCTTGCAGTCCAACAGACTCTCAAGAGTCTTCTCCAACACCACAGTTCAAAAGCATCAATTCTTCTGCACTCAGCTTTCTTTATAGTCCAACTCTCACATCCATACATGACCACCGGAAAAACCATAGCCTTGACTAGACAGACCTTTGTTGGCAAAGTAATGTCTCTGCTTTTTAATATGCTGTCTAGGTTGGTCATAACTTTCCTTCTAAGGAGTAAGTGTCTTTTAATTTCATGGCTGCAATCACCATCAGCAGTGATTCTGGAGCCCCAAAATATAGTCAGCCACTGTTTCCACTGTTTCCTCATCTATTTGCCATGGAGTGATTGGATCGGATGCCATGAGCTTAGTTTTCTGAAAGTTGAGCTTTAAGCCAACTTTTTAACTCTCCTCTTTCACTTTCATCAAGAGGTTCTTTAGTTCTTCTTCACTTTCTGCCATAAGGGAGATGTCATCTGCATATCTGAGGTTATTTCTCCCTGCAATCTTGATTCTAGCTCTGCTCCTTCCAGCCCAGAGTTTCTCATGATGTACTCTGCATATAAGTTAAATAAGCAGGGTGACAATATACAGCCTTGATGTACTCCTTTTCCTATTTGGAATCAGTCTGGTGTTCCATGTCAAGTTCTAAATGTTGCTTCCTCAACCTAGATGTCCATCGGCAGACGAATGGATAAGGAAGCTGTGGTACATATACACAATGGAATATTACTCAGCCATTAAAAAGAATACATTTGAATCCGTTCTATTGAGATGGATGAAACTGGAGCCCATTATACAGAGTGAAGTGAGCCAGAAAGAAAAGCACCAATACAGTATACTAATGCATGTATATGGAATTTGAAAGATGGTAATGGTAACCCTATATGTGAGACAGAATAAGAGACACAGATGCATAGAACAGTCCTGTGGACTCTGAGGGAGAAGGTGAGGGTTGGACGTTCTGGGACAATAACATTGAAACATGTATATTGTCATATGTGAAGCAGAACACCATTCCATGTTCTATGCATGGGATGGATGCTCAGGGATGGAGCGTTGGGATGACAGAGAGGGATGGGAGGGGGAGGGAGGTGGGAGGAGGGTTTGGGAGGGGGAGCACATGTGAATCCATGGCTGATTCATGTCGATGTATGGCAAAAACTACTACAATATTGTAAAGTAATTAGCCCCCAACTAAAATAAAAAAATAAATAAATAAAAAACAAAAAACAACAAAAAAAAAATAAAAAAAAAAATAAATGTTGCTTCCTGACCTGCATACAGGTTTCTCAAGAGACAGGTCAAGTGGTCTGGTATTCCCATCTCTTTCAGAATTTCCACAGTTTATTGTAATCCACACGGTCACAGGCTTTGGCATAGTCAATAAAGCAGAAATAGATGTTTTTCTGGAACTCTCTTGCTTTTATGATGATCCAGCAGATGTTGGCAATTTGATCTCTGGTTCCTCTACCTTTTCTAAAACCAGCTTGAACATCTGGAAGTTCACAGTTCACATATTGCTGAAGCCTGGCTTGGAGAATTTTGAGCATTACTTTACTAGCATGTGCGATGAGTGCAATGATGCAGTAGTTTGAGCATTTTTTTGCATTGCCTTTCTTTGGGACTAGAATGAAAACCGACCTTTTCCAGTCCCATGGACACTGCTGAGTTTTCCAAATTTGCTGGCATATTGAGTGCAGCACTTTCACAGCATCATCTTTCAGGATTTGAAATAGCTCAACTGGAATTCCTTTACCTCCACTAGCTTTGTTCATAGTGATGCTTCCTAAGATCCACTTGACTTCACATTCCAGGATGTCTGGCTCTAGGTGAGTGATCACACCACCATGATTATCTGGGTCATGAAAATCTTTTTTGTATACTTCTGTGTATTCTTGCCACCTCTTCTTACTATCTTCTGCTTCTGTTAGGTCCACAACATTTCTGTCCCTTATTGAGCCCATCTTTGCATGAAATGTTGCCTTGGTATCTCTGATTTTCTTGAAGAGATCTCTAATCTTTCACATTCTATTGTTTTCCTCTATTTCTTTCCATCGATTGCTGAGGAAGTCTTTCTTATCTCTCCTTGCTATTCTTTGGAACTCTGCATTCAAATGGGAATATCTTTCCTCTTCTCTTTTGCTTTTTGCTTCTCTTCTTTTCACAGCTATTTGTAAGGCTTCCTCAGAAAACCATTTTGCTTTTTTGCATTTCTTTTTCTTGGGGATGATCTTGATCCCTGTCTCCTGTACAATGTTACGAACCTCCATCCATAGTTCATAAGGCACTCTGTCTATCAGATCTAGTCCCTTAAATCTATTTGTCACTTCCACTGTATAACCATAAGGTATTTGATTTAGGTCATACTTGAATCGTCTAGTGGTTTTCCCTACTTTGTTCAAATTAAGTCTGAATTTTGTAATAAGGAGTTCATGATCTGGTGCATGTGATATATGCTTCGATTAAAAAAGAGTCAAAAGAAAAAAAGAGAACAAAAACAATACTCCTGGTGGAATGGGTTAATTATTTTACTGTAATGTTGTGTATTTTTTTATTTTTTTAACCACACCACAAGGTATGTGGGGATTTTAGTTTCCCCGACAAGGGATCAAACCTACATCCCTTACATTGGAAGCCTGGCGTTTTAACCACTGGGTCTCCAGGGAAGTCCCAGAACTCTCTTGTTTTAATGTTTGTTTCTACATAAGAGAACAGTCCATGCTAGTGATTAGAAGAAGGAAAAGAGGGCAATAGAAAATGAAATGGTTGGATGGCATCATCGATTCATTGGACATGAACTTGGGCAAACTCCAGGAGACGGTGAGGGACAGGGAGGCCTGGAATGCTGCAGTTCATGGGGTCACAAAGAGGTGGACACGACTTGGCAACTGGACAACAGCAACAAGTGATTAAAGGAAGGAATGAATTATCTTTCTTGCTTTACTATTTTAATTTAAATATTTCTGATTCTACATTATCTTCCTCACTTGTATGATTTTAGAACCTATATAGCGTACAAAAAGAGCTTTTGTGAGAATCAACGATTTTAAGAAAAACAGGTTTAAATATGAGTCATTTATAAAGATTATTTAGAAAATAGATGATCTATAATTGAATGTTCTGAATCATTGATAAAAGTCATGGTTACAATGCACAAAACTTTTTAAAACTATATATATATAATCCAAATGTTTAGTATTTATATAATGATGAGCACAACTGGATCATTCTTTGATAACTTGAAAGAAAATTCAGAACTAATAATGCCATAAACCATAATTATAAAATCACATTTAAAAAGTTAACAGTCTAATTTTTGAGCAGGCTTAAGTTTACAGAAATATTGATCAGAAAGTACAGAGTTTTCATATATTGCTCCCCCTTCACAATTTTCCCTATTATTAACACCTTAAATTATTTATAATTGATCAGCCAAAATTGATACATGATAAGTAACTAAAGTCTATATTTTACATTTGGGTACAGTTTCCCCCTGGTAGATTCTATGGATTTTGACAGGTGTTTAATGACATGTATCCATCATTAGAATATCATACAGAATATTTGTCCTGCCCTAAAATTACCCAGTGATCCCTCTGTTTCACTTGACCTCCTCCCCTGGAACCCCTGACCACCACAAATATTTTTACTATCTCTTTGGTTTTTGCCTTTAACAGAAGGTTATATAATTGGAGTCATATAATATGTAGCCTTTTCAGATTGGGTTCTTTCACTTAATAATATGCATTTAGGTTTCTCCATATTTTTTCATGGCTTAATAGATCATTTATTTTTAACCCTGAATAATATCTGTTACTTGGAAGTACCACAGTCTGACTATCCATTCATCAGTTGAAGGACATCTTGGTTGCTTCCAAGATTTGGCAAATATACATAAACTTCCTATAAATTTTCCTAGTGACATAAATGATCATTCTAACACTTTTTTTCATTCTAGCATCCAGTAGCTACACATATAGGAAGTCTGTTTTTGTTTAGTTATTAAGTCGTGTCCAACTCTTTTGTGACCCCAACTCTTTTTCTATAACCCACCAGGTTCTTTGGTCCATTGGATTTCCCAGGCAAGAATACTGAGTTGGTTGCCATCTTCTTCTCCAAGGGATCTTCCTGACCGAGTGATTGAACCTGAATCTCTTGTGTCTCCCGCATTGTAGGTGAATTCTTTATGGTTGAGCCACCAGGGAAGTCTAAGCTGCTGCTGCTGCTGCTAAGTCGCTTCAGTCGTGTCCGACTCTGTGCGACCCCATAGACGGCAGCCCACCAGGCTCCGCCATCCCTGGGATTCTCCAGGCAAGAATACTGGAGTGGGTTGCCATTTCTTTCTCCAGTGCATGAAAGGGAAAAGTGAAAGTGAAGTCACTCAGTCGTGTCTGACTCTTAGCGACCCCATGGACCGTAGCCTACCAGGCTCCTCCATCCATGGGATTTTCCAGGCCAGAGTACTGGAGTGGGTTGCCATTGCCTTCTCTGGAGTTTGCTATAGCAGTAAGTTAAGAAGAGCTGTGAGGCTATATCCAGCTCAGAAAGTTTTGAGATCAATTTGAGGGCTTTTCTATGAGCTTCCCAAAGTGAGTGAAGATGGGAGGACCAGTTTATTTGTCATGTTCACTCACTCAGATAATCTTTCCATGTGTTTAACTCAGATCATTATGACTCAGGCTTGCTGGAATCTCGGTAAGAAACAAAGGCTAAAGGTTTGACCAGCTCGCTTACAAAGTTGACATCTGACCCAAGCTTAGCCCAAGGCTACAGTTGCAGCCTGTAGAGGGTTAGGGAGACAGAGTCTTAACCAGGTCCATCCTCCAAAGGTCGTTTTGGCAACTACAGACCAGCAAGTCAAATCTCAAGACAGAAAAGTACATAAGGGCAGGAAAATACCTTGCTGGGCATCTGACTGATTTTTATTCCTTCCAGAAGTCATTTACATGTAGGGACAGGGCGTGGTGCTTGGGCCTCATTAAGGGTCATAGGTAGAGACTGAGCCTAGGAAGGAAGTGGGTTGTGAAGTAGAAATTGGGGAAATCAGGCCAGGCAGAGTAGGGAACATTTACACTTTGATGAGCAGAGTACACCACATCCCGAAAGTGGAAGTAGCTCAGTCATGTCTGACTCTTTGAGACCCAGTGGACTATACGGTCCATGGAATTCTCTAGGCCAGAGTACTGGAGTGGGTAGCTTTTCCCTTCTCCAGGGGATCTTCCCAACGCAGGGATTGAACACAGGTCTCTTGCATTGCAGGCAGCTTCTTTACTGACTGAGACACAGGGAAGCCCAAGAATACTGGAGTGAGTAACATATCCCTTCTTCTGTCTTCCTGAACCAGGGTCAACTGCATTGCAGGCAGATTCTTTATCAACTGAGCTATCAGGGAAGCCCATCCTGGTTAGTATAAATACATTTACCCCAAGATTAGTTCAACACAGTCCCAAACTTTCTCCCACCAGCCCTCTGTATCCTGCCTTACACAGAATTGCAAGCTTGGAGATCCTACCTTGAGTCTCAGAGGTCAGTTTACGCACCCGAGAGCAGCATTATGGCAACATTAAGAAAAGATAATCTTTTCTGAGCTGACCATGTGATGCTCCTAAACTTGGAGTAACTGTTTTGATGGGATCATTATGTTTAACTGTGGTAGAAAAAAAGCACTTTAGGACAAACATTTTTCTACATAATTCATGCCATTCAGTACACCACCTACTCACATCAATATTTGTGTCCTCGCTGAATTCATTTTAATTTCTTTTTATCCTTTCATGAGTATGGTTTTAAACAGAGTGTTTTATAGACAACAGATCCAATACAAGACCCTGCCAAGCATTGTGAAACACATTTTATGTGAAGGAAGGCACTAGTATATGTATTGCAATAATTTCCTTTTATCTATTCCTTAGAAGAAATTGTGCCTGCTTTGTAATTCTTTTCCAACACTATTGGAACAATGTTTATAAAATAAGTGATGCAATGTGGAGGGGGTGGCAGAGGGTGAGATGGTTAGATCGCATCACCTATGGACATCAATTTGAGCAAACTCCAGGAGATATTGGAGGACAGAGGAACCTGGCGAGCTGCAGTTCATGAGGTCTCAAAGAGTCAGACGCAATTTAATGACTGAACAGCAGTGTGGACACTAATTTACTATGGGAAAGTAGCTATGATCTATTGTCAAATAAAATATGAGAGATGGAGACTGAAGCAAGATAGTGACGTGGGGACAACTGAGTGCTCCTGTTGGAACAGACAGGAAATGTTGAGATACACTCTTGCCTTAAGTCCCCATACTCCCCCAACACAGTCCCCAACCCCCAGATTCTCCCTGAAGAGGACAGAATGTGGATTCTGCATCTAGCACCCCCAACTTTAAGACTCTCACTGGAAGGAAGGACCCCACTAACACCTAGCTCTGACTGACAAGGAGGCTTGTGTCTGTGACACCCACGTGATTATAGCAAATAAAGAGTCAATTCCTGGGAATATCCCTGGCTGTCTGGTGGTTAAGACTTCACCTTCCAATGCAAGGGGTGTGGGTTTGACCCTGGCCAGAGAATTAAGATCCCACGTGCCTCACAGCAAAAAACCAAAATGTAAAAGAAAAACAATGTTGTAGCACATTCAGTAAATACTTAAAAAACGGCACACATCAAAAAGAAAATCAAAGAAGAGTCAATTCCTTCAGGTGCTTTAGCAGCTGCCGCCCTCAGGGATCAGGGAACAGCCAAAATCTCCTCTCACCTGGGAAGAGGGTTATCTGCAAATTTTACAAGCTTCTGCCTAAGGCCAGGCTTCTAACTTAGCAGGCATTTCAGGCTGACTAGGATCTTCCCCAGAGACCTGGGAAGCCCACAGACACTTCTGCCTTCCCCTTCCAGCCTGCTCCAAATCACCAGTATATCCCTGGAAGGAACTTGAAGACACAACTGCATCCCAGTTTTCAAAGCTGCTGCCTAAGAGACCGGTCCCCAGATTGCTCTGTCCTGATAGCCAACAAGGTTTAATTCCCAACTCCCCCGGCACTGAGCAGTGGAGCAATACTTAAGTGCCTGAGCTCTCTCCACAGCACCTTCCCCCAAGGATCAATGCAAAGAGAACTGGTAATAAAAACCAACCCCCTGCCCCGTCTTTTCCTAAAAAGCGTGTATCTACATTTTTTTAAAGCTGCTACCTAAGGGCTGGTTTCTAACTTAGCAGGCGTTTAATTTGAGTACAGGCTGCCATCCTCCCTAATAACCAGGAGGCCAGTGGATACCTCTTCCACCCCTTGAAGCCTGCTCTAATAATAAAACCAAGTCTCCAGTATCTCCCTGGAGGATGCCTGTACACACATCAAGTGAGTGAAGTGAAAGTCACTCACTCGTATCCAACTCTTTGTGACCCCATGGACTATACAGTCCATGGAATTCTCCAGGCCAGAATATTGGAGTGGGTAGCCTTTCCCTTCTCCAGGGGATCTTCCCAACCCAGTGATCGAACCCAGGTCTCCTGCATTGCAGGTGGATTCTTTACCAGCTGAGCCACAAGGGGAGCCCAAGAATACTGGAGTGGGTAGCCTATTCCTTCTCCAACAGATCTTCCCAGCCCAGGGATCAAACCAGGGTCTCCTGCATTGAAGTTGGATTCTTTACCAACTGAGCTATGAGGAAAGTGCACATGTCAAACACCCCAGCTTTTGTAGCTGCCCCCTGAGGAATGGGCCGCCAGGTTCCCTGACCACTTTTCCACCCATCTCCCCTTACACCTAAGGGCAGCACAGAGAAAACAGGCAAAAAACACCCACCTCCCAGTTTCTCCCTGGAAGAGGGAAGGGGCTTAATTAAGTACGAGCTTTCCCTTCTGCTGCCTGAAGGTCCAGTTTCTAAGTCAGCCTACAATCAGTATAGGAGAATCAGTTGCATTTCTGTACATCAACAGCAAACTATCAGAAGCATTTATAATAGCATCAAGAAAAATGTAAAATACTTAGAAATAAATTTAATAAAAGAGCTGAAAGATTTGTACACTGATGGCATTCATGAAAGAAATTAAATACACAAATAAAGGGAAAGATATTTCATTTTCAAGAATTAGAAGAATTCATATTGCTAAAAGGCCAATACTACCAAAATTATCTATAGATCCAATGTAATCTCTATCAAAATTCCAATGGCATTTTTCATAGAAATAGAAAAAACAGCTCTAAATTTTGTATGGAACCCCAAAAGACCTCAGATAGCCAAAGTAATCTTGAGAAAGAAGAGCGAAGCTAGAGGCATCATACTGCCTGATTTCAGACTATATATCAAGTTATAGCAATCAAAATGTATGGTACTGGCATAAAAAGACACACAGATCAATGGAACAGAATCAAGGGCCCCCAAGTTGACACACAACTAATGGTCAAATAATCTTTGACGAGCACAAAAAACACAGACTGAGTGAAGAATAGTTGCTATAATACATAGTGTTGAGAAAACTGGACATCCACATACAGAATGATCAATGAAAAATGGACTGAAAATATAAAGGCAAGACCTGAAGTTGTAAAGTTTCTGGAAGAAAATAGGGAGAGGTGGTAAGTTCCTTGACATTGGCCTTAGTATTGAGTTACTGGACTGTATACGAAAAAGAAAGGCCAAAAAAAGCAAAAATAAACAAGTAGAACTACATCAAAGTAAAAAGCTTTTGCACATCAAAGGAAAAACAATAAAAAGGCAGTCTATGAAATGGGAGAAAATATTTGTATAACTTCATATCTGATAAGGAATTAATATCCAACATATATAAAGAACTCATATAATTCAATTGAAGAAACATCAATAACCCAACAAAATAGAAAGCAAGAGATGTAAATAGATATTTTTTGAAAGAAGAAAATCAAATGGTCAACAGGCATATATAGACAAGTGCTCAACACCACTGATCAACACCACTGCATCAGGGAAATGCCCATCAAACAAAAAGACAAATGCTAGTGAGGATGTGGAACACTGATACAGCCTCGGTGGGGAGGTAAACTGGTACAGATACTACGGAAAACAATATGAAGATTCCTCAAGAAATTATAAATAGAACTATCACATAAAATCCAGCAGTCCCACATCTGGGTATGTATCCTAAAATCATTACCTTGATGAGATATTTCTACTCTCATGTTCACAGCAACATTATTCACAACAGCCAAGGTATCCTAGCAACCCGTGTCCTCCTACAGATGAATGAATAAGAAAATGTGGTATATGCATGATGAAACATTATTCAACGTTTAAAAAAAGGAAATCTTGTCATTAGCAACAACATGAACAAAACTTGAGAACATGCTGAGTGAAATAAGTCAGAGAGAGGAAGACAAACGCTGCATGGTATCACTTACATGTGGGATCAAAAATGATAAACTAAAAGTCAAACTCGCAGAAACAGGAAAAAAGTTGTTGACAGCGACTGAGCATTGGAGGAATAGGGAGCATTTGGTAAGAGGGTTAAAACTTTCATTTTTAAGATGAATAAGGGCCAAGGATCTATGGTATAACATGGTGACTGTATTGATAACACTACTGGATAGCCAAAATTTGCTAAGAGAGTAGAACTTAGGTATTCTCAAACACACATAAACAGGTAAATATGTGGATGATGGATGCGTTAATTAAATTGATGGGAGGAATTCTTCCACAATATATATGTATATCAATTCATCACATAATATACTTTAACTATCCTATAATTTTTTTGTCAATTATACCTCAGTAAAGCTAAAAAAAAAAAAAAAGATGTGAGAAAAGAAGAAATCATGAAAGGTAAATGCTCAAATCTGGCAGTTACCATAGTACAATTGTTTCTCAAAATTTAGTTGTATGAGAACCACCTGGAGATCTCTCTCTTTTGAGTTGTTCTCAAACACAGTTTGAGAATTGAAGATTTATTAAATTTAGAACATTACTTCAGCGGGAATAGCTTCCCTGATGGATTCTTAAAGACCTAATTATGAAGGCCAAATACCAACTATGTAGAGAAAGAAATTATAAGAACTATTTTAAATCATGTGTTATAACTTTATTTCATATTTCAAAGAAACAGTTGTCTCTGTCTTTGGAAATTGAATTGATTTTTGTAAAAATGAATATGAAAATGCCCAATAAATAAAAGTATTTTCAATGTTTTTCAACAGTGGGATGCTGATTTGGCTTTCTTGTGTTTTATTTGTTTGTTGGATGCACGCATTCATCTATGACATTAAAATATGAAAATTGTCTTTTTATATTTTTATTGCTAGAAAAATTGATGGCAAATCATATCCACTATAAGATACGAAACTTATCAGATAAAATGGATAAGTTAATTCAATCGACTGAAATACATTATTAACTAACTACACACTACCGAAAAACTCATTCAAACAAATGATATTCATATTATCAATAATTCTGAGATATTTGCTTATTTTGTACAAATGCAAATGTGAGAGTTTTATTCAACTACTCAAAAAGAATGTGAGTTTTTAAATCATTAAGTACAAATTCGGACATATAATTTTAAACAAAATAAAATTGAATGTTATTTCTGTATATAATGAAAGGGCCGATCTACTTTGTTCTTTTATATTTCAATCTCTCTTTTAACAAAGCGTCAAGAAGAAAATTAGATATAAGGATTTCTTGAATTTTAAAAATAGTTTTCTTTCCAGGAACTCAA
Source organism: Okapia johnstoni (assembly GCA_024291935.2). Lineage (NCBI taxonomy): Eukaryota > Metazoa > Chordata > Mammalia > Artiodactyla > Giraffidae > Okapia > Okapia johnstoni. The sequence goes on along the minus strand of JAGTYA010000027.1, from coordinate 946,275 downwards.
ATTTACTTGCATTTATTCTTACAAGATGCTGGTCAGGCTGTAGGTTTTATTGTGTTGTCTTATGACTAAGGTGTATCTGGCAGAATGAACCCAACTTCTCCTGACTTCTAATCAAAGGAGCAGAAAAGAACCAAGCAGATGTCTATGAGTTGAGTCTGATTTAGTTTTACACATGATGAGGTTCATACAGGTCCCCTACCGTTTTGAACAAGTTCTGTCCAACAGCATGTCTGTCTGTCCAATTTGCATACAAGTCCAACAAAGTTATCCCAGGTACCCAGCTAACACCATTGGCTATATAGCACTGCACTGCAATAGGTTTAGAACGTTAAAAAAAAAAATAAATTTTATTTTTATTTATCTATTTTAATTGGAAGATAATCACTTTACATACTGTGATGGTTTTTGCCATACGTCAACACGAACCAGCCACAGGCATACGTATGTTCCCTCCCTCCTGGACCCCCCTTCCACTTCCCTCCCCACCCCATCCCTCCAGCTTATCACAGAGCACTGCCTTTGTCATACATCAAGCCCCCACCGGCTGTCTATTTTACCTACGGTAATGTATGTGCGTCAAGGCTATTCTCTCAGATCACCCCACCTTATCCTACGATCCTAAGTGCAGGGCAGCAAAGGAGACACAGACACAGAGAACAGACATTTGGACTCAGTAGCAGAGAACATTTTTAATCTCACAGTACAGTACCTTGAAAAGTACAGTGTGTACCAGCTACATCACCGCTGTTTTCACACTTACTTCTGGACATCCTGGGCTACTAGATACTGTACTACTGCACTAGATACAGTACTATACAGTAAAGTTCACAAAAGCACAACCACTTGTAGAGAGAGGGTGCACACATGTGAGAATGAATCCCACACATGTGAACTAACTTACATGTATGAACATGAGAATGCATGTTCACATCTTTAAAAGTTCACAGCTTGAAGATTTGTATGCAAGGGACTTACTGCATTGTGTTTGTGGGAATGCTGACAAAGTAGCTGCCATGGAAAGATAAACATTCCATGAAGTTGCATCTGAATCCTGTGTGTTTAGTACTCTATCTAATAAAGGACTGAGTCGCCTTCAGAACCAGTGGATGAACCACTTCACTGCCACACTTCACTCAGTGAACACACTTCATTTCCATCAAAAACAGCTCCAACTAATTTTTGATGTCTTATTGTTTTCGTCTGTTACCCTCAACAGGAAGATTTTGTTGATAACATAAATTTCCAAAGAATAATACTCCAAACTAGTCTCTGCCTTTCATAGGTCTGTACAATAAAAATAATGTTGATAAACACTACATTAGATAACACTGATAATCTCCTGTAAGCCAGGAACTACTCCAACACAATTTTATTTAATGCTTGATACAACTCATACGCTCATCTGATGTGACAGCCGACTCATTGGAAAAGTCCCTGATGCTGGCAAAGATTAAGGGCAGAAGGAGAAGAGGGTGTCAGAGGAAAAGATGGCTGGATGGCATCACTAATGCAATGGATATGAACTTGGGCAAACTTCAGAAGATGGTAAGGGACAGGGAGGCCTGGCGTGCTGCAGTCCATGGGGTCACAAAGAATCAGACATGACTGGGCAACTGAACAACAACAACAACAACTCACATTATTAGATTCTTAAAAAGTAGATAGTGAGAGATCACGTGACTTGCTCTTGACCACAGTTGATAAAATGCTTCCCATATGCAAACTCAACACTGCCCATTTCTGAGTCATTTGTGACTAAGGCAAGGAATACATGAGCACTGGACACAAACAGACCATCAGCAATGCACAGTGTGAGAAAAACAGTTATGGTGAAATGACTAATCAATTTGTAATAAGGAGACATAATGTCTATGCACAGAGAAGCAGTCTTGGACTGGGCACCACTGCATGCCAAAAGAAGAACCTCACCCTTGGCTGATTCAGGTTTCATGGTACTTGAAGCATATTCAATTTTGGGACCCCTAACTTAAGGAAAACATTACAAGAGTATGAATAAAAATAAGGAATAAAAGTACATATTTATTATAAATTACAGAAGAAATCTCAACAAAGTTTTTTAAAAAAATGTTAAACCACCAATTATCACAAAATGTAGAAAAATAACACATCAGTATTATTAATTAACAACCTGATACAGCTGTCTAATATTTTATTTCATGTACATTTTAGTGCATATTCTTTGACTGCCTCTTCCTGTGAAAATTATAATATCTTTTCTGAAAAGAGAATAGAAAGATGATATTCAATTGCGCCTCTGGCATGGTCTATAGAAAGTTGGGTGTGGTTTTGAAAACCATTGGTTCCAAAGTGTCTTTCTATGTTCCATTTCTTTATTGATAATGCCACGTCTATTTCCAGAGTGCTTCTTGTGTGGGGCAAGTCATCAGAGAACCACTCACATCAGCTCCTGGTCCAGCTTGGCCACCTCCTCTGTGTGCCCTCATCCCTTGCCATGCCATCCCTTGCCAGGCCTTTGGTTTATAGGGCATGATAGTCTTGAATCTTGGTCTTGGTAACTTCTGAGCAGGGAACATCTGTAAATCGATTCCTTCTTCTTTAAGTCAAAGATGGGATCCAGATGCATGATGAGATCTACCTCATAGATGTCTAATTTTTGGAGGTAAAGCTGCCAGTCTATTGACCTACCCAATGCCCAAGGAAGCCATCATGGGACAGAGGGTGTTACCCATGCTGGGCAACATACCATGCTGCCAGCGACTCTCCACACCCACTGTGGAGAGGGCCCCATGATTCATTAGCTTCCTGATACAGACACCACTGCCTGTAATACTTTACGTATTTATAGAGAAGTAGGAGTTGGCACAAACACCCCACAGTATTTGCAATAATGGAAGTTTCCCAGACATCAGGGGAGTGGCATGTTAGAAAACAAGGAAGTCCAGGTGAGTGAATAAGCACTGCCTTCATTCCTGGAAACTTTGGATTCTTCCACTGAACCAGTTCAGTTCTGCTAGCTAACTTTTTGATAACTTATCAAATCTTTAGGAGAGTTAACAGGGACATTTAAGAGAAACTGGAGAAGGAAATGGCGACCCACTCCAGTATTCTTCCCTAGAGAATTCCATGGACGGAGGAGCCTGGCAGGCATAGTCCATGGGGTCGCAGGGAGTCAGACATGACTGAGTGACTATCACTCACTCACACACTCACTTTAAGAAAAAAAAAAAAATCTCTCCTTGATGCTATAACAGAGAATGGGATTTGGATTAAGATAGACCATATCTGACGCTACCACTTACTTTCTATAAAATGGGAGTACATATTGTGAACTATTAAGAGATTTAATGAAATATTATATGAGCAAATTACAGTACACTGCTTGGCCTGGACATTTTTATTGTTAAATCCCTACAAGCTCTCCTGAACCAATCAGTACCAATATTCTCTACCTTGAGCTATCAGGACCCATATTATCCACCAGTGGAATCATTTTTACTGCTGCAAACTTGACAGGCAGGGTCCCTTGTTCAGCAATGGAAACTCAAATATGCATTGTCACAGCCAACAACAATCTCTGTCTTCTTTGTTTAATGCTTCATTTTTGAGTTTAGCACATAGATTCCCCCACTGGATTTGCATCCTTGCTGTAAATCTCTGCTCAATGGAGTAATTCTGAATGTATTCAAAATGAGGAAATTTTGTATTAATGACTCACTGACTCAGACACTTCTTGATGTGTGTGATCCCTGCTACCTTGTTCAACCCACCAAATTAGATTTTCTCAGCATTGTTGCTAGCCTGTCTGAAACCCGGGATTAGCCAAGCCCTGCAGGGCTAAGGGGCTGGCTACCCAGCTAAGCCTTCTGACTTCCTCTGGTGCATCTGTGCTGTCCTTCCTGCTGCCTCCTGCTGCCAGGGTTCTCAGAAAGTAGGAGGGTCTAACACAGTCTCTTAAGCCGCTTCCCAAAGCGGTACACAAAATCCTTCTGAGTAACAACAGAGTTGAAAATATACATTAACTCCCAGGATGACTGCTCTTTACAAACCACATTTACTTGAATAAAAATTGTAAAGGGCAAAATGGAGCTAAGCACTTTACTGTCTCTCTTATTCTTCATCATAACTCCACAAGGTAACTAGTAGAATGATTCCCATTTTATAGATCAGGATTTGGCAAACTATGGCCCATGAGTCTGCCTGCCATCTGTTTTTGTGTGGCCGATGAACTAAGGATTAATTTTAAATGTTTAAGTGGTTAAAACATAATAAAAGGAAGAATAATAGTTTGTGACATGTGAAAGTTATATGAAATTCAAATTGCATACCTGGAAATAAAGTTTCTTTGGAACACAGCAACATCCACTTCTTTGCATCCTGTCTATGAGGGAGTTTGTGCTACAAGTTGGAGTTGGGTAGTTGTGTGACAGAGACCCTATGGCCAGGAAAGCCTAAAACAGTTACTCTCTGACCCTACATAGAGAAACTTTGCTGACCCCCATTTATAGGTAATGAAGCTAAAGATCAGAGCATTCAATAACTTACCCAAATTACCCTAAAAGTAAGTAGTGAAACTAAGAGAAAATCTGGATCTGATTAATCCAAGAGATCATATCTTAATAATTCTGTTGTTATAGTTTTCATTGTCATGGAATTTAGTAAATCTCACACACAGAAAGGAAATTACATTTTAATGACTCTATGGTCATAGTTTCTATCTTAACCATTGCAGATAGGTTTGGCAGAGGATGACTGCTACCACTTCTGTAAAACGGTATGCTGCTGAATTCATAAGAGGAGTATTTTGCTTTGCTGACATCTGCATGGCACAGTGCAAGTCCTGGTCCTACTTCAAGTGGAATGACTGCCAATCTCCATATTATAAACACTTCTACTTCTAACCTAACTTCAAAAGCACAGCACATATGCTAGGTTTTTGGAATTGGATGAAAGGTTTGGGAGCATGCCCAAGAAATAATTATAAATAATTATTCAAAATTATACATTCACTTAATTGCCAGTAAAGAGAAAAAATACTCCCTTCCTGGCTTCAGAAATAGTGGCAAAAGATTCAACCCATTAAATAAATGAAAAAAATTACATCATCATAATCATTATCTCAGAGCAGAATTTTAATTTCCAATATTCATTTTAAGATCAACTGAAATATATTTATAATTTTATTTTATTCGCAACTTGACAACATGATTTAAAATAAGTGTACAGTCTGTTTTTGTTTTTTGTTTTCACCACAGTGGCACATAATGCTAATTTTCAAGGATGCTATTTTGTATATGTTACAGTATACAAGGAAAGGCATGATAGATTAAGGGATGCTGTTTTTAGGTCTTTGCAGGAAGCCATAAATTGTATCTCTCCATAGACTGGGGCACAGTGGCAAACTGATAATTAGAATTGTGACTTATGAATTAACACATTCATAATCAGTATCTCATGATCATTGTCCATGGTATTAGGATCTTTGGACTGAAACATTTAATCTGCATTTGTGCCATGGCTGCCTGTTCTGGAAGGCTTCATTCTGCAATTATTATGTTGGCTCTTAGGATATCTATTTTTGTGACTTGGCTGTGAAGGTAAATGGCTGGTCTCAGAAGAGCACTGCTTTTAATAGGCTAGTGTCTACCTTAAGTAGGGAAGTAAGAAAGACAAGGCTTTTTTTTTTTCTTTCTTCCTAGATAAGAAGAAAAGACATATGTATTAGAAACTCATGAAGTGTAAAGTAACTTTCTAAAAATTAAAGCTGTGTGTCCTATTTCCAGTTTCATTTGTGAGGAACTTAGGAGTTACCACTCCATCCTAATAAAGGTAAAAATCTTTACAGATTGATGATGGAAGGGAATAAATTGAGAGATTGGGATTGACCTATGCACACTATTATATATAAAATAGATCACTAGTAAGGACCTACTTTATAGTACAGGGAACTCTACTCAATACTCTGTAATGTCCTGTGTGGGAAAAGAATCTGAAGAAGAGTGGATATACGTGTGTGTATATAAACATATACATAACACTGAGTCACTTTGCTGTTCACCGAAACCAAAGCAGCATTGTAAATCAGCTACACTCCAAGAAAACTTGAAAAAAATAAATAACAAAATGAGAAGAAAAAAAAAAGAAAACTAAAAACTCGCTTGAATCCGTAAACCAGGGGAAGACGCTGGAGAAATCACTGCCCCTGAAGTTCAAGACACACACAGGAGCCATTCCTTCTTGGAGCAGAGACGCAGAAGCAGAAATCACCATGGAAACCAAGGCTCAGGTAGGAAAACCTGAGCTGGAGTTAAAGACTTGCAGGAGTCTCAGTGTGGACACCCGTGAGAGTTAAAAGCTCCAGGGGGACCCAGCCCCAGGGGACTCGACAACAATGGGAGATTTGCCTGGAGGAATCCAGCCAGATTCCCACAGGGAGAATGGAAAAGGAGCCATTTTGAAATACTCCGGAGCATTCGTTTCTCTTAACAAGGCTGCCCCGAGGGTAAACGAGGTCACCAGAGTCTAACCTCCTGGGGAATCATCAGAGTCTAAAAAACTTGGGTGGGCTTCCCTGGTGGCTCAGATGATAAAGAATTCTGCAGTGCAGGAGACCCGAGTTCAATGCCTGGGTCGGGAAGATTCCCTGGAGAAGGGAATGGCTACCCACTCCAGTATTCCTCTCTGGAGATTCCATGGACAGAGGAGCCTGGTGGACTACAGTTCATGAGGTCTCAAAGAGTCAGACACGACTGAGCGACTGACACTTTCACTTTCGTTTCACTTTCAAAAAGCTTGGGTAAGGGATTTACCCAAATCCAGCCCACTCTAGCCATCTTGTCTCACATTAGAGGGAAAAAAAACTGAAAAGCATTTGTGAAGTTTACAGTCCAGAGGCACAGGCTAGCTAAAGCACTCAGATCTGATAACAGGACTATAGAACGCACCTTAACGGCATGTTACTAGAAGCCTATTTATACCAGTTCCTTTTACCCAGTACATTATGTCCTCTACCAAGGAAAAAAAAATTGCAAGTCATACAAAAGGCAAAACACACAGTCTGAAAAAACTGAGCAAGCATCATTACTAGACATGGCAGGGATGCTGGACCTATCAGACTGAGCATTTAAAATAATAGTGATTAATATGCTCAGGGCTCTAATGGATAAAGTGCGCAGCATGCAATAACAGATGGGCAATGGAAACAGGGAGACGGAAATCCTAAAAAAGAACCGAAAAGAAATGCTAGAGATAAAAAACACTGTAAGACAAGTAAAAAATGTCTCCAATGGGCTTATTAGCAAACTCGATGCAGCTGAGGAAGGTGTTTCTGAAATGGAGGACCTATCAATAGAATCCTAGAAAGGTGAAAAGGAGAGAAACTAATGACTATTAAGAAAGGCAAAATATCCAAAGACTGTGAGACAACTACAAAAGATAGTTGTTCATGGAATTCTTCAGGCAAGAATACTGGAGTGGGTTGCCATTTTCTTCTCTAGGGGATCTTCCTGACCCAATAATCGAACATGGGTCTCCAGCATCGTGGGCAGATTCTTTACCATCTGAACCACCAGGGAAGTCACAAAAGGTATAACACATGAATAATGAGAACATCAGAAGGAGAATAAGGAGAGGAAAGAACAAAAGAAATATTTGAAACATCAAGTATCAGAAATTTGCCAAAATTAATGTCAGAAACACAACCACAGCTCCAGGAAGCTCAGAAAAACATCAATCAGGGGAAATGGCAATAAGATAACACCTCAGCATATTATTTTCAAACAACGGAAAATTAAAGTTAAGGAAAAATTCCTGATAAAAAGCTAGGGGAAAAAATTATCTACAGAGGAATAAAGATAAGCATTATATCCCATTTTTCCTCAGAAATTATAAGAGTAAGAAGAGGTTGGACTGAAATAGAGTGTTCAGAGTGTGAAATGAAATATTTCCCGCCATACTGGTTGGCAAGAAGTGTCACAGCCATAAGTGATTTCTGTCCTCCAAATGTGAATGAGGGCTCCCAAAACTTCAATCCAGCAGATGCCACACCCTCCATGGTGATTGCTGAGGAGTTTGAGGATTTGGGGAGTGGGGACTGAATACAAGAAGCAACCATTTGCTATATCTGCCACTCCTTAAGGTGAAGAAGGAAACAATATTTGGCCCCAGACAGCTGAGGTGCGTATGAAGAGCATGAATTCAGTGAACCTAGAGGCTTGCAACTTTCCATAGATAGAACACTAAACTCCTTAACTTGATATTTGGTTTTTCCTTACCTCACAATAATCTTTGATGTTCAGACTGCCTGCTCCCTTTGTTGAAAACTTGTTTGTGGCCTTACTCCCCCTTCCACCTCCTTGAAACAGTTTTCTCAGAGTTAGTGAGATGCTGTCTCCCAGGGTTCAGAGTCCTTAACGTTCCCACCAAAGAAAATAACTCTACTTTCAGGTTGTGACTAATTTTTTAGTCAACAAAGAGGAAAAACCTGGCGAACCTAGAATTTTGTTCCCTGTGAAATTACCCTTCAAAAGTGAAGAGAAGTCAAGACATTCTCAAACAAACAAACCAAAAAAAACTTGAGTGAATTTGTTGCCACTAGGCCTGCCCTTACCTTGCAAACGTTGAAAGAAGCTCTTCAGAGAGAAGAAAAATAGGAAGTCAGAAACTTCAGTCTACATTAAAAAGGAAGAGTATCAAAGAAGGAATAAGCAAAAGTATAATAAAAACATTTATTTTTTCTTATTCTTAATTGATCTGAAAGAAAAAATAAAGTCCAATGCTGTAAAGAAAAACATTGCATAGGAACCTGAAATGTTAGATCCATGAATCAAGGTAAATTGGAAGTGGTCAAACAGGAGATGGCAAGAGTGAATATCAACATTTTAGGAATCAGCAAACTAAAATGGATTGGAAAGGGGGAATTTAACTCAGATGACCATTATATCTACTACTGTGGGCAAGAATCCCTTAGAAGAAATGGAGTAGCCATATAGTCAACAATAGAATCCGAAATGCAGCACTTGGATGCAATCTCAAAAATGACAGAATGATCTCTGTTTATTTCCAAGGCAAATCATTCAATATCACAGTAATCCAAGTCTATGCCCCGACCAGTAATGCTGAAGAAGCAGAGGTTGAACAGTTCTATGAAGACCTACAAGACCTTCTAGAACTAACACACACAAAAAAGATGTCCTTTTCATTACAGGGGACTGGAATGCAAAAGTAGGAAGTCAAGAGATACCTGGAGTAACTGGCAAATCTGGCCTTGGAGTACAGAATGAAGCAGGGCAAAGGCTAATAGAGTTTTGCCAAGAGAACACACTGGTCATAGCAAACACCCTCTTCCAAAAACACAAGAGAAGGCTCTACACATGAACATTACCAGATGGTCAATACTGAAACAGATGGCTATATTCTTTGCGACCAAAGATGGAGAAGCTCTACACAATCAGCAAAAACAAGACCGAGAGCTGACTGTGGCAAAGATCATGAACTCCTTATTGCCAAATTCAGACTGAAATTGAAAAAGTGGGGAAAACCACTAGACCATTCAGGTATGACCTAGATCAAATCCCTTATGAGTATACAGTGAAAGTGAGGAATAGATTTAAGGGACTAGATCTGATAGACAGAGTGCCTGATGAACTATGGACGGAGGTTCATAACATTGTATGAACAGGGAGACAGGGATCAAGACAATCCCCAAGAAAAAGAAATGAAAAAAAGCAAAATGGCTGCCTGAGGAGGCCTTACAAATAGCTGAGAAAAGAGAAGCTAAAGGCAAATTAGAAAAGGAAAGATATACCCATTTGAATGCAGAGTTCCAGAGAAGAGCAAGGAGAGGCAAGAAAGTCTTCCTCAGCGATCAATACAAAGAAATAGAGGAAAACAATAGAATGGGAAAGGCTTGAGATCTCTTCAAGAAAATTAGAGATACCAAGGGAACACTTCATAAAAGATGAGCACAATAAAGGAAAGAAATGGTATGGACCTAACAGAAGCAGAAAATATTAAGAAGAGGTGGCAAAAATACACAAAAGAACTGTACAAAAAAGATCTTCATGACCCAGATAACCACGATGGTGTGATCACTCACCTAGAGCCAAACATTCTGGAATGCAAAGTCAAGTGGGCCTTACAAAGCATCACTATGAACAAAGCCAGTGGAGGTAATGGAATTCCAGTTGAGCTATTTCAAAACCTAAAAGATGATGCTGTGAAAGTGCTGCACTCTACATGCCGGCAAATTTGGAAAACTCAGCAGTGGCCAAAGGACTGGAAAAGGTCAATTTTCATCCCAATCCCAAAGAAAGGCAATGCCAAAGAATGCTCAAACTACCATACAATTGCACTCATCTCACATGCTAGCAGAGTAGCGCTCAAAATTCTCCAAGCCAGACTTCAACAGTACTTGATCCGTGAACTTCCAGATGTTCAAGCTGGTTTTAGAAAAGGCAGAGGAACCAGAGAATCAAATTACCAACATCTGTTGGATCATTGAAAAAGCAAGAGTTCCAGAAAAACATCTACTTTTGCTTTATTGACTATGCCAAAAGCCTTTGATTGTGTGGATCACAACACACAGAGGAACATTCTTCAAGAGATGGGAATACCAGGCCACCTGACCTGCCTCCTGAGAAACCTGTATGCAAGTTAGGAAGCAACAGTTAGAACTGGACATGGAACAACAGACTGGTTCCAAATCAGGAAAGGAGTACATCAAGGCTTATATTGTCACCCTGCTTATTTAACTTATATGCAGAGTACATCATGAGAAATGCTGGACTGGATGAAGCACAAGCTGGAATAAAGATTGCCAGGAGAAATATCAATAACCTTAGATATGCACATGACACCATCCTTATGGCAGAAAGTGAAGAAGAACTAAAGAGCCTCTCAGTGAAATTCAAAGAGGAGAGTGAGAAAGTTGGCTTAAAGCTCAACTTTCAGAAAACTAAGATCATGGCATCTGGTCCCATCACTTCATGGGAAATAGGTGGGGAAACAATGGAAACAGTGACAGACTTTATTTTGGGGTGCTCCAAAATCACTGCAGATGGTGATTGCAGGCATGAAATTAAAAGATGCTTGCTCCTTGGAAGAAAAGTTATGGCCATCCTAGACAGCACCAAAGAATTGATGCTTTTGAACCTCGGTGTTGGAGAAAGTTCTTGGGAGTCCCTTGGACAGCAAGGAGATCCAGCCAGTCCATCTTAAAGGAAATCAGTCCTGAATATTCATTAGAAGGACTGATGCTGAAGTTAAAGTTCCAATACTTTGGCCACCTCATGCGAATAACTGAGTCATTTGAAAAGACCCTGATGCTGGGAAAGATTGAAGGCAGGAGGAGAAGGGTACGGCAAAGAATGAAATGGTTGGATGGCATCATCGACTCAACAGACATGAGTTTGAGTAAACTTCGGGAGTTGGTGATGGACAGGGAGAACTGGCATGCTGTGGTTCATGGGGTTGCAGAGAATCGGACACGACTGAGTGACTGAACTGAACTGACTGAAAGAGTTCAGCTGGGATTCCATCACCTCTACTAGCACTGTTCATAATAAGGCTTCCTAAGGCCAATTTGACTTCATACTCCAGGAGGTCCTACTCTAGGTGAGTGACCATATCATTGTGGTTATCTGGGTCATTAAAACCTTTTTCTTAAAGTTCTCCTGTGTATTCTTGCAACCTCTTCTTAATCTCTTCTTCTGTTAGGTCCTTACCATTTCTGTCCTTTGCATGAAATGTTTACTTGATATTTTTAATTTTCTTGAAGAGATATCTAGTCTTTCCCATTCTGTTGCTTTCCTCGATTCTTTGCATTGCTCTTGTAAGAAGTCCTTCTTATCTCTCCTTGCTGTTCTCTGAAACTCTGCATTCAGTGGGTATATCTTTCGCTCTGTCCCTTGCTTTTTGCTTCTCTTCTTTCCTCAGCTATTTGTAAAGGCCCCTAAGACAACCACTTTGCTTTCTTACGTTTCCTTTTCTTGGGGATGGTTTTGGTCACTGCCTCCTTATATTGTTATGAACCTCCACAGTTCTTCGGGTACTCTGTCTGCCAGATTATCCCTTGAATCTATTCATCACCTTCATAAGGGATTTGATTTTTGTCGTACCTGAATTGTTATGGTTTTCCCTACTTTCTTTTAAGACTGAATTTTGCAATAAGGAGTTTATGATCTGAGCCACGAACTTTCACCACCAGATGCATCAACAACTGGCGTCATTCCTGCTTTGGCCCAGTTGCTTCATTCTTTCAGGAGCTATTAATAATCACCCTCTGGTCTTCCCCAGTAGTTTATTGGATACCTTCAATGCTTATCTTCCTGTGTCATATCTTTTGGCATTTTCATACTGCCCATGGGGTTCTCTAGGCCAGAATACTGGAATAGTATGCAATTTCCTCCTCCAGTGGACCATGTTTTGTCAGAACTCTTCATCATGACCCATCCATCTTGAGGGGCCCTGCATAGCATGACTCATATCTTCACTGAGTTACACAAGCCCCTTCACCACGACAAGCCTGTGATCCATGAAACAATACAATTAACACGTATCATTATTCTTCTATCCAATCCTACAGAATGTGCAACAGCAAGAGTGACCTATCATGTGAACTGCAACCTTTTGGTGATTGTGATGTGTCAATGCACGTTCATCTTGGAAAGAAAAGTACCATTCTGAGGAGTGATGCTGATAATAGCGGAGGCTATGCACATGTAGGGGCAGAGGGCATGTGAGAAATCTAAGTTTCCATTTTGTTATAAACTTAAGATTACTTTAAAAAACTAGTTTTTTTTTTAAATAAGAAAAAATAAAATAAATATATATTTTTAATCTATGTTTGTTTTTATTGTCTTTATATCAGTTTCTTGACAAAACTTGTTTCAGAATTAAGTTATTTTTAAATAATAAGTAAAGCATGTGAATCTTTGACGTGTTATACTTCCCTCCTCCTCTGAGTCCTCTTAAAACACTTTTCTGCATGCTTCGTTGTGCTTGGGGTTTTTATTATCACTCTTTATTTACTTGAGTCATTCTGCTTGCTCCATATATTGTAAACTCTTTGAAGTCAGGTACAGAATTTTAAAAAGGTATTTGCATTTCCTGCTATAGGGGATTAATGGAAAATCATTGACTCAAATGGAATAAACCATGTACTTGTGGAAACGTACATTGTAAGGGAAGATGAGTGCTTTTGTTTGACAGGCACAGAGAGACTTTTATGTGCTACATGGTTTCATGCATTAAAACTAATAAAAACCCATCCACTTTCAATGCCTGATATGCTTTCATCATTTGCAAAGATAAAGATTAGATACATATGAAATGTTGAGAAGAATTTATTTTTTTATGAGGGGACAGATAAGGATAAGGGCTACTTTAGAGAGAAGATTAGACCTGAAAGAGACCTGCAAGTCCCAAAGCAAGGAAGGTACAAGACGCCATATTAGGAGCATTGGAAAGAGTTCACAATCCGAGCAGAATTCTTAGTATTATTTCCTTTCTAGGTCCAATCACAGCATCTGAGCCTGTTCATCTCTTTCTTCTCTGACTCCAGTACTTATTAAACACAGTACATGCAGAACATTATTCTAGAAACCACAATATTTTATAATTCTAAGTGCCTTGAATTAATTTTGCTGAAGCAGATAGGTAAATATGATTCTCTATTCTAACTTATGATACTAAATCTGGCTTGAACAGACTTTGTGGTTAAGACATTACTGGTCATACAATGAGTTTTAAATTGTAATCAGTTCATCTAGTGACAGATGAGTCAGTTCTAAAACATGATATTTTTCCCGTTTTATAGGCTTTGAAAACTAATTGTTTCAAATTCTGATTCTAATATTTACCAGCTTCTTGTCCTTTAGGTTATCAAGAAAGTCCTGCAAACTTCAGTTCCCACATTGTATAAGGAGAGATGATGGTAGAAGAATCAGTTGAAATAATGCATTTAAAATTCCTGTCCATATAAGCACTTGCTAAATGCTAGCTATTCATACTATTATAATTAGTGTTGATCTATTGTGCAGCTGTCTCTGTCATGGATCTCTTGATCTCTGGGGCAGATATTTTTGAATGGATGGTTAATGTTGACAAGGTTTGAATCAACTGGACTTTCTGTTTGTCCATTCAGGATGCGTTATATAAGGAGAACTTCTGCCAGTCTCATCAGTCTTCAGTGTTGTGTCTCCATACTTAGTAAAGCAGAGGATCACCAATCCTGATGGCTTTTCCATTTTTATTTTAGTTTTTTATCTAACTCTAAATAGTAAGATGTATTCAATCTTATAATTCATTAGTATTTAACTTTAATTTGAATAGAAGATGTAAACTAATGGTCCATTTAAAAATGTAGTCCTAATGTGTTAAGTCTTATAATGTTTTATAATGCAATATTGATATAAATCACATTATATATAACTACATTGTATAATTATATATATAAATTATATATAAAAACTGTATTGTACAATTATATATTTCCAGGCTATTTAACCTTTCTTTCTGTAAGGTAGCCAGATGAAAATGATCACAGTCACAGAACTCCAAAGCAACAGCAAATGATCTCTCTTATTACTGAATATAGTAAAATGGACAATGAAAATTTCCTTTCTCAAATGGCAAAAAAAATATATTTTGATGATCAATAAATGATATGGATTACATAATTCCATTTTTTTTTTTTATTAAAAATAGTATACTTTACCACAAAGCTAAGTCACATTTGTCACAATAAGGCAAAGTGGTGGAGATGTGATTCTTCTCCCTTTCTGATATATACAGATATAAAATATCTCATACAGCTGAGCAAGCAAGCCTACAAATTTGACTTAGGTGGATATCAACTAACAATTTGAAGAGGGAACCTTATCATTGGAAAACTCTTTATGCTTAAAAATGGAGGAAGCATGATTTCTCTCTAACATAATATCATTTATCAAACGTGGATCCTAGGAAGTGTGTGAATATGTTTGTGTGTGTGCGTGTGTGTGACAGTTTTGCAGGAGATGACAATGAGGTGAAGCAGACAAATCAGTCCTAAAGAAACAAGTTTTAATATTTTATTTGAGTAGAATATACTATAGCTAATTTTTGTGATTTCAACATTAAGTTCTGGTAGTGTAAACATTGCTGACATTATTGAGGCTTAAGAATTTCCTGGAAGCACTAAATTCTAATTTAGTGCTAATTAGCACTAAACCCTAATTTCCTAAACCCTAATTTCTCAGACTGAGCCACTGTTTTCCTATTCAGTTCTCTCAATCCAGAATTTTGCTTGGACACCCACCAAAGAGGGCTTCCTGGTGGCTCAGCCGTAAAGAATTTGCAGAAGATGCAGGTTTGATCCCTGGGTCAGGAAGATCCCCTGGAGGAAGGCATGGCAACTCACTCCAACATACTTGCCTAGAGAATCCCATGAACAGAGGAACCTGGTGAGCTATAGTTCATGGGGTTGCAAAGAGTCGGACATGCCTGAAGCAATTGAGCATAAATGCACCCACCAAAGATCTCCAGTTTTAGAGAAACTTAGTTGCTTAAATCAGTCCCAAAGTCGACCCAAGGTGCTGTCAGGAGTAGCCCCTTTAGCCAGCCATAACTCTCTATGCCAGCTACTTGCAGATAAATTAGCGATTTGTGTGTTTCACATACCAACCTTTGGGGGCCTCATCATATTCCTTGTTAGTACCTTCAAACGTTGAATTCTGTGTTGGACTATTGTGGTCCCTTGTTACGTCTCCAATATTCGAAGTTATATTCAATATCTTCCTCTTGTTTTTCCAGTTGGAGTAGCTACACTGTCCCCTTGCCTCATTAGAAGTGATTCTAGTTTCCAGTTCTAAGCAGGTCTGTTTTCTGTTGTAGTTACTCAATCCATGTCTGATCATATTTTGAAATATAATAACTTTACTTGGCAAAACATATCAGTACAGAAAGATCCTTTGTGAAAATGCTTCACCATTAAGTCTGTGTTTCTATCATGAAAATTAATCTGCATAAAGAGAAGTTCAAGAGATAACATAGAAAGCTATTTTCCTTGGTTGTTACATTTAGCATAAGGCAGTTGAGGAAGTATTTAAGATACAAGGTCAGGATCTTGGATTTAAATAAGAATTTCCCAGGGAAGTGTTCAGGAAAACTGTCATTAACTATTTAAAACATACAATAAACTGTAAAATAAATATATTTTCAGCAGCAGAGATTCATTTACTTGGTGGACTGGTGAAAAGAAATAAGGCTAAAATCTCTGCTATTTGCTCTTCTTTCCTCTCTTCTCTTAATATCTTTCCTCTTCTCTTTGTAGCTCTTTCTGGACAGTCTTAGTGTAATTACCCACTTCAATTATCCACTTCAGTGCAGATTACTTCCACATCCAACTCAGTCTACTGCCCTGAACCCCAGATACACACCATTAACGGCTGCCTACCAAGTGTCTCACATGCATCTGAAACATAACAACTACAAATGACTCAGCATCCTTCCCCTCGCCACACACACAAACATACGCCACACCTACCCCTTCTTCTACGTAACTTACCTCAGGTGAGGAGACTATGCAGCCTTCCAAGCTAAGCAACTCAAATTATCAAAACTCATCCTTTCCCTTTGGTGAAAATCATATATTTGATTATCAATTATTTTATTCTAATGCAAAAATACTTGTCAATTTTGTTTCCTCTTCATCCCCCAGTGCCACTGAATGTATTTATCATCCATTAAAAATTTCTTAGATTACTGCAATAGCTTTCTAGCTAGACTCCAGGTTTCCTTCCAACCCATTTTTAGGATCACTTTCTAAGATTAATTTTGCAAAAAAAAAAAAAAATATTAAAGGTTATTACAACCGTAAGAGCCTCCAGAGATTTCTCACTGTTTTCAAGATACAGTCTAGACTTTAGCTTGGCACATAGGATGCCTTATAATTTGGCTCTAAAGCTTCTCTTCTGACAATTACTGCTCTTGATTTTCACACCCATAAACACCAAGACCAAACCACACAAACCTCTCCATTGTTTTAGGAAAAATGCCATGCCTTTTTACATTTCTTTCTCTGTATATTCTTTTTCTCTGCCTAGAGTAGATCTTCCACTTTATCTTACTGCCGTACAGAGTCTCCACTGTGGCTTTTCACATGGGATATTGATTGTTTACTTGTGACTCTTTGCTCACTAAATTGTGCTTGCAAAAAGAGGGGATTATGTGTACACCATAGGTATCGAGCAAGTAATAGACATGTAATTTTAGTGAATGAATGCATAAGTGAATCCAAGGCACCATCCCTAATAATTCCTATAAATAAGTATGTTAGTGATATTACAATAAGGTAGATAAAATTGTTGAAGAGATAACACATTTTAGGGAGGATGAAAAATCTGGAAAGTTATCATTTTCTCCTCTCTTTTTATTTGCAGAATGAAGGAAATGTTGGCTCCACATTTAAAGCATCCCAGAAAATTCTACTTTGCCTCTCCATCAAAAACTAATTCAGAAACAATGTCACAAATTCCCCACTATCTCATACTGAGACAAATCACCATTTGTAGTGTCAGGGGCATTACTTCTTCTAGGTGAAATGTAGATGATGATCATGAATGACATATAGAAACACATTTCAGATCTTTGATGATATTAAGAAATAATTGATAAAGTTATTGTATTTACTTTTTAAAAAATCTTTAAATTTTAGGGATACATAATGAAAACACAGATGTGACATGTGATATGACTTCAAAATGATATGAAATGGTGAGAAAGAGTCTGGAAGAGGCACATTTATCCATGGGTTGATGAGTGTTCAGGACAGGTGATGAATGATGAGCATTCATTAAAATACCTGTCCAAGTGTGCATGTTTGAAACTCTCTCAGTAAGTTAAAAAATACTTTGTCCATCATGACCAAAGCCTCCACAATTGTGAACTATTAAAGTGACATCAAATATTGTTCTTATTATTTGTAAGGCATTGATACTTTTTATTCTAGTGTCTCCTATTCTATTAATTAAAAAAAAATGGAATTATGGACCACTAAATTTATTTGGTTTGGTGGTAGTAATGGCAAACACTGTTTTACACAATGGAATAATTTTTCATAAGTTAGTCTCACCCTGTTCAATATTTCCTCTAAGAGATTTCTGTATTCCATACTAGGTGTTAACACCCTTGTAAGGCTCCCAGCCTTTTAAACATCTTAGCTTCTTGATATTGCTCTAAATTTGACATACAGTTTTTGTTACAAAGTGTGTCCTAGAAAATTTTTCTAGAATTGGTCTAAACAAATGAAGGTTAAGGTAGGCCATGGATAAAGCTAAGACAACCTAGGAAGGACAATTCATGAC
Organism: Okapia johnstoni; assembly: GCA_024291935.2. Taxonomy (NCBI): domain Eukaryota; kingdom Metazoa; phylum Chordata; class Mammalia; order Artiodactyla; family Giraffidae; genus Okapia; species Okapia johnstoni. The sequence continues at coordinate 927,952 of JAGTYA010000027.1, read as the reverse complement.
ATTATAAAATCGTTTCCCTGACTCAGAACAGGCAGACCTCACTTCTTTGATTGCTCTTCTCAGATACTGCTTTTTTATTTCATTCTTTAAATTTCAGGCTTTGTGACATCACTGTGGTAGGGAAGTCACTTGGAATTTTTCCAATAGCATTTGTTCTCCTTGTATCTCCATATTTTGGTAATTGTTATCATTTATCAATTTTTTCATTATTAGTGTATTTGTTATGGTGGTCTGTGATCTTCGATGATGCTATTATACCTGCTTGGAGGTGCTGGGGACCATGTGCCTATAAGGTGGTGAGCGGAGAACAATACATATGTGTGTTCTGACTCTCCTCTGACCAGCTGCTCCCGTCTCTCCCCCTCTCTGCAGACCTTCCCATTCCCTGAGGCACACAGTATTGACATTAGGCCAAATAATAACCCTACAGTGGTTTTGAGGTCTTCAAGTGAAGAGGCATTTGATGTGGCAAATATCACTGTTGTCTTATTTTAAGAAATTGTCACCCCCATCTTCAGCAACCCTGATCAGTCTGTAGCCATTGAGGCAAGATCATCCACCAGCAAAAAGATTATGACTCACTGCAGGCTCAGATGATGTTTAGCATCCTTTATCAGTAAAGAGCGTTTTAAATTAAGATACATACATATACTACAGCCTAATGTAAACACAACTTTTATACTGCTGCTGCTATGCTACGCTCAGTCGTGTTCACCTCTTTGCAACCCCATGGACTGTAGCCTACCAGGCTCTTCTGTGCATGGAATTTTCCAGGCAAAAATATTAACACTGGAGTGGATTGCCATTTTCAACTCCAGGGGATCTTCCTGACCCAAGGATGGAACCCAGATCTCTTGGGTCTCCTGCACTGGCAAGTGGATTCTTTACCATTGTGCCACCTAGGAAGCCATAAACTTTATACACATACTGGGAAATTTAACAATTCTCGTGACTCACTTTACTGCGTTTCCCCTTTATGGTGGTGGTCTGGAACTGAACTCCCAGTATCTCTGAGGTGTGCTTGTGTATTTGAACAGAAACATTTCTTGTTCCAGGTGACTTATATCCTTTATTCAAGCTTGACCCTAGTATAAAAAGATAATGCTCCTGAACATACATTCTTCCCTTTACTCCACTCCAGTGGAAACATCTGTACTCCCCTTGTTGTACTGGTCTCTTTAGCATTACATTCTCATTTTCTTTAGCTTTGCAACCACAAAGAAATGCCCTGCTTTACAGAGGCTCCAGGCATCAAACTCACCATTTAACTTATATTTGTAGAGCCATTTTTCTAATTTTTAAAAATGTAAAGTCATTCTGCATTTCTCAATAGTTTCTCACTTACCTAGGTTATTTTCAAACTTAGTTTCTGTGGTGCAAGATAGTCCTCCTGGGGTGGTGTCATCTACAAAAAATAGATACTCTTTCTACTGCAGCATTCAGCTTAATGATAAAATTGAATACTATGGGTCGCACCAAACTACCTTTTGTACTGTAATTTCCAACATTGTGACACTTTATTCCAAGCCTCAAACCTATTCTAACTGATCAAATAAGTGTATTCAATAAAGAACAACTTAGTACCACTGTTAAGGGAAGAGTATCATCACTGGATGTCAAATGTGGATAAATTATTATATGAAATATAATAGTTAATCAAAAAAAATAATGTTTAAGAGATAATTCCAAAATTCATGGAGAAATATTTTGAAATATGTAAAAATCTAAATTTATGATGTAATAACTAAGTGAAAAACATCAGGGTCAGCGGTGAAATACATGGTATGAAGATAAAAAGTAAACAACATACAATATATTGATTTTGTACAAAATTATTTAATATTCATTTATTAGATCTAACAACAAAATTTGGAAGAATATTTGCTAACATTGCAGGTATATAAAAAGTTGACTCTCCTTGGTTTATAATTTCACTTTTTTCTTTTAAAATACTAGAACCAAAATGAATTTTATGATAAAATATTTTTTAAACAGCATTACACATAAGTTATACATTATATGAAATAATGATTCTACTTTATATCCCCTAGCTTTAAGGCACATTAAGAATCAACAGATATTCACAACAGAAAAACATCTATGGAATAGTATTTCAATAACTGGAAAATCTTGAGTAAAGTTATAGTTAAGTATAGCCAGAGTTCAAACTTATTTGGAGCACATCTCAATTAAATAAGATACCTGCTTTCACAAAAGTAGATGTTGAAATAAACCCAGATCTCAACACACCATGTCAGAATTGTGGCCAGCCCCAATCCCTGAAACAGAGGATACCAGAGTATTCAGGACAAAGGCACTTAAACTGCTCTGAAACTATCTGCCAAGAATTGCTTTGAAATCATACCTAATTTCTTGAGTTTCTGCTTACAAACCTATACATTATGTAGAGAGTAAAATCTGTCTCGCCAAACTTTAATACGAAAATACATCCAAGCGATGTTATCTTTCCACCAATAATAACATGGTGAGGAAAAGGAAACATATTGCTTGCAATTACATCCATGAAGCCTGGGAGTGTCTCTTGAAAACTCAAAACCCTGAGTAAATTATCTGAAGCATTATGTGCTTGCTTAGTCTTAACCCTGGGAGTTCCTCAGCTTCAGAAACTTTGGAAAGTTACCATGTATAGATGCTGACATACAGATATTTGTGGAGGGAAAAATTAGAAGGAGAATAATCAAAGATAAAAGGCAGAGAGGGAAGTAAATCTGCTGTGAAAAAGCCCACGCTACCTCACAGGTGAGTGGAATGAAGCCCTGGGCTTCCTACTCCATCAGTGAGAAGGGGATCTCAGGAGCTACTTAAAAGCTCTCTATGTTTCCAGAAATGATGGCAACTGCTGTGGAAAAAAAGAACAGGTTTTTGCATGTAATTAAACATGATTAAAACTCTCGTCTTTATGTAATTTCAGCTTTATGCAATTTCAGTTGCATTGCTGTAAATTTCAGGACTTCCAATTTCAGAGCTGCCTAATGACAGCCCATTAGCCGTTAGCTCTGAAAGAAGAAGCCCCATCTAACAATATGAAAGAATGGATAATATTAAAGCCAAATTGGCTTGGTTAACTCTGGGTTCTGCCTTTGCTAAGTCCGTAAATGACTGTGGTCCAGAATCACAAAAGCAAATTTTTCTAAGAAAAAAATGAAAAATCTCACTCATTAAACATCAAATCTAACAGATCACACAATTGTCAGATGGCTCTAAAATTCAACACACAAACAATTAAAAATATTTTCTTATTGCAACTGAATTCCTTATTTGATTATAAGGAAATACACATTCCAAAGGCTATTCAAAAAATCAATTTTTTCTGGTAAATATATTTGGCTACTTTTCCTGTGAAAAATGACTGTTCACTCTTAAAGTTTTATTGTATACTGTTGAATTATTAGGAAGTGTGCAAATTTTCCAATCTCTGACACTCAGCTTTCCAAAGCAAACAGATAGATACTCATGTTATAGCAGTTGGAAATTCCCTATGTTATAGGGAGTTTTAAAACCAGCTTTTATGAGTGATGTGAAATTGAGTACCACATTCTGGATTTGTGTGTATCAAATGCCATTGCTGTAGTTACTTGACTAGTTTTGCAACCCTTAGAGAGATGGCTAAAGAGAAAGACAACTACTTCCAAAGAAGTTTCCTCAAGCAGAGTGGAGTAGAAGCCAGCAAGTTACGATGTGGGTAAATATTAAAAATACAGGCTTTTGTACTCCAACCATAGTTCTACCAACAGAGAGCTATTTAGCTCTTGAAAAGTTACACAACTTCTCTGAGGCTTAGTTTTCTCATGTGCAAAAAGGAGGTATTAACTTCACAGGGTGACTGAATATGTAATGAGACAATATACTTAACCTTGTGTTCTATTCATTTCCTAGCTCCTAACCTAGTGGACTTCCTTCTCTAGCGTAGAAGCACGTTAGGGGTAAGTTCACTTCCGGTTCCTTTTCTCTTCCTCTCCTTGTCAAAGGGCAACTAGAAGGAGGTCAAAAATGTTGCCTAGCAATTAAAAGTGGACTCCTAGGTTATGTTCAGAGAGCAGCCTCACCTACTAAGCGAGTTTTAAGCTCTGCATATGCTTGGTAGTCTGGCAGAATTCAACTAAACCTTTCCTAGTTGATCACTGTTGAGTCATGAAATGTAAACGTTCTCTCATCTAATTCTCAACAGTTTGGGCGAAGCAGGTGTTGAACATATTTGGGAGGTAATATGTGATAGAATGTTATAGACACTTTAGTACCATGACTTATCGGTGATGTGGTTTGGGGCATTAGCTCTCTGAATCACAATGTCACAATTATCATCTATAGATAATGAGGAAAATGGTACCCATAAAATACCACTCTGAGGACTCCAGAGTCTAGCTCAGGACCTTGTCTAGGAATGCTGGGGTTTTTTTCCCCTGCTGTTGTTTATTTTTTTGTCATGTTTCTTATCGTGGTTTTAAAATATTGTGGAAAATTATGTTAATGACAGGTTAATGTTATTATTTTACTTAGTAATGATGTAGCTTTTAATATTTGGCTGGATTTTGAATTTTTAAAACATGTCATTCCATATAGCAACTTAGAAGGTGTTAAATAATATATTTAAAGTGTCATGTGGGACTTCCCTGGTGGATCAGAAGGTAAAGGATCTGCTGGCAACGCAAGAAACCCAGTGTTAACAATCTCCCTGGCGATCCAGTGGGAAGATACCCTTTCTAGGCTCAATCCTTGGTCAGGGAACTAAGAGCAGTTATAGAAAGATCTCAACCAGGCCCCAAGGTCATGGAAGAACCAGGCCATGTAGCACTTCTCATTGTCATCAGGGTGCTCTCAAGAAAACACGATGCAGCTGGAGTGTATCTGGCATAGTATAGTAAAGAGCAAAGGGTTTTGCGAGCAAAGAGTTCTGCAAGCAAAACACCTAAGCACTGTCATACTAATCCAAGATAAAAATTTATGTGGAAGTTTACATTTTTAAAGTCTTCTTCATATGAGAAAAAGGAAGGGAATAATTTAGGTTTTCCAAATTCCTTCTGGCTTGCTGTAAGTTTGAAGGAAAGAATGACTATAAAAGTTCAGCAGCTGATGGGTGGGGTGGCTACAGTTTCCCTTGGTCCAAAGTGGAAATAAGCACATTCTGAAAATAAATTTCTATGATTAATTTGAAATACCTGAGGCCCATACTTTGCAAATACCTGAGATAAAAAATGTGCTGAGCTATATGGTTTAAATTGTACTACTGTTGCCCTACCAGTTTCACAGAAAAATTAATAAAACGTTAATAAAATACAAGTTATCCTGTAGAATTTAAAAGTAATTGAAAACCACAAATGCTTTGCCCTATTTTCACATAATTTGAAGATATGAAAACCCCACAAAGACATGCTATAAAAGACTGCGGACAGTGTTATGATCATTTTTAGTAAGGAAAGAGTTTGCGATGAATTGCTAAAATCCATACACCACCTCTCCACTAAAGCTTCCATTTAAGACAAGCAGAACTTCAGTCTGAAGAAAACAATTTCATTACATTTGTCTTACCATTTAAAAATCATGTATTTAAGACATTCTATAGTGTAATTAAGCACAACTAACTTTATCATACAGAACAATACTGTACATATGTGAGTTGGTAAACACATATGTCATACCTCAAATTCTGCCCCCCATAGAAATCAATTAGCATATTATAAAAATATGCTAATTTTTCTATACTTATTTTTTCCATGCTAACATTCCATAATGTTCATTTCGACAAATATTTATAGCCACATTGATTTTATATTTTAGAGTCTATTTGTAATTACAGTAGCTCATTTATTTTTGTGTATGAAGTTTCCAAACTTCTGCATAAATCCTCGAAACTTGCTTTCATTTGGCTGAAACGAGTGGTAAACACCAGTGTTATAATTAAGCATCGGGCTGGCCCTGCCATAACTGTTGCCCATAGTTGAGGATTTCACTTCTGGCCGGTGTGTGCTGCTATTTGGCATGTTGTTTGTTGGCTGAATAGAGCTTTCAATCCTACAAAATGGCTCAAAACGACTGTAAACACGCCGGTCCATTGAATGAGTTCTCAGAAGCCCATCATTGGGCTTTGATCTTGGAGAAGAAGTTGGTTTTCTTTCAGGAACAGCAACTGCTTTCATCTCCTTTGAATCTCGGTACTGGATCTGCTCGGTGTTGAATCTGGGGGCAGAGGCATCTCCTGCTGTTTCTGAGAACTTGCTTTCAGCTGGACCTGAAGAAGCTATGGTTTTGTTACTTTCGTGGGATGGAGAATGTGTCCTCTGAGATGAACATACTGCTACATCTTCCTTACTCTTGTGGATGCTGCCTGGAGAGTTGGATGAAGAGGAATTCTTTCTCTTAGGTGATGAATCATTTTTGGGTCCTGATTTTTTTTGTTTTTGATTCTCTTCAGCCTCAGAAATTAAGGTGTCAGAACTACTGCACATTCTGTAAAAGGCAGATGCTTTGTTTTTCGATAGATTGTCTTTCTTTTCTGGGGTAAGGCTAAGTAATGACCTTAACTTCTGAGATCCCTTTTTCAAAAAATTTGGGGAACCCTTCACTTCTTTCTTGGAAGTGACTTCTTTGCTGGGCTCCTCTCTATTCACATCAAGCAGCGCAGCCATGGAAACTGACTTGGTAGCAGTGCCACTTTGAGGCTCTCCCTTGGGACCCTCCTCTTCCCCCTCCTCCGCCTCTTCCACACCGTGGGTCACGTTGTGCATGCTTTTAGAGCTTTTTAACAGATCCTCTTTAGGTTTTTCTGGTTGTCTCACTGGATTCCTGGTAAGTGTGCTATACACATACTGCTTACTATTTCCATGATCCCTGTTGGCTTTTGAGTGGTCAAAGAATGGGAAACTGCGCCTTTTAAGCAGATTCTCATTTTTCTGATTCTTTAGGTTTTCTGTCTGCTTGTTTGCACACAAAGTTGTATATAAATAGTTGTTTGACTCCGTAGGGCCATTTGTAGTTGGGTTCAAGGCTGGCGGGTGGCTTTCAGGAACCTGTAAGGTGTGCATTTTTGGTGCCTCTGGCTGCACTGAGAACTGGGGTGCTGGCTCCTCTGAGGGTCGGTCTGTCGTGAGCTGTGTGCCTGTTGGGGTGTCTGGGATCTTTTTAGGTGTGTCACTTCCCTGGGAACCAACGACCGTTGAATTTGAGGAATCAGTTGTACAACTGTTGACTTCCTGCTGCTCAGGTAAAGTAGGTTTAAACACGAGAGAGGAGCGAAGCCGAGAGTGAGTGTACAGGGCGCTGGCTTTCAAATTCTCAGGCCCCTCATAGCCCTCAAACCTGTCGGCGGGAGCAGATCCGTTGGAATCAGGGGCGGCCTCTGAGTGGTCATTTAAGTAGGACTCAATCCTCCAGTTACGCAAAAATGACTTTGTGGTATGTTCAAGGGTTGGCATGCGTTGTTGCAAGAAGCGAATATGATTATCCGTCCCGTTAAAAGACCTCCGCACGTTAGAATTCCTTTCTGGAAGATTGGTCGTCTTCCTCTGGGCGAGTCGGTCAGCAAAGCTCTGGGCAGGTGTGTGCTGGCGGCCTCCGTAGCCTCCCCGGGATGAGGATGCCACGCTGAGGCTGTCTGAAGGCCTCTTCCAATTCCCAGGCGCGTTGACATTTCGATTCAGAGCCCTGTTGAGCAGCAAGTATGGCGTCGTTTCTGGCTGTTCCCCGGCATAACTGTGCCTCTTCCAATTTTCATGTAACTGACTGTGCTGGTGCTGACGGATTGGACCGTTAAAGTTGGGAACAAAGTGAGGTTTGTACGCATGATTTCTTATGTTGTATTTGTCATGTTCATTGCGAGTATATAACCCTCTGTTTTTGAAGTAGCTAGAATCTAGCTTATGAATGCTGTCTTGTCTGCCAAAAAGGTTTCTCTGGCTGGAGACAGAAGCTAAGGAAGACACGGAGCGCTGGTAAGTACCGTTCTCCCAGAGGGCTTTGCCATGGTGCACCCTGACTGACTCTTCCGGGGCAAAAGAGCTGGGCACACAGGACCTGGCGTAGAGAGTTCTAAACTCCTCATCAAAGGACTCGACAAGGTGTCCTGTGATGATCTGAACCATGCTGAGGTGCGCTTTTTCAAATGACCACATGTAGCTGGAAAAAAAAAAAAAATCAAAATTGGCAAATGTTAACTGTGCTGACAGTACTTAGCTCTAATGAGATGTGTCATTTAATGTTGACAAAGAGTATTTTTGTTTTCTTTAATTACCATAATTTAGAACTTCAGTCATTACATGTTTGCAATATGTCTCCTCACTCCTGTGTTCATATTTTAAATAACAAAGCAACTCAAGTCCTGGCTTTGAATCCATCATAATTTTGAAAAGTACAAAGAAAAGCTGAGTGTGCATTTTGCATCTCTGCCTACTAAGAGTAAAATATGGAGCAAAATATGGCATTCTACTTCATATGCAGCATCCTAGTCAGGTGCAGGCAAGCTGGTATTGAAGGAAACGTTGAGAAAACTGGCCTCTTCCAAGCCAGTTATTCCACATGAACTTGGACATTAGTTTCCTCCCAGCCAGAATGAGAATAAGGACAGTATAATTGTTACAATTCCTTATGGTCACAACATGTCATGATGCAAGACAGTCTGTGCTAATGCACGTACTTCATCTCTGTGTCTTAAGTGTACATGGAGTTTAGGGTGCTAGAAGTTGGAAATGGACATAGGATTTGTGGCAGGAGCCTCAGCCACTAAAGGCATCCTTCAATTCACTCAGTGTCCACAGTAAATTCAGTCCTCACAAACCAAGCCAGTTAGAATGCCAGTTAAGATCTCTGCTTGTAGAATACAATTGAGTTTATGTACAGAAATGCCTTTATTGTACTTTGTGGAATTTCTAAATCTCTTTCCCAGAGTTTAGAGGTGACACTTGTCTTGAAGTTTCATATATAATTTTAAATCTTATTTTAGAAAATCTTGATAATATAACATACAGAGTCACTGAGCTGAAAAAGCCATTTTAATATGCTGTGTCTCCAAAAAAAATGGACATGATATAATGGGGGGGTAATATGAAAGGAGCATACTATTTATACAGGGAAGACAGTAACAAAGGCAGATGGAAATATTAAAAGAATTTACAGAACAAGAAAATACATAAACTATCATAAGCAGCAGTGTGCAACTTAAAAATCTTATTCTGATATGTCCAATTTTTTCTAGTGTGCTTACTAAATGCACGGTATGAGCAGAGTACATAAAGGTACATTTTATGTACAGATGTGTGGCAACCAGGATGACTTACAAGAAATGGTACAAAAGTGAATTGTTATAGGAATTTTCAATCCAACTGTAGATATGAATATATGAAAATAAAATTTGCTAAAAACAGCAAGCAAAAGCTTTCAAATAGGAGGCTATCCCCAGAGACAGTAAGACTTTAGCAGTATTTTGACAGAAACTAGAAGCCAGGAAGTTCAGATCTGAAAAGTGGGAAAACCATTTTGAGGAAAGAAGAAAGATGGAAAAAGAAAGGAAACAGGAGTGGCCGTGTTTTGGTTGAACACAGAAAGCAAATTATACTTAGTTGAAGAAGCTATAGAATAGACTGATGGGGTCTTCCCTAACAGTCCAGTGGTTAAGATTTCACCTTTCCAATGAAAGGGGTGAGGGTTTGATCCCTGGTCAGGGAAGTAAGATTCCACATGCCTGGTGGCCAAAAAACCAAGACAAAAAAACAGGAGCAATACTGTAAAAAACTCAATAAAGACTCTAAAAATGGTCCACAGCAAAATAAAATCTTTAAACTAGTGGAAGAAATCTTGAAAACAAAACAAAGAGATCACAAGATTAAAAAAAAAAAAAAAAAAACCTTACAAAATTCTCTCTCAGTCAAACCTGTGGACAATACTAAGTATTGTCCAAGTTTTACTATGACAATTTCAAATGAGGGTATCCAATTCAAAATTTGATTTACATACTTTGACAAAGAAAAGTTTATGTTTTATGTCCTCATTGTTGGTATCATGATGTAGCCATCACCTGTTGTGTCTTCCTGATAACACCGTCCTCATGACGTGTGGGCTGTCACACAGTGTGTGAGGTGGGAGTAGAGATGCCAGACGTCTCTAGAAATGCTGGCAGTTTAGCATATAAAGACACTTTATGGCAAAGAAATTTGAACTGAAGTATGTATAAAATAGATAACTGATGAGAACTGACTGTATTGCACAGGGAACTCTCCTCAGTGCTCTGTGGTGACCTAAATGGGAAGGAAATCTGAGGAAGAGGGGATATATGTCTATGTATAGCTGATTCACTTTGCTGTACAGCAGAAGCTAATACAACACTGTAAAGCAACTATACTCCAATAAAAAGAGCAACATCGAGAAAGAGGCATTCTGAATTTGCCTACAAGGAAAACAATGGCAATACTAGAACAAGAGACGTAAAAGCTGTTTTTACCCAAAAGGGTGTACATTTTTAACCAGTTTCCACAAAAACCGGTTCATAACTCTTCCACCAGAACCTGTCCTTTGCTGATGATAAGAAAAATCCATAATGATTAGTCAGAAAAAAAAAAAAAGCCAAAATGGCAAGGGCTACCAGCATCATTTTTTTTAAAGAAGTCTATTTGAAATTAACATGAAATAATAGAGAGTAGAGTTGTTAGATAATAGTTTTGATGAATTTTAATAATCTGTGGTCCTACAAGTCTATATTCACTTCCACAAACAGTAACTTCAGTTTTGCCTCTGTCTTATGATGTAGATGAGAAGATAAAGAGTTTCTGTGGCTATTTGTTTGTTCTTCCCAACACTAGTTTTTTTTTTTTTTAATTAGTTTATTTATCTATTTTTTAACTTTACAATATTGTATTTGTTTTGCCATACATTGACATGAATCCACCATGGGTGTACATGTGTTCCCCTTCCAGAACCCCCCTCCCACCTCCCTCCCCATTCCATCCCTCCAGGTCATCCTGGTACACCAGCCCCGAGCACCCTGTATCATGCATCGAACCCAGACTGGCAATTCGTTTCACATATGATAATTTACATGCTTCAGTGCCATTCTCCCATATCAACCCGCCCTCGCCCTCTCCCATAGAGTCCATAATACTGTTCTATTTATCTGTGTCTCTTTTGCTGTCTCCCATACAGGGTTATCTTTACCAATTTACTAAATTCCATATATATGTGTTAGTATACTGTATTGGTGTTTTTCTTTCTGGCTTACTTCACTCCCACTGCTGGGCATATGCACTGAGGAAACCGGAATTGAAAGAGACACATATACCCCAGTGTTCATCGCAGCACTGTTTATAATAGCCAGGACATGGAAGCAGCCTAGATGCCCAACACCAGTTTTAAAGCAGCTCAGTTACAGTCGTCTCAACAGATATCACCTATTAGTAGGAAGACAAACCTGACATGAAGTTATTGCCGAAGATAATCTTCAAAGTCAAGTTAATCATAAAAGTTAAAAGCCATCATTAGGATGAGATTAACTAGTAAACACCATTCTATAAGTCAAGTGAACTCTCATTTTAATTAAAATTTTCAGTTAAAACCCCTCTAAAACCAAGTGGGTCTGAACAAATAGATATACAAGTAATGAGTCTTTGCAATAATTCATTAATTTCAAGCACTGCTCTTAACACGTTTTCCTTTCAAACTGTAAAGAGGATTTTCACTAGTGGATCCTTGAGCAAATATTAACAGTTAAAACATGCCTAGAATAATAGCTGACTTTTGGGACTTTGAATGCATTAACTCATTTAATTCTCATGACACAAGGTAGGTTCTCTGATTATGCTCCTTTTACAGAGGAAGAAACTAACACGCAACCAAAGTAAGTAACTTGCCCACAGCCGTTCCCTTCAATGCCTTGCCTCTTTCTCCTGGACTTTTAAGTTCTTAATACAAGAGGCAAACTTTTCCCTTTCCTTATCCTGTTGACATCCACAGCTCTCCTGAACTTTTTGCACAGCCTTTAGTAGCGAGTCTACTGTGCTCCGGTGACCTAGGAGTTCAGGTGTTTGTTGGCATTTTTATCTGCCTATTGTTATGGCCTTACTGTGTGACCCATTCAAGATCTATGTCTGAAATTTATAAGGGAGTTTTAAGGCAGCACTTTACTCTAGAGCCAGCCGGACCTGGACTTGGTTGCCAGACCTGAACTGCCTTTTGGTCCTTAGCTGTGATGTTTTTAGACAAGCCACTGAGCCTTCTAGAACTTCAGTTTCATCATTTATAAAATGTAGATAAAAACATGTGCCTTGCAGATACGTTTTAAGGATTGGGAATGAAACATAACGGCCAAGTTAGAACAGAAGTGGATATATTCCTCCAGCGGTAGTACAGAAAGATGCCAAGGAGTAGATCTGGGGCTGGAAAACCTGCCCACCAAGCATTTAAACAGTCAGACTCTTCAATGATTTTTCAGTAACATTCTGATTACAGCATAATAATCATCAGAGTCTCAATAATACTAAAATAACAGCCATCCATTAAGCAGGTTCTTCAAGGTGATACAGTTTGTATTTATATGAACAATTATTATGCTTCATACTGTTTTCATAAGGAACAAGAACACCTTAAGCATTATAAAGCTTTAGGGAACCTGAGATATTATTCAATTCCCTCATTTTGAGGAGGAAGAACTTGAAGCCCAAGTAAGTTATGTGACTTGCTGATGACTTAATATTCTTTCAGCCAGAACTGAAATTCAAATATATCCAAGTTTTCCATGCAAGAGTTCTTCTTTTATTTTTAAGAAATAACTGAGCAGATTACGTTAAAGCTTGAAACTCATAAATTCTATAAATGATTGATAATACTGGAGTGTTAATATAATTGATTATATTAATCAATTATAATTGATTGATAATATAATTGGTTGATTGATAATATAATTGATTGATAATACTGGAGTGTTAATGACCTTACCTGTAGGAACCATACATAACTTTCTGGCAGTCAACCAGCAAAAATTTCTGTTCCATTTTTCCGTGAAATTTTGCTCCTGTTTTGGAAAGATAATCTTGACCTTTTACTGTCCGCACTCGAATATTCTAGAATTGAATGTAAATATAAAGTAAATATTATGGTTAGAGCAGGGATATTTTGAAAAGTAAAATATATTAACATAAAAACTTTTTAATCAAAAAAGTACACATGTAACAATTTCTTTAAACATATAACAACAATAAAGATAGGGAATAGTACATTTTAAAACAAAACCTGAAAAGGAAGCACTCAAAGAAAATGGTCACTTAAATAATGCATTTTAATGTAACTTAAATCATTTCTACATGACGGTTTTATAGATCTCTTAGGGTCCTACTGCAGGAGCTCCTTTCAGGTTATATAGCATGACAACAAACAAGGTTAAAATTCAGCCTCATCTTGATGACTGAAATGGCTGAAATGATTCAGCCTTCACTGAAATGATTGTGACAAGAAACATCTGCTGAATGAAAGACTCACTCAAGTCAGTCGTTTCAAGGTTGCCCATGCAAAACTGAAACATTAATTATGACTGACAGCAAAGTTAACTCAGGAGCTTAAGTGCCCCACCATCAAGAAAAGCATCCTATAAAACCATCATGAAAATGATGAAGTCGTAATCTGAAAAGGACAAGGGGACCCTTCTGTGGTCACCATGTTAAACATATGGTGTACATTTGGAGTGATATAGCTTCACGTGCCTTTCATTTGACTGAGAGAGAGTACCTGAAGACAAAACAAAGTACAGAATACTTACTCTGAGACGTTGAACTTGACAGCCCTGTTTCTCTGTCATACTTAGGAAATGACTAAAGCTGGACTCATCAAGCAGAATGTACACAGATATTCCTCGAGTTGATGCCTCCACGATTTCTTTGAAAATATCCACGTCTGTAAACATATCCATCACTAAGGCAATGACCTGTTAAAGATACAAATAGGAACCAATGTTAGATACCCAACCAAGACCAAGAAAGTGCTTGCTTTCAGAAAAAAAATGGATAAAATAGAAAATAGCTAAATGTATATTGAAAATAAACTATATACAGATTTATCACATTAAATAATTTCATATTAGCTTTAAGTCAAAGGGAATCTGCATTTCAGTAGAATGTTGAGTGAAGGGCGGATATGAATCTCGGTGATCAAGGTTGTCTGCAGGGTGAATGGAGGGGGCAGTTAGATGAAGGGTGGAAATTAGTGCTACTGTTTCTATGGGAAATGTTTCCAGGGGAAAGCAAGATTTCTGGAACTAGTTATTAAGAATAAAAGTCTTGGTGAACGGGGACAGGAAAAAAAAAAATCTTCTAGAAATAGAAATATAGCTGAGAAAGGACCAAAGATAAGAAAAGTATAAGGAGAATTGAAGACCAGAAAATTAAATATATATGCCTAAAATCAGCTGAGCAGACAGAACAAGTAAAAGAAAAAAAAAAAAGGAAAAAAAAAGAGATGATTAAAAAGGTAAATGCAGAGAGAAATACCCTAAAGGAACAGGCCCCTAAAATGGAGAGAGTCCAAATTAACTGTTGAAAACAGAACCATTACTGACTGAGAAGCAAGGGGAATGAAATGATGGTGATAGAAGTGGAAGTCATTGAACTGGCCACCCACTACACGTCAGATGCGGAGGGCGGAATCCCTGCCCTTTGCGAAGCTTACAAAGAGGGGAAAGAGACCATAAACAATGCATAGAAGAGGAAATTATGTGATAAGCTGTAAGATAGTGTTTACTGGGGGAAAATTAGAACAGGGTGAGGAGGGTCACAAGTTCCTGGAAATGGAGAAGTGGGGGGTTGTGGCATCTCTGAGAGAATGTCCTTTGAAAAAGCCCTTAAGCTGGATATCCTGACAGATTGTATCTCAGGCTGGGGGACCCCACAGTGCAAAGGTCCTACCTCAGGTTTAAGAAACAGCAAGGGTGGGAAATAAAACACGGAATGGAAAAACTTACCAGAAAGCCTTGAAGACGGTACAAAGCTTTCAGTGTTTTGTCCTAAATAAAATGTCAGCTTTTTATTGAGGCAATAATATGGTCTCATTTATGTTCAAAAAAGATTGTTCTGGCCTCTGTGTTAGGAACAGACGGTAAGGCTGGGAGGCAGGGTGGAAACAGGGAGGCCAGTGGGAGGTACTGGTAGCCCACACTAGAACGGTCTTGGGAGCAGCGGGGTGCTCTGAGCTGCAAGGACTTCTGTATGGGCTGAATGTGGAATGAGAGAGGAAGAGGGGGAAAGAGGATGACTCTAAGATTTTGGGGCTCTTTAACCTCAAGGACCACGTTGTCATCAACTGACATAGGGGAGAGTACAGCTGGCGTAAATTTTAGGTAAAAGATTAGAAAGTCAGGGGACCTGGATATTCAAGGGGAATCCTGCATAGGGAGGTCTAGGTCAGAACTGTCAACTGGGTGTCATGGGGTAGAGATGATGATGACTAAGTCCAAGTTGACAGGGGAGACTAGATGAGTAAGTTAGGTGGTCTAGTACAAGGGGTAGGGCAGCAAAGGAAGGCTAAGAAAAGTGGACCTCCTGAGAGATACGTCAAGACAAGGTGTTAACAAGAACGGTGTCCTCAAGGGTGTCCTGTCATGCCACAAGGCCAAGTAACACTGGGATTAAGCATTCGTCGGATTTAGTAATATACAGGTTATTGATGACTTCACAGTGTAGTTTTAGTGGAGTAGTGAGATCAAAAGCTTTCTTGGGAGGGGTTTAAGAGAGCTTGAGTGGCCAGACACTGGAAATAGCAGGTACAGGTAACTCTTTTTGAGTAATCTGGCTACAATGAGAAGCAGAAAAACAGAGCAGTAGCAGTGGGTTAAGCTGGGTCAGTGGAAATTGTATTTTTTATTTTAGGGTGAGAGAAGTAACAGCAGGTGTGTGTGCTAATGAAATGCTACAGTGAAGAGTGAAAATTAATGATGCAAGAGATAGTCGGAGGTGGTATGGGGCATTGGGGGTTTCTGGAGGAAAGTCTTGGAGTAGACAATAAAATATAGGCTATAGGGGTAAAATAATCAGAGTATAGGGAATAAAGGCCAGTAAAAGATCACTGTACTAGCAAGGCAGAAGCCAGGTAGAAGGTGCTGGTGGGAAGGCAGGTGTGGTGCTTGTGGTGGGGGATGATGCTCTCCTTCGAATGCTGCCATTTCTTTGTGAGATGGGAAGACCTTGATTATGGGAGACATCTAAGTGTTGTGAGGGAAGGGGCATTAAGTAGTCATCTAAAGGTTTGTGAGGGAAGGGGCATTAAGTAGTCATCTAAAGTGATAGAAAAGGCAACAGGTTATGAATATAGTGTCACTGCAGGGCAACATTAAGGACCCATCAAATCATAAAATGAGACCAGTCAATGTGCTGGTGAACAGAGGAGCAGTCATGCAGCACGCAGTCAACTGAAATGCTCCAGTGAACAGCGAAAATTAATGATGAAAGAGATAGAAGATGTGTAATGTAGGAGGTTTCCCTTGTAGCTCAGAGGGTAAAAAATCTGCCTGCAGTGCAGGAGACCCAGGTTCGATCCCTGGGTCTGGAAGATCCCCTGGAGAAGGAAATGGCAACCCACTCCAGCATCCCTGCCTGGAAAATCCCATGGACAGAAGAGCCTCGTGGGCTGCAGTCCATGGGGTCGCAAAGAGTCGGACACGACTGAGCGACTAATACACACACACACACAATGCGCAGTAGCTAAGATGATTGACCCTGGGATTAAACTCGATAAAGAGAGGAAAGATGGTGTCACGGATGTGAGAGACAGGGAAACAGGGGTAGGATCAATGAATGTGAGGTCTCGCTGGGGCTAAACGATAGTTAAATGTTAAGGAATTGTCCTTAATTTTTTACAATGACAGTAATATAATCATAAAAGGTAGCTACAGATAAAAAATGTTGCCTTGTATTTAATTCACATTATAAAAGGTGAACTAAAATTGGTGATGAAAAGTGGAAGCCAGTTGATGGTACCTGAGTGTTCTATATGCTGTTTCCTCTACATTTGAAAATTTCCACAGCACAAAGTTAAAACTAAATAGAAAGTGAATAAGTGGACATTGGATATTAGCAGGTTCCAGAGGTACCAGGTGCCAGAAATACAAGCAGGAGTGCTGGTCAGAGGAGGGTGAATTATGTCCTACAGGATCTGCAGGTACAGACTGTGATGCTATCAAGGACATGATTGGGAGTCAGGGCTGAGACGCATGTAGGACAAGATTGTGGGAGGAGAGAAGGAAAAGGATTTGGATCCTTTTCACAAATATTGAAATTGCCAGCAGAACTGCTGGAAAGAGTGACGGACACCAAGGAACAAAAATGGTCAAGAAACAAGAAGGAATAAATCTATTAAAAAATTTATTTTTTATAAAATTAAATATATTATATTTATATATACATAAATTAAATTTATAAAATAAATTTATTAAAAAAGGATTCGGATCCTTTTCACAAATATTGAAATTGCCAGCACAGCTGCTGGAAAGAGTTAAGGACACCAAGCAACAAAAATGGTCAAGAAACAAGAAGAAATAAATTTACTAAAAAAAAAAAATGAAACAAGAAGGAAAAGAAATGCCCTGGCAATAGGCACATGGCAGCAACCACTAAGATAATGTGTTGGATACACTGCAAATACATCAATGAAGAAGGTCATGGATAATATCTGGTTTAATCCAATAAGATGTTAGAACAAAATACTGGACCATGTTCAAATAACACAAGATGACATTCTTTAAACTATCAATAAAACATACTTCAATCAGATTTTCTTTAGGAAGAATAATTTCAATCATTCTAATGGCCTCCCATGACCCTTTCCTTATTTAAAACTGAGATGAGGTGCCTGAAGGGAGAAGCTAGTTAGAACAGCCTCATCTGTATCTTCTACATACTCTTTAGAAAATCAAACATGTGAAAACCTTCAGTCACATCCACAATTATTAACGTGTTTATGATACATAATGAGTGATGTGACGGTATATGGACATTGACATAAAGAAAGGAAAGTGTCCAGTTTACAAACTTATTTTACAAAATAGCTTTAAAAACCATGTCTGGAGCAGTCTAGCACTAATTTTTCAACTAGAATGGGATTTTTTTAAATAGAAAAATAGTATCATACTATATGGCATTTAAAAAAAAAATTGACCAGCATATCTAAGGAATTTATTTATAATTTGCCAGAAAACTCATGTAACAGATTACTTCAGACTTTGGAAATGAACACAAGTGTGACAGATAAATAAAAGGTTTTGTTTGTTAAAAGTAATTGAAGCCATTCAGCCAATGGATGATTCTAACACATGTAAGATAGAACAAATGAGTCTCTCTTGCATGACAGATAACACAATACATCAGGATTTGGGAGACCAGATTACACCTTTCTGACAAGTTTATCTGATGGCAACAGAGCCAGGTACCTTATCAGGATTTCTGGTTCCCAGTACCCTCAATAGATACCTAGAAAAATTATATAAAGTCTACAGAGAATTTCAGCTGTGCCAAGAAAGGCAAAATAAAATATAAAATGTAGCCACCTTTTTAAATGATGGGTTACATTCATGGAAAGAAATGATAATTAGAAATGAGCTATGCCAAATCTGATATGAAGGTATTACATTCCCAGCTAGTTAGCTAAATCACACTGTGCTGTAGAACTAACCCAAATGACTGTATCTGATGAAATAAAAATGATATACTTGGTTAGTACAAGGTTTTTCAAAGGGTACATTAATTAATTTTACAAGTCAACACAGAAGTCATTCACATTAAATGGGATTCATTAAACTACCATGTAACAAATTTTTAAATTTTTCTTGCATCTTCATTAGTTACTTTTATTCTTGTCTGATAAATTGGAAATGTAAATAAGCAAATGCATTCCTCAACAACATGAGACTTATTTGAGAGATATCTTGCATCTTTTAGCTGTTTCAGAGAACTTGATTCAAGGATGTGAGTTTCCACTTATTTATCTCAGATTAGTAAATTTTCCTGAAGAGATCTAGACACAATTAACTGAAATAATATAAATAGTGACAATACATTTATGGTAACTTCATATTCATGGTACAACTTAAATCCATTTAGAGAAGGAAATAATGAGTTGTTATGTAAGACACTCTAAAAATAATTCAGAGAAAGGAAAAAAATATTCTATTTCTACAAGAATGTTAGGGGTGAGTACAAAGTAGGATGACATCCACTACTGGGGCTTCATGAATAAGCCTTAAATAAATCAATAAAGATTATTTTTAGCCATACAACTGGAAGACTAGCATTACAGGCATAGAGGCAAAGGTCAGAATGATGATCACAGTAATATTTTCATAAATGTTTATTGAATTAACCTAAAAATAAGCACAAAGCTTATCCGCTTTATGAATATGGAGCGAATTTATTTAGGATTTAACTGTATAGCTCTACGAAGTATCTTGCAAATCTGATATACGTTTAGATTTGATATTGATAGGAATATAAACTCTGAAAAATAAAATATCCACACAAAATAGTGTCCTGGGAAAATGTATCTGATAGCAATATTCGTATTGAAAATATCTGAATTCTATTGAATCACATTGACTAAAGAGGATTATGAAGCCCCCCTTTTAGTGTAATGCTATTAGGGGCAGTGAAATATTTTTTATTTGTGAGGTAGAAGCCAGTGACAAGAAAAATGAAAAGTGTGGTAGATTTGATAGAAAATGCTCATCATAATGTTGACACTGAATTACTTCCATTTCCTTAGAAACATGCCTCATCACCTTCAGAATTTTAATTTTGAAACCTGTGTTGTTTTCTCCACTGTAATCCATTAAGATAGAACACTATTAGCAATATGCCTTTATATGACCCAGATACTTAATGAAATGTAAGTATACTTTGGGTTAATGTTCTGTAGTTACAGAACTGCCAGCATCACCTTCAAAAATAGAAAAAGTGAATATTATACCTTTTATGCTTCAAAATGCTAAGCACAATTTGAAAGTATTCAGACTTTCTTGGTAATTTCCTACATATATACAGGAGGAGGATTTACTTCCTTCCAATAGGAGAAAAGCTAAAGAGTAATTCAAATTAATAATAATAAAAAAGAGCACTTTAATAATTACATTTATAATAAAAATCAACACAGCTGGAAAACTTTAAAACTGAGTGATAATTAAGATAAATGATCACTTAAGAAATATAGATTTCTAAATCTGTAATGCCTGTTAAAAGCAATGTCCTAAATGAATTTTAGAAATAAGAGAGCCTGATACTAAGAATACGTGATTTTGACCCTTATCCTACTTCAGCCTAAGTGAAAGTATCCATTTTGTGTGGAATTTCATATATAATATAGTGTATGCACTAGAGTAAGTTTCAGTTTTACGTTTGTTGTTTAGTAGTTCAGTCATGTCAGACTCTTTGTGACCCCATGGACTGCAGCCTGCCAGACTTCCATGTTCTTCATTATTTCCCAGAGTTAGCTGAAACTCTTGTCCATTGAGTCAGTGATTCCATCCAACCATCTTGTCCTCTGTCGTCCCCTTCTCCTCCTGCCTTCATTCTTTCCCAGCATCAGGGTCTTTTCCAATGAGTCAGCTCTTCCCATGAGGTGGCCAAAGTATTGGAGTTTCAGCTTCAGCATCAGTCCTTCCAATGAATGTTCAGGGTTGATTTCCTTTAAGATTGATTGGTTTGATCTCCTTGCAGTCCAAGGGACTCTCAAGAGTCTTCTCCAGCACAGCAATTCAAAAGCATCAGTTCTTTGGAATTCAGGCTTCTTCAAGGTCCACTCTCACATCATTCATGACTAATGGAAAAACCATAGCTTTGACTATATATGGACCTTTGTCAGCAAAGTGATGTCTCTGCTTTTCAATACTCTGTCTACGTTTGTCATAGCTTTTTTTCCAAGTAGCAAGCCACTTTTACTTTCATGGGCAGTCTCCATCCACACTGATTTTGGAATCCAAGAAAATAAAGTCTGTCACTGTTTCCATTGTTTTCCCATCTATTAGCCATGAAGTGATGGGACAGGATGCCATGATCTTAGTTTTTTGAATGTTCAGTTTAAGCCAGCTTTTTCACTCTCTTCTTTTTGCCTTCGTCAAGAGGCTCTTTAGTTCCTCTTCACTTTCTCTCTTTACAGTGGTATCATCTGCATATCTGAGGTTGTTGATATTTCTACTGGCAATTTTGATTCCAGCTTGTGATTCATCCAGCCCGGCATTTCACATGGTGTACTCTGCATATAAGTTAAATAAACAGGGTGACAATATACAGCCTTGACACACTCCTTTCAGAATTTTGAACCAGTCCATTTTTCTACTTCTGGTTCTAACTGTTGTTTCTGACCTACATACAGGTTTTGCCGGAGGCAGGTAAGGCAGTCTGGTATTCCTATCTTTAAGGATATTCCACATTTTGTTGTGGCCACACAGTCAAAGGCTTTAGCGTAGTCAACGAAGCAGAAGTAGATGTTTTTCTAGAATTCTCTTACTTTTTCTATGATTCAATGGATGCTGGCAATTTGATCTCTGGTTCTTCTGCTTCTAAATCCAGCTTGTACATCTGGAATTTCTCAGTTCCCATACTGTTGAAGCCTAGCTTCAAGGATTTTGAACAT
Organism: Okapia johnstoni; assembly: GCA_024291935.2. Lineage (NCBI taxonomy): Eukaryota > Metazoa > Chordata > Mammalia > Artiodactyla > Giraffidae > Okapia > Okapia johnstoni. The sequence goes on along the minus strand of JAGTYA010000027.1, from coordinate 906,352 downwards.
TACCTTGCTAGCATGTGAAATGAGTGCAACTGTGCAGAGTTTGAACATTTGTTGGCATCCTTTTTTGGGTTTAGAATAAAAACTGACTTTTCCAGTCCTGTGGACACTGTTGAGTTTTCCAAATTTGCTGGCATATTGAGTACAACACTTTAATAGCATCACCTTTTAGGATTTGTAATAGTTCAGCTGGAATTCCATCACCTCCACTAGCTTTGTTTGTACTGATGCTTCCTAAGGGCCAGTTGACTTCACATTCATTATGAATACAATAATTTTTGCACACATATGAGTATACTAGCAGCTAAATCGAATCAACTGATTCGGTCTGCCATGAATTGTGTAATCTTTGGAAAGTCACAAATGATTCTGAGTCTCACTGACCTCTACGATATATTAAATTATCCACAGAGGATGGTGTGTGTATTAAGTTCTAAAATGTTATGTTTCAATAACTATTCACTTACTCCTAATTACTCAGCAATTGGATTAAAACATACGTTGTACTTAGCTTTTTAAAACCTTACTAACCATGACCTGGTGATAGTAAAAACAAACAAAAAACACCTGGGCACTGTACCTAAAGTCAACAGAAAATGTTAAATGGGAATGTCTAGGCTCTGTTATAGGTACAACATATTTTGTAGAACTAGTACGTATGTTTGACAACTCAGAAGGGTTTCATAAATCATTTCCCTCTGTTTCTGCATTGTGTTACATGATTGAAAGTACTTATACACCAGTGTTAGGGACTAAATGTTTGTATCTTTCAAAAATTCAGATTTTGAAATCCTGAGCAGGCTTAAAAGAAACAGCAAGAAGAGTCATAGTCTTCCAATTTTACAATTCAGCTCTCTGACCAGTTCTTGTCTTTCTAGCATTTTCTGACAAGTGCCTTTTTCCTGAAAACTGGCCTGACAAGGGTCCTGGGCCTGGTCTGCCAAGCCAATGGGTCAGGATCTAGATCTTGGCTCATGGACAAAAGTAACTTGTTTTCATGAGGCTTTTAGGAGATCTCCTTTGGTCTGTAACATAATCATCCACTGGCTTGGAATAGCTATTTTCTTATTTAAAATTTTGCAATATAAAGGGGTGTCTGTCAAGAAGATCACCAGGAGAAATACCAATAACCTCAGATATGCAGATGACACCACCCTTATGGCAGAAAGCAAAGAGGAACTAAAGAAGTGATGAAAGTGAAAGAAGAGAGTGAAAACTCAACATTCAGAAAACAAAGATCATGGCATCTGGTCCTGTCACTTCAAGGTAAATAGATGGGAAAACAATGGAAACAGTGACAGACTTTATTTTCTTGGGCTCCAAAATCACTGCAGATGGTGACTGCAACCATGAAATTAAAAGACGCTTGCTCTTTGGAAGAAAAGCTATGACAAACCTAGACAGCATATGAAAAAGCAGAGACATTACTTTGCTGACAAGGTCTGTATAGTCAAAGCTCTGGTTTTTCCAATAGTCATGTAAGAGTCACGTGAGGTTGGACCATAAAGAAAGCTGAGGATTGAAGAATTGATGCCTCTGAACTGTGGCACTGGAGAAGACTGTTATGAGTCCCTTGGACTGCAAGGAGATCCAACCAGCCCATCCTAAAGGAAATCAGTCCTGAATATTCATTGGAAGGACTGATGCTGAAGCTGAAGCTCCAGTACTTTGGCCACCTGATGGGAAGAGCTGACTCACTAGAAAAGACCTTGATGCTGGGAAAGATTGAGGGCAGGAGGAGAAGGGGACAACAGAGGATGAGATGGTTGGATGGCATCACCAACTCAATGGACACGAGTTTGAGCAAACTCCGGGAGTTGGTGATAGACAAGGAAGCCTGGCGTGCTCCAGTCCATGGGGTCACAAAGAGTCAGACATGACTAAGTGACTCAACTGAACCAAACTGTCAGGAACAAAGGAGAGAAGGGCACTGTAGGCAGAAAGAAAAAGAGGGAAGAAAGGAATAAGAAACTAGTTATACTGCAAAAACTATAAAGTAGAGCTTGAAGGAAAAGAATGGTTTGGGTAATACGAACTGAAGCATTAGGGGGGATCAGCAGGAATAGCTAGTGGACCCACTGTGCTGGGACATGGAATTCTGCTGAGGAGGAATTGGTCACAAAGACAGAAGGGTGAGAATGGTCAATCTGGCCAAGACTGTAGAGGGCAGCCCTTGCATGCCAGGCTAACTACAGATTCCATAAGGCATAACAGGGACACATGTAAAGCTTTATAGTGAAAGAATTATGTGATCGGAACAGTAAGATTAATATGTTAGTATATATGGGATGCGTGAGAAATTGTGGCATCTATCAGCAGGTAGAGGCATTAAAGAGTTTCAGTCCTAATGGAGCATATATGTATAAGATCCCAACGCGGACAGAGGCGGCAAGAACAAAAGGAAGAGATGGAGGTAAAGCTGCAAAGGATGATTTGACAACAAAAAGGAGAGGTGGTCAGGGCCCATTAGGTGTAAGAGACCTGAATTACATGCAGAAGTATTGAACCATTATAAGAACATTTGAAACTGGAAAGGAATATTTTGTATACAAGGCAAACCAAAACAATGTGATAAGCACTGTGCTAAAAAGTTGTACTTTTTTTGTTTTATCTATTTACCTATTTATCTATTATCTATCCATCCATGCTTTTTTTCTTCTTCTTTTTTTTTTTCTAATCATTGAAACTTAAGTGTTTGTAGATATATGGGAAAAATTAGGTGGATATCAAAGGAACAATGTAGAAAGAGGTAATAAAATTGATGGCATATGATCTCAGCGGTGCCAGAGTGGGATGGGATAAGCAGGGCAAAAGTTGTCTTAGAATCAGGTTCTACAGATGTGCTAAGGCTATGGGGAAGAAGAGAAACAATGATAACTGCAAGAAATGTTTTGATGGTGTACAGCAACTCACCTACCTACAAATAAGTTCTGTTCCAAGAGCGTGTTCGTAAGTCCGATTTGTTTGTAAATCCAACAAAGTTAGCCTAGGTATCCAGCTAACACAATCAGCTGTATGGTACTGTTCTGTAACAGGTTTATAATACTTTTCACACAAATAATACATAAGAAACAAACACTCAAAAAAGAAAACATTTGTAACCTACAATAGAGTGTCTTGAAAAGTACAGAACAACAGCTGGCACTCAGGGGCTGGCATCTAGTGAACAGGCAGGGAGAGTTACTTAACTGGAAGAGGCGAAGGAGGTGGGAGATGGTGGGGCTGGAGGATCATCAGCAGTGGGAGACAGAGTGCAAGCTGCAATCTCACTCATGCCTGCTGCTGATGGAATGCGCACTCGCATCTTTGAAATCCTGTAGAGGCCTTACTGTGTAGAGTATTGTGAGGGGAGGAAACGGGAACATTAGGGGACTGTCAAGAATGCCCTCAGCATATACTTCATGGCTGGAGGGAAAGGCCAACTCTGCGGCCACGGTCAGTGAGGGCTCAGACTGTGGGCTTGAGTGGGGATGAAAAAGATCCAGAACAGCTGCTCTGAGGAGTAAGGCCCGAAGTTAACAGGGAATTAAAAGGAGTTCTGTGCTGTAACAGTGAGAGCCCAACTGAAAATCTGTTTTCTTGTAAACTTGAAATCAACATTTTAGAAAGTTTTGGAGAAATGTTCCAGCAATGTTCAACAACTGTCAAAAGACAATTAGGTAAAGGGGAATTTTCGAAACTGACTAGGCAGGTAATATTACTGAAATGTTTAAGTTTGATAATTTATGTGTCTTTAAGTGCCCTTAGTTTTAAGAGAATAATATTGAAGTAATGACGTGTGAAAATGTGATTTTCTTCAACTTAATTCAGCAGCAGTGAGAGGTGTGGAGGAAAGGAAATTGCATACAAGTTAAGGTGCATGAGGAATCATTATGTTGTTTGCTTTTCTGTTATACATGTTTGAAATGTTCCAAAGCAAGATGATACGGAATCAAGGACTTAACTTTTACTCCATCCAAGTCCATCTTCTTCTCTCTCTTTTCCATTTTTACCTTTTAAATTCAGATATTATCCTTGCTATGTCTTTCCTTTATCTGTTTATTTGTTTTATGTGTTTGTCTGTGTCAGGTCTTAGTTGTGGCACTCGGGATCTTTAGCGGCTGCATGTGAACTCTTGAGGCATGTGGGATCATATTCCCTGACCTGGGATCAAACCCAGGGCCCCCTGCATTGGGAGCATGGAGCCTTAGCCACGGGGCCACCAGAAAAGACCCTCCCTTTTATTTTTGTCCTCCTTTCTAAGTCACCCTTTAGTATTTCCTTTTCTTCCACAACCATCTGTCCCATCTCTCTGAATCTGGGATCTGCCATTTTCTAATGAAGTGAATTAACTTCTCATCTATAAAATCCAGTCAATAATTCTTACCCTACACAACTGCTTGGAAAATTAAGATGATGTATATCAAGTCCTTAGACAGTGGCCCCCTGTAAAGGATCATACACATTACGGGCACATGGCAAAGGATCACTAACTACTTGCTACTATTAATGCAAGGAGATCAAATCAGTCAATTGTAAAGGAAATCAGTCCTGAATATTCATGGGAAGGACTGATGCTGAAGCTCCAATAGTTTGGCCACCTGATGCGAAGAACTGACTCACTAGAAAAGACCCTGATGCTGGGAAGGATTGAAGGCAGGAGGAGAAGGGGATGACAGATGAGATGGTTGGATGGCATCACTAATGCAACAGACATGAGTTTGAGTAAGCTCTGGGAGTTGGTGATGGACAGGGAGGCCTGGCGTGCTGCAGTCCATGGGGTCTCAAAGAGTTGGACACGACTGAGCCACTGAACTGAACTATTACTGAAAATGTGGGTGATAATGTAAGCTTGAAGGATAGATATTTTTGTCATATTTGAGGAAAATTTGAGCATTCCTAATTTAAAGAAATGTGTAAAATATTTCACGTTTCAAGCCTTGTTTTCTTGATTCATAGATTGATTGTAACCAAATATTCCCTAATAATTAAAACAACTACAATAACACAACTTTCTGTTCCTGCATTAGATTACGTTCTTTTTTTTTAATTTATTTTTTATTGAAGGATAACTGCTTTACAGAATTTTGTTGTTTTCTGTCAAACCTCCACATGAATCAGCCATAGGTATACATATATCCCTCCCTTTTGAAGCTCCCTCCCATCTCTATCCCCATCTCACCCCTCTAGGTTGAATATGAGCCCCTGTTTGAGTTTCCTAATCCATAGAGCAAATCCTGTTGGCTATCTATTTCACAAATGGTAATGTAAGTTTCCATGTTACTCTTTCCATACATCTCACCCTCTCCTCCCCTCGCCCCATGTTCATAAGTCTATTCTCAATGTCTGTTTCTCCATTGCTGCCCTGTAAATAAGTTCTTCAGTACCATTCTTCTAGATTCCATATATATGTGTTAGAATATGATATTTATCTTTCACGTTCTGACTCACTTTACTCTGTATAATAAGTTCTAGGTTCATCCACCTCATCAGAACTGACTCATAATGCATTCCTTTTTTATGGCTGAGTAATATTCCATTGTGAATGGAAAGAGGGACGTGAAAACTTACATTACCATATGTAAAATAGATAGCCAATGGGAATTTGCTGTTTGGCTCAGCAAACTCAAAGAGGGGTTCTGATCTAACTCAGAGGGTTGGGATTGGGAGGGAGATGGGAGGAAGGTTCAAAAGGGAGGGGATATATGTAAATACCAGGACTTCCCTGGTGGCTCAGATGGTAAAGTGTCTGCCTACAATGCAGGTGACCTGGTTTGATCCCTGGGTCAGGAAGATCCCCTGGAGGAGGAAATGGCAACCCACTCCAGTATTCTTGCCTGGAAAATCTCATGGTCAGAGGAGCCTGGTAGGCTACAGTCCATGGGGTCACAAAGAGTCAGACAGGACTGAGCAACTTCACTTTCACTTTCACTTTCATATGTATATCTATGGCTGATTCATGTTGAGGTTTGACAGAAAAAAAACAAAATTCTGTAAAGCAATTATCCTTCAATAAAGAAAATAAATTAAAAAAAAAAAAAAAGAATCCACCTGCCAGTGCAGGGGACACAGGTTTGATCCCTGGTCCAGGAAGATTCCACATGCTTCGGAACAACTAAGGCCGCGTGACACAAGTACCGGAGCCCATGCTTGGGTTAGGGGAAAAGATGCTCAGGGAGCGTCTATGAGCGTCTGTGTGCCCGGTCCAAGCCGCCCTGGGATCAATGATCTGCAACTGCAAGCTCCTCCCTAGACTGCATTCTTTACTTGAGCAATAATTGTGTCCCTTGAATGTCAACAATTAATTAACTTGACATAAAAAAATCGATCACATAGCATGGCAAAAATACCACAGGTCCTATTTATCCAATAATAATTTCTATTTGAATAAGAAATTTGAATATCAAGGAGTTTGACATAAAAGTCATGAACTATTGTAGTAGCATTTTTGTATTCAGTGTAAGGCTTCCTGTGTCTTTACCCTGTAGTCAAGTTATATGAACTCAATCCCCTGTTTATTTAACTCTACTGCTCTCTTTTCTCTCTTGGAGAACTTTATTTTACCACTAGCTTCTGAGAACTGTGTATTATTTTTCACTTTGATGCCTGAAAATCGAAAGACAGCATACCTTTGGTGGAAGGGAACAGTCACTCTAAAAGCTAAGAGACAGGGAATAACTAATTTTCAGGGTATCATGAACCTCAATTGAAAACAATTAGCCACATTACTTAGAATATTTCCTGAATAATTTGTCTCCCACACACTCCAAGTTTCTTAAGTATTCTGAACACCTAATGATACTCATTCTATATAGATAAACAATATTCAGATACAAAGCAGTGAAAGTTTATCAGTTGGGCTACAGAAACAAGACACAGGTTTCCTATTTTATTAGCATTTCCAAGTCTTCATTAACATGATTAAAATCTCATTGTGAAGATATTCACTTTCTCTGCCAGGAAAATTCTAAAGTATGATTTATTTTCCTTCAGTAGGTTCATAAAAAGGGCCTTGTCATAGTTCTAGGTTGAAAGTCTGTTTATTACCTATACCACATGTGAACATTGAGGTTTTATTAAAATAAAACTGCCTTTATCAAAAGCTGAGATAGCCACATTTATTCCAGCCACTTTCATTAGGTTAAACCAAATTGTTTTATCCATAAAATTAAGGAAGATCCATGTCTTTACATATGACCTTTGATTAATATTCTACGTAAATATGTTACTTGAAAAATAAAATATTTTATATAAATATATCCTCAAGCAGCTCTTAAAGCTGTAAATATTGGCAAAATGGGAGCTAATGATTAGAGAAAAGGAACACAATGAGATGAGGAAAAAACTATATAAAAATTCTCTTGAATACATTAAATTCGGTTACTATACCAAATTTGTCAAATGACATTTCAAAGCCATTTAAACTTCAAATATTTCCAAAGGTCAAATAATTTCATCTTTTAGGACACAAATAATATTTTAAAAGTACCTCCATCCTAACAAAATTGAATGTGGAGTTTCAATCTGGGCCAGTGAAATACTGAAAAAAATTAAATATGCCTGTGAATTTAGGTTTCTTGAGACTTCGTTTCTGAAAACAGATCAAATGGCAAAAGAAAAGTACACTGGATAAGCATTAAAAGGTTCAGATAATCATAGGGGAAGAAAAAATTACCCAAATCATTAAAATGTAAAGTAGTTCAATAAGAAATCTAACCTTCAGCTTTTATTATTGAGCTGATCAAAGGCAACAGAAAGCCTCCTGACTGATAAGAGAACCAAAGGAATCTGTCCTCCGAGAGGAGGGGAGAAAGGGGCGTGCAGTGAATTTAACTTTCTGATAGGAAAGGACACTGTCAACAACATAGTTAGTTTCCAATTAAATTTAAAGAAATGAAAGTTTCATGAGCATCAGGAAAGGTCCCCAGCCCCGCTTTCTCAGAGAGGCTAATTATTCGGGGAAAAGATAATCGCATGGCTTTTCAGACTTAAGATTAGATTGCCTTTTTTTCACATTGAACTCAAACTTCCTAAGTAAAATTTAGGGGAATTTCTTTCAATTCTAGTGTCTGGATCAGAAAGTAAATAAATAAGTAGACAGCAATATTCTTATGACATGAAAAAAATTTATAAAGTATGCTTCATAATTATACACACACACACAGAGAGGGAAAGAGAACAAGAGAAAGAGAGACAATCTGTCTCTTTCAACCTCCAGGGGAAGAATGATTGTTTTTAAAAAACAGACTGAAAAAGGAAAAATTGCGATGATTGCACAATTACACCAGGGACAATGGCATTTTTTCTTTTATCCTGTTGTATGCATACTTTTAGAAGCTGAGATATTATTTATGTAATGTGTATCTTATATGTTTGTCATCAAGGAATGTTCTCCTACTATACAAACTGTCATAATATCATGTTTTTAGATAAGATAGTTTTCCGAAAAGCAGTGTGAAGAATGTAGTTTGAATGTAGAAGGACCAACTAGAAGTCTGCTGTAAAGTTTCAGAATCTGATTGGCAACAGGGATCATATCAATATCTGTCAAGAAAACATTTCCCTAGGAGTTTTCAATGTTGAGAAATTAAAGAAAAGACTATTTACAGAAGTGTGGGCACAGTTAAGGAAACTGACTATAGAGACCCAAGTCTGTCACTTAAGGGGAGAGAGAAAGGGGGAAAAACAGAAAATAAACTTCTTTCCTTCTGGAGTTCCCTTCCCTGCTGGCACCTCCCATCAACCGGATAGTGGGGTACACAAGGAGAAAATACTTCTGGACAACTTGCCGATTTCTGGATTGAATGACTGAGTGGCTGATGTTGTCAGTGACAGACAACAGGCAGATGGGAGGTTGGAAAGGGACAAGGCTGGCTTTGGGTCTGTGGATTGTCAACCATCTATGACACAGCTACATGGAAACCCTTACAGGCTGCTGGTTGTCAGGAGAAAGTTTCTGGCCTGCAATTCTACAGATTTCCACATATAAGTCAGACTATTTAAGAATACGTAATTTATGAAATCAAATGTAAACTTTACAGTGGCATGCGGAATCTGTCTGCTTCACTTCAGGGCTCACTGCATCTTCCATGCATCCTGCAATTCCTTTTGTCTAAAATCCCCCACCTTCTCTTTCTTTATCAAAATCCAACTCCCCTCTCGAGGCCGAGTTTACCTTCAGGCCTCTTTCACAAAGCTGCTGCTGATTCCCTGAGCTTGCATCAATACCATCCTAATTTATGCTTCATCTATGGTTTTTCATACATTCAGCACAGCATTTACTTCATCAGCCTTGTTGCTCAATTACTACTTTTAAGGGAATAATAAGCTAGGGGAGAGTGGGGAAAATATACCTCAGTCATTTTGTGTCCCCATCAACTTAACAATCAGTCAATCAATCAGTTCAGTCACTCAGTTGTGTCCGACTCTTTGTGACCCCATGAATCGCAGCACACCAGGCCTCCCTGTCCATCACCAACTCCCGGAATTTACCCAAACTCATGCCCATCGAGTCGGTGATGTCATCCAGCCATCTCATCCTCTGTCATCCCCTTCTCCTCCTGCCCCCAATCCTTCCCAGCATTAGAGTCTTTTCCAATGAGTCAACTCTTTGCGTGAGGTGGCCGAAGTATTGGAGTTTCAGCTTCAACATCAGTCCTTCCAATGAACACCCAGGACTGATCTCCTTTAGAATGGACTGATTAGATCTCCTTGCAGCCCAAGGGACTCTCAAGAGTCTTCTCCAACACCACAGTTCAAAAGCATCAATTCTTCAGAGCTCAGCTTTCTTCACCGTCCAACTCTCACATCCATACATGACTACTGGCAAAACCATAGCCTTGACTAGACGGACTTTGTTGGCAAAATAATGTCTCTGCTTTTTAATATGCTATCTAGGTTGGTCATAACTTTCCTTCCAAGGAGTAACAATCTTTTAATTTCATGGCTGCAATCACCATCTGCATTGATTTTGGAGCCCAGAAAAATAAAGCCAGCCACTGTTTCCACTCTTTCCCCATCTATTTCCCATGAAGTGGTGGGACCAGATGCCATGATCTTAGTTTTCTGAATGTTGAGTTTTAAGCCAACTTTTTCACTCTCCTCTTTCACTTTCATCAAGAGCCTTTTTAGTTCCTCTTCACTTTCTGCCATAGGGGTGGTGTCATCTGCATATCTGAGGTTATTGATATTTCTCCTGGCAATCTTGATTCCAGCTTGTGTTTCTTCCAGCCCAGTGTTTCTCATGATGTACTCTGCATATAAGTTAAATAGGCAGGGTGACAATATACAGCCTTGATGTACTCCTTTTCCTGTTTGGAACCAGTCTGTTGTTCCATGTCCAGTTCTAACTGTTGCTTCCTGACCTGCATATAGGTTTCTCAAGAGACAGGTCAGGTGGTCTGGTGTTCCCATCTCTTTCAGAATTTTCCACAATTTATTGTGATCCACACAGTCAAAGGCTTTGGCACAGTCAATAAAGAAGAAATAGATGTTTTTCTGGAACTCTCTTGCTTTTTCGATGATCCAGTGGATATTGGCAATTTGATCTCTGGTTCCTCTGCCTTTTCTAAAACCAGCTTGAACATCTGGAAGTTACAACTCAATAAAATTTATTAAATTATTCAAGCTATTTCTCTGAAGCATCAAGTATGGTTATTTTCAAATAGTAAACAACCCAATGTTTTTAACTGAATATTTACTCTTCTTATTTTGAACTCCTAAAAGTTTGTATGATTTTCTAAAAAAAGTGTTGCTGTTGTTCAGTCGTTCAGTCATGTCCGACTTTTTGCGACTAGACAGACTGCAGCACGCCAGCATCCATGTCCTCACTGTTTCCCGGAGCTTGTTCAAACTCATGTGCACTGAGATGGCGATGCCATCCAACCATCTCATCCTCTGTCATCCCCTTCTCCTCCCACCTGCAATCTTTCCCAACATCAGGGTCTTTTCCAATGAGTTGGCTCTTCGCATCAGGTGGCCAAATTATTGGAGCTTCAGCTTCAGCATCAGTCCCTCCAATGAATATTCAGAGTTGAATTCCTTTAGGATGGACTGGTTAGACCTCCTTGCCATCCAAAGGACTCTCAAGAGTCTTCTCCAGCGACACAGTTTGAAGGCGTCACTTCTTCAGCACTCAGCCTTTTTTATCGTCCAACTTTCATATCTGTACATGACTACTGGAAAAACCATAGCTTTGAGTATATGGAGCTTTGTAGGCAAAATAATGTCTCTGCTTTTAAATACATTGTCTAGGTTTGTCATAGCTTTTCTTTCAAGGGGCAAGTGTCTTTTGATGTCATAGCTGCAGTCACCATCCACAGTGATTTTCAAGCCCAAGAAAATAAAGTCTGTCACTGTTTCCATTGTTTCTAAAGAAACTACTGTCTCAGAAATCTCTCTTGACACTTTTCATTTACAATTTAGAGTCTGTGATGGAGGTAGGTTGGAGCACGTGAACTGATGGGACAACTGTGTTATTGGTCTTCTCTTTCTGGGAATTATTTTATGTATGTACACCTGCATGAAATAGCTAGAAGGCGCCTAAAGGTCATCTGCTTGCTGTTCAAACGAACTATGTCCTACAACTTATCCTAAATGACACAGGTAATAAAGATAGAAAAAAGCCAAGAAGAACTAGAGAGCCTCTTGATGAAAGTGAAAGAGGAGAGTGAAAAAGCTGGCTTAAAACTCAACATTCATAAAACTAAGATCACGACATCTGGTCCCATCACTTCATGGCAAATAGATGGAGAAACAGTGGAAACAGTGACAGACTTTATTTTGTGGGGCTCCAAAATCACTGCTGATGGTGACTGCAATCATGAAATTAAAAGACGCTTGCTCCTTGGAAGAAAAGTGATGACTAACCTAGACAGCATATTAAAAAGCAGAGACATTACTTTGCCAACAAAGGTCTGTCTAGTCAAAGTTATGATTTTTCCACTAGTCATGTATGGATGTGAGAGTTGGACTATAAAGAAAGCTGAGCACAAAAGAATTGATGCTTTTGAACTGTGGTGTTGGAGAAGACTCTTGAGAGTCCCTTGGACTGCAAGGTGATCCAATCAGTCCATCCTAAAGGAAATCAGTCCTGAATATTCATCGAAAGGACTGATGCTGAAGCTGAAACTCCAATACTTTGGCCACCTGATGTGAAGAACTGACTCACTGGAAAAGATCCTGGTGCTGGAAAAGATTGACGGCAGGAGGAGAAGGGGATGACAGAGGATGAGATGGCTGGATGGCATCACTGACTCAATGGACATGAGTTTGAGTAAACTCCAGGTGTTGGTGATGGACAGGGAGGCCCGGTATGCTTCAGTCCGTGGGGTTGCAAAGAGACGGACATGAATGAGCAACTGAACTGAACAGAAGAATAACATTTGTAACATGGAGGGTATTAGTAAGAATCGTATTTCCCAAAAAATTAGTTGGGCTGGATAAATAGTATTTTCACATCAGTGGCACCAGCAACAAAACAGCTGAAGATCATGGAAATTAAGGTGTTTATTTAAGATCACACCATAAGTGATGAAGCTACAGCTAGAACTGAGTTTTCTTCTAGTTCAGTACTCTGCCATCAGGCCATATGCCCTCAACCCACTGCTTGAGTTCAGGGGAAAATGTGTATACCTGAGGAGGTTCCAGAACACGGTGACCATCCCTTGGTAGAGTTCAGTTTGTTCCCAGGTGTGTGGTTAATGCCTCATTGATAGTGAAAATCAAAGAATACTTTGATGCAGAGTTCCATTCTTGAAATACAGTTGTACCCCATTTTTTGAATCTTGGCTTAAAGTTCTGACAATCCCCACAGTACTATCATTGGGTTAAGCTAGTATCAAATTCTACTTTGTCTCTACATTCTATCTATAGCTATGTCTGAGCCACTATGGGGCAGAATCTTCATTGGAGAGACTCTATTCCAAACATGTATAAAACCCAGCTGACAGCTATCAGAATGGCTCTCATCAAAAAGACAGCAAGTTAACAAGTGTTGGTGAAGATGCAGAGAAAGAGGAAACCCTGTGAAGAGCTGGTGGGAATATAAATTAATGAAACCACTATGGAAAATAGTATGGTGGTTTCCCAAAAAATCAAAAATAGAGCTACCACATGACTTACCAGTTCATCCAAAGACTACAAAAAGAATAACTCAGAAGGACATATGCATCCCTATGTTCACAGCAGCATTATTTATAACAGCCAAGACATGGAAACAACCTAAATGTCCATCAGGAGATGAATGGATAAAGAGGGCGTGGTGTACAAATAACAGTGGAATATTAACTCGGCCATAAAAAAGAATGCAATAAGGCCACTTGGGGTACCACAGATGGACCATAAGGGTATTATGCTAAGTGAAATAAATCAGACAGATAAAGACAAATACTCTACGTCATCACTTACATATGGACTCCACGAAAACGAATGAACATAACCAAATAGAAACAGAGTCTAGATACAGAGAACAAACAGGTGGTTGCCAGAGAGGAGTGGGTTGAGGGCAAGAGAAACACAGATGAGGGAGACTGAGAATCAATGAGTCACAGATATGAAATGTACAGTATGGGGAAAATAACAAATAACTATATAACATCTTTGAATGATGACAGATGGTGACTAGATTTACCATGGTGATTACTTTGAACATATAGAAATATCAAATCACGGATTCTCTGATAGCTCAGTTGGTAAAGAATCCGCCTGCAATGCAGGAGACCCCAGTTCAATTCCTGGGTTGGGAAGATCCACTGGAGAAGGGACAGGCTACCCACTTCAGTATTCTTGGGCTTCCCTTGTGTGACTCAGCTGGTAAAGAATCTGCCTGCAATGCGGGAGAGCTGGATTCGATCAATGGGTTGGGAAGGTCCCATGGAGAAGGGAAAGGCTACCCACTCCAGTATTCTGGCCTGGAGAATTCCATGGACTGTATAGTCCATGGGCTCAAAAAGAGCTGGACACGACTGGATGACTTTCACTTTCACTTTCATGCTATGTACCAGCAACTAACAGTGGATTAGGCCAATTATGCCTCAAAAACAAATTCATAGAAAAAGAAACCAGATTTGTGGTTACCAGAGGCGGGAGGTGGGCTGTGAAGAGGGGAAGAGGAACTAGATAAGGTTGTCAAAGGATACAAACTTTAAGTTATAAGATAAACAAATATAAGGGATATAAGGTACAGCATGATAAATATAACTAAGACTGTGATATATTATATATGAAAGCTGTTGAGAGTAAATGCTAAGAGTTCTCATCTCAAGTGACATTTGTGTCTATATGAGATGATGGAAGTTTACTAAATTTACTGTGATCATCATTTCATGATGTAAGTACATTATGCTGTACACCTTAAACTTACATGATGCTGTACATCAATTCTATCTCAGTAAAACTGGAAAGAAAATGTATATAAGCTCACTCTGGATGCTTTCCAATACATGAGATATGTCTCATAAATATGTATCATAAATTATACGAGATATGAAAATTATGGCTAGATTTTTGTCTTTATATAGCTGACAAGTGGTTATTTGAAAAATCCATCTCACTAATGAACTTAAAAATCAAGTAATCAGAATATATCGTATGTTCATCCATGCTAAAAATATATAGAATATTTAAATGAGATAGGTTTCAACTTGTTTAAAGAAGTTCTACTTCATGGTGGCAGAACCGCACTTTCAGGATGTTTCTCAAAATGGAAGAGTCTTGCCAAGTAAGGAAATGTACTGCAAAAGTATGAGTAGAATATCTCATGAAAAAAAAAATTGCTTAGTTTGTAATAAAGAAATGGACAAACAAAATAAATTGGGATGAGGAGATAAGGAATTTGAAGCTGAATGAAATCAATGATTATAATTCCTATTAATAGGATATCTTTTACCATCACCCTTGCCAGCATTTGCTAGCCTCTTCCCCTCCACCCCAAGAAATGCCAAGAAGGCAGAGAGCTCCATTGGGTCAATAAATGAGGTAGCAACAGTTGTATTTCACAAGTGTTAAGTCCATTTAATTTTTCTTTCTCCAAATTTTGGTAAAGGAGAGCCTTAAATAAGTAATGGTAATTTTTTTTTCTTAATCCCTCGAGTGGATTTTCTCTCATGATAGGTTCTATGTCACATCAGCTCAATGTTATTCCTTTAATAAAAATCATATGGCCACTCAAGCTAAATAAGTCATCATAACACTTAGGTCATTATGTCTCTTTTCTGTGTGTGTGCTTAGTCGTGTCTGACTCTTTGGGACCCCATGGACTGCAGCCCACCAGACTCCTCTGTCCATGGGATTCTCCAGGCAAGAACACTGGAGTGGGCTGCCATGCGGTCCTCCAGGGGATCTTCCCAACCTAGGATTGAACCCAGGTCTCCCACACTGCAGGCGGATTCTTTAACCATCTGAGCCCCAGGGAAACATGTCTCTTCTGAGATTTCTTCAAAATTGAACACATTCTCCGAAGTTTGGTCCAGTATTTAACTGGAATCTTGCATAGAATTTTTAAAAAACCATTTTTGAGCAAAGGCATGAATTAGGTCAATTCTGCCCTCTTGAAGTGCTTTCAAGCTCTGAGTTTCTATGCTTGTTAAAAAGGAAACTTCACATTTCACAAAAAATTTCCTATGAAAATATCACCAAGAAGTCTCCCTTACTTCCTCCCTCTCATGCCATCGGCTCCTCATGCTACAGGCTAATGAGACATTAGGCACAGAAGTTGAAAGTCAGGATCAAATGGGAGTAAAGAGAGTAAGGAATTGAAGAGAATATCACAGGGCTATGACATCACCCAGAAATGTTAGCCACACTGGCACCTTCTGCTTATATATTTCAGCAACACTGAACAATGCTTTGGAGTCATTTGGTTGTTTCCCATGGTAACATGTCCAAAGGATTGAAATCAGCAAATAAAATTATATGTCTAAGAAAAATAATACATTCATAAATAGCATTAGATTAAATAAAACAATGATGGGAATAATCTTGTTTAATTTAATTAAAATATAATAAGACTAATCTAGACAATGGCTTTATGCCACTGAGGAAACAACAAAAAAGGCTGAAAAGTATGTCTAACACTTGTTTTTTGCTGTTAACCATCACTCAAGAAAAGGCACTGTCTGAAATGGAATGCATAGCTCATACTAAAAGTAGATTTTCTCCATATGACTGTAATGAGCTTTATAGTTGATAGTCCTATTTACCCTAAACACATTATAATAATAGAATAAAATGGAAATGGCACTTCACAAAATCAGGATGAATTTTAATACAACCAGAAAAGAATGTCTAATTAAAAAGGCTCTTACATACACGTTGAATGAAAGAGATTTCGTAATACTTGCCATACCTGTAAATGGATATTTCAATATGTTGTTAGTCATAATATTTTACAAAATCTTAAAGATAATTCTTAGCAACATCACGTCAAATCATTACAGATTTAAAGTCACCTATTAACTGTAGGAATAACCAATAATTGTTTTGCTTCTGACTCTAAATTCTACTAGATTGAGTTCTAAGTTTAGAAAGGTGTTTTCCTTAATTAAAATTTAGATGATAAATTCAGATAAAATAGATCAGGCAGTGTAAGCAGCTTCTGGCAGGAAAGAGCTCTTTGCCAAAAGACTTCTCTGCAGGGACACCCTTTTGCCTTGTCAGTAACCTCACACCAGGAAGCTCAGTCCTCTGCTTATCTCAGTCTTAAGCACCTTTTTCAAATATTGACACATGAATCTCGCCCAATCTGTTCCATACATGAAAGAAGTAGAAATGAAGAGTAAGTAATTAACAGATGACCAGATCTCGTCTCCAGCTTCCCCTTCAGAAATCTCGAGAAATCAACTATGTAAGCAAGCCAGCAACTAAAGAAAGATCACAAGACGGTGACAAGCCTGCCCACGGGGAGGGAAGGCAAGGACTCTGACTTCTTACCCCGATGATTCACCGAGATTATCTCCGGTTTTTCTCTTGAAGAACTTTCATGGTCAAGCAGAATCTTTACAGTTGGTTTTGGGGGGACATGAGTCTGCCTTCTCCCCAGCATTCTGATGAAAGGCAACTTCTATCAGTCTCTCTCTCTCATGGATTTTTCAGGGGCAACAAACCTGGGTCTGTATAGCCACCGGCTTCATTCAGCCCATGTGTGTTACCATACAGGCTCATCGGCACAGGTTCTGCCCCTTTTATCTGCTCTTAATCGAATAAATGACCTAGCTTATTTCTAAATACAACCAGACATTCTGTACTTCGAGGTCTTTTGAAAATCCCATTTAAATGGAATTTCGGTTCTCCATAGAGATAAAACGGGAAGGTCAAATCAAACAAGAGCCTGGAACTTTTAATCTAGTTCTTTCAGCACAAAGACACACACGGAGAGCTTCATCTTGGGACAAGGGAGGAAGCTGTTTTCTGAGGAGAGGCCCCCAGGCACCTGGTCATTGTGGAAGCAGCGGTGAGAGGCACTGCTGGAGCCCACAGGCATTTCAACTTGTCCCCCAGGCTTGCACGTTTTCGGTCCTTTTCTCCACCTCTCCCTTCAGGAGGAAGCACAGAACTCAACTCACAGGAAGCATGGAGACCAGGGCGGGCGGCGGCAACCACTCCCTAGCTCTACACACCCCCCTGCCTCCCACGCAGCTGCGGCCTCTGGGGGGTCTTTTCTAGGCCTCTTCAGAATGTCCTTCCTTTTGCTTACAGGTCACTAACCTCCCTTCCCCCACCCACCACTCCCTCCCTATCATCTTTTCTCTTTTGAAATGGAAGGACAGCTGATTTACAGTGTTCTGTTCGTTTCAGGTGTTCAGCAACCTGATTCAGATGTATATCTTTTTCAGATTCTTTTCCATCATAGATTATTACAAGATATTGGATATAGTTCCCTGTGGTATACAGTAGGTTCCTGTTTATCTGTGTTACAGAGTTGTGTGTATATGTTAATCCCAAACTCTTAATTTGGTGACCATAAATTTGTATTCTATGTCTGTGAGTCTATTTCAGATCTGTATGTAAGTTCATTTGTATCCTGCAATCTGACTCTCGGGCTTATATACAGAGAAAACCATTATTCGAAAAGATACATGTACCCCAACATTAACTACAGCACTATTTACAATGGCCAAGACATGGAAGCAACCTAAATGTCCAGGGACAGATGAACGGATAAAGAAGATGTGGTACAAAAATACAGAATTGGAATACTACTCAGCCATAAAAAGGATGAAACAATGCCATTTGCAGCAACATGGATAGACTGAGAGATTGTCACACTAGGTAAATGAAGTCAGAGAAAGATAAATATCAGATATGTGGCACCTCTCACTTTCTCTGTGTCTTTTTTGCTCTTTCTTTGTTCCCTTGAATATGTATTTTCTTCGCTCTTTTTTACTGCTTGGCTTCTCTAAAAGTGAGTCCTTGACTCCCATCACCACTCTGCCAACACTGGCTTGCGTGAGGCTCCTGTGCCAGAGTTCCACTCTGGTCCCCACTCTTTGCGGGCCCCCTAGCTTTAGCACTAAAGGTATCCACAGACTCAGCCTTCTGAACTTAGGTCTAATGTCTTAACAGCCAGAATCTCTTTGGCCCATCCATGGAACAAACTAGAATGGGCAGAGGCATTCATTACCCATCTGTTTATTTTTTTAACTAAAGTGCACTGAGCTCTCATGCTTTGCCAGACCCTGCGAGGTATTAAACTGAGGCTGGAGGAAGGGGGCAGGGTACAGTGGAAGAGTGTTTATCTTAGAAAGGATTGGGGAGGGAATCACCCAGGTTAGAACAATAAATAATCTTTGGACAATAGTACTTCTAGGAAGAAATGGTAACTTCTGTAAATTCATTCAACAAAATACCTTAGGACTTTTGGAAGATGATGCTACTCACTGCTTTGGGACAAGTTTTGTTTGCTCAGGTGGACTTGCTGATAACTGTCTGCATATCAGCACATGTGAGGACCATCACTCCTTAGTTAGTTCAGTCGCTCAGTCGTGTCCCACTCTTTGCGACCCCATGAATCGCAGCACACCAGGCCTCCCTGTCCATCACCAACTCCCGGAGTTTACCCAAACTCATGTCCATCAAGTCAGTGATGCCATCCAGCCATCTCATCCTCTGTCTCCCCTTCTCCTCCTGCCCTCAATCCTTCCCAGCATCAGGGTCTTTTCCAATGAGTCAACTTTTCCCATGAGGTGGCCAAAGTATTGGCGTTTCAGCTTCAACATCAGTCCATCCAATGAACACCCAGGACTGATCTCCTTTAGGATGGACTGGTTGGATCTCCTTGCAGTCCAAGGGACTCTCAAGAGTCTTGTACACCCATGGTGGATTCATGTCAATGTATGGCAAAACCAATACAATACTGTAAAGTTAAAAAATAGATAAATAAACTAACTAAAAAAAAAAAAAGAGTCCTCTCCAACAACACTGTTAAATATCTGAGGAGACCAGCTAATTTGTAGACATTTTGAAGAGAGAGAAATAGTCTTTCAGTTATGATATTTTAAGACCACTGACCTTTTAAAGTTGAATGTTAAACAATATGCAAACAAAGACTTTATTTGTTATTAGTCATAGGAGACTTCCCTTTGGGGCTTCCCTTGTGGCTCAGCTGGTAAAGAATCTGCCTGCAATGCGGGAGACCTGGGTTCGATCCCTGGGTTGGGAAGATCCCCTGGAGAAGGGAAAGGCTACCCATTCCAGTATTCTGGCCTAGAGAATTCCATGGACTATACAGTCCATGGGGTAGCAAAGAGTTGGACGAGACTGAGTGACTTGCACTCACTTCACATAGGAGACTTAAAATAGAAAGCAAATATCTGGCAACATGGTGGCATCAGAGTTCACTGGGGATTTTGTAAGGATTTCTGTGGCTAGGGGCCATGTTAAAATGCACCTCATTTTATTGCATTTTGCTTTATTGTGCTTCACAGATACTGCGGTTTTTACAAATGGGAACTTTGTGGCACCTCTGCGTTGAGCAAGTCTTCTTGTTGCTGTTGTTGTTCAGTTGCTAAGTCATGTCTGATATTTTGCCTGGTGGCTCAGATGGTAAAGAATCTGCCTGCAATTCAGGAGACCTAGGTTCGATCCCTGGGTCAGGAAGATCCCCCAGAGAAGGAAATGGCAACCCACTCAAGTATTCTTGCCTGGAGAATCCCTTGGACTGGAGCCTGATGGGCTATAGTCCTGGGGTCACAAAGAGTCAGATGAGACTGAGCGACTAACACACACATGGACTACGGCACGCCAGGCTCCTCTGTCCTCCACTATCTCCCAGAGTTTGCTCAAATTCATGTTCATTGAGTTGATGACGCTATTTAACAAAGTCTACTGGCATCATATTTCCAGCAGCATTTTCTCACTTTGTGGCTCTGTGTCACATTTGGGCAATTCTCACAATATTTCAAACATTTTCATTGTTATTATATTTGTTATTCTGATCTGATTGGTGACCCTTGATGTTACTATTTCAAAAAGATGACAACTTGCTAAAGGCTATGATTGCTGATGGCCAGCATTTTTTAGCAATAAAGTATTTTTAATTAACATTAAAAAAGCAAATATCTTGGCCAAATGGAGTAAGACAATAACCATCTAGGGTGCCCAGGACAGTTTCAGCCTAACAAAGAACTCCTGTCCACTCACACCAGTTAAGGGTTGACACTAATTCCTTAGTGAGGAAGAGCTAGGAAGTGACATTAGAACTTACTCTATATATACATGACCTGTAAGCATATAGAGCAATGATTCTACTATTCACCTAGAAATGAGGTGTGACTACGGAGAAATACTCAAAGGAAAGAATAACTGAAAGTGTAATATTATGATAGAGTAAATAGTATGCTATGGCATATTAAAAATAGACCGATAGAAAGGAACAGAAAAAATAAAGAAGAATGAGTATATTTAAAAATATAGTCAAGAATCTAGTAAAGGTGCTTTTCAAACAGTTAAGAAAGAACTATGTTATTACATCAGTGGAGTTAGGGAATAAAAAAAATAAAGACTAATACTCCAAAAGAAAAATAATGAAAGCAAATACACATGGTCAATAAAGCATCAGGGGTGCAGTACAAAAGCTCAACAACAGACAGTAATGCAAATGAAGCTATCATGTCTCACCTATCAGCCTATTAAAAAAATGGAAGTGACCAACGGCACTCCCCGTTGGCAGGTGGTGAGAAAAAAATCTCAATGGTCGTATAAATTGAGACAGTGTTCCGAAGTGACAATCTGGTAACGTTCTTTACAGTGAACAGGTCCCAAACCACATCCACCAGACCAATTCCCTGGACTCATCCTAATGGAGATGATACTCAAATGTAGAGATGTACTTGTACATACTCAACCCTTCACTCCCTGTGACAACACCCATCTGTAAGCAGTCTATGCGCCCAATAAATAATACGGCATTACAGTTACGGTACAGTCATATCATGGAAAACAGTGGCAAAAATAAGCCAAGTTCCAAGCATTATGTAGGATAGAAACCCACTGACTGAAATATACAGAAATATATACATAGGAAAAAACTACAATTATAATCACCAAATATGTTTCATGTTATTTTTATTGTCTTCTATCTTCCTCTTATTCTTCTGCTGTATTATTGCAAGTGAAACTAGTTCTATTTTTTTTTGATTATCAAATGCATTTGTTTTAGATGTTTATGAAATCAAATAATATCATATTCACCTTTAATCATCTTGCTCTATCCTCGAGGCTAAAGTTGAAGAGTCCCTCAAGATTCCTGTGCATAGAGAAAACAAATACAGTACGCAGCATTCCTTGAAAAATTCTGTCTTAATGAGACATTTCTGCCTGAGTCAGTGAGCTACCGGTTACATATATGTAAAATTTTGGACCTCACTGGGAGTGGTGATTTAGTCACTAAGTCGTTTCCGACTCTTGCAACCCCATGGGCTGTAGCCTGCCAGGCGCCTCTGTCCAAGAGATTCTCCAAGTAAGAATGCTGGAGTGGGCTGCCATTTCCTTCTCCAGGAAACTCTTTCCGGCCCAAGGATCGAACCTGGGTCTCCTGCACTGCAGGCTGGTTGTTTACCGACTGAGCTGCGAGGGAAGCCCATCGGAATAAAATGAAAGGACAGTCTGACTCACTCACAAAATAAAGGAGGTCTGCCTGGAATTCAATAGTTCTTTTATCTTAGAACCTACACAAAAGTTTTGAAAACTTGAAAACAAGATAACTATAATTATTAAGAAGGGCATGTAGCCTCTCCCATAATCATGGCAAATTGACAGAATTCTCAGACTATGATCACAATAGAACTGAAGATGAAATCATGGGAGACTTGGACAATTTCTACTAATGAATTTCCAGATAAGAAAAAATTCCATACAATAGATATTGGATTCATTAAATGTCTACTTCTGGAAGTTGCTAGAGTCAAAACACTGGAAATACGATCCAGGATTAATAGAAGTGAAGTCATGATTTACAGATTCACAGCTCTGAAATAGAAGGTGGGGGTGCTTGGGGACACGGCCTTGTTTTTGGAGTCAACAATGTGGAGTAGCATTACTCTATCGCTCACATCATGCAGTTGAATGTCATTGTCAGAGAACAACACCTGACAATAACAATGGGAAGACAACCTGAAAAAGAATGGATACATGTATATGTATAACTTAATTACCTTACTGTACACCTGAAGTTAACACAGCATTGTAAATCAACTATATGCCAATATAATACAAAAGACATAAGGAAGAATAATGGTAATAAACTATTTGAAAATTTTGTACCAAAAAAGAAAAGAAAGAAAAAATTGTGTTGAAAGTGATTCAAGCAAATGATGGCAAATTCACAAATCATGAGTGAAAATGAAGTCGGTCTTAACCTCCCTAAATAAGAAAGATCCAGGGATGGGAAGATAGCTGACCTCTTTCAACTTGAAATGGAGGCAGAGGAGGGACGACTCCTGGATGGAAAAATAGTCTGTCAACTTAGCTACTTGCTGTGCAAATGACATACCTGTCACTGAACAACGTCAACCTGTCAAAGTGCTTAATTACCTTAAATTATTTTATAAACCTGATTAATACAAATGTAATTTCTGAATGTAGAATATTGACTGCAAGGAAGAACATAGTGCCTCAACAACCTAACTTCAGTCAGCAACTGCTCTTTCTTCCCTTTATGTTCAATATTAAAGGACTGAATAAAGAAAGCAATGCTATTTTCATAAGAACCTACATAAGTTATTTTATAAACTTTCCATAGCATGGCAATGCTGTGTTATTACATTAAAAAAAAAAATTCTCCCCTGAGTACATAACGTGTTATATACTTTTTTCCTTTGACAGGAAATTTGTTTTAATGTTTCTTCATTTATTTGGCTGGGTAGGGTCTCAGTTGCAGCATGTGGGACCTAGACCCCTGACCAGGGGTCAAACCTGCGCCCCCTGCACGGGGAGCACTGAGTCTTAGCAGCTGGGCCCCCAGCTGAGTCCCAACAGGGAGCTCTTTAACATAGTGGTTTCAGGGGATGTGAGGATCAATCATCTACCTGCTTTATTGTAACAGGCTTTCACCGTATTTGTTTCAAGACGATAATAATACACTTTTTTTTTTAAATGTTGAACAACTTTGCAAACCTGGTAGTCTTACTGAGATTCTATACTGAACTACTATTTTCTCGATTCCCCAGGCCCCACGGTGTTTCCAGTCTAAGAAAACATATATGTATTAAAAGGAGAGCCAAAGAACTCAAGGAGAATAGCCTAAAAAGCAGGATCAATATTAACTGAGTTCTGAGACATGTGTCATCTTTAACCTTTAGACTTCTTCTTTGTAGCTTATTCAGGAATACTGATTTGGTGAGATACATAGGCGGATTCTCACTTCTTTCCACATACGTGTCAAGAAAAGCTTTTGTTGCCAGGAACTCAGTAAATCAGTAAAGTTGACAAGTGTCAAAGAAGAGTCATGATCTATTGAAAAAATTTAAATTTTGACCTATGGTCGCCCTTTAATCTCCTAATACACAATTAGAGTTGCTTTGAATGTTGAATACGCCAGGGCAGTTACACGTGGGGTCCCTGCAACCCACATTTCCCAGCCATTCTTACCAGGTCAATGGGATGGCCCAACACAAACATCAATTTTTGCATCTCTCAGCTCTTGCTAAAAGAACTTATTTGATTCATGCTGCCATTTAAGCTGAAAGCACAGTCAATTCAGCCTCCATAATCAAGCATTTTATTTGCTCTGTATATTTGTTATACATATACATGTGTGTGTGTGTGTGTGTGTGTGTGTGTGTGTGTGTGTGTGGTGTCATTGACATGTGCCTTTTTCTCCCCTCAGTCATCAACATTTACTTGATTAACACTGTGGCACCAACACTATTATTTTTATGAATGCTTCATCTGAGTATGTAAAAATACAAAAAGTGTTTTTTTTCAGTGTTTCTGGAAATATGAGAAGGAAATCCTGCCAACTGCTGGCTTCAGTAGCGCTATCATTTTTTTGTGCCTCAATCTTCCTCAAGAATGCCACACTGGCATCAAGTGAACACTTCTTTACACCCTGAGATTGTCCACTGCCACCCCTGCCAGGCCATGAATGAGTAGCTTGAAAAGGGGCCCCAGAATTCTGCGCTGGGGCCACAGTGGTGGGATAAGGCTGGGGACGCCTCACTCTCTTCCCATCACTCCATCCACTGAAAGGCCATGATCTAAAGAGAGACAAGCTGCCCATTCCTGCTTTCAAGCTGTGCCTTAATCTGAAGTATGCCGTAATGTTAGTTGCATGAATAACTTTGTGTACATACTTGCACTGAACATATCAAAGGTGCATTTTCATAAAATTTTAGTTGATTTTAAATGTGATGCTGCATGTTGAATCATCTATAAACTATATATCATGGGATAAACTCTTTTAACCTGTTTCATACGTCAGGCTTGGAAAAGACAATGGCACCCCACTCCAGTACTCTTGCCTGGAGAATCCCATGGACGGAGGAGCCTGGTAGGCTATAGTCCATGGGGTCGCCAAGAGTCGGACATGACTGAGTGACTTCACTTTCACTTTTCCCTTTCATGCACTGGAGCAGGAAATGGCAACCCACTCCAGTGTTCTTGCCTGGAGAATCCCAGGGACGGGGGAACCTGGTGGGCTGCTGTCTATGGGGTCGCACCGAGTCGGATACAACTGACGCGACTTAGCAGCAGCAGCATACATCGAGCTTGACTTTTGTTTGTTTTAAACTGAATCATTTCATTTCATTGTGATTAAAAAGTGTGCTGTCAGTCATTTGGTCCTTGAAGCTCAATTTATTTTGAGTCATGAGACTCTGAGGATGAACATTTGAAAGCATTCAGTTTGGCAATTTTCATGAGCTTTTGAACTGAACACTGATAGACCTAGGTAAAGAAGGCACTGGATTATAGGCTATGACAAAGGATAAAATGCACTGTATTACTCAGTATGACTGAGGATAAAATGAGCATTTTGAATCAGGCTTGAAGTTGCTGCATTTACTATTACATCCAAAAATCTCAGTGCAAGTTATAATTGCATGTGATTTATAAGACGCTTCAGAGAGAAATGTTTGGAAAAACCTTGAAGCAATTCTCCCATTTGCATAAATGTTGTATGTAAAGTTCATGTAAAATATAATAAGGCTTTTCTAATTTCTACTTTATCAGTTTATACCACTGATTTTGGGTTTCATGACAAATCAGGACCCATCTTTCTACTTCTCATTTTTATTTAAGAAATACGCTGTGTATTCACTGTGGATCAGGAATTTTAAAGTGTGCAAGATAAAGTTCCTTTCTCAAGGACTTTGGAGTCTCATTGGAGAAACAGAGACATAAACAAAGATTTGAGTCACAGAGAGATTAAGGGCTACACAGATGCACAAAGGAGCCTGGAAGATAACACTGGACACACCTGGGAAGTTCAAGAAACGCTCAGCAGAGATGTGTTAACTAAAACGTAAAGGCTAAGGGGAAATCAACAGGAAAGATGACTATAGAAGAACACAAGAGAGGTTCCCAAATCAGACCAGACAAGAGACTATGCAAGTCGGAAGTTGAGCAGAGGCGCTAGGAGCAGGGTGTTGGTGAAAGAACCAACAAGTCTTGATAAAAATTTGTATGGGTGTAGGGAAGTATGGGACAGAGGAAGGAGTTAAATCAATTAATTTCAAGGTTATTATTTTGGGGTTTTTTTTGTTTTAATTTTTATTTTGTATTGGAGTATAGTTGAGTTACTATTTTGAATGCATGTGAGAAACGGAATATTTCCTGCCATATCAGTAAACAAGGATTTCACAGTCATCAGCAATTGTGCCTCTCCAATGTGAAGAGGTGAGCCCTGAGGAAACTCAGGATTTGAAAATATAGGATACTGGCCCCAGATAGCTCTCCAGGATCAAAGGAATGATTTCAGTAAGCCCAGACTCTTGCATCTTCCCATACATAGTAAAGCACTGAGCTCCTTAACTTGACAGTTCTGGTTTTCTTTAATTAACACTAATCTTTTGATGCTGAACCCGAAGCTCCAATACTTTGGTCACCTGATGCAAAGGGCTGACTCATTGGAAAAGACTATGATGCTGGGAAAGTTTGAGGGCAGGAGAAGAAGGGGGCAAACAGAGGATGAGGTGGTTGGGTGGCATCATTGACACAATGGACACGAGTCTGAGCAAACTCTGGGAGATACTGAAGGACAAGGAAGCCTGGTGTGCTGCAGTCCATGGGGTCACAGAGAGTTGGACATGACTTAGTGACTGAACAACAACAATATTTTGATGTTCCCAACTACCTGCCCTTTGTTGCAAAACTCCTATATATCCTAGTTTCTCCCTCGCCTCCCCAGAGCAGTTTCTCAGAGCCAAACATCTGAAATGATGTTTCCCAGGCTACAGTCCTCATTTTGCCCCCAATAAAACTTAACTCAAAACCCTCACATTGTATGTTTGTTCAACACGTGATAAGATGGTGATAGAGTCAGAAAATGTAAATGCAACATCTGATTTGGAAGTGGGGTAGACGCTCATCTGGGGAAGTACTAAATATGGAATGCTTGGGACACTCAGATGCCGATGTCCTGAGATCTCCACTAGACACATCACTTCATTCTGACCTTTGTCCCAAATCGTCACAAATATCACATGACCTACAAAGACCCGCCATTTCTGTATCTGAGCCTCTGCCAAGTGTTGAGTATCTCTGAGCCTGCTTCACACCTGAACAGAGCCAGTGATGAGCCCCCATCACGGACTCCTGTGCTTCCTGCACTGACGTAGGGTTGGCAGAAAACTCTTCTCTGAGCTGTAGACAGCTTGGCAAGAAAGAGCATCGGACAGGAGCAACAGGCGGGTTCAGCTATGCCAGAAGCTTCTGGTTCGTTTCAGATTCAATTCCCAGGGAATATACAGGAAAACCATACTGGATCCTTAGAAACCCTATATGGGACAAAAAGTTTAGCTAAATACCCATAGGAGGAGGAAGAAAATACCATGAGCCAGTCTAAGAAAGTCCACCCTGAGTAGAGGATGGAAGGATATTTCCCTTTTCTGCTGTTCGCTTGGGCTCCAATAATTGACTGGCTTCCTTCGGTATGCTGTAATTATCACATCGAAATTCCATAACTTTCAAGGTTGCTAATTAGGAAAACAGTACAGGTACTATTTTTATTTCATACATGTCTAATCGCTATCTGCTTGCCAAAACCTTTGCTGGCTGTGAACTGGCTGGCATGTGCCCTGCTAATTCTTCTGGCAGATAGACGCCTTTTAATACTTCTTCTGGCAGATGCCTTAGTGTTACTGACATGTCTTTTTTTACCATCACATTATCCTACTGGTCTAGACAAAAAGAGAATGACTGGAAATTCGAGGATATTCACCAAATGAAAGCTTAAACACTTTGACCTGAATTTGACAGCTAACTTAACAGCTAGGTTCTCGTATTCTTTTGTCTTTTTCCAGACATCCACAGAATTTTTCACACAAAAATTGTTACCAGAGTTTCTTTCAAAAGCTGTAAGAAAAATGTGTGAGTCCTCTGTCCCTATATTCTACTTGTAGAGAACACAATAATATATAAGCACATGTCAGAAATTTTAATCTCATCTAAGAGCTTTCCATTTTAAATCATTTAAACTACTCAGGATATACATCTATGCAATCAAGGCTTTTATTCTCAGCAAGAAGATCGCAAATATCATTTTAGGTTAATCGTGGTACCCAGAACAGTTGTCCACCTCTGGTTTCCCTACTTTCCAGACACTGTCGTGGATGTTTTCCATTATCGGGTCACATGGTGGGTTACTCCGCCCCAGTGCAGCAGCCGTCCTGGCTGCTAAAGCTGGCCTAGGTCTGCTCACCGCACTGAGTAACCTAATGGGTCTCGGAGAGAAGACCTGGGAAGGAACGCAGCAGGGACAAGTAGGAAAACAAGAACAATAGAAATAAGAACCCCAAAGATGAAAAGGAAGGAAATAGACAACATCTCGCTAAACACTAACAGGACGGTGTCAAACGTAATCTTATACTCTTCTGGGCTGTACTGTTTCCGTGTGATTTCTTAGAATCTAGACTTGACTGTAATATTGAATTCTGTTGAATTTTTAACAAATGCAACTGATTTTTATTAAGGAAGATCTTTCCAAGGATTTGGGGTAACATATATAAGTTCAAACCAGGTAAATTTTCCTAATAATTATTGAAATGTGACTAAACACCAAAATATGTTTGTTGTTTTTCTTCTATAAATTTTAGATGGATAACATTCTTAAATACAGAATAATTTTCCCTTGATATATACACAAACATACATAAAATAGATAAACCACAAAGGCCTACTGTATAGCACAGGGAACTACATACAATATTTTATAATAATGTAAAATGGAAAACAATATATATCTATATAAATATGTAAACACACACACAGCTGAGTCCCTTTGCTGTACTCCTGAAACTAACATAACATTGTAAATGAACTATACTTCAATTTTAAAAAATGGTTAATAAAAAAAGAATAAATCTTCCCTGACTTCTCAAGCATAGTAGTAGACTGAATATGATTCAAATTTGATAGTATCTAAAGGTACTGTAAGACAGTGGCAGTATTAAAGGTTGATTGCAGAGGCACTTGCTGTATTCTAGCGCCTTATGAGGCTTTGCATATGTTACTCTTTTGTATGGTTCTTACTGTGATTCTCTTGCTATCAGGATGTCAAGCTAACCCTTTCTTTCTTGACAGCATGGCTTCTTGTGTTCTAATTTAACATTTGTAATCTGATCTGGGTTTGTAAACATTTAAGAGCTAATTTGAATTTTGTATAATATAAGGGACCCCCTGGGTCAGGAAGATTCCCTTGGATTACGGAATGGCAACCCACTCTAGTATTCTTGCCAGGAAAATTTCGTGGATAGGGGAGCCCGGAAGGCTGTAGTCCATGGGGTCGCAAAGAGCTGTACCTGACTGAGCAGCTGAGCAGGTACACACACATAAGGGACTAAGAGGCTGTTCCACCAAAAAACTGTAGCTTTTGTCATGTCTACTTTGGCTGTTCTAGGGTCGATTTCCTTATTTCTTGATTGTCTGCATCATTCTAGATGGGTGCTACAGGCAGCCAGATCTGCAAAGGTAGCAGGTTGGTGTGCACTTTAGTTTTAACCAGTTGATAAAGTATAAAGTACTTTAACCAATGATTTTTTTTTTTAGGCTTTGCCATGTTTTTCTCTGGAAGGACTGATGCTGAAGCTGAAACTCCAATACTCTGGCCACCTGATGTGAAGAGTCGATTCATTGGAAAAGACCCTGATACTGGGTAAGACTGAGGGCAAGAGGAGAAGGAGGCGACAGAGGATGAGATGGTTGGATGGCATCACTGACTCAATGCACCTGAGTTTGAGTAAACTCTGGGAGACAGTAGAGAACAGGGAAGCCTGGTGTGCTGCAGTCCACGGGGTCACAGAGAATCAGACACGACTTCAAGACTAAACAACAACCAATGTTTTCAGGATTTGGTTTAAGAACCCATTTTTCCCTCATTTAGATGAAGCCCCTCTCAACAGAGACAACCGTTACAAACAACATTTACAACACACACAACCAAAAACTATGAACATGAACTTGGCATGTTTATTTTCAGAATATATGATGCCTTGATATCTGAGTATGTGTCAAAATTTTCTGACGCAACAATCATGTTTGAACACAAACTTCCCTGAGACAATAAAAGCCAGAGCCACAAGCTGGCACATCTACCTGAGAACAGAAAAAACAGATGTATATTATAAAAAGATATGGACAAGGCTCAAGGAAGGACAACGCAGTATAGACTGAACAATGTAGAACACTGGAGTGGGTAGCCATTCATTTCTCCAGGGGATCTCCCCAACTCAGGGATCGAACCCGCATCTCTTGTGTCTTCTGCATTGGCAGGTGGATTCTTTACCACTAGCTCCACCTGGGAAGCCCACAACACAGTAAAATAGGAATTTTTGCAAGACTAAAATGAAAAAAAAAAGAAAAACCAGAAGGGATCTTGATGGGGTATTGAATCTGTCCTTTTACCTTCCCAAGAATATACCTGTCCCAGACAAACCATAACCTGTCCTATTCAGGCTCAGCAGTGATCATCTCTTCAAATTCTCACCCACCCGCATTTTGGATGTTACCATGGTTGTTTTCCCACAACCCTTCTGAGTTACAGTGAAAGTGAAAGTCACTCAGTCGTGTCCGACTCTTTGAGACCCCGTGGACTTTACAGTCCATGGAATTCTCCAGGCCAGAATACTAGAGTAGGTAGCCTTTCCCTTCTCCAGGGGATCTTCCCAACCCAGGAATTGAACCCAGGTTTCCCACATTGCACACGGATTCTTTACCAGCTGAGCCACAGGGGAAGCCCAAGAATACTGGAATGGGTAGCCTGTCCCTTCTCCAGCGGATCTTCCCGACCCAGGAATTGAATCAGGGTCTCCTGCATTGCAGGTGGATTCTTTACCAACTGAGCTAAGAGGGAAGCCCCTCTGAGTTACAGAGTTCACAAGTAGATCTATAAATGCCCTGGCAATAATTTGGTTCCAGGCTTGGAACTACCTGCTGCTGCTAAGTCGCTTCAGTCACGTCCGACTCTGTGCGACCCCATAGACGGCAGCCCACCAGGTTCCCCCGTCACTGGGATTCTCAAGGCAAGAATACTGGAGTGGGTTGCCATTTCCTTCTCCAATGCGTGAAAGTGAAAAGTGAAAGTGAATTCGCTCAGTTGTGTCCAACTCTGTGTGACCCCATAGACGGCAGCCCACCAGGCTCCCCTGTCCCTGGGATTCTCCAGACAAGAACACTGGAGTGGGTTGCCATTGCCTTCTCCGTGGAACTACCTAGCTTTGGTCAAATTACTTAACTTTTTGAAATGCCGGTTTCTTTATCCGAAAAATAGGAAAATAAGGCATACCCCAGGGTCTTTTCAAGGATGGAATAACAGTCTCTTAGGCATGTAGCATCGTACCTAACACATAGGAAAGGCTAGGTGATAGCTGAGTTTGAACACCAGGCAGTCGGGACCCAGGGCTCATGTCCACGTTCATGATCCCTGTCCTAAGCTGCCACATATATTTGCATATTCTGAAGTTTCTTTCTGAAAAGTATCATACCATATTTTACCCTGCTTATTTCCAATAGTTTTCTGGCCAAAGCCATTCTTCATTAGCAGCCCAATTCCAAGGGTCTACTGCTCTTTCTAATATGTCATCTATTGAAAACTGGAGATTCAGATTTTGTATTCTATTCCACTAAAGAACAAAAATGTTAATTCAAACCCAGATGGCTAAGGCACACGTCTGTAGAGTTCTGTTTCTTACATCCCCTAAGATGCACATGTTGTTAATTAAAATCTCCTCAAGTATATTCTCTCAAATATAAGACACCTGCATAAACTATATTGTATTTATACCATTTTTGGCATATGTGCATTTTTTATTGGCAGACATCACAAACATGATGTTACAGAGGGTAGATTTTATTTCCCCAATTTACCTAATGATTATCATCTTAAACAAAATCAAGAGACTCATTAGTATCCATATAGATTACATATACCATCTATCAGGAAAAAAAAATTACTTCTAAGGCTTGGAGTTTGTAAATTCTGGGCAGACCTAGTGCTGTGAATTTCGATATGGGACACTGGGAAAGTCATTTAAATCAACGGACTGAAGGTCACTGGCTACATACACCATAGCACTTACGGGATTCAAGCGCAAAAGACACACTATTAAATATGAGCCAGGAAGAAACTCTTCTCTCTCACCCTTAAATTAACCCTCAAACTAACAGACAAATGTAAACGTCCAAATGGAAAAAATAGTCTCCTTAATGGAATAATTAAACAGGACAGTTTTCCAACCACCATAAAACATATTGATTAAGGTTCAAGTAAGGTGACACGAAACCAATTATTTTTTAGCACTTGTAACAAAGTAATTTGAATGTCAAAACACTTCCAGAACGGAGAGGGGCAGGATGATTACAGGAATAAATATTGAGGCCTCACATATATTCACACGTGCACAAGAAAGGACTCCGAGGGTTCCTTGTATTTCTCTTCACATAAATATTATCAAAGGAGAATCCTAGGTGCTAAACTTTAGAAGAATTTTTTTAATAAAAAGTTACTTTCATCTGCATCATTTTGTTCAGACATTTGACCTTCAATTTAATTTAGAAATTGACTCTGTATATAACCTGATTTAGTAGAAGGGTAACATTTTAACTGGTCCATAGATATTGGGCATATATCATCGCTGGAAATGTGAAACGTGATGCTGAGAATGTCTTTTAACAAGCAGCAGCTGATTTGGCAAAGATCATCTCTAGAACCAAGATATAAAGTGTTAAGTTACTGAACTGACTGATATCAGAAATTTGGTTCATGTTATAAGTGCTGATGCATTTGGCATAGTTATTAAACATAATATGCATTCAGTATATTATTAAACAGTTTAGACTTGTAAAAATGTGTCCTAATACATCAACTATAAAATGGATTAACATATAACTATAATAGGAATAGTCTGTGTCAAGGAACACGTCATTGGTATAAATCAAAAGAATTCTCAGACGTAATCTCATCTTTCTAGTTGAGATCAGGCTTCTTATAACAGTTACCTAACGCTGAATAGAGAATTATCTCTAAAATGCAGTGGCTTCACACAGCAAACATTAATTATCTCACAGTTAGTGTGGGTGAAGAATGTGAGCGCGGCTTAAGTTAGCTGGGTGGTTCTGACTCAGAGCCCAGGTTGTAGTCATCGGAGGCTGGCTGAGGAGTATCTGCTCCCGAGGGGGTTCATTCACACATCCGATGTAAGAGGTCTTGGTTCCTGGCCCCACGGGCCTCTGTATAAACTGCGGACGGACCTCATGACACAGCAGATGACTTCTCTCAGGGCAAGACATCATCCAGAGAGAGAGGGGTAAGCAAGATACCTACTTATCACTTGGTCTCACTTCTACCATGTTCTGTTCATTAAAGGGGAGCTACTCAGTCTAGAACACACTCAAGGAGAAGGGAATTCAGCTCTACTTTTGGAAGGAGGACTGTTAAGAGTTGTGGACATATTAGCACATGCAACAGTAAGATGCTGTGCCCAAAGTATATGCAGAATTAGTAGGCAGAGATGAAGAAGAGCATTTCTGGAAAAGGGAAGGGCAGAAGTGAATATTTAAAGATAGAAAATGGCAGATGTCAAAGCTACAGGGGCAGATGCTGGATGCAGTCGGTGCTTCTGTAGCAAAGGTACAGGGGTTTGTCATCAGAAAAGGATGATGTGTCCTTCTGGCAAGTGACTGCAAGGATACTGGAGAAAGCAGAATTGTTAGGTAGCAAGATGAGTTAGAGGGACTATTGTGATTAACCATGGAAAGTTGAGAGCAGAACTTGGGCGGTAGCAACAGAGAGAATCAGGAGGGAGACGTGGCAGAGGTCCAAACCTCAGGGCCTGATGGCAAAACTGGAGGTGTGAGGTGAGAGAAGGATGAGTCATATGTGATTCCAAGGTGGCCTTGGTATCAGAGAAAGCGATGATGCCTTTCACAGAGAGAGGAGACAGGAGAAAACGTCTAGTGAACTTCATAAACTCTTTTGGACACAACTGCATTTGAAAGCCCAATGAGCCCTGTAGGTAAAGATATGGGATGGTCAAAAAAAGTTAAAGGGCGGCATTGAGAAGTCAGTCCACACCAGAGCTGCAAAGAGGAGGAGGTGTGGACGTGGGAAGGTGCACCAGGGGGTAACGTGCAGAGAGAACAGACCCAGGGATTAAAACCTTTTAAGCATCCCTTTGCAGGAGATGGAAAGAGAGCTACAAACGGACAGGAAGAGACAGAACGAAGAGAGAGAAACGTCAGAGTAAACAATGGTAAGAGATGAAAGGCGACCAATGCTTGCAGAGAAGCTGAGGAGGCTGCGGTTTGCTAAAACGTGGCTGGCGTGTCTTAACCACGGGAAACACAGTGGACTCTGAGGCACCGGGTTAGGAAGGAATGGAACAGAGACCCAGACTGCCGAGCTGAGAGGAAGGAGAATAAAGAAACAGAGACACTTGATGGTCTACTCCCTAAGGAAGTATAATGATTCAAAAAGAGGGAAAGAATGGTAACGGTACGGAGGCAAGCACCTCACTCGGGGGGTCATACTGGAAAGCAGAGAGAAATCACCGTAACTGTGAAATAAAGACATAGAAATCCAAGTAATAGCACTGCAGGGGGCAGTTAAGATCACAGATTCTCTTTTTTTTTCCTCTGAAGAAAGCAGATTAGAAGAGATGACAGCGTACATTAGATTTTGCCGGGAAAAGCTAGCAGTTGAAAGGGATTCACTTGGAAAGTGCTCACATCAAGGATTGATCAAGGGAAGCAGTTCTTAGAGATTAAGGAGTAAAGACGTTCAATACAGTTTCACACGCTAAGCCCCACTCAAGAAATTCTACAAACCGAATGCTGGAGTAAGTGTGGAGAAAAGGGAACCCTCACGCACTGTTGGTAGGAGTGTAAACTGATTCAGCCACCATGGAGAAGAGTGTGGAGGTTCCTTAAGAAACTAAACACATAACTACCACATTATCCAGCAATCCCGCTCTTAGGCATATACCCAGAAAATGCCATAATTCAGAAAGATACATGCTCCTCAACATTCACTGCAGCACTATTTACAGCAGCCAGGACAAGGAAGCAACTTCAGCATCCATCAACAGAAGAAGGGATAAAGATGTGGTGCATATATCCAACGGAATATTACTCAGTCCGTAAACAAAGAAAGATATTGGGCCATTTGCAGAGACGTGGGTGGACTGAGAGAGTACCGTACGGACTGAAGTAAGTCATAAAGAGAAAACCAAATATCATATATGAACGGGTATATGTATAATCTAGAAAGATGGTACAGATGACCTTATTTGCAAAGGAGAAATAGAGACACAGATGCAGAGAACAAATATATGGATACCCAAGGGAAGGGGGAGTGGGAGGAGCTGGGAGACTGGGATTGACACATATACACTACTGATAATATATACAGAACAGGTAACAAATGAGAACTTACTGTATAGCTCAGGGAGCTCAGTGCTCTGGGGTGATCTGAATGAGAAGGAAATTCAAAAAGGAGGGAATATATGTATATGTATGGCTGATTCACTTTGCTGTACAATAGAAACTAACACAATATTGTAAAGCAACGATACTCCAATAAAATTAATTTAAAAAATTATCTTGTGACCCCGTCTTTATACGGTGATTGCGTGAGTTGAATATATGGTGACATAGGTTACAGCAATCTGTAAGCGGTTTCTTTGGCAGTAACTAGCTAGGAAACTGAAAACAGAGACTTTTTCCACTGCTGGGGTTGAGGGGAGAATTTCACATGTGTAATCAGTGAGTGCATTCCTTGGGTCACATTTCCTGAAGTGTTATTTTAAAATGATTGTTTGGGCTCTCAATTTATTTGGTCTTACCATTAAAAATAAAACAGTGTGGACACACACGTTAATGTGAAACTAAGCTCTGGGAAACCTGTGACTCTGAGCTCCAGGGATTCTGCTACTGTGAAACTATGAAAATAAATCCTGAAAGCTCTGATGACTGAATCAGAACAGGTCTACTGTTACAAGCACATTAAAAGGCAGCTGACGCGACAACCTTTTATTATAGAGGCAAGTTGCATGGTTTTCCAAAATGGGTTGTTAACAGAAATAAACTATTTGAAATTTAACTTAGAAAGAGAAAAAGGCCTGGTGTGCTTGGCTCAGTGAGTACATTTATTGTTTGAACGTGGCAGATGTTTTCTGAAAAAGGATGAAACGAACATACATTTGAAAAAATTAACACTACATTTTCCCAAATGTTATGCTTTCTATACTATAACTTTTGATGAATATAATGCTATAAAATCACTGTATTTGTTTTCACTTGGGGCAGTTCTTTCCTTTTGATACTCCGAATAGATTCTGGCATTATATATTTTTGTTTAAAAAAGTTTAGGTAGCTCCCTGGTGGATCAGTAGTTAGGACTCTGCACTTTCACTGTTGTGGCCCCAACTTCAATCCCTGGTCAGGGAACTAAGAACCCACAAGTTGTGCAGCACAGCCAAAATCAAAAACAGTAAAAAAGAGAAGATTTTAAAAGATTAAGTTTAACAGAAATGGTTAAAACATTAAAGTTATATGTATAAAGTGTATATGTAAACATCACTATTAAATAATATATTGCTATGCATGATATTTATAATGTTTATAAAGCCATTTTAAACAGATACAGAGGTTTATTTTAAGGCTTTAAACCTAAGAGCGCTTAAATTCTATTAAATTTCCCATAGAGTTAAACAGCTTAAGCAATATGCTTTAAGAGTTTAAACATGAAGAAATGAAAAGTATGCACATATAAAACACATGTAAACATGAACATCTATCCTTGCACAGACAGAACACCTATACATAAACTTATTTTCACTTGTATACTGTTTTAAGTAGTATTTTAAACACAAGACTGCATCATTTGTAGCTTAAATAGATGATGGTTGAAATAATGAGCTTGGTGATGTGTACTGCGTGGAAAAATGTTGCAAAGTAAGCCATGCAGAGAAAAAATAAAATACAGGGTTGGTTTCTGTCCATAAACATATTGGAAATTCTTAAAATAAGAGTAAAATAAAAAGTCTTTAACTGATTCACTGAATGAGTAATAGCTATATTTAATACCAGACAAATTTTAAACAACTTCTCAAAACTTTAAAATAGTGATACCTTTACCCTTTAGTTTTATTTTTAACTCTATAAATATATATCTAAGATATGTATAAATGTTTTTCTTAAATTCACATACAGACAGACTTTGCGATATTTAATCATACCAATTCATTCTAAATTAAGTGAAAGGCAGTCCTCTGATAGCTTGTGCTAGATCAAACTTCTTACTGGAGACAGTAAGGGCTGAAAAACAAAAATAAAGGTAGCCAGGATTTGTGGAGCCAAAATCAGAGATAAAGAAGAAACAAGAGTAAGTGAACGTTTCCTGCCACTTTTCACCTAACATTTTTTTCGTGTTTGCCGATTCAAATTGGCACTAAAGGGCACTAAAGGCTGTGGTGAAGAGCTTTTAGCAATTTCAGAGTGATGAAGAAAGCAAAAACAGGATTTGAACACCACCAATGCAAAAAGGACTTTAAGACACCAGATAGCAGAGAAAAGAGAATCACAACAAAGTGAACTCAAGATTCCATGCAGTTATTGCCCTAAAGACACTCCCGAAATCTTAGACTGCTCACTGAGTAAAGGGAGGAGAAAACAGAGAGAGGAAAGTTGGTAAGAGGGTGAAGAGTTTAAGAAAGCTTTTGACAATCAGATTATGAAGATAAAAATTGGAGTTGAGATTCTTCCAAGAAAAAGAGGCTCCTGTAAATACCTCCAGTGAAATCCCAGAGAAGTTACTCTAGAAGTAAATGAAAACTGGGTACAGTCCACTGTTTGTAAGACTAAATATCATCCTCACACCTCTGTCTCTATGGAATCGGTTGATTTACTCTTACTTCAGCTGTCAGCTTAAAGAAAACTGCTGCTGCTAAGTCGCTTCAGTTGTGTCCGACTCTGTGCGACCCCATAGACGGCAGCCCACCAGGCTCCCCCGTCCCCGGGATTCTCCAGGCAAGAACACTGGAGTGGGTTGCCATTTCCTTCTCCAATGCATGAAAGGGAAAAGTGGAGGTGAAGTGGCTCAGTCGTGTCCGACTCTGTGCAACCCATGGACTGCAGCCTGCCAGGCTCCTCCGTCCATGGGCTTTTCCAGGCAAGAGTACTGGGGTGGGTTGCCATTGCCTTCTCCTAAAGAAAACTAAATCCTCTTTAATGGAGATTACTTCTGCATCTTTTCATACTAAATAGTCAGCATTAAATCAAAAAAATTCCAAGGAGGTGAAGGGACACAAACAAAGGACCAAAAACACCAAGAGGAAAAAACAAAACACAGATAACAGAAATAGATTTATAGGTGATCCAGACTGCTGGTGTTATCAGAAACAGACTTTGAAATAACTAATTGAGGCATTAAAGAATTATATGGGAGATGTGGGTTCAATCCCTGGGTCAGGAAGATCCTCTGGAGAAGGAAAAGGCAACCCACTCCAGTATGCTTGCCTGGGAAATCCCATGGACAGAGGAGCCTGGTGGGCTATAGTCCATAGGGTCACAAAGAGCCAGACACGACTGAGAGACTAAACAACAACAATAATTATATGTGTGAAAAATACCAATACCAAAATTAAAAATTCAACAGTTGAGTTTAATAATAAACAATCCTCAAAGAAAGGATTAGTGACTTTAAAGATACCTACAGAGAAAACATCCAGAATGAAATACAGAGACATAAAATAATGGAAAACACAAAAATGAATATGAAATATATACGGGTTATTTTTAAAAATAAGCAAAAATTTAAAAAACAAACAAATTAATATCAGCAATTAGAATTCCTGGGACGGGAACAGAAATAGGAGAGAGAGTCAATGTTTGAACAGATGCTAGCTGAGATATTTCCTAAAAAGCAGAAAGACACGATACAGATTAGAGAAGCTCTACTAAGAAAAAAATGTAAAAATAAGTACCCAGTGAGATCACATTAAAGCTACAGAAATGAAAATAGTCTTAAAAGCAGACATGGAAAAAATATATTATCTCTAAATAAGCAACAATAAGTCAGCTGACTTTACAAATATAGTGATATTTTATTTAAAAAAATTTCACTGAAAGTACTGTTTATATTTCATGTTATATTCAACATTGTAAAAGAAGCCCTAGCCATGTAGCAAGGTACTCAAAAAATATAAAAGTTGTATGGATGGAAAAAGGGAAAATAAAACTAGCATTAGTTACAGATATGATGATATACCTAGAAAATCCAAATAGTCTATATAAAAACTATTGGAATTACTAAGTGAATTTATCAAGTCATTGAATCCAAAGTTAAAGTACAAAAAATGCACGTATTTCTATACATTAGCAAAGGAAAAATTAGAACAAAATGTTCAAAATATCATTTTGAATATGATCAAAAAGTAACAATGGCTAATAAAGCAAATGATGTGTAATACCTATATACAGAAACCTACAAAATCTCATTGAAAGAATGTATTTATAACTAAATGGAGGAATATACCTCGCTCATGAATTAGAAGATTCAGTATTGTGAATTTTAATTCTGTTCAAGTAGTATGTAGATACAATATAATCCCAATCGAAAGCTCAGATTTTTCTTTTGAAATTGATAAAAGGATTCTAAAATTCCTACAGGGAAGCCAAGGATTTAGAATAACTAAGGCGATATTGAAGAAAAACAAAACTAGAGAACGTAATGGTACCAGATAGAGACACTTACTATAAAGGTATAAAAACTAAAACACTGTAGTCTTGGACCAAGTTAGGAATAGATCCATGGAACAGAATACCGCAAAAAGTGTACTAATGTCTGACGGACAGTAGTGGCACTGCAGTTACACATGGAAGGGATGATAAATGCGGCTAGGTCAACTTGGTACTATTTCTACAAAACCTAAAATGAACCCTGACTTCATGACACATATGAATCTCTACCAGAAGGATTTGTAAACCCAAAGCTGCTTGTGGGCGTGCTCAACTGTGTCCGATTCTTTGCAACCCCATGGATCAAAAGCCACTGAACATATTCTCAAGACATGTATGTGACAAAGAATTCACGCATACATGAGTGCCCAGTCACTCAGTCGTGTCCAACTCTGTGATTCCCTGGACTGTAGCCTGTCATGCTCTTCTGTCCATGGGATTCTCCAGGCAAGGAAATGGAGTGGGTTTCCATTTCTACTCTGGGGATCTTCCCAACCCAGGGATCAAACCTGCATCTCCTGCATTGGGAGGCGGATTCTTTACCACTGAGCTACCTGGGGAGCCCCAGAGAATTCACAGACAGTGTAAAAGATTCTTAGCAATCAATTTTAAACAAACAAATACCTAGCTTTAAAAACACCAAGAAGAAAACAATGGGTGAAGAACCCTGAGCCCCATGATAGAATGGAGAACACAGCTCATCTAAAATCCAAAGGACAAGTATAAATGTGACAATATCATAGGGCAACTGACTAATCCAAGTCTGGTGAGGGAATTGATCAGAGCTCAACTCAGCAAGTAAACCTGAACAAGGATTTTAAAAGATGAATGGGAGGCAAAGAATAAGCAAAGGGATGCTCCACAGAGGAGAAAAATCATGTAGAAAATTAGGACACAATCTCCTGCCATGGAAAGCCTGCAGAATGGCAGTGCAGTAACACTGGAGAGTCAGGTGATGGGAGGGAAGAGGAAGGAGATAAAGGGCAAAGGCGAGGAGGAGCCACCTTCAACAGGAGGGGCCTCGTATGTGCCATGTTTGTCCACCTGGACTCTATCGGGTAGATCGTCAGGACCCAGATGTAATAAGAACTGCGCAAAAGTGTGCTGAGAATTCAGTGGTTTGCCCCGTGCCAACAGGCAAGGACTATTAGATGCTCTGTTTGAGTTCAAGTTCCAGCCTCACCTTTCCTACTTCAAATCCTAGTAAAAAGTTATTAATGTCTTTGCTCTTCACCCATGAAAGGACGCAACAGAGGTACCTATCTGAGAGAGCTGCTGTGGATATAAGTGCTAATACATATAAAGAGCTTACCACCCTGCCTGGCACGAACCAGTCAATAAATGCTAGAGAGTATTAATGTCATGAACAAATTTAGTGCTCCTTCCCAGTGGAGAAGCAACTCGGGATGTAAGAGTTTGGGAATGGAATCAAGACACCTGAAGACAATCTGTCCTGAGGGTTACAAATCGGCTGGGTGACTTTGAACTTTCGGGCTTGTTCAAATTTCCAACTGTGCATAGTAAAAAGGCTACATGGTCACTGGGTTCATATTCTTTTCTTTCTTTTTAAGTAACCATTCTTGAATTTCAAGCGGCTTGATTATGACTGCGTACTGTGACACGGACACTGATTGTTTTCCAAGATTATGGATTTTCCAGTAGCACATATCGGATTGGTATTTAGCCAAATGGCAATGTTTTTGCATTTTCACATTTATTTACTTGCTTAAAATATTCATTTGACATATGAGGGGGAAATTGATAGGTGATGATTAATAAGACACTAATACAGCCTGAAACAAAGTTTAGAAAGAAAACCTACACTTAGTGATTCTTCTGCTTTTAAAGCTTCGAGAGTGCGTATTGAGTAGCTAATAATTACACAAAGGTGGTTATGAGGCTTTCTTCATTTCTAAAGGAATGTTACTGGGATCCTCGTCATATCAGCACTGATGTACAGAGGAGGAGGAGGGGGGTGGGGACGGATCTAGACAGAAGGACCCGCCCTGCCTACAGCAGAGGCTGCCCTGGTGAGAAACAGGACATTATCACTGATATTATTTACAACTGCCAGTGCACAGTGTCATAAAAAAGCAGACTGTCTTTTAGTCAGTCTTACTATTGTTTTCAAATTCCCAAGAGGCAATGAACTTCCTTATTACCTGCACCCAGGCACCCTTCACTGCCCCCGTTCTATGCCACTGCTTATCAGCACAGGAAAGCAAGTATTTTATTATGGGAAAAGTCCTAAGTGGAAAAAGCAGGAGGCAAATTGTTATATATAATTTCAAGTATGATCTCAAGTATATCACATGTGAACATTCTATGTCAGAGATGTGATATTGGGTGTTCAGAGATTTACACACACATAAAATACACACTTGGGTGCACATGTACTTTTCTGTCCATCTATTTATATCTTAGAGGGAAGAAAATACCTACATTTTATTTTCTTAACTCTTTCTTGTATTTTCCCCATATTTTCTATAAGGAATGTGTATACTCTGATAATAAGAAAAAAATAAACCTTTATTCTATGTATTTGTTGAACTAGAAATCCTTATTTGCCAATAAATATTTTGGCAAAACATTTTTCTACTTTGAAACTGTAAGAAGTATCTCTATAACACTCTGATACACAGAGTAAAAAAGGTGGGAAAAAATCCAGACCCTTTGTAACACATAGGTCACTCACATAATGGCCAACACCCTCAAGCTCTTATCTATAAATTTCCCATAAATCTTTTAGCACATCCCCCAAATGCTAGACTCTAAACCACTTGAAGGGTTTCTTTTTCCACTTGTATGGCCTAGTAGAGTGGCTTGAACTTAACAAAGATTT
Organism: Okapia johnstoni; assembly: GCA_024291935.2. Taxonomy (NCBI): domain Eukaryota; kingdom Metazoa; phylum Chordata; class Mammalia; order Artiodactyla; family Giraffidae; genus Okapia; species Okapia johnstoni. The sequence goes on along the minus strand of JAGTYA010000027.1, from coordinate 863,649 downwards.
AATAAATATATATAAACTATATATAATATAGTATATAGTTGTAACTTTTATTCAGAAATAAATTTTATTGACTTTAAATCAAATGGTTAGGACATGTAAAAATAACTCCCCCAAATTGCCTTCCTTAAGATACTGAATTAAGTAGTTATAGCATTCTACTCCTGCATGAAGTTGAAGGTATAATATATTCTCATTTCAAGAAGACATCTTCAGCTCTGAGCCATTATCAGCCTCTTGGTGAGCTTTATACCAACATCTGTTACAACCTACTTATATTTCCCTCTACATTTTAACTAACCAAGAAAATGTTACTATGTCCAAGACCAGATGTGATGGTATCACTCAGAAACTATCCATACTCACAAAGCCAGACTGAAGGCCCTTCACTTTGATCTCAACACCCCCTGCCGTCCTTTTTCCAGCCCCACTCTGCTCCCTCCACATTCCCTGTTGTCGAAATGCCAAGCTCTCCAGGATACATCTCCTACTCCTCAACACATATGAGCCACAGGGATCTCTCAAGAAAGTGAGGTCCCAACAAAAACCTTCCCAGTTGTTGTCTTTCCTTCACCATATCAGCATGTGGGGTTGCTGAACACTTGCCTTTGGGAAGCTCTGCTTCTCTGCGGGTTTTGTAACCTCCTGCCTTATCAGGCCTTGGGTCATCATGCAGCCAGTCTGCTTATCTCACACGCTCTATTTACCTACTTATTTGTATCTCAGGCTTATCCGGCTATGCCCCAGTCCATCCCTCAACAATGACCTCAGGACCAGGACTGTCTCCAAGTCCAGTCACTGTGGGTAGAGATTATAATCTGAACCCTAGTCACTATTTAGACAGTGGTGGTTGTAGTCACCAGTCAGCTATCTCAGGGCAGTGGTGAAAATGATAACTTAAAGGGCTCTGTGACTTGGTCTCTGCCTGCATCTTGATTCGAACATGGTGATGACTCTGACTTCAAGGACAATGTCATCATCATCCCAAATGCTCAGATCAAAAATGTTGGAGTAATCTTATATTTTCAACTTATTTCATACCTTGTATCGTACTGCCTTCAGAATATACCCAGAATCTGATCATCACTGCTACCATCATGGCAATCTAAGACAAGATAATCTCACTCTTGAATTACTGTAATAGCCTCTGCTAAGTTTATTCTTGGGTTCCTTCCCAGATGACGCCAGTAGTAAAGAACCCGTCTGCCAATGCAAGAGACATAAGAGATATGGGTTCAATCTGTGGGTCGGGAAGATCTCCTGGTGGATGATATGGCAACCCACTCCAGTATTCTTGCCTGGAGAATCCCATGGACAGAGAGGAGTCTGGAGGGTTACATTCCATGGAGTCACAAAGAGTCAGACAGTTCAGTTCAGTTCAGTCTCTCAGTCATGTCCAACTCTTTGTGACCCCATGGAATGCAGCACGCCAGGCCTCCCTGCCATCACCAACTCCCGGAGTTTACTCAAACTCCTGTCCATTGAGTTGGTAATGCCATCCAACCATCTCATCCTCTGTCATCCCCTTCTCCTTCCACCTTCAGTCTTTCCCAGCATTAGGGTCTTTTCACATCAGTCAGTTGTTCACATCAGGTGGCCAAAGTATTGAAGTTTCAGCTTCAGCATCAGTCCTTCCAATGAATATTCAGCACTGATTTCTTTTAGGATGAACTGGCTGGATCTCCTTGCTGTCCAAGGGACTCTCAAGAGTCTTCTCCAACATCACAGTTCAAAAGCATCAATTCTTTGGTGCTCAGCTTTCTTTGTAGTCCAACTTTCACATCCATACATACATGACTACTGGAAAAACCACAACTTTGACTAGATGGACCTTTGTTGGCAAGGTAATGTCTCTGCTTTTTAATATGCTGTCTATGTTTATCATAACTTTCCTTCAAAGGAGCAAGTGTCTTTTAATTTCATGGCTGCAGTTACCATCTGCAGTGATTTTGGAGCCCAAGAAAATAAAGTCTGTCACTGTTTCCATTGTTTCACCATCTATTTGTCATGAAGTGATGGGACCGGATACCATGATATTAGTTTTCTGAACGTTGAGCTTTAAGCCAACTTTTTCACTCTCTTCTTTCATTTTCATTAAGAAGCTCTTTAGTTCTTCGCTTTCTGCCATAAGGGTGGTGTCATCTGCATATCTGAGATTATTGATATTTCTCCCGGCAATCTTGATTCCAGCTTGTGCTTCATCCAGCCCAGCGTTTCTCATGATGTACTCTGCATATAAGTTAAATAAGCAAGGTGACAATATACAGCCTTGATGTACTCCTTTTCCTATTTGGAACCAGTCTGTTGTTTCATGTCCAGTTCTAACTGTTGCTTCCTGACCTGCATACAGGTTTCTCAGAAGGCAGGTCACGTGGTCTGGTATTCCCATCTCTTTCAGAATTTTCCACAGTCTGTTGTGATCCACACAGTCAAAGGCTTTGGCATAGTCAATAAGGCAGAAGTAGATGTTTTTCTGGAACTCTCTTGCTTTTTCGATGATCTAGCGGATGTTGGCAATTTGATCTCTGGTTCCTCTGCCTTTTCTAAAACCAGCTTGAACATCTGGAAGTTCACGGTTCACGTACTATTGAATCCCGGCTTGGAGACTTTTGAGCATTACTTTGTTAGCGTGTGAGATGAGTCAGACACGACTGGAGAAAATAAGCAAGCTTATTCTTGAGCCCCTATAGTGAATTTTCAATACTGCACCCAGATGTATCCTTTTAAAATACAGAATATTTCAAATTGACCATGTCTCTCTTTTGCCCCAAATTCTCCCGTGGCTCCCCATTTTACATGGAGCATAAGCCAAGGTCCATGTAATGGTCCATGAGGACTTCATGGTACTTCTCTGAACTCCCTTTGGTTCAGAGAGAACCATCTCCCTTTGGTTTCTTGGGTCCAGGAACTGGCATCCACACTATTCCTCTAATACACAAGAAGACATGTCCTTGCCCTCAAGCTTACCCTATGTCCAGTTTGCTCTGCCCACAAGTAGATGCAGGGCCCATTCCTTCCTTCCCAAATCTTGCCTCCTTCATCACCTTGTTGATGAAGCCTCTTCTGAGACTCCAGTTTGAAATCTTAAACTGCCCTTGGCCACCACTCAATGCTCCCTGAGTGTTCTCCATATTTGTGTTCTGTTTTCCTCCATAGCACTCCACATTTATTGTGTTATTATCTAAATCTCCCTATCTGTCCATAAGCTCCATTCAAAGACAGTGTTTCTTTGGGGTTTTATTCCCTTATGTATCCTCAGAATTTAGAACTGTACTTGACATGCAATTTACATTAAATGAATATTTGCTGAATGAGTGAGCGACCTGCTATACTGATCACCTGTTAAGGCTAGCCGAAGGCTGGCTGATCCAGTCATAGCTGAATGCAACAGAAGCCAAAGGACGATTTCATTGATTACTTCTTCCAAGGTCTCCTTTATGTGAAACCCAGAGAATTTGTTTCTTTCCCATGTGTCCTAATACAGTCTGGATCCTAGGTGCTACGCCACATCCACGTACCACAGTCCTCTGTCGGTTCCAGTCGGTCACTTCTGACGTCTAACAGCAAACCCCACAGTGGCCTTGTGCCTGGATCATTTAGAAATCAGCACTCCCACATGGCCACCAACCAGTATCCATGCCTGACCCTCTCTCCAGGTTTTCTAAAACCTCCATTTGGGAGTACGCAGCCATTCATAGTTTCCGATTATGATCCTTTTGGATCATTACCACTGACTGCATCATGCCTATTACCAGAAAGCAGATTATTCACCATTAAAATACGGATCATAAAAGCACCTATTTCAAGGGGGGGGGGGGGGTGGGGTGTGTGTGTGAAGGTCAATTTAAAGTAGTGCATGTAAACTGCTGAACAGTACATGACACATAAGTGTTCAACAAATATTACATGTTATTGTCACTAGATTTCACAACATAAATCCTTTCCTCAAAGTCAGTTGCTAGTTCCAGTCCTGATAGTAAAAGCCAACCAATGTTTTTCAAGAAATTTGAAGAGTGCTTAGTTAAACGATATGAAAAATTGATATAAAGTATATGTCTCATGATGAATCTGTGGCAACTACAGGAAAATAGGCAAAAATCCTTGAACTACAAAACATCAATCTGATGCGATAACCTCCCTCACCTCAAAAAGACATTTAAAGCAACCCCCCATTACATTTCACATCTCATTAAGAGGACAGATAAGCAACAGAAAGTTATGTCCCTTTATTCTCATGGAAGTTAGCATTTGATAAGATACTTCAATCTGACCTGAGGTCCTAAGTTTATCACCCCAATCAGCTGCAAACTACAATTTATTTATGTCATTAAAAAAATAATTTTGCTTGTTTATTTATGTTTGGCTGTGCTGGGTCTTCCTTGCTGCATGGGCTTTTTTCTAAGTTGCAGCCACAGAGGCTGTTCCCTAGCTTCAGAGCATGAGCTTCTCACTGCAGTGGCCTCTCTTCGTGTGGAGCATGTGCTTCAGTAGTTGCGGCTCTGGGTTTGAGAGCACAGCGCCAGCAGCTGTGATGCACAGGCTTAGGGACTCCACGCATGTGGGGCCTGCCCAGACCACCAGATACTGAACTGTATCTTTTGCACTGGCAGGCAGATTCTTCACCGCTTAGCCACCAGGGAAGCCTCTATTTGCATCACTTTAAACAATTAGGTGTGCCATTCCAAAAACTACTACAAGTGTGGTATCAGAAAAATATTACACACTTCAGTAAGTACCTGGGAATAATATAGTTAAACTTTCGCAAGTTTAACAACTGAGGGCAGCAAGTGGTCTTAGAAACATTTCCTTTAATCAAATAAATCATATGCACTCCGAATAATTCAAATTTTAAAACCTTTTTTTCCCAACTAGTAATAGAGATATAGGTTAATATCACCAAGGTAGAGTTTCTGATAAGTTTACTGTCTCCTATAAATGATTTTAAGTATTCTTTTAAAAGTTAAACTCTTTCCCAGATTGTCACTGTCAAATAAAAATGGGTTAAAAATGAAAATCAAGGCTGATTTTTATATTTTACCTGATAAGACATAGCCTGGTGAAACACCTGAAACTCATAAATCACACGTGACTTTAGTATAAAAAACAAGCTGGGGCTCTGATATAACAATTTTATTTGTATTTTTTCATACATTTCAGATTAATTGCTTCCATTAAGCAAAAAAGGAAATAGCCCCTCTGTCTGGAAAGTAAGAGTTTTAAGCTGAGACGACTAATTAGGGTAAGTCTTAAATAATATGTCCTATATTACATTTTTAATTATATCAGAAATATTTAGTAAGTAATAATAGTTCATAAACTCAGGGTTACTTGAACTTTGGACAGTAAATGTCAGCTCTAAAATAAAATTTACAAAAAATTGCCCTTCTTTTTTTATAAATATAAAATCTTTGTATAAAAATCCAAAAAATTATCACTTTTCAAATTAGAGATGAAATGGAATGCCTCTTTTTTTTTCTCTTGGTCTACAACAATGTTCCCCGTCGTCCCCCTTAGCTTTGCACCAAAACTCTGTATCTTTTCATATCTTAGCATGGTTTAGAATTTTTTCATCTATTCTGAACAACTATCCATTAAAGAGGATGCCTTTTCTGCACATTCTGAGTATAAAATTTGTAACATGTAAGCTGTCTTCACAGTAGGTAGTATTTTCAAGTATGCATACTTATGTTGGATCAATATGTCCCCATTTCGAACCTTCTAAGCAATAACTCTTGGAAAACGCCATGCACTTCGCTAATGCACTGTTACATAATCACCACAATACTTCAGAAATGGATTTGAGCCATTTCACCAACAGCTAATAACCTTGGCTGCCATTCCTGGTAAGATGCTGTCCTCTTAAATGCTAGACTTGGTCATGCATTTACTCTCACTTTTAAAAAAGAAAGGCCAAATCACAGTGATGCAAAAACAAAGGCTGATGAAATTTTGACAACATAAAGGTCTGGAAAAATATAGTAAGAGGAAGAAAAGTAGAAGGAGGAGGAAGAGGAGTAGTGGTTGTCATCATCTCAACACCACACGCACCAAACACGGTAAACATGTCAGCCCATCCATCCCACTCTCACCAGGAATCACTGGAGTATTAGCATACCCATTTCACGGATGGGAAAACTAAAGCTCAGAGCAGTTATAGTACAATGTCTAATGCAAACAGTTGTTTGAGTTGGGATTCAACCTGGCTCTAACTGACTCTGTGATTCAGAGCCTTCATGAGATTCCTTGAAGTCTCTTTGAAAAAAAAGCATCATTTGAAATTGCACTATTAAAAGAGGATACAGCATTTTGCCCATAAAAGTTATCAAGTCAATCAAGAAACCCCAAACACTTCTTTGCAGCCAAAGATGGAGAAGCTCTATATAGTCAGCAAAAACATGAGCCACAAGGAGCTGACTGTGGCTCAGATCATGAACTCCTTATTGCCAAATTCAGACTTAAATTGAAGAAAGTAGGGAAAACCACTAGTCCATTCAGGTATGACCTAAATCAAATTCCTTACGATTATACAGTGGAAGTGAGAAATAGATTTAAGGGACTAGATCTGATAGACAGAGTGCCTGATGAACTATGGACAGAGGTTCGTGAAATTGTACAAGAGTCAGTGATCAAGACGATCCTCAAGAAAAAGAAATGCAAAAAAGCAAAAGGGCTGTCTGAGGAGGCCTTACAAATAGCTGCGAAAAGAGAAGCAAAAAGCAAAGGAGAAAAGGAAAGATATACTCATTTGAATGCAGAGTTCCAAAGAATAGCAAGGAGAAATAAGAAAGCCTTCCTCAGCGATAAATGCAAAGATAAACAGGAAAACAATAGAATGGGAAAGACTGGAGAACTCTTCAAGAAAATTAGAGATACCAAGGGAATATTTCATGCAAAGATGGGCTCAATAAAGCCCATCACCTAACAGAAGCAGAAGATATTAAGAAGAGGTGGCAAGAATACACAGAAGAACTGTACAAAAAAGATCTTCACAACCCAGATAATCACGATGGTGTGATCACTCCCCTAGAGCCAGACATCCTGGAATGTGAAGTCAAGTGGGCCTTACAAAGCATCACTAGGGACAAAGCTAGTGGAGGTGATGGAATTCCAGTTGAATTATTTCAAATCCTAAAAGATGATGCTGTCAATGGACTACACTCAATATGCCAGCAAATTTGGAAAACTCAGCAGTGGCCACAGGACTGGAAAAGGTCAGTTTTCATTCCAACCCCAAAGAAAGGCAATGCCAAAGAATGCTCAAACTACTGCACAATTGCACTCATCTCACACGCTAGTAAAGTAATGCTCAAAATTCTCCAAGCCAGGCTTCAACAATATGTGAACCATACACTTCCAGATGTTCAAGCTGAATTTCGAAAAGGCAGAGGAACCAGAGATAAAATTGCCAACATCCACTGGATCATCAAAAAAGCAAGAAGGTTGTATTTCTGCTTTATTGACTATGCCAAAGCCTTTGACTGTGTGGATCACAATAAACTGGAAAGTTCTGAAAGAGATGGGAATGCCAGACCACCTGACCTGTCTCCTGAGAAATTGGTATGTAGGTCAGGAAGCAGCAGTTAGAATTGGACATGAAACAACAGACTGGTTCCAAATAGGAAAAGGAATATGTCAAGGCTGTATATTGTCACCCTGCTTATTTAACTTATATGCAGAGTACATCATGAGAAACACTGGGCTGGAAGAAGCACAAGTTGGAATCAAGATTGCCAGGAGAAATATCAATAACCTCAGATATGCAGATGACACCACACTACGGTAGAAAGTGAAGAAGAACTAAAGTGCTTCTTGACGAAAGTGAAAGAGGAGAGTGAAAAAGGTGGTTTAAAACTCAACATTCAGAAAACTAAGATCATAGCATCTGGCCCATCATTTCATGGCAAATAGATGGGCAACAGTGGAAACAGTGGCAGACTTTATTTTTTGGGCTCCAAAATCACTGCAGATGGTGACTGCAGCCATAAAATTAAAAGAGGTTTGCTCCTTGGAAGGAAAGATATGACCAACCTAGATAGCTTATTAAAAAGCAGAGACATTACTTTGTCAACAAAGGTCCATCTAGTCAAGGCTATGGTTTTTCCAGTAGTCATGTATGGATGTGAGAGTTGGACGATGAAGAAAGCTGAGCACCGAAGAATTGATGCTTTTGAACTGTGGTGTTGGAGAAGACTCTTGAGAGTCCCTTGGGCTGCAAGGAGATCCATCCAGTCCATCCTAAAGGAGATCAGTCCTGAATATTCATTGGAAGGACTGATGCTGAAGCTGAAGCTCCATTACATTGGCCACCTGATTCAAAGAGTTTACTCAGTTTGAAAAGACCCTGATGCTGGGAAAGATTGAAGGCGGGAGGAAAAGGAGACGACAGAGGATGAGATGGTTGGATGGCGTCACCGACTCAATGGACATGAGTTTGAGTAAACTATGGGAGTTGGTGATGGACAGGAAGCCTGGCATGCTGCAGTCCATGGGGTCACAAAGAGTCAGACACGACTGAGAGACTGAACTGATCTGAACTGAAAGAGCATTTTTTTCCCTCTTTCCTCTCCCTTAAGTAACTGTGTTAAAAATTATATACTTTTATCAGGGTTGTTGGTAGTAGTGGAGGATAGGAGAACAGCACCAGGGTTGGCATAGAAAGAGTATTCCCTTGCAATCACAATGACAGTTAACATGGTAAAGTCAGTGTAATTTAAAAAAGACTTTTATCACAAAATCTACAGACAAGAAATGCTGGAGAGGGTGTGGAGAAAGGAGAACCCTTTTGTATTGTTGGTGGGGATATAACTTGATATAGCCACTATGGAGAATAAGATAGAGGTTCTTTAAAAAACTAAAAATAGAACTATCATATGACCCAGCAATCCCACCACTGGGCATATACCCAGAGAAAATCATAATTCAAAAAGACATGTGTACCCCAGTGAGTGTTCATTGCAGCCCTGTTTACAACAGCCAGGACATCGAAACAACCTAAACGTCCAATGACAGAAGAAAGAGTAAAGAAGATGTAGTGCATATATACAATGGAATATTACTCATTCACAAAAAGGGACAAAACTGAGTCATCTGTAGAGACATGGATGGATCCAGAGACTGTCATACAGAGTGAGCTAAGTCAGAAAAACAACAAGCATTAATGTATATATGTGGAATCTGAAGAAAGAACTGGTATAGATGATCTTATTTATGAAGCAAAACTAGAGACACAGGTATAGAGAATGTATGGACACCAAAGGGGAAGAGGGGATGGGATGAGTTGGAAGATTGGGATTCGTATATATATATACTATTGATACTGTGTATAAAATAGACAACTAATGAGAATCTACCGGATAGCACAGGGAAATCTACTGAATGCTCTGTGATGACCTAAAATGGGAAGGAAATTCAAAGAAGAAGAGATATATGTATACATATAGCTGGTTCACTTTGCTGTACAGTAGAAATTAATACTGATACAACATTGTAAAGCAACTATAACTACTCCAGTAAACATTTTGTAAAAAAGATTCTTAGCAAGATTTCTCTCTCTTTCTCAACACACACACACAGACACACGCACACATTTACACACACATATAATGCATTTACTCAAAGAAAAGCTGTTAAATTAATGTCACAGGATACTACTGTCATTAAATCTGACTAAGCAAAAGCTATTTCCTGGAAGAAACTAATTTGGACTGAAATTTAAAGAATGAAATATTCATGGTGAGTGTTGAAATAGGGAGGGTGCAGAGAAGAAATTCTTAATAAACATTGGAAACATCAGGAGAGAGATAATAAAGGCAGTGATAAACACCTAAATATCACTTAGCTGGGCAGGATATGACTGCAAAGAAATGGCATGAAAGTGACACGCCGTGACACAGTAAATACAGCTCATGTAATGCAGGAGTATAACACGCTGAAATAATTGTGACTCGGTAACTGCTAATAGAGATTTGGATAGGAACATTCGATTTACAGATCCTAAAAGGTTTTGCTTTGTGTCTTTCATTAAATAAGTGAAGATATCTAGAGAGGCACAATGACTTGTTCAATCCATAACTAGTTAGCTATCAAGCCACAAGTACTTTTATTGTACCCATCAAGTCCCAGGAAAAGTCCCCATTATCAGCCACCATTTCACTTTGTGGCAATGGGGCCACCTGGTACTTAAGTTACTGTTGGTATTAAGGATCCTGAGGCCATAACAGACACACAGAAAAACAGGAACGGTGAAAACTGCTTTTGAATTCTTTTTATTCTTTTGATTTTTTTCCATTAAATGACATTTATTTTAAGCACTTTATCTCATTTGCAAACAGAACAGTGAAAACAAATTAAAATTCTTCTCTGAGATCGTTACTGGGTTCAGCTATGCTGATTCCTTGCACTCCTTGTTATGACCTCATAGCTCCATAGTTTCATAATGATTAAGAAAAGAATTTCCATAGACTTCGCTGGTGGTAAAGAAGTGGTTATGAATCCACCTGCCAATCCAGGGGACATGGGTTAGATCTTTGGTTCGGGAAGCATCCACAGTCCATGGGGCAATTAAGTCTGCGCCCCGCAACTACTGAGCCCTGTGCACCCCAGAGCCTGTGATCTGAAACAAGAGAAGTTACTGCAGTGAGAAGGCCACTCAAAGCAACCAGAGAGGAGCCCCGGCTCCCGGTAACCAGAGAAAGCCGGCAAGCAGCAATGAAGACACAGCACAGCCAAAAAGAAAATTAAAGCACAAAAGAATTTCCCTAAGAATTGTGGAAGCAAGAAACTTTATTCTGTCCTCTAAAATAAACATTATTCAAGTACTTCATAGGAAAAAAAAAAAAGATCATCCTCTTTGTACATTTCATCCATCATGACAATTCATTGACAGGTACCAGTAAAGAGAATTTGTCCTCTGAAAATAGTTCAGAAATAAGAAGTTTATTATAATAACTAATAGGCTAGACTCTGAAGGTTTACAAGAGCCTAACTCAGCTGCTGACTCATGAAAAGCAGGCAGAATCTTTCAAAGGCAACATGTTCTGACAAGCTACGATTTCATAATAATATTTCACAGCAACATTTTCTTTTCTCATTTTAACATTTTTCACAGGACCTTGTTCAGTTATGGGCAAGCAGTGCAAAACTGTTTAAAAATGTGGTCAATAACTCTGTCTTCTCTGGAGTATTGGATCCTTCAAAAATCTTTAAATTAACGTTGTGACATAGCAAGAAACTTCCAAAATACTCTCACAACATACATCCCATACATTTATAGCCTATTTGGCCAAAATATGTATTAAATCTGGTAAGAAACAAACACATTCTCCAATGCTTTTGGGAAAATAACAGAAAACCACTAAGTTATCTACTGTGATTTATAGTTAATTTCATCTTACTCAACTTATAAAGTTCAAATAATTCTCTTTCTTTGAATTCAGAATGGATATATGTATGCAAGGTAATATACATACCTTGGGTAAGTATAAAGGTAAAATTCTTCCTTATTTTATGCCACTTGGAATTGATGAAAGAGAAGCAAATCATCATATTATTGTTTTACAGTTTGGACTTTGAGTTCCTTGTTTGCTAATTCAAGTGGGAATTCCCAGCAGACAATGACCAGGCAGAGGATATTACTTTTAAAGGTTTACTAAACAAACAGCTGTCACATTAGAAACAAAAATACATCAGAAGGTCGTGACTAATGTTCAGCGTCCTGTGAGCGCTTGCCTAAGAACTCAAGCTAGCTCCTGAATTTCACTTTGCATCACAGATGTGCAATGCCCCAAAGGAGACTGCCTGGGGTTCAGGCTGATGAACTAATAACTGCAAAGATTAACATAATAAAAATATGAAGCTTCACTGATGCATTTTTCAATTTTCAGTTAACACTGTAGTTCAAAAACATACTGTCTCCCCAAACAGAAATTTGCAAATATTACTACTCGGTATTTGTTATATTACCTATGAAGTGAAAGTTGCTCAGTTGTGTCCAACTCTTTGCAACCCCATGGACTATAGAGTCCATGGAATTCTCCAGGCCAGAATACTGGAGTGGGTAGCCTTGCCCTTCTCCAGGGGATCTTCCCAACCCAGGGATCGAACCCAAGTCTCTAGCATTGAAGGCAGATTCTTCACCAGCTGAGTCACAAGGGAAGCTCTATATTACCTATACAAGGACTTATATATATTGAACTAATATATTGAATTTATATATAAGTTGAACTATGAGAATTTTTAAAACTGGACTATTCTATGCTCTGTAAACAAATTCTACAGTTGTATTTTGTAAAACAGCACAACTCGAGAATATACAGCTGTAGACTTTGTTTACAGAGCATAGAATAGTCCAGTTTTAAAAATTCTCATAGTTCAACTTATTCAGTGAAAGTCTGGATACCTACCATGTGCCTGATTCTACAGCTAATTTTTAATAGAAGAGTGCTTTCTTAATGTAATCCTGCTAAAGGGTTAATACGAGTACAAATTCAGCTTATTTGAGCTTTGAAGATCTAAGGGGGAAAAAATCACCCTACTTTGCAAAGCCTGCATGTGACATTGGCCTTGGAACATTGTGTCTCCTTAATGAGAACTAGAGATTCTTAGTTGCCTGTCTTGCAAACTACCATGTCCCTGTGGGTTTCAAGGAATCTAATACATCTGTACTTCATAAAAGCACGCTTTCCCAAGCATCTCTGTGTCTTATAGACAGGAAAGAAAGCAATGCCAGGTATGTCTGCACCCCAAACTCCTTTTAGGTCTAAATTTTTATACTGCATATTATATATACATAAGTATCCATAGATGTACAGAGTATGTATAGATCCACTGTGTGGATCACAATAAACTGCGGAAAATTCTTAAAGATACAGGAGCACCAGACCAACTTACCTGTCACCTGTGAAACCTGTATACATGTCAAGAAGCAACAGATAGAACCAGACATAGAACAAAGAATTGGTTCAAAACTTGGAAAGGAGTATGTCAAGTCTGTATATTGTCACCTTGCTTATTTAACATACATGCAGAGTACATCATGTGAAATGCTGGGCTGGATGAATCTCAAGCTGGAATCAAGAAGGCCGGGAGAAATATCAACAACCTCAGATATGCAGATAATGCCGCTCTAATGGCAGAAAGTGAAGAGGAACTAAAGAGCCTCCTGATGAAGGTGAAAGAGGGCAGTGAAAAAGCTGGCTTGAAACTCAACATGCAAGACATTAAGATCATGGCATCCAGTCTCAACACTGCATGGCAAACAGATGGGGAAACAATGGAAACAATGAAAGACTTCATTTTGGGGGCTCCAAAATCACTGCAGACAGTGACTACAGCCATGAAATAAAGACATTTGCTCATTGGAAGGGAAGCTATGACCAACCTAGACAGCATATTAAAATGCAGAGACATCATTTTGCCAACAAAAGTCTGAATAGTCAAAGCTATGTTTTTTCCAGTAGTTACATAAGAATGTGAGAATTTGACCATAAAGAAGACTGAACGCTGAATAATTGATGCTTTTGAACTGTGGTGCTGGAGAAGACTCTTGAGAGTCCCCTGGACTGCAAGGAAATCAAACCAGTCAATCCTAAAGGAAATCAACTCTGAACATTCACTGGAAGGACTGTTGCTGAAGCTGAAGCTCCAATACTTAGGCCACCTGATTCAAAGAACTGACTCATTAGAAAAGACCCTGATGCTGGGAAAGATTGAAGGCAAAAGGAGAAGTGGGTGGCAGAGGATGAGATGGTTAAATAGCATCATTGATTGACTCAATGGACATGAATTTGAGCAAACTCCAGGAGAGAGTGGAGGACAGAGGAGCCTGCTGTGCTGCAGTCCATGGGGTCACAAAGAGTCAGACACTACTTAGCAACTGAACAACAACAATAACAAGACAGTATCCATAACCAAGAAATAGACACTTCATAGTTAACAATCTTTTGTTTATATATTTTAAAACTCAATAAACAACTTGGGAAATCTTGTTGTAATTTCCAAAGCACCTATCATGGTGCTGAGAACATAGAAAGATCTCAATAAGCTTTATTATGTTAATTAAAAAATATTTCTACAGTTTTGACGGAGCTCTATGGTAGAATTTCTGAGATTGATAAGCCAATATAAATATTTCACAAAGAGAACAGACACCCTAAAATGCTAAGCACCTCAGAAACTTACTTCAGAATTTTACATTATCAAGCCTGATTATATTACTGTTTTCACACAATTCAGGAAATAAATTAAAAAAATCTATGCTTTATTCAAGGGATAAACAGATTCAAGAGATTAGATCTGATAGAGTGCCTGAAGAACTATGGATGAAAGTTTATAACATTATACAGGAGGCAGTGATCAAAACCATTCTCCCCAAAAAAAATAAATGCAAAAAGGCAAAATGGTTGTCTGAGGAGGCCTTACAAATAGCTGAGAAAAAGAAGAGGAGCAAAAGGCAAAAGAGAAAAAAAAAGATAATACCCATCTGAATGCAGAGTTCCAAAGAATAGCAAGGAAAGATAAGAAAGCCTTCTTAAGTGAACAGTGCAAAGAAACAGAGGAAAGCAACAGAATGGGAAAGACTAGCAATCTCATCAAGAAAATGAGAAACATGAATGGTTCATGCAAAGATGGGAACAATAAAAGACAGAAATGGTATGAATCTAACAGAATCAGAAGAGATTAAGAAGAGGTGGCAAGAATACAAGAACTATACAAAAAGTCTTAATGACCCAGACAACTATAATGGTGTGGTCACTGACCTAGAGTCAGACATCCTGGAGTGTGAAGTCAAGTGGGCCTCAGGAAGCATTATTACAAACAAAGCTAGTGGGAGGTGATGGAATTCCAGTTGAGTTATTTCAAATCCTAAAAAGATGATGCTGTTAAAGTGCTGCACTCAATATGCCAGCAAATTTAGAAAACTCAGCAGCGGCCACAGGACTGGAAATGGTCACTTTTCATTCCAGTCCCAAAGAAGGGCAATGCCAAAGAATGTTCAAACTACCACACAATTGCACTCACCTCACATGCTAGCAAAGTAATGCTCAAAATCCTCCAAGCCAGGCTTCAACAATATGTGAACTGAGAATTTCCAGATGTTCAAGATGGATTTAGGAAAGGCAGAGGAAGCAGAGATCAAATTGCCAACATCTGTTGGAACAAAGAAAAAGCAAGAGAATTCCAGAAAAACATCTACTTCTGTTTCATTGACTACACAAAACCCTTTGACTGTGTGGATCACAACAAACTGTGGAAAATTCTTAAAGAAGGGAAAACAAGACTACCTTCTGAGAAGGGAATACTTTCTCACCTATCTCCTGAGAACCCTGTACGCAGGTCAAGAAGCAACAGTTAGAACCACACATGGAACAATGAACTGGTTCAAAATTGGGAAAGGATTATGTCAAGGCTGTATATTGTCACCCTGCTTATTTAACTTATATGCAGAGTACATCATGTGAAATGCTGGGCTGGATGAATAACAAGCTGGAATCAAGATTGCCAGGAGAAATATCAACAACCTCAGATATGCAGATGATACCACTCTAATGGCAGAAAGTGAAGAGGAACTAAAGAGCCTCTTGATGAAGGTGAAAAGAGGAAATTGAAAAAGCTGGCTTGAAACTCAACATTCAAAAAACTAAGATCATGGCATCTGGTTCCATCACTTCATGACAAATAGATGGGGAAATAATGGAAACAGTAACAGACTTTATTTTCCTGGGCTCCAAAATCACTATGGACGGTGACTGCAGTCATGAAATTAAGTTGCTTGTTCCTCAGAAGAAAAGCTATGACAAACCTAGACAGCGTGCTAAAAAGCAGAGACATCACTTTGTCAATAAAGGTCCATATACTCAAAGCTATGGTTTTTCCAGTAGTCATGAACGATGTGAGAGTTGGACCATAGAGAAACCTGAGCACCAAAGAATGATGCTTTCGAATTGTGGTGCTGGAGAAGACTCTTGAGAGTCCTTTGGACAGCAAGGAGACCAAATCAGTCAATCCTAAAGGAAATGAACCCTGAATATTCATTAGAAAGACTGCAGCTGAAGCCTCAATAATTTTGCCACCTAATGCAAAGAGACAACTCATTGGAAAAGACCCTGATGCTTGGAAAGATTGAGGGCAGGAGAAGTGGGCAACAGAGGATGAGACGATAGGATGGCATCATTGACTCAATGGACACGAGGCTGAGCAAACTCCGGGAGATAGTGAAGGACAGGGAAGCCTGGCACGCTGCAGTCCATGAGGTTGCAGAGAGTCAGACAGCATTGAACGACTGAACAACAACAAAATGCTTTATTTACCACAATAAACTATATCCAGAGCAAGAATTACGGCTCTGTGCAGTTGTGAACAAAGAAAATTTTACCAGATTTACTAACCACATATTTCCTTTCAGAGATTAAGGAAAAGTTAAATGATTTAGATTATGAATGCATCAAATCAACTCATTTCTAGTCCATACACCTTAGATATGATGCATGAAGGTCTCCAGGTGTATGAACATGATAAAGAGAAGGAAATCTTCACCTGCAGCAGGGAACACCTGATCTCAGATACTTGCAACATATGAGAAGTATAGCCTGCCTATATGTTCGTATGTATATTTCCAGAAAGTAACAAGCATGGTAGAGATTCTTATTAACATTCCTATTAACATTATTAACATATGCATCTATTATACCCTGGGTCACGGGCTGCTACCAGTCTGAGGTCTGTTAGGAACTGGGCTGCACAGCAAGAGGTGAGTGGAGGATGAACAAGCGAGGCTTCGTCTGTATCTCCAGCCGCTCCACATCCCTCACTGTACCGTCTGAGCTGTGCCTCCTCTCAGATCAGGGGTGGCATTAGTTCTCAGACGAGCAGGAACCCTGCAGTGAACTACTGGGATCTAGATTGCTCATTCCTTATGAGAATCTAATGCCTGGTTATCTGAGGCAGTGATGCTAGCATTGGAGAGCAGCTGCTACTGTCTCCCATCATCTCCAGATGGGACCGTCCACTTGCAGGAAAACAAGCTCAGGGCTCCCCCTGATTCTGCATTATGATGAGTTGCATGATTATTTCATTATATATGACAATGTGAGAATAACGGAAAAAAAGTGCACAGTAAATGTAATGCACTCAAATCATCCCCAAACCATCCCTCCCATCCCCTCCACCTGGTCCGTGGAAAAATTGTCTTCCACGAACTGGTTCCTGAGGCCGAAACGGTTGGAGACTGCTCTGTTGATACTACTCTGGTGATTTCCCACGCTTCAAATCTTTCATCTAGAGATAGAAATATTACCTTTCTTGCTTCTTTGATCATCTTCCGAATGGTTTCCTTAATCGTAAGCAGTTGTGCTCTTGGTGGATGAAAGAGGAGGTCAATGTGCGTCCCCCCTAAGAGTCCAGGCATTACATATGGCCAGCCTAAGTCAAGATTTGGGGCTTCCACATCAGACTCCACAGGCCAGTAAGTCCCTGAAGATGAGCCATCATCGCAGGAATTATCAGTACCATGTGATGTGCTTTGTGCAACTTTTTGAACATTTTTCAAAATGTAATTAATTTCTTCCTCAGCTAGAAAGTCTGACACTCGTTCCTTGGCAAGAAATTCTTGGTATGCCTCTAACCCATGTTCAATCAGTGTGTCCACGGCCACTCGGTACCACTCCTTGTAGTGAGGTTCAATGTAATTGTCTGATTTACACTCGTCATTCAAGGAGGAAAGCATTGATGTGGACTCCATGCTTGCAAATCTTTGACAAGGGCTCTTTCAAATGTCCATTCATGCAGGAATGAGAGGTATCTGGATGTTTAAAAAGAAGAAAATCAAGATCAGTTAGAATTCAGAAATCAAATGTCTTAAAATCCTTGTCAATTGTTATTTCTACATGTATTCATTTTTACTACCAGCTCAATATGGCATACATTTTATATTCAAAGTGGCATTAATAATACCACAATTCACATAATCCCAATAATTATTATGGTATTATTCACATAATACCATAATCCAAATAAGTTAAACTGATTTCCTTTTACAGATTCCTAGTTGATAAATTCCTTCCCAAGATACCTCTAACTTTAGTTTCTCATCTAAGGAAATATACCTTCCTCCTCTGACATTCTGAAAGCCCATCCTTCTTAACTTTAATCTGGGATTGCACACGGTGTGATTAGAACCAGAATAAAACCAATGCCTGGTCAGCCATTTATATAAATCTTTACCAAGTACCTGTTAAGCATATATCTTGATGAAATATAAAAAGCTCAAAACACTTGCCTTCCAGGAATGTATTAACAAGATGAAGAGGGGAACTATACACACAAAGCTGTTTGTTACCACTTTGAACAAAGACATATACTGCTAAGGGCCAAAATGAGTACTGTCTGTAGTCAATGCTTTCAGAATCAAAGCAAGTAGAGATCAATATGGAATAGAAGAGATACATTATGGATAGCCTAGAGAAGGAGGTGGGCTTCAGTTGAACTTGGGATGATGAGTAAAAATATGATCAGATGTCAAGAAGGAATATTTTCATCCCACACAAGAATGTAAAACATAAGCAAAAGCACAGAACAGATATGAGCTTGGTACCTTCAGAGTTCATTAAAAAAAAAAAAAAAAAGACAACTTGGTCTGGAAATCAGGATCCTTGTATTTGTGGCAGGAGATAAAGGGGAAGAGACAAGAGCCAAGCGTGGAGGTCCACGGGAGACTGTTATGATTCAGCAAAACTTGTGCTAAAAACAACTAGTCTGGCAGTACCAGGGGAGTAGGGGCGGCATAAGGAGCTGAGAGAGCCTTTCTCTTTTCAAACTCCCAGTGAGGACGTGACAAGAATATTCAAGCAATGGTTCACAGCACAAACTTGAAATCTGATGGCTTGATGGCATATAGGTGATAAAGAAATTCAGGGCATCAAAGACAATACAGATTTCCCTTAGGAAGGAAAATCTGCCTACCCAAGCCCACGCTCCATCCCTCACAATGCTCACAAAATGCTATTCATTCCCTCACTCCCTGTGTGAGATACTGGACTGGACCTTATGCCCATCAAGTCAGGGCCTTTCCAGGCTTTTGAAGTCACAAGCTCCATTGTGTGGATGCAGACAAAGCGCGACTCTATGACGTGCTACCAGCACTCCACGGCTCTTTTGACTAAAAACGACTTTGTCAGTGGCCCTGCCGTAGTTTTAATTTTCTACTTCTCTCAGCCTTACCGCAAAGCAAATCTGGAAGCCGTTACCATTTATTAACTCCTCACCTGAAAATATGTAACAAGAGTCACTAACCGTAGACATTAGTCATGAAGGAATGGGCAACAAACAGGGCCATAGTTTTGCTGGGGGAGAAAAGGTCAGAAAAGATCCAATGTATAGGAAGCCAGAGCTGAGGAGTGAGCGGGGTTCAGGGTACCTTACTTTATTATTTTATGTAGATAGATGGAGACAAGCCTGCCTCCATCCCTAGGCTTGGAGGTTTTACAGAGAAAATCTAGCAGAATGAAATCCTTAAGATTAAATCTGACATAAGCAAAAAACAGAACACGTTGCTTTTGGTCTCCTGGAGGATTCTCAGCTTGAGCCATAACTTGACCAAAGCCAAGGCAACAGGAACTGTCCCTGGGTCCCGGGACCATCATCATCTGTGCAGCATGGCATCTGAGTTCTAGGCAACACAGTTTTTCTGCCTCCCGTGGAATCATGGCACAGTTTTGGGGTAACATGCTCTCGCTCCTACATGGGCTGGAGGAATAAGTACTAAGCTGTCTGCTAGTGTGAGAGATAAGGTATAAAGAAGTAAAATTTGATCATTTTATTACCTCATTACATCCACCTTAATCTATTGACATGTACCAGGATATTAAGAAGGAAACTTTCATAAATGTCTCAATCTTATATAGGTGCCCAGGGGTTTTCAACAGGACAGATTTCATGCCACCCCCACTCCAAGCAAGAGCAATGTCTGGAGATGTTCCTAATGATAAGTACGTGTGGGGAGGTGTGTTACTGGCACGTGCTGTGTAGGGACCAGGGATGCTGGGAAGTACACATCAATGCAGCCATCCACAGTGAGGAATTATCTGGTCCAAAGTGCAAATGGTGCCAAGGTTGAGAGATCCTCATCAAGGCGCTCACTTCCTGTCCATAGTATTCAACTACTAAACAGTGACCTTTGCAGTACTCATTAAAGTTGTCTTTTGCACATTAACACTCATATATTAACAAAGAAATAAGGTTTTTATTTGACAGAATGAATTAATCTGATGAAAGTTTAGTTTCCTAGGGTTTAGTGAAGTGTAGTTTTCATTTGATAATTCCACTCCATGAAGGGACAAACACCCAGTGATCACAGGAAATCACACAGATCATCTGCAATTGTTATAAACTGTAGGCAACTGCTGACTGTTCATAACAGTCCCAGGCCTCCTATTTAAACTTTTAAAATTTAACTTTTGTGTCCCTAAAACATGTGACGCTACATGCCTATTCCATCTGGAAATCAAAATGCATAAAGTGCTTTAAAAAAATACTCAATTCATTTCTGAGCTTTACCTATGCAAATATATACACTGCAAATATTTTTTAAAAACTCATTCTTGAACTATGTGTAAGCCAAGAAATCACAGAGATCAGAGGGATTATGAAAGTAAAATAAAACTAAGAGGACACATGAAAAATTAATTATGAAGGAAAAAACAACTGGAAATGAGAATAAAAGTGAAACCCAATGGGACTAATCAAGGGCAAAACCAGATACGATGCAGATAAAACACACCACAGGAAAAATGCAACAGCCAGAAGCACTGAAGTGCTTAACTCTTATACACAAGAGTTAAGAGTTAAGATAAGAAATAAATACACTTGATTTGTCCTGTTGGAGAGAAGCTATCCTTCAACCATTGTCTAGCAATCTACTCATTTATTGCAAGAGCTGTTTACACGGGGGTGCTTATAAAAGAGCCGTCTACATAAATGTTTTGGGAGAGAGCAAAGCAATGGCTCCTATTGCAATAAAATAGCACCTGTAGTTAGTTATAGTTATAGTACTTTAAGAGTTCAGTTGTTAAACATTCAAAGGGTTACATTTGAGGACAAAATGAATTGGGTATACCTTTAAACATATAAAAATTTAGCATCATTTAATTAATAACCATTGAAAACTCTTAGAAAGTATATTCTTTTCACATACTATTTTACATACATTCTTTTCACAGGATAGAGTTAATGAGGAGAGAAAAATAAAATCTCTCCATGATATAAAAGCTGAGGAGATAGCTTGGCTCATCTATTATTTAAGTGACTCACTCTAGAAAAAGAGCCTTGCAAAACACATGATTCAAATTCAAACCCCTAAGCCACCATATACTGCATTTGCTATCAAACTTTAGGGTCATAGTGGGAAGTATAAATTCCAAAAATGAAATCTGTACATACAAAAGATATAAACAAGGTATAAAAGAAGAGATTTCAATGCATGGGCCATTCTGAAAATCAGTTTGGAAATTTCAGTTATAAAACTAAATATACAACTAACATAAGGCAACAGCTGCACTCCTAGGGTTGATCCCGAGAAATGGAAACTTACCTTCACATAAAGATTTGTACATGAATGTTTATAGCAGTTTTATTTATAATAGCCCCAAGCTGGAAACAACTCAAATGTCTTTTGCAGTTGAGTTATTATACAAATTGTGGTACCCCTCATATCATGGAGTATTCATCGGCTATACAGTGAACTAACTTCTGATGCCTGAACAACCTCAATGAACCTCACAAGAAGTATGCTGGGTGAAAAAGGCCAAATCCCAAAGACTATGATAAAGAGTCTGCAAGTCAGTTCTGCAAGATGTAACCATGGAGGGAAATTGCATAAAAGATAACAACGAATTTCTCTGTATTATTTCTCTCAACTTCATGTGAATCTACAGTTATCTTAAAATTGCACTCACTAGCAATTTTACCTGCCTTAAATGGAAAACAAAATAAAAATTACATATAACCGGGAGGGTGAGAGCTTGTATTCAGGGTCACACCACTAGGTTCAAAGCCTGCTTCCCAAATCACAGTCAATTCCCTACATACGAACTTTTAAATTGTGAGCTTTAAAAGATGCGAACGTGTGTTCCAGCAATATCAGGCGTGAGTTAAGCTGCAGCTTGCCCTCTGATTGTGTTAGCTGGGTACCTAGGTTAGCTTTGTTTGACTTATGAACAAACTGGACTTGCAAATGGCACTCTTGGAATGGAACTCATTTGTATGTAGGGGACTTACCGTGTTGTGAAGTTCTTGGACAAGTGACCTATGTACGCAAGCCTCAGTCTGTGCCTGTTACCGAATGCAAGTTTGTGTTCCTGATCCACAGTGAGGTCAAACAAACTGAAACATTAGAGTTTGGAGAAAGGTGTATTGCAGGGCCCTGAACGGACAGTGGGTGGCTCCTGCTCAAAAACCCTGACTCCCTGAAATGCTTCAGCAGAGCATTTTTAAAGGCAGGTGAGACAGAAGCATCCCAAGGAATGTATCATCTGAGCACAATTCTCTGGTTAATGGTGGGGTACCAGTGTGGTGTCAGAGGGGTTAACATTATCAGTCCTCAGGCTCTAATAGGTCTGGGGGCTATATACTCCTGGTCATCAATTTCTTTTACTCGGTGGTGGCTTTAGCATCTGAAAAACTTGGGAAAATACGAGATGCTGTTATGGTGGGAGTACTTCAGAGAGGTGCTGAAGCAGAAGATATGGGGAAGGGCCCATCCCAGGAAGGTCCTGCTCAGTTACATGTTCATGACATTAGGTCATTCTAAGAAATAAATGAGGTAAATGCCTGTAAAGTATTTAGCTTTTACCATAATTATTATTATACTAGTATTCCTATTTTACATTTTAACAATATGTTACAGTATAATTATTCTAAAGATATAAAACATTTGGTCACAAAATTCTTTTAGGATTCAAAAAAAGGCAGAGTCTCTGTCATCCCATCAGCAATGTTAGCACTGTTTTGTCAACTGTATTATTAAGCCAACACTAAACCTAGTCTCCACTGTTTACAGTTTCTGATCACAGAACAATCATTGGAAAGACTTCTGAAATAAGAGGTTGGTGGAAAAATGCTCCAAGGAGAAATTATAAGCTTCTTAAATAACAGATAGTCTGAGGTTATGATTAGCTCATGGGCAAGCAGCTGGCCCCCAAATCAGGACTTTGGCTGAAAGAAATCCCAAAGAGATGAGCATTGCCAATGTCCCTGAGGTCCTATTACCAACTTCAGTCTTAGGCTGTTGCTATTCAACCAGGCCATCCTAAAGTAAATTAGTCCTGAATATTCATTGGCAGGATTGATGCTGAAGCTGAAACTCCAATACTTTGGCCACCTGATGCGAAGAGCTGACTCATTGGAAAAGACCCTGATGCTGGGAAAGATTGAAGGCAGGAGGAGAAGGGGACGACAGAGGACGAGATGGTTGGATGGCATCACCAACTCAATGGACTTGAGTTTGAGCAAGCCCCGGGAGATGGTGAAGACAGGAAGCCTGGTGTGCTGCAGTCCATGGGGTCGCAGAGTCAGACATGACTGAGCGACTGAACAAACAACAACAGTGTTGTCATGGATTCAACTGAGTCCTCCAAGAAAATATGTTCAAGACCTAACCCTCAGTATCAGTAAATGTGATCTCATTTGGAAACAGGGTATTGTCTGCAAGACACAAGACATAGACAAATAAATACACGGGATAACTCCAAGTGACTGAAGAGGCATGAACAGATATAAAGGCTTGTTCCAGAACATCCCTGTCTGATAAAATCATAATCTACAGTGGACAACAGTTGAAAGCAACGTATCTCTTCTTTCTTCAAATTTTTTCAGCTCAGTTCAGTCGCTCAGTCATGTCCAACTCTTTGCAACCCAGGGGACTGCAGCACGCCAGGCTTCCCTGTCCATCACCATCTCTGCCAATATTATGTTTGACTTTGATTTTAAGAAATTTAAGATGACCATGAAAACATTAAAGAAGCTATTACTAAATTTAAAATTCTCTATAATAATCTGCCAAGGGCAATCAGATGCCTAATTGCGGAATCCAAACATACTAAGCTTCTAAGCTGACTCCATAAT
Organism: Okapia johnstoni; assembly: GCA_024291935.2. Taxonomy (NCBI): domain Eukaryota; kingdom Metazoa; phylum Chordata; class Mammalia; order Artiodactyla; family Giraffidae; genus Okapia; species Okapia johnstoni. Next base: position 839,538 of record JAGTYA010000027.1, on the reverse strand, counting down.
AACACTTAGGACAAAATGGCCAATAGTGCAGGTCACAAGCTTCCACAGGGCAGCCAAGGAATTCAAGCTGCTGTGGCACATGCGGTGTGGGTGCACATTGTCCACAAGTGGATATGCCCATGTGGCACACGCAGTTAGTGTGGGTGCAAATGCCTCCACTCATGACCATCGAGAGAATCATGCATCTTATCAAACTCTTGAAAAGGACAAAACTAAGCAGCTGCAGCTCATCTTATAAATCCCGATGAAAATATCCCTTGCTCACTATCGAATCATTTCTCGGTTTCCTTAATCTCTTTTAATTGGGAAATAGCATGACGAGCACTTTCACACCAAAATAATCCCAGCGTTTATTTGTTATTGGCTGCTCTTCAATATACTGGCATCCCCCGTCTAAACTATAGTTCAAATGTAAGAATAAAGACCATGAATTTATGTTCATGACAATAAAACATAGTCATTTATTATATTTGAAAGAATTTATTGAGTAGTTCCTGTAGAGAAACGTGTAGGAGAAAGAATAAACACTTTACTGAGAGAATATGTACTTAATAGTCAAACTGCAGAGAATTACTCTATGCATGGCTTAAAATGAAAGAGAAATTAAAGCAAATTACTCTTGGACCAATATCTGACCTATTCATAAATTGTGTTTTATTATGATATTAGTACACCAAAAGATCCAAGTAATGGAACAAGGCAACCTCAACTGGTTGCATCTTGTGCCAAAAATGCTCCATCTCAGCCTGGTCCTGATCAATGTGTGTGACAATTATTTGTACCAATAAATAGAAAAACGTGGATACAGTTTACAGAATTGAACAACAACATATATGTTAGATGACAGACTCAATATTGAAAATGATCTTACATAGTAAGATAATGAATCAACTGGATAGGATGCAACCCAATACAATAAATTTTGAAGTTTAAGTTTACATTAAAAACTAGTTCTGTAAGTACATGCTGGAGGAGGGTAGGGGGAAGATTATGTCATAAAGAATACTTGAAACACAGAAACTGTTCATCCAAAGGGAACACAAAGAGAGGCATATTAGGGTAATCTTTAACTACATGAAACAGGAAAGGAGAATGATTTTAAAGGCAAACAACAAATCAGAGGTTGGTTCAGTGACCCAGAGTGGGAAAAATAGCCTAGGATTTGACTTCTCCTCTGCCACATACTCGTTGTAAGGCCTTGGTCATTTCATGACTCCAAATCTCATGTTCCTGTACTGATAGCAAAGGGTTTCTATAAAAGCCTTACTATGTATCAGCCATAAACATTGCTACAGATGGTGAGGCAGTCATATAGGATGGATTTCATTTAGTAATGGCTCCATTTTTTCTTATTTTCCAACCGTGTACTCTCTTTTTGTATGTATTCAGGCAGAGGACACATTTTTGGACAGAGTCCTATAACGTGTCACAAATTGGGTTCTGGGGGGACACCGTTTGCTCTAAGATGATATTTATATTGCCTGCTGAAAAAATTTGGAATAGATACCCACAAACTCATGAACTTTACTTGGAAGCAGGGAGGTGGTTAAGAAAGCATGTTTCACTCGGGTGTGACAAAGACCTGCCTACTAAGTCCTGTCCTGGATTCTCCTGGGTCAGCCTCCACCATTCAGCTTCATTTTATTGAAGCTAAATAAACAACATTAAACACACCCATTTTCAAACGTAAAACAAAAGAACAAAAAAGCCAAGACAGTCAGGTGTCTCTCACTTCTGCTGGGATGCCATACGGACAACAAGCAGGCTACTGAACTACCTAAGAGAAAAATTATAACTTAAGAAAATTCATCCAAAACCAAAAGGAAACACACACAAAAATGAAAGCGCTTGTCTTTGAGGGGTGGTGCTATTGGTGATGTTTTTAAATTCTTTGTACCTTTCTGTATCTGCCAAATGTTTAGTAATGACTGGGCTTCCCTTGTGGCTCAGTTGGTAAAGAAACCGCCTGCAATGCAGGAGACCTGGGTTTGATCCCTGGGTAGGGAAGATCCCCTGGAGGAAGGAAAGGCTACCCACTCCAGTATTCCGGCCTGGAGAATTCCATGGACTGTATAGTCCATGGGGTCACAGAATTGGACACAACTGAGCGACTTTCACTTTTTTTAGCAATGAATATATGGGATTCCCTGGTGGCCCAGATGGTAAAGAGTCTGTCTGCAATGCAAGAGACCAGGTCTGATCTCTGGGTCAGGAAGATCTCCTAGAGAAGGACATGGCTATCCATCCAGTATTCTTGTTGGAGAATCCCATGGACAAAGGAGCCTGGTGGGCTACAGTTCATGGGGTCTCAAAAAGTTGGACACAACTGAGCAACTAACACACACTTTTATCAATGAATATATACTGTTCATACTGGGGAAGAGGATGTTCACACTGGGGAAGAAGAAAGTTGATAAAACAGTTATTCCAACAGTTATTTTTAACTTTAGAAAATCCTCTTCTTTTTTCATTCATGTGCTAAGTTGACTGTAATAGGTAATTCAAAACACTGCATATAAACAGTCGAATAACTATTACAAAGCAACACACGAACAGGTACAAAACATACAGAAAATAAAGCTATATTGTTAAGGGGGCCATAAAGAAAAGACAATGAAAATAATTACATGTGGTTAATGAGATAAGTAGCTCAGGGAGACAGATGCAATGTCATCCCCAACTCTCAGGGAGTCAGGACCACAGCCAGGGCAAGGGGCAACCACAGCACTTCCAGCACCGAGCATCTTGTGTGATGCATCGATTAAAGGCCTTGTTCTCTACCTCTTTCCTAAGGCTAGGAGCCTGTGATCGAGGAGACTGTGTCTGTTTAGCACACTCATCAGTGCTCAGGATGGACATAACTGTTAAATAACCAGCTAATCACATACTGCCTTAAAAACTCAAAAGTAACAGAATTAGAGTTGATTAAAGTGGTTCGATCCCTGGGTTGGGAAGATCCCCTGGAGAAGGAAATGGCAACCCAATCCAGTATTCTTGCCTGGAAAATCCCGTGGATGGAGGAGCCTGACAGGCTACAGTTCATGGGGTCGCAAAGAGTCGGACACGACAGAGCGACTTCATTTCAAAGTGGTGCTAGTGCCAACGCAGGAGACGTAAAGAGACGTGGGTTTGATCCCTGGGTCAGGAAGATCCTCTGTAGGAGGGCGTGGAAACAACTCCAGTATTCTTGCTGGCATAATCCCATAGACAGAGGAGCATGACAGGCTCCAGTCCATGGGGTTGCAAAGAGTCAGACACGACTGAAGTGACTAAGCACTCATGCACGCATGTGCAGAACTTGAAAGGTGTAAGCACTTATTTGTTTCTGCTAAGTGGAGCTTAGGTTTTTGGTAATACAAATTATTACCCTTTTGTAAAGCACTTTTAGGAGAATAATCAGAAATTCATTGAGTACTATAAAAGTCCATAGATAAATCCATGCTCTCTATCAAAAAAAAAAAGTTAATTTCAAATGAGCATTTTATCAGAAGTATGGAAATGTTATTATGTCACTTGGAGATTCTCCTAAAATTTGTATTTTAAAATGCTTAATTATGTTAAAGTCATTCTGAAAAATGACTTCGCTGAACTTCATCTTAACGAAATAAAGTTCTAAGTCTTGCATTTTTCAACAGAAATAGTGATACAAATTAGCTATAAAGCATGACTCATTTCCCTGTGTCATTAATGTCAGTTCTATTATTAAACAGATTTATTTCAGCAGGAAGAAAGTATTCATTGGGTGCTTAAATGAATTATGATTATAGATGTTTGGTATATCGTCAACATGAAACTGGAGTAAACTATATATTCCTGAGCAGCCCTGAGAAGCTAAAAGTCTATATTTCTTTTTACAACTTGATAAAACACTGCACAGTGAAGCTTCAGTTTATCCCATAAATTATCCTGATACAAACCCAGATTATGGTTTCAAGAAGTATGTAAATCTCTCTGTTCTAAAGGCAGGTAAAACTTGCAATAGGACCAGGATCTACTTTTATCTTGAGAACTGTTAGAGTGTTAGGGGAAGTGATTTTTATAGTGACAGTTGTTAGAGCCACAATATCTAAAAAACACAGCTGAGATACCCTCCACGCTGGGCTCCAGGGCAGCAGCGGAGAATTACCTTCAAATGTCACCAAGGCTCATTTTCCCGTTTCTAGGCTTGAACTTGGGAGCTGCACTCATCTCCGTCCTCAGCCGTCTCTGTCAACACTCTCCCCAGGAGCCTTACAGGTGGACACACCCTGTGTCCACAGGTGACAGGCGAATCCCCAGACCTGACTGCTCCCTTAGGCTCCAGATCCATATAGTCAATTGGTTCCGACATCTTCCCTGTGTACCTTTCTTTCTTTACCTTTAACATTACGAGTTCATTCCCATCTTAGGATCTTGACACTAGTTGTTCATCTACCTGGAACACCCCATCTTTTCACTCCTTTCTTGTAGGTCACCCCATTACAGAAGTCTTCCAGACTGCTGATAAAAAGAAAGAAAAAAAAACACCCTGCCTGCCATGCTTAATTCTCTTACCTGGCTTTATTTAACCTATATCACTTAGCATGTTGTAAAATAGCAAAGGTATTTATTTACTTGCCACGGGCTGTATCCCCCTCACTAGAATGGAAACCCCTCAAAGGCCACCAAACAGTATTCTAGTTTACCAGTGCCCTTACCATACTGGTTAGTACATATCTCCACTGTCTTGGATAGGCTTCATGTCTCAGGTTCTCCTCTTGTGTTTTATTCTCTCTGTGTAATCACAAAGGAGAAATATGTAAGGATCTATCTCTCTGCCTCCATCCATCCATCCAACTATCCACCCATCCATTCATCCATCCATCCATCCATCCATCCATTCATTCATCTGCTCACCTGTTTGCCTTGCCTTTTCTCTCACTTCACAACACCCATCTACAGATCCCTGATCCCACAGGAAGTGGGGTTCAGGATCTTTCAACTTCAGTTTCTGAGCTTTAGCAGAATTTATAACAAAGACTTGATATATTTAGCCCAGGGCACTGCAGGCAACAAGGGCCACCTACAGAGGAAGGTTGAACATGTGTTAAATGCATTCCTGGCCCACCTTTTGAGTCTATTTAAGGTAATAAAAGGTCAATCATGGTTCACATTGACATTTACAGAACAGGTGCTGTAGGAAAACATAATAATTCTGTGCTCCAATGTGAACTATAAAAGTGGCTTTCCAAATACATTAGTAAAAACAGTGTACTTTAGGAAAAAAACAGAAGCTTCTAAATACAATGCCTTGAGAAAATGTATTTTGTGAAGGTATGTTGGGAACAGCCATTGAAATGCAAGGTGTCATAAATATTTAGCAGCAAAAAAAATAATCCTGGACTGTTAGAAAGTAAACATTTAAAACCATGCGAAGATGATGTGCATACTGTACAAACTGACACACATTTATTTCATTAAAATGCTAAAAAATGGTAATAATAAATCTAGCTCAGAAAAATATTAGTTTCAATTTGTGTAAAGAGTCATAAAAAAAAAAATCAGAACATCTAAAACAATACCAACATCTAGCAGTCTTTTATTTGTCTTTTCCCTCGGGAGTCACTTTTAATCAAGTCTTCCTAGATATCACAGTTGAAATAGAGTATTCCTCTTTTATTTCCTCCCAGAAATCCACCCTCCCCCCACCAAAAAAAAATATGACTGGAAAAAGAGCCCATGCTAAGTCAGCCCTTTTATTATTTTCTCTAGAAGTTTCTTCACTGGCTCCTTTCACTTGTGGAGGGGGGTTCTGGAAGGGGAATACATGTACACCCATGGTGGATTCATGTCAATGTATGGCAAAACAAATACAATATTGTAAAAAAATAAATAAAAACAATAAAAAAATAAAACACGTGCAAACAAAGAAATCAGTCAATGAGGTCTAAATAAACACATTTCTTACATGTATAAAATGCTGCTGGAATGTATAATAGACCCTAGGTCTTAAGGATTTCATAGGAACAGTAACCTCGGTTCCCTGTGACCTCCCTCCATAACTGTAGAGGGTGTAACAAAAGGCAATACCTACAACAATGTACATTTCTAAGTAAAAAGAACTTAGCACTATTCTGAAGGTGTGTTATCATCGGTTACATTAGCAAAAGCTGTCTTCTGTTTGCTTCAGGGGTGTGGGAGTGTGTCCGACCCTTTGCAAGGCCATGGACTGTAGCCCGCCAGGCTCCTCTGCCCATGGATTCTCCAGGCAAGAACACTGGAGCGGGTAGCCATTCTCTTCTCCAGGGGATCTTCCTGACCCAGGGATCGAACCCAGGTCTCCTGCATTGCAGGCAGATTCTTTACTATCTGAGCCACCAGGCAAGCCCTCAGTTGTCACCATCCTTTATACAAACCAAGAAAGTCATTCCTGTCTCTGCAAAGGGCACGATTTTGTCCCTTTTTTGGCTGAGTAAGATTCCATGGCATACGTGTGCCACATCTTCTGTATCCGTCCTTCTGTCTATGGACATCTGTGCTGTTTCCACGTCCTGGCTACTGTAAACAGTGCTGCAAGGAACACTGAGGTGCGTGCATCTTTTGCAATTATGGTTTTATCCAGGTATAGGATGGACACAAAGCGGGGAAAAGGAGGGGTGGAATAAACTGGGAGATTGGAAATTGACATAAACACACTACTACGAATAAAACAGATAACCAGTGAGTACCGTGTATAGCACAGGGGTGGGGAAAAAAGAAGGTACAATATGTTTGCAGGACATATGTTAAGTTAACCTGAAAAATGTATTCCAATATACATTAGATGCTGACAAATACGGTTTGATTCCAGTTATATACCAGATAACTGAAACAGTCAAATTCATAGAGTCAGAAAGGACACCGGTAGATGCCAGGCGATGAGGGATGGGGGGAAGAAAGGGGATGGGGAATGGGCAGTTAGTGTTTAATGGGGACCCAGTTTCAGTTTAGAAAGGTGAAAACCTCATGAGATGGACGATGGTGAGAGCTGCATACAACAACATGAGTATACTTAGTGCCACTGAACTCTACAGCTAAATATGGTTAAAACAGTATGCTTTATATTATGTGACTTTCACCATAATAAAAATCATTAAAAATAAAAGTCATCCATATGAAATGCAAACAAAATAAACTGTTTGGGTCTCCCTCAAATAATGTTATTATTATGCAATGATATTAAAATCAAAGATAACAATTTGTTTCTTTAACTCGAATCATTAATGATTTTATCAAGTCACTTATTCCACATGTGCTATCTTACTCAGGATGGTCAAGGGCTCTTGTGCCAAATTTCTGAGGAATAGTATTCAGGATCCAGTGGCTTTGAAGGGAGTTTACGCTCTTTTCCATTTAGGTTTTTTGTCCTAAGTCTACTATGTACAATGTACGGCTAGACGGAAGTAAATCTACTCTGTAAACACAACACAGAATGTGAAATAGTGTGAAGACACTGTCTTAATAATAGGGCTCTGAATTAGGCCTTTGAGGATGTACCAGATGCAACTGATTTTTCAGGAATACCTTTAGATATGAGTGTACAAGAAGTGGCCAACTGCGCAAACAAATTCTTTTGTGACAAAGCAATGTCCGTGTCACTTGCAATGTCTCGAGGCTGATGCTTTTTGCCTGGCATTAACAGACATGGAAATTGTAGACATAGGGTATACTTTTAATTTTCTTTTGTATCATATTCCTGCTGAGATTTTTTTTTTTAAAGAAAGATTCAATTATATGTATAAGTGGTTCCCTCCTTACTTCTTTTGCCCTGTGAGCTTTTCTGCATTAGACACGAACACTCAGAGTAACTCTTCTGTGACAAATCCAGTCTTTAATCCATCCATTAACAAATATTTCAATTTCCTGCCCAGTAAGGCTGTCAGCACACCAATATGCAATTTCGATAACATCATTACGCTCTTTTTATTGTCTTATTTGCACTCCATTTGAATATTTCATTCCCAGTTGAACTCATTTTATAAGTTTATGAAAAACAGAAAAATAAAAGTCTCCATGGTAGTGACAAAATGCTTATTTAATAAGCGGATACAATCAAGGCAAAGATGGAATTATCAGATATGCCAAATGAGGCTAATCTTTAGTTTTAACCAGATGATCATTGTACATTCGTTCCACTGGGAAGGAAAAGAACAAAAATTTTAAATGCATAAAAATGCTATAAATGTACTGTTAAACACTGTATTTAGTATTCAAGTGTAACTGGAAATTTTACTTATAACATATTTTGGCTGTTAGAGAATAAAATTTCCCTTGTAATTTATATTTTTAATATAATTTCATTTTAGAGTCTTAGAAACATATAATATGCCAAAGTAGAGTCTTGAAAGGATGGAGAAAGATGACAGGTGGAAACGAAGAAAGACTTAAAAAAGCAGATGAACAAAAAACATTATTTTATTGAACCCTCAAATAAAAGTAATCACACAGAATTTCAGAGCAGAATGACACACACCAGTGATCAAGTGTTCAAGGCCTTCATGGCATCATTGAAAAGGTTGAGAGTCTGAGAGAATTTAAATACTGTGTTCAAAATCACCACTAATGCAGGTCTGATAACTTCCAAGTTCACAAGTTATTAGTGAACATATACAATATCTGCTGGGATCTTCAGAGAGCACGAAGAGAATACTAACAGACAAACAGAAGCAGGGATTGGGCGTGCAGAGCAGAGAAGAGATGAAAGATGAGGTGACCAAAGAGGAGGAGAGGAAGGAAAGAGAGAGAGCAAAAACAGAAAGGGAAGACCGAGGCAGAGAAAGAAGGGGGCAAGAAGGAACAATAAGGGGCAAAGGGAGGTCAGAAATGTCAAGATGGGACCAAAAAGTTAAAGGACATAAGAGACTAGAAAGCAATGGAAGGGCTGAGACTGAAAGAAAAAATAAAAAATTAAAAAGGAAACCATCGGGGAACACTGTCAACAGTTCCTTACTTTAAAAACACCTTAACTTTATCTTACTTTTCTCAAACAATTCAGGAGTTACATTTATTTGAGAAAAATGTAGGTTAAAAAAAAAATCAGGAAACAGCTGTTGAATGAGTCAGATGAGACTGAGCATTTAGAGGAACTCGCTGTTTATAGCGAAGCCATCATCACTGTGCATGTATATTGATGACAGGCAGACAACCCTACGGTGAGCAACTCTATCATGGTCATTGGGGTGGAAGATGCCACACTTTAGTGCTCTGAAAACTGCCTTTTCTTCCCCAAGTGAGCAATGCGTATACAATCTGAGAAGCAATGTAATAATAAATAGAGATCTAAAACTCGCCGAGACGAAAGCTGGATAACAGAAGTGGAAATAACGAGGTTCCAGGGACACTCTGGGGAGACCTTAGCTAACATTATTTTATTGAACCCTCAAAAAAAGTGATCACACAGAATTTCAGAGCTGAATGACACATACCAGTGATCAAGTGTTCAAGGCCTTCGTGGCATCACTGAAAAACTTGAGAGGCTGAGAGAGTTTAAATACTCAGCCAAAATCACCACTAACTCAGGTCTGATAATATCACAAATTATTAGTGAACATATACAGTATCTGCTGGGATCTTCAGAGAGCATGAAGGGAATACTAAGTAAAGGAACCATTAATATCTGTTTGTACTTATTATTAGGTTCATAACAATGAACTTCCTGAGAGCCAAGAACAATGTTAACCCCATATACCCAGAGCAGAATACATTGGTGAGCACATCATAGCCAACATATGTATGTCTAATGACTGGATAGGGCACAAGCCTGAAGAAGAACTAAAGAGCCTCCTGGTGAGGATGAGAGAGGAGAGTGAAAAAGTTGGCTTGAAACTCAACGTTCAAAGAAACTAAGATCATGGCATCCAGTCCCATCACTTCATGGCAAAGAGAAGGGGAAATACTGGAAACAGTGGCAGATTTTCTTTTCTTGGGCTCCAAAATCACTGCAGATGGTGACTGCAGCCATGAAATTAAAAGACACTTGCTCCCTGGAAGAAAAGCTATGACAAACCTAGACAGCATATTAAAAAAAAGACATCACTTTGCCTTCAAAGGTCTGTATAGTCAAAACTATAGTTTTCCAGTAGTCATGTATGGTTGTGAGAGTCAGACCATAAAGAAGGCTGAGCACCAAAGAATTGATACTTTTGAACTGTGGTGTTGAAGAAGACTCTTGAGAGTCCCTCGAACTGCAAAGGGATCAAAGCAGTCAATTCTAAAGGAACTCAACCCTGAATAGCTATTGGCAGGATGGATGCTAAAGCTGAAGCTCCAATACTTTGGCCACTTTACGCAAACAGTCGACTCACTGGAAAAGACCCTGATGCTGGGAAAGTTTGAAGGCAAGAGGAGAAGGAGGCGGCAAAGGATGAGATGGTTGGATGGCATCACTGCCTCAATGGACATGAATTTGAGCAAACTCTAGGAGACAGTGGAGGACAGGTGTGCTACGTGGTCTATGGGGTCATAAAGAGTCGAACACAACTTGGAGACTGAACAACAGCAGGGGCACAGAGCACAAAATTATAACCTTTACCCATCATGAGTGCACAACTTTTGTATTGAATTCTTTAAAACAGGCTGCTCGGATTTCCCTGGTGGCCCAGTGGTTAAGAATCCGCCTTGTTATTCAGGGACACGAGTTTGATCCCCGGTCAGAGGATGAAGATCGCAGATGCTGCAGAGCAACTAAGCCCTCGCGTCGCAATGAGTGAGCCGGTGCCCCACAACTAGAGAGTCTGTTCGCGTCCACAAAAGGATCCCGCACGATGCAACAAAGATCCTGTGTGCTACAACTCAGTCCCACAGTAGCCAAAGAAAGAATGCCATTTTAAAAAAATTTAAATATAGGGTGCTGCCAGTAATCTGGAGGTTACACCAGACCCTACACCAGTCCTCGACAGACTGCCCAATACCACCGTACCTTCCCCAAGGATGGGCTCAGCCTACGAATTATTTGACACATAGCTCAGAAGGTAAATGGGCTGTGCCTCTAGGGGACATCTGGCCTCACTCTTAAGGACAGTGTGAAAAATAAAACACAAACTGGGTAGTAATTAGATGTCCCCTGAGGAAAAGGTTCCTGGTATTAGCCATGATCATGTGACTCAAGCAAGTCCCGAAGTAGAAATGTCCAGCGGGTGAATATCCCTTATCTTTGGATCATCTTTCCAGCCCAGGCGCATCTTCCTCACAGCATCACAGCTGCTCAAAACATCTTTTGCCTCCCCCATACCCCTGTCTCAAACCTCTCACATATTCTAGCCTCTCAACTCCTTAAAAACCTTCCTTTCCTAATGGAAGTTAACTGGCTCCCATTCAAATTCACCTCCATGCTTCCCCTTCCCACTAGAGCCCACCATCCCCCACCTTCAGGGTCAGCCAGCCAGAGTACTCATCTGCCAAGCGGTAGATGCCAATCCCCTTTGGAGCCCGGCTCTACTTTGCATGGTGGTAGGAAGGAAGTCACCTATAGGCTCCGGCATGTTTGCTCAGAGAAATGTTGGTGGATTTAATTCTTGATGGAGCGTAGGTGATATCTGCATAAAATTTAATCCATGGTATCAGTAAAATCCATCATTTAGAATTGTGTTTCCATGGTGGTGGCGGGGGGGGGGGGGGGGCATTCTGTTTGATTTTCAATAAATTCACCAACAAAGTCCTCAAATACCTCTCACTTCCAAATTAGAAATAATTAAACGATCAAAAGTATATTTAAAACACTGCATTTCACAGACTCTGTGAAATTGTGAAACATCCCTGGAACACTTACATTTGGCAAGTTACAGAGGGAGAGACGTGAACTTACCTAACTAGCTACACAAGGACAACTTGTACCTTTACAAATAATTAGTTAAATTAAGCTAACTGTGGGGCCTTTTCAAAAGGTCTCCTCCCACCAGATGTATATTATAGAAGAGGCCCGATTTACTGGAATCACAGTTTCACCACAAGTTTCTCCAAACTCGAAGGATCCTTTCCCAGCTTGGAAACTCACAGTTGTGTGATGCAACTGGACAGGAAGCAGGAGGCGAGTTGTTGCAGGGTGACTAAGTCACGATCAAGAAAAGCTCCACCACAAACTGTAAGGAGTACGGTCGCAGGAAGGGGTATAATAGAAAGAATAATAAATTAACTAACCCATCCCAAAGAGTTTAGTCAGTTATGGTTAAAGCAACAACCTCCAAAGAGTGATCACAAAAAAAAAAACGTCACTGAGTCAGCAGCAAGGGGTGTGGTTTGTCTTCCTGTATGCAATTCTTTTCAGCAGCGGTTCAATGGGAGATGTTTCCCATAAGACGTTCTGAGCATCTGGGGTCTAGAATGTGCCAACTTGAAAGGCAGGATCCACCCAGCCCCTCAGGCAGGTTCTGCTGGGTGCAGCCAGGTGTGTACACCACGTGCGCTGTAAACCCAAAAACAGGGAGGCAATTTTGACTGGAAGGTGTGGGGGGGCCTCTATCGCTCCGGGAACAGTAGGAAGACAGGGAGAAATCAAACGAAACCAAGGACCCAGCCCACCCCTACCCGACCTGGTTTCACACCACTCCCCTTCTTTGGTTATTCTGGAAAACCAAAAAGACCAGCTTTCTCTTTCCTCTCTGTTTCCTATCCTATTTCTTGTCAAGTCTGATTCAGCATCAATCATGGACTTCCCTGGGGCTCTGTCTGTGTTGGGGATGAGACAGGGAAGTCGGGAGGCGCCTGGCCCTAACCTGGCAGAAGAATCTCCAGAGGAATCTGGAAAGGAGCCCTGGGACATCCAGCCTCGTCTTGACTGTTGGCCACCAGCGCGGGTCCTTTCTACTGTTCTGGCCTCCTTAGCTCTTGAAATGAAGTGAGGTGAAAGTCGCTCAGTCCTGTCCGACTCTGTGCGACCCCATGGACTATACAGTCCATGGAATTCTCCAGGCCAGAATACTGGAGTGGGTAGCCTTTCCCTTCTCGAAGGGATCTTCCTGGCCCAGGAATCGAACCCAGGTCTCCCACATTGCAGGCGGATTCTTTACCAGCTGAGCCACCAGGGAAGCCCTAAGCCCTTATCTCTTAACTGCACTTTATAACCGCATCCCTCTGGGCACCGGCCCCAGGCAGACCTGTGCTCCCGACCGTCAGCCTCTTCCCTATAAAGCACTATTGTCTCTTCACTCACCCGTAATTCCAGCGACTGACACACACGTTAAGCTGCCGCCTTACCACCCCCACCCCCCATGGAGGTAATCATTCTCCCAACAAGACACAAAGAACAGGCCTAACGTCTCCATGCGACTCGCCAGGAGTAATCGCCTCTCCTCTGAAGGCCACCAGCACCCGCATCGGCGGTTCTCAGAATCTGATAGGAAGCAGAACGACCCGGCGAGCTTGTCAAGGTCACAGACCCAGGGGCCGGGAAACGAAAAGTTTCAGAAGTCTGGACCCCTCTGAGAGCAGAAGCGGGACCCACACAAACGGGAGAGGGTGTCCAGGCAAACTTGGATTTTCCTTTTTGAGCTCGGTTCCCCACGCGGAATCTGAAGTACACCCACAGGCAGTGCAGCCGCGGCTCCCGCACACGCGCCCCTCCGGGAACCCCGCGCCGCGGACCCCGGAGCCACGAGGAAACGGGATCCAAAGCCCATCGCGGGCGGCGCGGGTCCCTGGGGCGGCCGAACGCGGCCGGCCGGGGACGGAACTCTGCAAACTTCCTAACCCGCGCGCCCAGAAGAGAAAAGCAGAGAAAGGCGAGGACCCAACTCTGCACGCCCGCGACCGTCCGATCCGGCGCGCGCGCCCTCCCCTCCCGGCCGCCCGGGGGTGCCGGCGTCCCCGCCCCTGTCGTCGCCCCGCACCCTCCAGTGGAGGGTCGCGAGCAGGGACCCCACTCACCGCCGGGAGCGCCCCGCGCCGTGCACAGCCGCGCCCCCGCGCCGAAGGTTCGTGTCCCAGGAGGCCGAGGGCGCAGGAGGCGGGGAGTCACCTGCGCGTTGGGCGGCGGAGGGCAGCGCGGGCCCGCCCGGGCCGCGCCTCCCGGGCCCAGGTGCCGCGCCGGCGAGGGCGGGGTGCGGACGGGTTGCAACAGGTGCCGCGCCGGGTCGCACCGCAGCACGCGCAGCTGGCCAGCGCCCGGGAGCCTGTCCGAACTCAGACATCCAGCCCTCGGCCGGCAAAATAGAAAACCATTCTTTTTCTGTCCGCCCTCGGGGCCATCCCAGCCTCGACAGGTCCCGGCATCCGGGCCCGGGTGAGCGGACCCCCAGGAGGCTGGCGGCGCTCACCTGGCCGGGGTGGGCGCGCGGGGCGGCCTCCGGCCCCCCTCCCCGGTGCGCTCCCGGCTCAGGAATGCAGCGGGGGCAGCGGGGGGCGGCGCGGTGAGAGCGGGGCAGGGACCACCCCCGGGGACCCGGCGGACTAGGCTCCCGGGAGATAATTCCTATCTGGAGCTGGCCTTGCAGACCCTACCCCCCCCGCCCGCCCCAGTGTGTCCGGGCTTGGAGGAGAGCAGGCACTAGAAAGGGTCAGACAAAGAGCTTGTGAAGTCACCTTTTTGGAAGAGAGAAGAATTTTAAGAATCTCAGAGATGTGGGACTGTCTTTGGATTGTCCTGGTTACTGACTTGGAATGAAAGGAAGACCTCAGCGAAAAGCAGGTCACTCGGTGGGGTGCCATGGAGCAGTGCTGTGGACGGAGAGACACTCTCCTTTGGTTTGAATATAATTGCAGCAATTAATAAAACGAATTTTATATTTTCTCGTCTACATCTCATAAATCTGTTTCCAGTGTTTCTAGTAAGTGTATCATCGCGTTGTCTTCAAGATCTAGCCATTTGCCATAAATGTCAAAAATGCATCCTAATAGGGAGGAAAATGAATCTTTAGGAAAAAATAGGCATATTTTGAACTTCTGGCATGATGTGTCAATTATCATAAGGTGGCATTGACTTTTTAAATGACTTTTATGGTTATTTTGTCTGGAATAAATCACTTGGGGAAAATGCTAAACTGTTGAGATTTGAGTTAGGTCCTCCTGAATGATGAGTAGATGCAGGGGAATGAAATTTAGATTTTCTAGATGTTGAAACAGAGCAAAGGACAAAGGTGGAAACTCACAGTAAGTCCCATCACATCTCAAAGCTAAGACTGCGCTATCTGTGATCTGTAGTTTCTTCAACAGCAAGTGGAGAATATTCTTGTTTTACACATTTAACTTCTTTCTTCCCTTTCTGCCAATTCCCATGTTTCACCTTTTAATATTTTTGCAATTCTGCTCTTCACTTTTTTCGCATGCAATCTTCTGACTCACTAAATTCATGTTCTCTGTGTGGATTTGCATTTACTATGAGCAGCTGGTTTCCCATCTATCTGCCATGAAGTGATGGGACCAGATGCCATGATCTTAGTTTTCTGAACATTGAGCTTTAAGCCAACTTTTTCACTCTCCTCTTTCACTTTCATCAAGAGGCTCTTTAGTTCTTCTTCACTTTCTGCCATAAGGGTGGTGTCATCTGCATATCTGAGGTTATTGATATTTCTCCTGGCAATCTTGATTCCAGCTTGTGTTTCTTCCAGCCCAGCGTTTCTCATGATGTACTCTGCATATAAGTTAAATAAGCAGGGTGACAATATATAGCCTTGATGTTCCCCTTTTCCTATTTGGAAACAGTGTCAGACTTTATTTTTTGGGCTCCAAAATCACTGCTGATGGTGATTGCAGCCATGAAATTAAAAGACGTGTACTCCTTGGAAGGTAGTTTATGACCAACCTAGATAGCATATTGAAAAGCAGAGACATTACTCTGCCAACAAAGGTCCGTCTAGTCAAGGCTATGGTTTTTCCAATGGTCATGTATGGATGTGAGGGTTGGACGGTGAAGAAAGCTGAGCGCCGAAGAATTGATGCTTTTGAACTGTGGTGTTGGAGAAGACTCTTGAGAGTCCCTTGGACTGCAAGAAGATCCAACCAGTCCATCCTAAAGGAGATCAGTCCTGGTTGTTCATTGGAAGGACTGATGTTGAAGCTGAAACTCCAACACTTTGGTCACCTCATGAGAAGAGTTGACTCATTGGAAAAGATCCTGATGCTGGGAAGGATTGGGGGCAGGAGGAGAAGGGGACAACAGAGGCTGAGATGGTTGGATGGCATCACTGACTCGATGGACCTGGATTTGGGTAAACTCCAGGAGTTGGTGATGGACAGGGAGGCCTGGCGTGCTGTGGTTCATGGGGTCACAAAGAGTTGGACACGACTGAGCGACTGAACTGAACTGACCTGGTAAGCAGCTGGTTTAGTCCCCAAGTCATGTCTAACTCTTGCGACGCCATGGAATATAGCCCGCCAGGCTCCTCTGTCCATGGGATTCTCCAGGCAAGAATACTGGAGTGGGTTGCCATTTCCTTCTCAAATATAAGCACCTGAAACTATGTTAATAATGATATGCTTATCTTATTTTAAAAACAGCAAGAGTATTTAGACTACACAAATTAAAAGGGCCCATGGGAAGCTGAATTTTATTAAGATATGCATTTGTACATAAAGCAAGTGAAATCGCAAAGAAGGATATCTACTAAGATGTTAATTACTGAAAACAATAAAAGAGAGGAAACTATAAGTAGAGGGGAAGAATCTGTTAAGGGCCCTATACTAAGGGCTTTCCATCTTTAATGGGTTGAGAGACTGTATGAAACTGACATGACATCTTAAGGAGCCAACAAGCTAGATGAGACAGGACACATGTGCAGCAGCAGAGCTAGCATGAGCCAATGAGAGGAACTTGACGTGGAAAGCTCCAGGTGCTTTACAGGCAAGAGGAAGAAATGATTAACTGCTTAGATCACTGGGGAATGCAAGCAGAATTTCACAGAAATGTTGGAATTTGAATTGAGTCCTGACTGATAAGCAAACTTGACAGGAGATGGAAGCTGACATACAACTAGATGCTGAGATCACAGAGGAAAGGTTAGAGGCAAGACAGTAAAAGTGAGTTCTGGGGCCCTGCACAGAAGTGGCCACACGTGGCCATGGTTGCGGCAGGACTACGTTGGAAGGTAAGTTTAGGAATAAAGTTTACAGATATTTCCTCACCTGCAGAATGAGATCATAGTTATTTACTGCCTAGGATTGTGGTAAGAATTATGAATTAGGAATAGTACTTGTAAAACCCTTATCTGAGCTCTGATATGTGATAATAAGTGGCCACTATTGTTATACTTGGGCTTGGACTGTGAAGATTCCTGATTGTAAAGCTGCAAAGACCTGGTATCTACTGATGGTGAAATAATGACTAATCTCATAGCTGTTTCCCATCTAGATAAATTCTAGAGTGTAAGAAAGAGCAGTTGGGCCAGCTGTGGTATAAAAAGGGTGGCAGGGTGGCAGCAGTGACAACAGAAAGGAGACCAATTTGACTACCATTGAGACAGAAAATCAGTATCATTTGCAGTCAGAGTGGATGTGGAAATTCAAGGGAATGAAATAGGAAATGACTAGCATAGCTAAAAGTTATCAGTGGGGGAAAGGAAAGAAAGAAACTAGCCATGAATGTGAAAAGTAGGTCTTCCTACTTTGCAGGAACAGGGTCATGTGAAATTTATTTCTGAGATGATGGGGACCTCTCTAAATCTATGAACATTGTTCAAAAGGAAATAGCAGAGGATAGAAAGAACAGTGGTAAGGAACAAGATCCAGACAGTGTGGGAAGAACACAGAAACCTCAGTCTTTCCTGTGAAAATTGTGCTTAGCATGTTCTAACCTTTATTTTTTTTTAAACAGTAGCATAGATTGAAACCAAGAACTAAAAGAAGAATTTTACAAATAATTTTATACTTAAAAAATAACAAACAAGACGAGCGAGAAGATGGTATTTATAACTAAGAGGCTCCGAAGACAATATTTATTGATCAAACAGTGAGTCCATCTTCACCCCATTCCACAAAATTTAGGCTGAGGTCCAAGAACAAAATAGTGGCAATGTCCAATTTCGTTCAACAGAGCTTGATCTATCTCCCATATTGAGTTGACATACACAAGGCATTTCAAAAGAGTATGAGGTATTTTTTCTGACCCTCAAAGTACTTATAATTTAATTGAGAAGACAAACTATAATGAAATAGAATAACAGAGTAATATATAGATGCACAAAAGTATGCATAAAAATAAGAGAGAGAAATCATAGAAGAGAAAAAACAACTAAAGTTTATCGGAAAATAAGAAAATTTATATTCTCATTGACTATTTTTTCTGTTTATTATGCTTTTAACAAATCTGTGTTCCTTCAAAATGTCTTAGAAAAATGATAAGAAGCAATTTCAATGAATTACTAGATTTCAGCCATTATTTATAGACCAAAGGAGTACTAAGCTTCTATACTAAAGCTCTTTCAAGAGCTTTAAAATAAACATTTTAGTGCACTTCAAGGCAATGCCTTCCAGGCAGATAAAGCCATTGATACAGAAAGAATGTCACATCTAACAATAAAAATCTAGTTGTACTTATCAGTAACAGTTTCCCCGCAGTATTTTGGGGAAAATTAAGAAGGAAAATTCCTATCAGTGTTGGGCAAAAAGTACTGTTGGGTGAATAATCACATGAGTTTAATTGTCTTATGACATTTCATGTATGACTACTGTGGAAATCATTGAACATTTTATCTATGTTCCACACTTAATTTGTTTCATAAGGTAAGTGTCATTAACTCAACACATATTTATTGAGAACTTTCTGGAGAAAAGGCATCATACCAGACTCTAGTTAGGGCAGAGGGTGGAAAGTTAATTAGGCATAATAGGTATGCCTAGAAATCAGCTGTTTATCTGAATCTTTGATATGTGTGTGTGTGTGTCTGTGTGTGTCTGTGTATGCTCATGTGTGTGTAAAGATGGAAAAATTTTAAATATAATTTAAAGTCTAAAAAGATGCTGTGATTCTTTGTGAAAAGAGGTATGGAAAAAATGCAGTTATATATAAGTAGGTACATATGTAGATTAATCATAGTTTTTCTGGTTTTTTTTCCACCACTAAATTCTTTTAGAAGGATGGGAAATATCAAGTATTTTTGTACTTTGTACTTCCTCCATTCCTTGAAATTATGGTGTATTACTGTGTAATTATTTTTTCATCTAGAAGTAAATATAAAAGTTTAGATAATTGTAATAAATTACTTTAGGAAGTGAAGTAAAGAGAAACAAAATGGTAATTAAAATGCAGAAAACCATCCTCTTATATTTTTAAATAGCCCATTAGGTCCTACCTTCTCACAAATGCATTTTCTCTTCAATTTGGGCAGAACAAATAGCTTTCATACAGTTTTTATGACCCTCACACATAACTTTAAAAATCTTGCCAATATTTACTAGTAAAATACATAATCATGCAATAAAATAGAGGGACAGAACATGTAGTGATGCTAACAGAAGATATTTAATGAAATGTACTGATTATTTCTTTTTCAAAGTTCATTAGTGGAAAACACTATTTGCAAAGATGTATGAAAACTGTCCAGTTTAAATATCTTTTAAAAGCCTTCACTTCTGAAATGTCATTAGCTATTTTATCACTCTTATGGATGAATATGAATCTCCTGAGGCAGTGTAGAGTGGCAATATGCAGCAGCCATGATCACCAGTGTTATTAACATAATCACTAACATCCATCACTCTCCTATGTTGTGTGAGTTATTTGGAGATACATCAGTGGTGATCATTCTAGATGTTCTCAAGGTCATTCATACCTGGAGTGGATTTCACAGAGGTCAGTTGAGGTCTGAGGTGTAGCTTGTACTTTGGTAGTTACAGCAATGAGGGGGCGGAGAGTGTGAAAACAGTAGCAAACTGCCAATCCTACTGCATTTTCTGGAAGGTCTAACTTGGGACTATCTGCAACCCTATATCCCTGTCTCCCAGACAAACCACGGTGATTTGCCCTTCATCCCTTTGCCCACGTCTGCGCTGTGGATCTCTGTCCTATGATGCCTGCCCTTGTCCTGGGTGCCCTTCTGCCTCTCTGCAGGGTCGCTATTGCTCAGCACCCATCCCTGTTCTTACAGCGTCTAATTCTAGCTTTGACTACGTGGGCTTCTTAAAATTCAAAAGCCTCAATCTCTTGACTATTTCTCTGCCAAAAGTGTGCGACCTTATACAGTAAGTCTCCTAACATATGAACCTTAAAGCTGCATATTTTCAAAGATGCAGTTAAGATCGAGCGGAAGACAGAGTGCCCTCTGCCTCCAGTTGCCAATGATCCTTCAGCTCCAAGATCTCCCACCTCCTCTCCCCCCTCCAGTAACTCTTCCTGCCCGTTCATTCAGCGCCAGCCCTTGTATGCCAGCTGTTGTGCTACTGTACTTTGCACTATAAGATTAAAAACATTTTCTTCACTTTTGTGTTAGTTTTTATGTATTGCTTATGTGAAAGGTATTATAAACCTATTACAGTACAGTATTATACAGCCGATTGTATTCATTGGGTACCTGGCTAACTTTGTTGGACTTAGTGAACAAATTGGACTTACAAACGCAGTCTCAGAATGGAACTGGTTCTTATGTAGGGGGCTTGCTGTAACATTCCTCTATTTTTCTACTATTCACAATGTTGCAATAAACATCTTTGTGCATTTAAGGAAGGTCTGCTATGAGCTTCTCCTTTGAGTTAAATGTTACCCTTTCTTCCACTGGAAAGACTTCCTGGCTTTTTAGACTGGGTCACTTCTAAGTTTGTATATTTCCACGTGGTTTGTCTTCCTAAAAACTATAGTAATTATATTTTCTAAATCATTTATTTAGTTATTTTATTTCTGGCTGTGTCAGGTCTTAATTGTGGAACCTGGGCTCACTGATTGAGGAGGGCAGACTTAGCTCCCTATAAGCTTATGGGATCTTAGTTCCCTTACTAGGGATTGAATCCACATTGCCTGCATTGGAAGGTGGATTCTTAACCACTGGATCACCGAGGAAGTCCCAGTAGTAATTATAATTTTAAGGTTATTTATACAATTGTTTCACTTCTTTAGTTCCCAGGGAATAAGCATCTATCTGTTCCTGTCCACTACAGGACCCCCGGTGCATAATAAGGGGTTCAAAAATATGTGAGTAATGGAGAGATGATGAGATGGTGGACGAGTAGGTGGAGGTGGAACATTTCTCTCTCCATGGATGCATCAAGAATACATCTTCAGATGCAGAGGATCTCACAGAGCGCCAACTGAAGGCTGGCAGTATCCCTGACCACCAGAAAGGAATATATAGGTCCACACAAAACTTGGTAGGATGAAGGGGGGAAGGGAAAAAGAGGGGGAGAGTGAGACTGGACCTGCTCCCAAGGGGTGGAGGAACTGAAGCGGGGGTGAGATCCCCATGTAGGAGCAGTAGTTTGGGACAGAGTAGAGGCATCTGAGGCTGTTGGAGAGGGAAGCAGCTGATCTATGATGGTCTGAATGGAGTGAGAACTGCATAGACAATCCATACAGCAGCCCTTCACACCCCAAACAGGGATGCGGGTCCTCTGGTACTTGCTATGGCTGGGAGCTGGAGCATAGGGATTGGAGGGCAATCGCAGGGTGCGGACTGCTGTTGACTGTGGGGAGATGGCCCCGAGAGTATGTGAGGGAGGAGATCACAGCAGGGAAGGCTCTTGGAGGAGAGCTGGGCAGCCAAGGAGGCAAGGCAACAACTGCTGAGTCACCGAAGGCGAAGGCGAAGGAGGTGGAACCATCACTATAGCCTCTCTTTCTCCCCACCTGCAGGGCCCAGCAGCTGCCCAATAGAGGAAGATCCCAGGGAGGGTGGCCTTTGAGAGCCTGATATGCTGACCAACAGATAAGGACATCAGCCAGGGGCGCCCTTTGAGCACCTGCTGTGCCAAGCAACAAAGAATGACCAGCCAGACAAGCCCTCGAATGCCAGCTGCCAGAAACTGGAGAAAGACTCTAAGGGCACCTTATCTGCTGTGCCTGTGGCCTCCAGCTTCCCTGCACACCTGGCGCTGCCGGGTTTCCCACGATCCAAGCAGCTGCACCACCTCCATGCCTGGTCTGCACTGGGCAGACCCACATCCTCCGGGGCAGCCTCAGGGCAGACTCCTGTGGATGACCCACATGCAGAGGTGGGGATAAAAACACAGGTGAGTCCCAGAGGCAGAGTGGCTAAGAAAGAGGATTGAAAACCTTTCCACCAGCCACCGTCACTCAAATAGAGATGACACAAAAAAGAAAATCACAGGTCAATATCACTGATGAACATAGATGCAAAAATCCTCACCCAAATTATAGCAAACAGAATAAAAAAATACATTAAAAGGATCATACACTGTGATCAAGTGGGCCCTTATTCCAGGGATGCAAGAATTCTTCAGCATACACAAATCAATCAATGTGATATACCATATTAACAAATTGAAAGATAAACATCATATAATCATCTCAATAGATGCAAAGAAAGCTTTTGACAAAATTCAACCCCCATTTATGATAAAAAAAAAAACTCTCCAGTAAATAGGCATAGAAGGAACGTACCTTAACATAATAAAGGACATATATTACAAACCCACAGCAAACATTATTCTCAACAGTGAAAAACTGAAAGCATTTCCTCTAAGATCGGAAACAAGACAAGGGTGCCCACTCTTGCCATGATTATTCAAAATAGTTTTGGAAGTCCTAGCTAGAACAATCAGAAAAGAAAAAAGAAATAAAAGGAATCCAGATTGGAAAAGAAGCAAAACTCTCACCGTTTGCTGATAACATGATACAATACATAGAAAACCCTAAAGATGCCACCAGAAAATTACTAGAGCAAATCAATGAATATAGCAATGTTGTAGAATATAAAATTAATACACAAAAATTCCTTGCATCCTTATACACTAACAATGAAAAAATCAGAAAGAGAAATTAAGGAAACAATCCCATTCACCATTGCAACAAAAATAATAAAATACCAAGGAACAAACCTACCTAAAGAGATAAAAGACCTGTATGCAGAAAACTATAAGACACTGATAAAAGAAACCAAAGATGATGCAAACAGATGGAGAGAAATACCGTGTTCCTGGGCTGGAAGAATCAATATTGTGAAAATGAATATATTACCCAAAGCGCTCAACAGACTCAATGCAATCCCTGTCAAACTACCAATGGTAATTTTCACAGAACTGGAACAAAATTTCACAATTTGTATGGAAACACAAAAGACACTGAATAGACAAAGCAATCTTGAGAAAGAAGAGTGGAGCTGGAGGAGTCAACTTGCCTGACTTCAGATTATACTACAAAGCTACAGTCACCAAGACAGCATGGTACAAGCACAAAAACAGAAATAATAGGCCAATGGAGCAAGACAGAAAGTGCAGAGAGAGACCCATGCACCTATGGGCACCTTATCTTTGACAAAAGATGCAAGAATATACAATGGAGAAAAGATAGTCTCTTCAGTAAATGGTGCTGGGAAAACTGGACCACTGTAAAAGGATAAAATTAGAACACTCCCTACCAGCATAATAAACTCAAAATGGACTAAAGACCTAAATGTAAGACCAGAAATTATAAAACTCTTACAGGAAAACATAGGTAGAACATTCTTTGATATAAATCACAGTGAGATCTCTATGACCCACTTCCTAGAGTAAAGGAAATAAAAACAAAGATGAATCAATGGGGCCTAATTAAGCTTAAAAGCTTCTGTACGTGAAGGAAACTATAAACAAGGTGAAACCCTCAGAATGGGAGAAAATGTGTGTTAGTTGCTTAGTCATGTCCAACTCTTTGCAACCCCATAGACTGTAGCCCACCAGGCCCCTCTGTCCATGGGATTCTCCAGGCAAGAACACTGGAGTGGGCTGCCATTTCCTTCTCCAAAGGGAGAGAATAATAGCAAGCAAAACAACTGACAAAAGATTAATCTCCGAAATGTGCAAACAGCTCATTCAGCTCCATACCAGAAAAACAAGCAACCCAGTCCAAAAGCGGGCAGGCCTAAACAGACATTTCTTCAAGGAGACATACGGATGTCCAATAAACACAGGAAAAAATGCTCAACATTGCTTATTATCAGAGAAATGCAATCAAAACTACAGTGAGGTATCACCCACACTGGTCAGAATGGCCATCATCAAAAAAATCTACAAATAATAAATGCTGAAGAAGGTGTGGAGAAAAGGGAACACTCTCACACTGTTGGTGGGAGTGTAAACTGATACAGCCACTATGGAAGGCGGTATGGAGATTCCTTAAAAAACCAGGAATATAACAACTACTTCACGACCCAATAGTTCTAGTACTGGGCATGTGCCCTGAGGAAACTGTGATTGAAAAGGAGACATGCAACCCGCTGTTCATCGCAGCACTATTTACAGTAGTGACGACATGGAATCAACCTAGATGTCTACTGGCAAATGAAGGGATGATGAAGTCATGGTACGTATACACAATGGAATATTACTCAGCCTCAGAAGGAACACATATGAGTCAGTTCTAATAAGGTGGAGGAACCTAGAACTTATTTTACAGAGTGAAATATGTCAGAAAGAGAAAGACAGGTATATTTTAAAATATATATATGAAATCTAAAAAGATGATGCTGAACAATTTGTCTGCAGGGCAGCAGTAGAGATGCAGACATAGAGAACAGACTCGTAGACAAATAGGGAGAAATGGGACGAATTGAGAGAGTAGCATTGAAACACACATCACCATAGGTGAAATTAGATAGCCGGTGGACATTTATTGTATGATGCAGGGAGTTCAAATCCGGTGCTCTGTCATAATTCTGAGGGGTCTGATGGAGTGGGAGGTGAGACGGAGATTCAAGAGAGAGGGTACATATGTATATCTATGGCTGATTCATGTTGATATACAGCAGAAACCAATACAGTATTATAAAGCAATTATCTTCAATTAAAAATAAATAACATTTTAAAAAAGAAAATATGACACTTAAAGTGTTTAACAGTAACTCCTTAAGATCAAATATCTAGTCATGATCACGTCACCTAGAGTTCATAACCTTAATTGGCTCCTGATTAAAAAATAAACCCATAAAAAAGAAATCCTACTTAAAATATACATGAATAATGAATGAGGAGGTGAATGACTTATTAAATCCAAGAGCACTTTCTCTTTCACTCTTCCAAGTGGCGCCTGCGTACTCACCTTTGCTCTTTTATTATTTCCTGTAGCTGTTGTTGTGCAATTGCTCAGTCAGGTCCGACTCTTTGCGACCCCATGCACTGCAGCACGCCAGGCCTCCCTGTCCTTCATTGTCTCTGATTTGCTTCCAGCTTCCCTGGTGGCTCAGCTGGTAAAGAATTCGCCTGCAATGCGGGAGACTTGGGTTCGATCCGTGGGTTGGGAAGATCCCTGGAGAAGGGAAAGGCTACCCATTCCAGTATTCTGGCCTGGAGAATTCAATGGACTGTATAGTCCCTGGGGTCGCAAAGAGCTGGCCACAACTGAGCGACTTTCACTTTCATGTCCATTGAGTCAGTGATGCCTTCCAACCACCTCATCCTCTGTCACCCCCTTCTCTTGCCCTTAACTTTTCCCAGCGTCAAAATTCTTTCCAATGAGTCGGCTCTTCACATCAGGTGGCCAAAGCATTGGAGCTTCCTTTTCCTCTTTCCCTCTGAAAACTGAGTTGATGTGGTGTTAGAGGGGACTTTGAGTTTAAAAAAATCACACTTCTATATTGTTCAAACTTCAAATATCAGAATGTATCTTTTAATCTCTCTCTTATCATGAGAATGAAGTCATTCATATTTATACACAAACAGACTCACTTTTTAACAGCACCATGTTCTGCCTTCACCACCAACCATATTCCAACCAAAAGTTTATTTCCCCAGAGGGGATTATTTTAAATACACTAGACTTCATTTAAGCAAATATTCCTTAAGGCTCCAATTCTGCTTACAAGGAAAATAAAATTCGCCATCATCATGATTATTAGTTGGAGAAAAGAAGTTAAGGGAAAATGTTTAACAAAGGAAAAAAATGGCAAATCTAAGAGATACGTTTGCTATAGAGAGTCAAATTA
Source organism: Okapia johnstoni (assembly GCA_024291935.2). Taxonomy (NCBI): domain Eukaryota; kingdom Metazoa; phylum Chordata; class Mammalia; order Artiodactyla; family Giraffidae; genus Okapia; species Okapia johnstoni. The sequence goes on along the minus strand of JAGTYA010000027.1, from coordinate 813,550 downwards.
TATTGCTATTTGTTATTATATAAAGAACATATTTTCAATTAAAAATCTATTATAAAATTCAGCTGGCATATTAGAGCATCTGGAGTGAGAAAGGGTGAGAAGAAAATAGAAATCCAGATGGAAAAAAGATTTAAATCCCAATAATATGACCAAAGTTTATGAGCCCAAGTTTTACAGCCAGATGACTTTCCTTCAAATCCTGGATACGTCATGACCCTTAGCATGGCATCTTAAAGGCCTGTGCCTACAAATCCATACCCCTAAATCTGGTATAATTATAATAATACTGACCAACCTCAAAGAGATGTTAGGTAGCTTAGAAAACCTGCAATTACATGCAAAAGTCCAATATGACTATGGTTATCGTTACTGCTGTCATGCCACACCTATTTCAAACATCAAAGCGGAGACAAGCTCTGAGATGAATTAGGACAGAAGCAGCCTCATTCTCTACATTACAAAACTCTATTCTGACGGCTCACCTTGTATGATCATGTCCTAAAAAGAGGAGATTATGTTTCAAAATACCTGCTCCACCTCATTAGGTTTTCAGCTCTCACAACCTGTGGACTAGGGGAAGCCAATCAGAAATTGTCTTGGAATCTAGAGACAACCACAGCATCTATCTAGAGCTATTCACATAAAATCAGCTTGCAAGAAGCCATACTTAGTCATGTACAGTAAGTGCCCTATATTCAAATGAGTTCTTTTTTGAGAATGTTTTTAAGTCCAATTTGTTTGGAACTCCAACCGTAAGCCTAGGTACCCAACAATCAGCTATATACCGCTGCTTTTATGCTTGGTTCCGGATGTCCCGAGCTTGAAATAAAGATACTGTACTACTGTACTCTATACAGTACTATATGGAAAAATACACAAAGTACAACCACTTTTAGAGGATGCACACAGGTGACAGTGTACACCAGACACGCAAACTGACTTACCTGACTGGGCATGCAAATGCGTGTTCGCATCTTGGAAAGTTTACAACTTGAAGGTTCATGTGAAGGGAACTTACATTAGACAGAAAGCAAAGAGAACTTACCTGCAAAGAGGATAAATTCACAAAAGCCCAGAGCAGAGTAGAGACCAAAGTTAAAACTGAGCAATAGTTGCTTTCCACTTTCCAGGTCCAGATTCTATTGTGGGCTTCAGTGCAATCCCATCCTAGGCTTGGAGAGATACATTTATTCTCCTAAAGCATCTCTCACTCCTACATTTGCAAATACAATCTGGCTTCTGTTACTCGAGATCTGAAAATTCTAACTAATGACCTGTTTAGTATCAGTTAAAGAGCTGAGAAAGGATAACAGACCCACAGAGAACGTAGAACTGGCTGTCAAGAGAGTCAGATCCAGGGTGAATTCCCGCTTCCCAGAAGGAGAAACTGATAGTGTGTACCACGCCACAGTGTGAAGTATTTGGTTAAACTCTCTCATCTGTTGGCTCTTGACACTTAGGCTCTGTGATTTCCAAAAAAGAAACATTGGTGGAAACAGTAACAAATACCAATATGTATGGAAGTGTGCTGTGTGCCCCCTGAGATGTTTTGTTTTAACCCAGGATACATTCCAGTCCTGCATTTGTCTGTAAGCAGATAAAGAAAATCTGGGTCAATGATTAAAAATTGTTGCTGTTGTTCAGCCGCTAAGTTGTGTCTGAGTCTTGGTGCCCCCATGGACTACAGCACGCCAGGGCTCCTCAGCCCTCCTCTATCTCCTGGAGTTTACTCAAATTCATGTCTTTTGAGTCAGTGATGCTATCTAACCATCTCACCCTCTGCAGCCCATTTTTCCTTCTGCTGTCAGTCTTGCCCAACATCAGAGACTTTTCCAGTGAGTTGACTCTTTGCATCAGGTGGCCAGAGTATTGGACCTTCAGCTTCAGCAACAGTCCTTCTAAAGAATATTTTGTTTTAATTTCCTTTAAGATTGACCGGTTTGACTTTCTTGCAGTCCAAGGGACTCTCAAGAGTCTTCTCCAGCACCACAGTTCAAAAGCATCAATCTGATGGCACTCAGTGCTCTTTATGATCCAACTCTCACATCCAAACTTGACTATTGGCAAAACCATAGCTTTGACTAGATGGACCTTTGCTGGCAAAGTGATGTCTCTGCTTTTTAATATGTGGTCTAGGTTTGTCATAGCTTTCCTTCCAAGGAGTAAGTACCTTTTAGTTTCATGGCTGCAGTCACCATCTGCAGTGATTTTGGAGCCCAAGAAAATAAAACCTGTCACTACTTCCACTTTTTCCCCTTCTATTTGCCATGAAGTGATGGGACCGGATGCCATGATCTTAGTTTTTGAATGTTGAGTTTCAAGCCAGGTTTTTCTCTCTCTTGTTTCATACTCATCAAGAGGCTACTTCGTTCCTCTTCACTTTCTGCTATATTTGAGATCCAAACAAAAAAATTAATCATTAATCACATGCAGTAGATGGATACACTAGGTACTATGAATAAGATTAATGCAATGATTTTAAAAGTATAAATCAAAATATTGGGTATATGTATATTAAACCTTACCACCCCCCTCCCTCCCCATGTCTTTAAAGCTGTCTTCTAACACTTTGTCCCCAGAAGTAGTAATCTTTGTGTTTCATCGTAAGGCTCATTCCATCGTAAGGCTCCTCCTTGTCAGGAGGAAGGAGCAGGACAGGGTCATGGTTAAGAAAGGCTTCTTCCTCATCCCACTGTTACCTGTGGCCGAGGTCAGTCAGCAGAGCATGGTAAGCACTGGTCATAACTCATTATCACACACAGGGAGCTCTCGTGGTAAAATACCATTTGGAATGTGTCCTAATAAGCAGTGTCTTATGAAAAAAAAATTTTTTTAAAGCAATTTAAGTCCCCTCAAACGAATTTAAAAGACAATTCAGGAAGTTTCAGGGCAGAAACAGTGTGAAATTCTGAGGAACAGTGACCCACGATAACAAACAGTGGAGGAAGTATTATCCCCTTGGGTTCCCCTCAGATCTAAGTTTAAGCAGCACTAGGAAGTAAGTGATGACCACATACCCGTGTGTATTTGCAAACACACCCCCACACAGAGGAGCCTCCCTCATGCTCCTCCCAGGGGAGACCTTGAAGGGCACTGTACAAGGAAAAGATCAGAATTTATTTCATTAAAGAATCATTCTGTTTTCCTCCCACCACTGTTTCTCAGGTGTGTTGGCTATGGTTAAGGCTGCAATTTTTGGTAGCAGTATATAAGAACAGATTGAAAATAAACTCAAGAAAGAATGAGCTTCACTTAGAGAAAATTAACTAATTGTAATGCCCCTTAGATGTTTTTGTCCAGCCAACATCCTCATGTTGGGAAAACTGTATTTCCCCTGTTCCTTCTGGGTCTAATGGGGCTGAGGACCCCAGTACTTCCTCACTCTCTTCACAGCCACAGTGGTAAGTGAATGATCTGACCTTCCATGTTTACCTGGAAAAAAAAAAAAAGACTAGATTGCTCAAATCATCTACGTAGGGCCATCTAGCAGTTGTCTCTAGAATCAAAATTTCAACATTAATAACATTTACATTTTAACGATAAAATATCTTAACAGACTAAAATATATACGGAATCATATGAGGATCCATGTAACCTCACATGGAGGCTGTAACCTAACATGTAACCTCCTACGGAGGCCATAACCTAATATGTAACCTCACATGGAGGCTGTAACCTAACATGGAACCTCACATGGCGGCTGTAACCTAATACAGCCCCTATCAACTGCACTACAGATCATTCTGTGATGTTGGAAAGGTAATCGCTCTCCCCAATTTTCATTCCCACGTCTGTTCTGACACTTGGTTCTTCACTTATGAATGCATCACTAAATGAAATATAGAATTATTTTCTAAAGTTTAAGATGGCATCCGTATATCATGATACAGTTAGAGAAGTCAGAAGCTGTCTTTCTGCTGAAGTGGGGAACTATAGCCTTTTCCTTTCCTGACTTTATGGAGGAATGATGAAGAGAAAGGTGATAAAGTCAACTTACGAAGAAAAATAAACTTGAAGTAATTGGGAGGTAGGGGAAACGACACTTAATAAGATGATTGTGTCCTGGAAATAGCTAAGTATAAAATCATTGTTCATATTTTAAATATAATTTGAGTTGGGTTTTGTCCCTTGCAACCCAAAGAGTCTTCATACATAAATTGGTATCTTAAAAAGGAATTCTGCAGACAAAAATAACACAATGCAAATAGACTGAACTCCATTTTGCTTAAATAGATCAATTGGTCCTGGGTGGGCATATGACCAAGACAGATCAATCATGAGTCTTCCACTGGATTATATAATTAGATAGTGGAGCAAAAACTGGGATATCACACCAGGAATCTAATAGTGACATATCTTCCCTAGACGCATGGAGAACACCCCTCTGTAGCTGGGAACATTAAGGCTCTATACAGAGGTAAGCAGCGGAGGAGGTAGAGATGTACGTATTGGAAAATTGCTTGAACTCTGAAATCTATTTGAGCCTGAATCTAGAAATTCCAAATTAAATGAGCTAGTAAATTTCCCTTTTAGTTATGTTAGTTTGAGTTGTTTCTGTCTTAAAAAGTCCTGATCTATCCCCTATGTTTTGCCTCTGGGCAAAGTAATGATTATTAATTCAGGATTTCTCCAGTCATGAAATAGTTAAATGTTTGTTGTTATGTATTGGTTAGTTGAATCATGAGTAGGATATCTTTGGATATGTGGAAAGAAAGACATAGATGAGCTGAGAAGTCAAGACTAGGACATGTCTCTTTTGCAAGGTTAACAGTAATCATCCTTCACCTGGGAACTTCTCAAGCATCAGGAGGATGAGAGGGCAGCCACCATTAAACTGCATCAGCTTCTGGATCGTAAGGAATCAGGAAGAGCTTATTGAGCCAAGCTGGACTGATCACACTTTCTCTGTATTAAATACAGTCTTGGGAATGAGCTAGTGAGCTGTGGTGTGTGACTGGAACCACAACATGCAAACTCAGGGGCTGTGGCAATGCCATTTCATCTTAAAGATGAGAAGCAGAGGAAGCCAGTAAGCAGAAATGAAAAACCCAATCCAAATGTTCAGAGATAAACAAGGGAAATGGAAAGAGACTTTTGATGACTCTCCTGGACCTAATCCCACTGTCTTCTGAGGCTTAACGTCAATCCAGACCTCAGGCCATTTCCCTGTCTGAAAATTCAATTAAGCTCCACTGAGTGCATGCCCAAACACTAGCTGGGTTCTGTTCACTGGCACCTATGTATTCTCCAGGCCAGAATACTGGGATGGGCAGCCTATCCCTTCTCCAGGGGATCTTCCCAACCCAGGGATCAAACTGGGGTGTCCTGCATTGCAGGTAGATTCTTTACCAACTGAGCTATCAGGGAGTGAGTGAAGTCGCTCAGCCGTGTCTGACTCTTTGCGATCCCATGGACTGTAGCCTACCAGGCTCCTCCATCCATGGGATTTTCCAGGCAGGAATACTGGAGTGGGTTGCCATTTCCTTCTCCAGGAGATCTTCCAGACCCAGGAATTGAACCCGGGTCTCCTGCATTGTAGGCAGATGCTTTATAGTTTGAGCCACCAGGGAAGTCCCTTGAGCTATCAGGGAAGCCCAAGTTATTATAAGCTGTTATAAATAAGTTATTATAAATGTCAGACAAATTATTATAAATTAAAGAATTACTAAATAATGAGTTTCCTTAAATGAACTATAATATATTAAACTTCCAACAGAAAAGGTTGGAATAATTCCGAGAAGAGAAGTAAGTTTTTTGTTTTTTTACTTCTGTTTTTTATATCAGTTATTCACTAGCATGGTATGATTGTTATTAAGAAGTAAATACCAGCCATCAGGTGGCATTATGAGTCATCTTGACAGATATGGTTATTTGATCCAAATATTCCCCACAAACAAAAATAATGATCAGTATTATTAATCCTGATCCTATTTTAAGTTCTGATAGAAAATCTTGTGATTATGTTCAGAGAGATAACACTTGGTATATAGTGTCTTCAGGATATGGTTTTCTTTCCCCTGATATTTTTCTTAGTTGATACTCTGGTTTTAAATTTTAAACAAATGCTTACATGACACAGACAATTTGATGTAACACAAAAGAACATCTTTAGCCCTAGCTACACAGAACCTCCATAGCTACCTAAATAGAAAGGTGTGAAAAAGAAAATGAATCATGGGAAATCTTACCTGTAACATGACCTAGCATCACATAGTTCAATATTAAGACAGAGTTTCAGTCTAATATATGTTTGTATCTTCTACCATATTGTGTACACTTTTATGTTGTACTCAGTAGATATTTTTGAGGCAATCAATGGGAGGTGGATCCAGTTTTGAACTGCAACCAGGGATGACTTGTGTGTGATTCAGAATGGTTTCATTTAAAAAACTTACCACTATCATAATTTCCTGCTGCTGATATTCCAGAAATTGCTGGAATGCATTTTTACTGCATTACCATTTGTTTTCCTCCCAGCTTCCCTGTTATATGGATTTTCCTAATACCAGAGACTGTGCCATCCTTATTCTCCTTCCTTCTTCAGGGCCTATTATATTGTCAGCACTTAATAAAATGGGTAAAATATGCCAATGTTATTAAACATATCCAATAGAGGAGTATCCCAAGGTTCCAGGGCACTCAGGCAGTGAAGACAGCCCAGCTGAAGGTGGACATGAGTCGTTTGGCCACCTGGTATCTCTCCTGTTGGTGTCATCTACAGACTTTTTAGACACCCTCTCTGATTCCCTGATGCCCCTGCTGCTGCTGCTGCTAAGTCGCTTCAGTCGTGTCCGACTCTGTGAGACCCCATAGACGGCAGCCCACCAGGCTCCGCCGTCCCTGGGATTCTCTAGGCAAGAATACTGGAGTGGGTTGCCGTTTCCTTCTCCAGTGCACGAAAGGGAAAAGTGAAAGTGAAGTCGCTCAGTCGTCCGACTCTTAGCGACCCCATGGACTGCAGCCTACCAGGCTTCTCCGTCCATGGGATTTTCCAGGCAAGAGTACTGGAGTGGGGTGCCATTGCCTGATGCCCCTAGCATCTGGTTATTTCCCAGATTCCCAGTGAGTACGGTATCCACACAGGTTATTTCTCCTACATGCTCTGGTCACCGGTGGTTTTTTTTTTGTTGTTGTTGTTGTTAATTTTTCCTCCAGTCTTCTTAACCTGCAATCTACCTCAGGAGCCATGCCCATCGTCATGTTACCAATAAGGCGCTTGGTGCTACCACTGAAAACTAACCAGGAGAACTCAGGAATGGCCAAAAGGAGAGAGGAGATGTCAGCCCATAATACGTCCTGCCAACTACCCAGAATCTTTCACTCTGGAATCCATCTTGGCTGAGAGATGCTCATGCCAGCAGAGAGGACCATGAGTCAGAAACTCCAAAGTATTAATAACAGGACAATTGAGAGAGGAGGCTGGGCCCTGCCCAGATAAGAGATAAGAGGCCATGTATTTCTTATTCTTGAAGTCAAGGAGACCTTCCTGACTAGAAAGCTCCTTGGAGGTCAAACGGGAAGTGATGCCAAGTCTACCCATAGTCTTCTTTGCTAGAATCCGTCTTGACTGAGAGATGCATGCACACATATGGGAGGATCCTGAAATATATCAAATAAGGACTCCGAATCAGCAAATCAAAATGATTGGCCAAGGGAAACCCAAAAGAAATGCCCCATGAAAGTGATTTAAACTACCACAAGGGCACTACTCTCTCTGAGGACACCTGAATGTCTAGCCACATGTACTGTGCTCTTTTTCCCCTAATAAACACTACTGGTTTCACTCCTCTCTTGTGGGAATACTTTTCTGCAAAGCTGAAGAGCCAGGGCTTTGTCACTGACCACTATTATAGTGGCTAGGATGCGGCTCTCACTGCAGAAACCCTACCTCAATTGCTGACCAGGGGTGGAAACCCTGCTTCAAGCTGCTGCAGGCTTAGGGCACCCAAGAGCAGTCCTCCTGGGTTCCCTTATCCTGCTGTTCTCTACCTGGGAGTCCCTTCCCAATAAATCTCTTGCTTTGTCGGTACCATGTGTCTCCTCAGACAATTCACTTCCGAGAGTTAGACAAGAGCCCACCCTCACACCCCGGAAGGGGTACTCCTTCCTGCAGCACTTACTCTGTTACATCTTTGTTCGTTTTTACCTTTCTCACGGTCTCTTCCTATTACCATGGAGTCTTTCCGAGTTTGGGGATTTCATCACATGTATTCACGATTCTACCTAAAAACATCACGAGTAGCATTTGGCACACAGAGAAGGCATTCAATATCTAATAGGAAGTGTCAGTTGCTCAGTCGTGTCTGACTCTTTGTGACCCCATGGGCTATAGCTCACCAGGTTTCTCTGTCCATGGGGTTCTCCAGGCAAGAATACTGGAGAGGATTGTCATTCTCTTCCCCAGGGAAACTTCCCAACCCAGGAATTGAACCTGGCTCTCCTACATCACAGACAGATTCTTTACCATCTGAGCCACCAAGGAAGCCAATTACATTTATTAATGAGAGTTGGAGAAAAAGCTAACATCTAGTGTAGAAAAGAACTTTTTGAGTTCATTGGCTTTAGTTTTCCCTTTATATGAATATTAATTACTCACTTAATAGTGGTTTTATAAGGGAGGAAAGTTTGTCACCCCAAAATATGTCTCTTTGGCATAAGGATTAGTGCAGACTGTTTTTAAGAACATGACTCAGGGAGTTTTTCTCATTATTTCCCCCTTCACTGCCTAACAGGATTTAGATAAAGGGCCTGTTTCTACACCAGGAAAGAGCAAATGCTGACTTATGTTGGATCTGTTTCTGTTACTTTAACCTTGGCTCTTTGTTGCTTTTGTTATTATAATCATTACAAGGATGCTGTCCATAGATGAAAGCATATATAGTGGATTGCCTTGGGGAAACCTCAGGTTCCCCATGGCAAACCTTGCCCCCTCTGCCTGAATGTTAAACGGAAGTGCCTACGTCCAGCTCAAAGGGAGACATTCTGACCCGGCCCATCTGTGAGTGGCTGCAGAAAAGAAGAAATTAACACATCCCCTCCCTGATGCTGGCCAAGCCAGAAGATATTTTTCAAGAGTAATGTCTTTTTAACTTACTTTCTTACTTCCCCCTCTCCTGTTCTATAAAAGGAACTGGCATCCAGACTCTGATAAGATGGTGTTCTAGGACTCTAGTCCGTCATCTTCTCTGTCTGCAAGCTTTCCAGATAAAGTCACTATTCCTTACCTTGAATTTCCCAGGTGGTGCTAGTTGTAAACAACCCGTCTGCCAGTGCAGGAGACGTGAGACATAGGTTTGACCCCTGGGTTGGGAAGATCCCCTGAAGGAGGGCATGGCCACCCACTCCAGTATTCTTGCCTGGAGAATCTCATGGACAGAGGAGCCTGGCGGGCAACAGTCCATGGGATCCCGCAGAGCCAGACACGACTGAAGTGACTTAGCATACAGCACAGCGCCTTCCTTACCTCAACACCTCATCTCTGATTATTGGCCTGTCATGCCACGACAAGACAGAGCTTGGATTTGGTGACATTCCCAGAACAGAGCTATTACCCGAGATATCTGGAAAGATATGGGCTGGGTGTGGTGGGGAGAACTTGGCAGAACCTAGAGGTCTGAGTCCACTTTGCATCCAGGCACCTCTGCCTAGCCCAGCCAACAGTAGCTTTTCTATCTTTGTATGAAATGCCTTCCTCCTCTTTGAAATCCCAACCATTACCTGCAACATCTTCTTTTTGTCTTTAGCCGAACATGGTATTTTAAGGTGAAGGCTTTGGTTCATTTTGGAGAGTAACTCAGTTTTCCTGAGTCTCTTCTATGTATATTTGTTATCAAACTTTTATGTGATTTTCTGCTGCTAATCTGTCTCATGTCAATTTAATTCTTTTACCAGCCAAAAGATCTTAGAAGACGAAAGGAAAACTTTCTCCCTGACAGCTTCATGGGGAAAATGAGAAGTGCTCTTACATAAATGCTCTTGATCTCTCTGATCCCCTGATGTGAAACATGACAATTAAATATCTCCCATATAAAATGTTCATGAAATTTAAATATATTTTCCTTACCAAGGAATTTTGCTCAAGGAAGAATCATGCTCAGAGTTAATGAGGCATCTTAGAATTACACTTAAATAGTTACAAGACTCACTGAAACCACATTTTTCATAGTGAGGGAAGACTTTTAGAGATTTTCATGTGTATGAATAATGTGATTAGCTATTTCAAACTCTGGTGATGAAGGTGTTGGAAGAGATCCTCTGCGAGTTTTCTGTTGCTAGGATCCAAAATGTTCCAAGGTTTCTCCTCAGAAATAGATGTTTGGTTTAAAATTTTCCCTATATCCTTTTTGGAGTATCCATTCTGTAAGATGGGCTTCTCTGGCAGCTCAGTCTGTAAAGAATCTGCCTGCAACGCAGGAGACACAAGACCCGGTTCGATCCCTAGGTCGGGAAGATCCCCTGGAGAAGGAAATGGTAAACCACTCCAGTATCCTTGCTTGGAAAATGCAGTGGACAGAGGAGTCTGGTGGGCTGCCGTCCGTGGGGTTGTAGAGTCAGGCACGACTGAGCGACTAACATTTTCACTCTCTTTCACTTCTCTGTAAGTTACTGCTCTACTGAACTAACTTGACAACGCAATTCAATAACTTGGCTTGTACTATGATGTCTTAACCTGATTTGTCCTAAAGAAATTAATTATGTTAGCTGAATTCAAAATAAGAACTATTTTTCCTGTTGTCTGAGTTGTATGTGGATTGTGGTACTCTACTTCCCAGAGATTTTGGATTGTTAATGAAAATGTATGAAATGTACTCATTGAGTACTTACTCCTGAATCTTTATTTTGGCCTAATGCAGTAGACATCATTAGCTCATTTTGAAGATGGATGACCTAAGACTTATCTTTTCATATATTCACGATCTATTGATGTTTTCTGATTCCTATAATTTTTAATTATATCTTTTGCCCACTTCTCATTAGTTTGTGATTATTTCCTTAAGTATTTGAAGGAGCTTTTTCTAAGTTAGGGAAATTAACTCTTTGTCTGAAAGTCACAATTATTTTCTAGTTTGTCTTCATACTGGTTTTTCTTAAGGTGACTTCAGCCTTGCCGAAACCTTAAAAATATTTGCTTTTGAGTAATCAAATTCATCAACATACTATTTCATGGCTTCTCTCTCTCTCTGTTTTGGTTATATATCGTATTTGGAAAAGTCTTCCTTTAGTTGTCTAGTTGCTAATTTGTGTCTGACTCTTTTGCCACCCATGGACTGTAACCTGCCTGGCTCCTCTGTCCATGGAGTTCTCCAGGCAAAAATACTGGAGCAGGTTGCCATTTTCTTCTGCAGGGTATCTTCCTGACTCAGGGATCAAACCCTCATCTCTTATGTCTCTTGCATTGGCAGGCAGGTTCTTTACCACTGAGGCACCTGGGAAGCCCAAAGTCTTCCTTATTCTGAGATTAAAAAAGAATTATCCCCACATCAAATAAGATAACCATTTTTTAAAAAGTAGAAAACAACAAATGTTAGGACGTGAAGAAATGTTAACTACAGTGCATAGCTGATGGGAATATAAGATAATGCACCTGCTGTAGAAAGCAGTATGGCAGTTCCTCAAAAAATGAAACAGAGAATTGCCATGAGACTTAGCAATCCCGCCTGTAGGTGTGTGCACAAAGGGACAGAAAGCAGTCTTAATCACAGGAGTCAAAAAGAGGACAGAGCTGAAATGTTTTTCTACAGGTGAATGGATAAACAAAATGTGGTATACACACCCAACAGAATATTATTCAGCATAAAAACGGAATGAAACTCTGATACACGTTACAGCAAGGACGAAACTTGAAAACACTACGTTAAGTTAAATAAAACAAACACAAAAAGTACAAATATATGATTCCACTTGTTTGAGGTACCTAGAATAGCCGAGTTCATAGATGTAGGAAGTAGAAGAGCGGTTACCAGAGGCTGGGGAGAGAGAAATAGGGAGTTTCTGTTTAGTGGGCACAGCGTTTCAGCTTGCGATGACAGAAATAAAGGACACAAATGGAGAGTGGCATTGGCTTCATGACACACGATGTGCAAACACTTAATTCCACTAAACGGTACACTTACAAATGGCTATAATGGTAAAATTCTGTTGTGTATGTTGTACCATAATTTAAAAAAAATAATAATTATCTCATTATGTTATTTAACACTTTGGTAGTTTCATTTTCTATTGAGTCCTGGTTGCAAAAACCAGGTCAACCTTAAATAAGAAAAGTTTATCAGAAGACATCTATTTTTTCAGTTTTATACAAGTATGTTTATCACTAAAATGGAATTTATTTTTTAAATATTCATAAAAACCACATTACGGAGATTTTCCTGAAATGTATACTTAGATAGAACATAAAGAAAAATCTTCTATTCTTAGTTGTAGGAGTGATTTTACTTCAAAAAAGGAAAAGGAGGAGCTACTTTGAAGGTTGTTTTTTTTGCTAGGTATTACCAAAAATTAAAATTGGATAATCAAACTGAAAGATAAGCCAGGGTCAGATTTTTATCTTCGAAGATTCTTTCTCCTTAGAAAGTGTCAATTTAGTAACAACTCTGGTGTCATTGTTTTATTAGTTGTACATTATATCTAGTTAAAATGAATTTTTTTAAAGCTGTAAGAGGACTTAATGACGACCTTTAATTCTTAATTTTTCCAAATAAAGATGTGTATAAAAAAAGCTGCATTTCTTCAAAGACTGCAACTTCAACTAGGATGATGATTATTTCCCCCAGGAATTTCAATCAATATCTTTATATAAAATCCAAGGGTTCCATCTTATTTTATCTTAATGTTCCAGGGAGTGATACTAAAATTTTTGAAATTACGCTATAGGCACATTTACTAAAAATACTATGTCCCAAGTTGTTGGTACAAATTGATCACGTGTAAGAGTAGAAAGCAATTAAGTCACAGATTTCTGGGGCTCAATTATGTTAAGCTCTGCACATTCTGGTAAAGCCTTCTGGTTTTTATCCAGTGTGGTATAGGCGGATACTAGGGGACTTTAGCAGAGGAGTAATTTCTATGAAAGTTTAGGACTGCAGTGTTTGGAGGATTCTCTAGAAAGGTAAGAGTGAAAGCAGCAGGACCAGTTAGGCAGCTGTGTCAATGGTCCAAACAAGGCATGAGGGTTATGCGGTCTAGGGTGGTGGCCGGAAAGGTATTGAGAAATTCTTGGATTTGGAGTATGTTTTGAAGCTGAAGTCAGTGGGATTGGCTCGTAGATTGGCTATAACTTGTTAGGGAAAAAGAGGAGTAAAGGATGAGTAGGAGATTTTGGAACTGGGAAACCTACATTTGAAAGAAGTAGAAGATTAACAGACACAATGAAGCCGATCTCCAGAGCCAGAGGGAGTCGTCTGGGCTTGTTCCTGTAAGTAAAACAAAGTTGCTTTAGGATCTTGGGGAGATCAGCATGAGGTAAGAGCTGTTGTCAGCGGCGCTGTGAAGCTAGGAGGAGGGAAGGCTGACCAGGCAGGACTAGGGAAACAGGACTCGGCTAGTTTCTGTCTGGGGCTGGTAAGACTTGTTCCTTCTCTTTCCCCCTTTGGGAATGGAGGCCCTCACACCCAGTGCTTCCTTGTCTATCAAATACGCCCTCCAGCTCCCAGTGGAATCTGTCAGAATGATAGCATTAGGCATGATGGGTCACACAGTCCTCTGGGCACAAAGGGAGCTCATGTGCTTCCCATAAAACATTCCAGGCAGAGTGCGGAGCAGGTTGGTGGAAACCCAGCCCAGGCTACCTGATTGTGAAATTTGGCTTTACTACTCCAATCTACCCAACTTTGAGCAAATTATTTAATTTCCCCACATCTCAGATTTCTCACTTAGGAAATGGGATTAAAATAGTACTCAACTCACAGGAGTAAGGTGGGAACTAAAAAGCTTTACATTTTAAAGCTTTTGTAAAGTAACTGTGAGCTGATTTTTTTTTCTTAATTTTCACACACAAAAAAATAGTATGGACCAATTCTTAAGATAGGTTTCCCAGGTGGCTAAGTGGTAAAAAACCTGACAATGCAGGAGATGTAGGTTCAGTCTCTGGGTGGGAAGATCCCCTGGAGAAGGAAATGGCAACTCACTCCAGTATTCTTGCCTGGGAAATTCCATGGACAGAAGAACCTAGTGGGCGATAGTCCGTGGGGTTGCAAACAGTAGGAGAAGACTTACTGACTACAGACAACAGTAATCCTTAAGATACGTTCTTACAGTAATGCTGGTACTGATTGATTAGGACTGCAAGTAGGCAACAGTGGAAATATTACTTCAAAAGAAGAATAGCAGAATGCAATATCTTGATAGGAAATTGAAGTGCAAATGATGATGCTGAGTGAGTGGGGAAGAGTAGTATCCTCAACAAATAATGAGAAAAGAACTCATATTTCAAAAAGAGAAATTAGCAAACTCCTTCAGAAATGTACTTGTTTAAATCAACGTATTTAGGATAACCACATAACACAGATTACATTTAAAATTAAAAATGATTCTGTAATTGCCTGTCACAAAGTTTCTCTCCAGTTTTAATGGAAAGATGTATTGATTAAAGGAAGAAAACAAAAAGGACAAAATTCTCAAGGAGCATAAAACATGTGTGATCACTTTCCAATATAAATTATGAGAAAGCAACTATTCACCATCATTATAAACGTAGGTTTTCTATTTTAAAATGCCCAAATGCATTTCTCCTTGCCTGTCTACTCATATTACCATGCAGATTTATAAATTCTGTGTGCTTACGTTGACTAGCTGGTGGTGTTACTGGTCATATATGATTCTATTTATTGTATGATTTCAAATAATTATCAGCCAGGAGCATTTTCACCTTCACTAATGATCAGAAAAAATATAAGATACAAAAGTTTGAGTTTAAAAAACCTTGTCTAAGTAATTAGGATGACATTTAGTTCAGTTCAGTCACTCAGTCGTGTCCGACTCTTTGTGACCCCATGGACTGCAGCACACTGGGCCTCCCTGTCCATCACCAACTCCCGGAGTCTACCCAAACCCATATCCATCCAGTAGTGATGCCATCCAACCATCTCATCCTCTGTCGTCCCCTTCTCCTCCTGCTCTTAATCTTTCCCAGTATCAGGGTCTTTTCCAATGAGTCAGCTGTACGCATCAGGTGGCCAAAGTATTGGAGTCTCAGCTTCAACATCAGTCCTTCCAATGAACACCCAGGACTGATCTCCTTTAGGACGGACTGGTTGGATCTCCTTGCAGTCCAATGGACTCTCAAGAGTCTTCTCCAACAGCACAGTTCAAAAGCATCAATTCTTCTGTGCTCAGCTTTCTTTATAGTCCAACTCTCACATCCATACATGACCACTGGAAAAACCATAGTCTTGACATTTAGGCATAATGAAAAGAGGGCTGAACTTTTGAGATTAATATGGTGATTTTTGGCAACTATTACTATACTTACTACTCATTTGAGCATCTTTAATCCTTAACATCTGTGGCAGGCAGATTAATGACCTTCCAAAGATATCCAAACTCAAATCCCCAAAACCTGGAAATATGTTACCTTACATGACAGAGAAGTATTAAGGTAGAAGATGGGATCAAGGTTGATAATCTTATCCTGTGTTATTTTGTGTGTGGGGGGAATGTAATCAGAAGGGTGGTGATTGATGTAAGGAGGAGACAAAAGAGCGAGAAGCAGAGAGACAACAACAGTATGAAGAGGAAGCTTCTAGAAGCTGGAAAAGGCAAGAAAACAAGATTATCCCCCTAGAATCTCCAGAGTAAACACAGTCCTGCAGACACCTTGATATTTGGCCAACGAGACCCATTTTGGATTCCTGAGCTCTAGAACTATAAATGGTTAAGTTGTGTTGTTTTAAACCACTGAGCTTGCGGTAATTTGTTACGACAGCATTAGAAAATTACTGTAATACCTGAAAGAGATGTTGCAAAATGTGTTCAGAATAAAGTTTGAGAAAAATTGTTGGACTTTGAGAAACTTCAGGAGATGAGAATAGTGGAGAGAAATGTTTAATTCAGGATTTGTAAGAGTCATAATATCTTTCACCAAAGGAAATAAAGTTAGATGTTATACTCATATCTCAAATTACCATCTATAGCATTTCCATTGTAACTTTATTCTCCAATTATTGTCTCATTCTGTACATAGAATTTTCATAGATTTTGGCAAACCTATGATAGTGTATATCAAATACAAGAGCTTTAGAGTAAAATATGTTTTATAATACTCTTGTTTAGTATGTGAGTGGTTTTCTTTTGAAAATTTACCAAAACTGTCATTAAACTCTACATAAAACAAATAGTTGGGAATTTCTTGATTTGAATTTGATTCTATTCATATCTATACTAGTTAATTTTATAATCATTAGTCTATATTTCTGGCCCTATCCCTAACTTACAATACTATTTTCAGCACATCACTTACCCTCATCAATCTTAGGTTCCACATTCTCAAAGAAATAGAGACAGAAGCAGAAGATATTAAGAAGAGGTGGCAAGAATACACAAAAGAACTGTACAAAAAAGATCTTCATGACCCAGATAACCACGATGGCGTGATCACTCACCTAGGACCATACATCCTGGAGTGAGAAGTTAAGTGGCCTTAGGAAGCATCACTATGAACAAAGCTAGTGGAGGTGATGGATTACAGCTGAGCTATTTCAAAACCTAAAAGTTGATGCTGTGAAAGTGCTGCACTCAATATGCCAGCAAATCTGGAAAACTCAGCAGTGGCCCCAGGACTGGAAAAGGTCAGTTTTCATTCCAATCTCAAAGTAAGGCAATGCCAGAGAATGTTCAAACTACGACACAATTGTACTCATCTCACATGCTAGCAAAGTAATGCTCAAAATTCTCTAAGCCAGGCTTCAACAGTATGTGAACCGAGAATGTCCAGATGTTCAAGCTGAACTTAGAAAAGGCAGAAGAACCAGAGATCAAATTGCCAACATCTTTTGGATTACAGAAAAATCAAGAGAGTTCCAGAACAACATCTACTTCTGCTTTATTGACTACGCCAAAGCCTTTGACTGTGTGGATTGCAGCAAACTGTGGGAAATTCTTAAAGAAACAGGAATACCAGACCACCTGACCTGCCTCCTGAGAAATCTGTATGCAGGTCAAGAAGCAATAGTTAGAAATGGACGTGGACTGGTTCCAAATCAGGAAAGGAGTACGTCAAGGCTGCATATTGTCACCCTGCTTATCTGACTTATATGCAGAGTATATAAATTAAATGCAAAATGCCAGGCTGGATGAAGCACAAGCTGGAATCAAGATTGCCAGGAGAAATATCAATAACTTCAGATATGCAGATGACACCACTCTTATGGCAGAAAGTGAAGAAGAACTAACGAGCCTCTTGATGAAAGTGAAAGAGGCTTAAAACTCAACGTTCAAAAAATGAAGATCATGGCATCTGGTCCCATCACTTCATGGCAAATAGGTGGAGAAACAATGGAAACAGTGACAGACTTTATTTTCTTCGCTCCTTGGAAGAAAAGCTATGACCAACCTAGACAGCATATTAAAAAGCAGAGACACTACTTTGCCAACTAAGGTCCATCTAGTCAAAGCTATGATCTTTCCAGTAGTCATGTATGGATGTGAGTGTTGGACTATAAAGAAAGCTGAGTGCCGAAGAATTGGTGTTTTTGAACTGTGGTGTTGGAGAAGACTCTTGAGAGTCCCTTGGACAGCAAAAAGTCAATCCTAAAGGAAATAAACTCTGAATATTCATTGGAAGGACTGATGCTGAAGCTGAAGCTCCAATACTTTGGCCATCTATGCAAAGAACTGACTCATTGGAAAAGACCCTGATTGTGGGAAAAATTGAAGACAGAAGGAGAAGGGGATGATAGAGGATGAGATGGTTGGATGGCATCACCAACTCAATGGACATGAGTTTGAGCAAGCTCGGGGAGTTGGCGATGGACAGGGAAGCCTGGCATGCCGCAGTCCATGGGGTCCCAAAGAGTTGGACATGACTGAGCAACTAAACCCAAGAAGTGAAGTGGTCGTTAATTAAATTATGTGTAATATATGTATCTAATAACATCATTCATCTGAGTATCCCAAGTGAGTTAAAGTCATTCAGTCATATCGGATATTCTTTGTGACCCCATGGACTATAGCCTGCTAGGCTCCTCTGTCCATGGAATTCTCTAGGCCAGAATACTGGAGTAGGTAGCTGTTCCCTTCTCCAAAGCATAGTATCCTGAAGCCTAGTCTATAAACATTAACAAGTAGTATTATCTCAACTTTAGAAAGGAGAAACAAGGCAGAAAGAATTAACTAGATTAGAGAAGGCCATAAATTACCTGCTGGTGGGACACTCTGAGGACTGTGCGTGGTATGCTTCTATCTATTTACCATATTTTAATCTCTATTTGATACCACTAGGCAATAGATAGGACACGACAGCAGGCAATAGATACATAATCAATAGATTAAAATATTCTATATGAATGTAATATATGATATGCTACTGATAGAATCAATACTATCCCAAGTCCTAAACCATATAGAAAATGCTCAAGAAAGCCTAGCCTGTGTTTAACATTCTGCAAACAGGCTACTCATCCGTCTAACAGTTCCAGGGTTATTGCTGTCAGACCTGATTGTATCATAAAGAGAAAGGAGATTTTAATGTCTGTGTCATCCGTCATATTAGCTTTGCTAAAATTGGGGAGGGCTCTCAAAATAGACAATGCATGGATTATATACAGCCATTGAAGATCCTTTTAAATACCGTACTTAAAGAGACTGTTGGCTCTTGCGTAAACACTGATCCTGTTATCTTTGGCTTTATCATCCATAGTTATTAACACTGTTTTGACCCAAACATTTAAGAAGGCATATCTCATGTTAAGTGCTCTTAACGATAATAATAATAATGAACGTAGATTGGATTACTGAGTCAACTTTAATGCAGCCACAGCCACCACCTCTATCACCACTTTTTCCAGGAGCTCCTTTTCCATCCCTAAGTTTATATAAACATGCAGGCTCATGTGCTTATTTGGTTTAGAAAAAAAATTCCACACTTTTCATAGCAGCCTCAGTTCCGAATGGGAGCAGAGTATCTTGGAGAGCACTGGTGCTGATGTGTCACCCATGAGGGGTCGTCCTCAGCTTCCTGCCCAAACCAGCAGAACCCTCCAGCTGGACCGCTCCGCGTGTCACTCTCTCCTCGAGTCCGGGTTCTGTTCTGGGGGCCCCTGGCTTGGGCTTCCAGGCTGTGCTGCTTCCTTAGTGGCCCCGTTCCCTGCTCCTTACCACATACCTGGTGCTCACAGGTACCCAGGAAGATGTGCTTGTTTTTGAGCACTGGTTTCCTAAGAAAGAAACTTCAAATAAGCTTTCTCAGGCCCCTGTATTGCTCCCAAAATTTCAGTCCTGAAACTTCTCTGTTGCTGGATGGGTATTTCCTGTTTTAAGCCCTTCCCCACATACACACTTCAACTCTAAATGCAAAGCTGCCGTAACTTTCTCTTCCTGGGATGCTTCCTTGCTCCAAAAGTCATAAAGTGTTGCCACCAGGGTTTCCATCTCCATTTGCAATTTCTTCATAAAACACAAAATCTTTTTTTTTCTTTTTCCTGATGTCTTCTTATGAAGAAGGAGTATCTACTTTACAAAGAAGACCAGCTTGCCCTCTTGAGAAGATAGAGAATAACTATAATTCCTTCCTGCAGGGCTCAGAGCGGTGAAAAGTAATGCCAAGCTCATTTTTCAATGCTTCTTCACATGAGCTTGCTGTGTTAAATATTTAATAAATCACCATGTGCTAATAGTCTTGTACATCAGTGGTCCCCAGGCTTTTTGACACCAGGGACCAGTTCCATGGAAGACAATGTTTCCACTGACAGGGCAGAGGGGGTTGGGTCAGATGGTAATGCGAGCAATGGGGGGCGGGTGGGGAGCAGCAGATGAAGTGTCCCTCGTTTGCCCTCCGCTCGCCTCCTACTGTGCGGCCTGGTTTCTTACAGGCTGTGAACCAATACTGCTCTGCAGCCCAGGGACTGGGGACCCCGGTCATACAGTGTCTGTGGCATCCTGGCTTGCTTAGTGACACAGCTGTTTTCATGTATCACTTCTGTTAACAATCTCAAGTTGGAGACCTTGTTGCTCAAGAGCTCTTGACCAATACTAAGAGATAAGTGTTGGGTAAAAAGAAAGGTAGCTTTATTGAGGAAGTCAGCAGTTCTGGGGAGAAGGTGAACTCATGTCCCAAAGAACAAACTGCCCTCTGCCAGTAAGGGGGGCAAGAACTTTTAAAGGGCAGTTTCAGGGGTCTATCAGTGGAGGGAGGGGGCCACATGCAGAAACAGCACAGTCAACTCTGACAGTCATCTTGAAATTGGTCATTGGTGATCTGACCAGCATCATCTTTATTGGTTTAAGTCCGTACAGTTAATCTTCAGTTCTAGGGTTGGTTTGTTCCCATTTCTTTGAGGCCAGTTCTTGAAATTCTTGTTATGGGAGTCTGGTCATCACGTAGTTAACTTACCCCTGGTGGGGGCTTCAGTAGCTATAATTTTGGGGCTCAGTATATCTGAGCTCAAAGGATGTGGCTCAGAATATTGTCTATAATGGACTTCCCAGGCGGCGCTAGTGGTAAAGAACCTGCCTGCTAATGCAGGAGACATAAGAGATGTGGGTTTGATCCCTGGGTGGGGAAGATCTCCCAGAGAAGGGCATGGCAACCTACTCCAGTATTCTTGCCCAGAGAATCCCAAAGACAGAGGAGCCTGGCAGGCTTCAGTCCATAGGGTAAAAAAGAGTCAGACACGACTGAAGTGACTTAGCATGCATGCACCTACTATCTACAGCCCTTGAAGAGGAACTAAAATCCTTGAGTTTGCTTAAAGACTAAACTGTTATTATTTGGCTTTGTTTGACTGCTTTCCTTTGTTTCTGCATTTTCTCACTTCTCAAATGAAATTATTTTTGGGCTAAAGTTTTTCTACATACAAGAGGCAGACGGAGGACACGGTGGGGGTGTCTATCATGGGAAGATTGCTCCATTACACCTCCACCAGGAAATGAGTCACCCAGCCAAAGGGGGATTAAGCTTTCTTTTGTACTGTATCCTCCTTATCCTACATTGTAGAGTACAACTCCAGAACCCTTTTTTCAGAGATACGGAGAGCTCTGGCACCCACAGTAACACACAGCGTTTGTCACATCACTTAGCAGAGATAGAAAGATTTCTGAAGAAACCTGGGAATAGGTACTAATACTTAATTTAAAACTAAAATAAAAAAAAAAACCTCAATAGTGATAAGTGATGGATGAAAAAAAAAAAGTTATTTATATATTTGACTGTGCCGGGTCTTAGTTGCTGCATGTGGGACCTTTAATTGTGGCATATGGCATCTGGTTCCCTAACTAGGGATTGAACCCAGGCCCCTGGCATTGAGAGCACAGTCTGAGCTGCTGGACCACGAGGGAATTCCCAGCACAGATATTTTGAATAAATCTATCTTAAAAGGTAGGTATAAGGTTTAAAAAGAAAGAACCGATATACTTTGAATAGCCTGAGCATTCATAGAACAGACTGTTCACAGAACAAGAATTATATGAGACATTTGGAAGAGGGAATTGTGTTGCCGGTGACTATTAGTTTAGGTGAGGTTTTTCTTAAGGTCTACTGTAAAGACCCACTAGAGATTGATAAGATAAGCATTCTTTATTCAGCAGAATTTACTGCATGTATGCAAGTTTCTCCTTACCAGCCAGCGGAAATGAACAAGGGTACACTAATGTTACACTTAAAGTAGTGTAGCCCCCACCTAGGTGAGAGCAGGGTCTCAGTTCCACCTTTTAATTCTCTCCAAGTTATTCCTGGGCATTCCTGAAGTGGTCCCAAAAGGAAACTCACGTTCTTCTCAGTCATTTTCACCGAGTCATTTTGTGATGTTTGCAAGGTCCTAAGTTAAAGAATTGGCTACTAAAAATGGTTGTACTCTATCTGCCTACTAGAGTCAAGATTCAGGTCATCAGACTGTGTAATCCAGGTAAACAGCATTTCTCAGCGATGCCTGTCCTAATGAATACTATTTTTTTATTTGTTTCCGATATTTTGTGTGTGGTCTGCCAACATCTTTTTGTGAATATTTGTTAATATTTTCCTATAAAAGGTGTCCTATATCTTTTATGCTTCCCACGTGGCTCAGTGGTAAAGAATTCACCTGCTAACACAGAAGACACAGGAGATGTGGGTTTGATCCCTGGGTCAGGACGATCCCCTGAGGTAGGAAATGGCAACCTGCTCCAGTTTTCTTGCCTGGAAAATTCCATGGACAGAGGAGTTCTATGGGCTACAGTTCACAGAGTCACAAAGAGCTGGATGTGACTTAGCAACTCAGCATTCATGCATATCTTTTATTCCCTTGTACTTCACCAACTCATTTGATAAATATTCCTTGAACACCTTCGATATGCAAAGCTTGGGCTAAGTAGATGCATTTCTGAACAAGGAATAATCTCTGCTCTGCCATCTAATGGGAAATAAGCACAGACAATGATAACTAAAGCAAAAAGATACAGGAGAAAATCCATATGAAGACATAATTAATTGATTTGTAGTTCGGAGAAGTATTTACTAGAATTTATTGGGTTCACCAAGAAGCCTTCAAAGAGACAGTGGCTTTAAGATGAGCTCTTAAAGCATGAACATCATCTTTTAAAATAATTTTAGTAAATTTATTCTATATTGAAATTATTATTACATATAAATTAGAAAAAAATGTATTTCAAGTATAAGGAAATTAAATCACCTGTAAGCTAGTCAAGAAAAATTAATTTTATAATCATAGAGGATTAAATTATTGCCCACAATATTTTATCCCCTCCATGTAATTTTGTCAATACATTGTGTACTCTACTTTCGAACTGTACTACAGATGCTGTTTTTTAATCTGATTTTATCACTCAGTATATTGTGATCAACTTTCTGTTCTTTTGCACCATTTAAATGTCTGAATAGATTTTTTTTATCCAGTTCCCCCAAATTAAAAGCTGTATTTGTTAGTTTTAGGCTTGGCTGCAAATGAGAGAAGACTGAACGGATTAAAGACAGCAGATTTTTTCCACGTATCCATGAAAGAAGTTCCGGACTGGCATTACGCCACATGGTGTAGAAGCCCAGATCTCCTCTGTTTGTCAAGTTTTAGGAGGACAGAGTGAAGTTAAGCAGACGGGAAAAACTTCTCTACAAGTTGCGCACATCATTCTTATTTCTATACAAAGGGTAGAAATAGTTACTTGTCCATGTTTACTTACAAGAGAATCTGAGGAAAGTAGCCTTCAGTCAGGTAACTGAGACCCAGCGAAAAACTGGGGACTCCATTATCAAGGAAGAAGTGGAGACAAAAAAGCCCACTATAATTGATATTCTCTGTGATTGACACCCATTTTGTTTTCAATCTTTTAATACCATAAGTAACATTATGATTAAACTTATAGATTTTTGACAGGCAGAAATAGAGAAGTTATTAGGGAATGAAGTGCATTTAAGAATACCTAGGAACTGGTTTATGAACAACAAGCAATATAATTTTGTAACAGTGTATGGGGCTTCCAGGGTGGCTCAGATGGTAAAGAATCTGTCTGCAATGCAGGAGACTCAGATTCAACCCCTGGGTCAGGAAGATCCCCTGGAGAAGGGATTGGCAACCCACTCTAGTATTCTTGCCTGGAGAACCCCATGGACAGGGGAGGCTGGTGAGCTACTGACCATAGGGTCACAAAGAGTCAGACCTGACTGATCGACTAACACTCTTTTACTTTCAAAAGACATATAGGGGAATAGATGGAGGTAAATCTTGTTTTTCCAATGGGTTATTCAATCTTGTGAGTCCAGAAGAGAATAAATCCTGAGTTCCAAGGTCAGTGATATCAAACTCTCATTTTCAGAGGATTATCTAATCAGTATATGAAGTAAGCATCTCTGTTTACTAAGTGAACTGGTTAAGCAACCGGTGAAACCATCTTTGAGCACTTAGCCCCCTCTAGGTTTTTATCAGAAGACCTTTTTTATCTTTCAGATGAAAATAGAAAATCTTTCTGGAATCAGTAAAATATATATGAAAAATAGCCTATATTTTTATATATAGTTTATATTACTTGATATGATAATAGCAATAATAACTTACATTTCTAGAGCTCTCTATAGTTGACAAAACACTTTTGCTTAAACTATTGGCAAAATGAGCAAAAAGATATTACCTTTTATACATGAGGGAAAATAAAATCTCAAGAAATATTAAATACCTTGCCAAAGATCACACAGCTAATTAGAATAAAAGCTTGGAATTTAGGCTAAAATCTAGGACTTCTCATTCATATTGCATCATATTACATTGCCCTTCTGACCAGAAATCATTCATGCTTTATCTGAATATAACTGTGTTTAATATGATTCATTTAATGAGAAATAAATACCAGATCTTTACCTAGAAGCTATTAATAGTTGAAAATTATTACCCCAACTGTATTAATATCTTAGTGATATGACTACTACTCAGTTTTGCCTCTGCTATTTTTGTGAGATGATCTTAAGTTGAAAAGCTCTAGATAATCACTATCTCCTGAAAAGAAGTATTATTCCCTTATGTATTTCCTTAATATATAGTGACCAGATTTGTAGTGCATCGGTTAAAAAACAAAACAATCCAGAGATGCACAGATGATCAAACACTCAGATGGAGTGCAGAAAGCTGTGCTAAACCATCCTTTATTTCAAGGTCAAAACCCTTACTGTGATCTCTGGAGAGTCCACCATTAAGTGGTGGTCAGTCATGAGTCATGCTCCTTCCACTAAAAGCCTTTGTTATGATCCTTGGAGGGCTTCTCAGGTGGCTCAGCAGTAAGGAAACCCCTTGCAATGCAGGAGACGCAGGAGACATGGGTTTGATCCATGGGTCAGGAAGATCTCCTGGAGAAGGGCGTGGCAACCCACTCCAGTATTCTTGCCTGGAGAAACCCATGGACAGAGGAGCCTGGTGGGCTACGGTCCATGGAATCGCAAAGAGTGGGAAGTGACTGAGCACACATATGCATGCATGATACTTGGAGTAGTAGTTTGTTTGAATGTCCCTTTTCAGATCTTTAGGGAAGACTTTTTATAGTGACATTTCCTCTCCTCCCACATAAATGCCCTTTGTGGCCTCCACACACAGTGCTATTCTCTGGACCCAGTGCAGACCTTTCACTCAGAATGTCAACCATTCAGTTCCTTTAAACTTTACTCCATGGAGGGGGAAGGGTCTGTGACTATGGCTGATGAATGCCAGATACAAAAGAAAGTAACTCTCAGAGTGAAGCTTCAATAAAACCAGGCCTTTTATCTCAGTGAGAGGGCGAGCTTCCCACTCCATGATTTTATCTTAGTCACTGTATTTTTCTGGATTTTATTCAAATTACAAAGATCTGTCCATTACTCTAAATCAGGGGTATGGTCCTTACCCATATGCTTCAAACTTAAACTACCCTCAGTTAATTTCTGTGATTCCATCAGAGACACTATAGTTCCCTGAAGGAAACTTGATTTTTTTTTTTTTTAATTTCTCTTTCCTCCTTGGTGCTCAGAGGAGCTAACAGAAAAATCTAGGGAGACAACCATCAAAAAAAAAAAACAAACCTAAAATACAATGTAATAAATACAGTTCTTGAACCCTACTCAAAATAGTACAGAAATAGAATAGGGAAAATAATTGGGAGGAATTCTGGGAAATTTTTGAGGAGGTGATAATGGACCAAGATCTTGGAGATAAGTGCGATTTTTGCCAGGCAGAGAAGAAAGTTATTGCAGGAGATTGATCTCAATGACTGAAAATCATGCAGGTGGGCGCTATTTAGCATGTTCCTGGAATCTTGAGCAAATGGACTGTACGCATATGTTGGCAGTAGGGGTCAGGGCACAGGAGGATCTGAAGATGAAGCTGGAAAACTCTTTCAAATTTCAATCATTTATAATATTTGTAATAATCTTCATAATACATTATATAATCTCCATAATAGTAAGGATCCATATTTTTGCTAATTTAAAGTAACTTCCTTTTCTGATTGTAAAAGCCCTTTTATGAAAAGCTTTTCTGATTATGAGAGCATTCATTGTAGGAGCCTTCATGACCTGGTGGCTGGATTCCCTGAAGCCCTTTCTCTGCCTGCTTGCTTCTAGACTGCATCACCCTCAGTACAGTCCACACACTGGCCCCTGGCTGGCGTTGGCCACGTTGACAAGGATTCTTCGTGGTGCTCTCCTAATTAATGTCACAGACAGGGTGGGTGCAGTGGGGCCATGCAGACTTACCTTAGCTAATATAGCGACTCCTAACCTTGCTGCTTCCTAGAAACATCAAGGCCTGTAGACTTTACTACCAGAGATTCTGGTGAATTCATCTGCCCTGAGGTTCTGGTGTCCATGTAGCTTTAAAAAACAGTCAGGTGATGCTAATGTGAAGACTGAAAGAAAACCCCTGAGTTAATTACTAGCTTCTTGCCTCACAAACAGCTGATCATCCATGCCAAATATTTCCATCTTCATGAAGGAGGCTAAGCTATTTTCAGCCAAGTCTACAAAATATTTCTTATGTAAAGCTAAAAGTGACTTTTATTTTTCTTTAATCCGCAGAACCAGTTCTGCACTGATGCTACAAGGAATATGTTTATCCTTTTTCGCATGACAGCCTGTTAATTACTTGAACATTTGTTAATAGAGTCTTCCTGAGTGTAATTTTTCCTCAAGCTAAACATATAGAAATTTTTTTTTAAATGTAAAACTGATATTTTACTGTTAGCTTAACCCATCCCTAGTTGGACAGTGGGCTTGTCACATTCCATAGTCAGAAAGATTTACATTTCTAAGTCTTGCATTCCTGTGAAACACAGTTTACAGACAGATTCAGAGAGCTGCGCATCACACTGCAAGCCAGAAAATTCCCTTTTCTCGCTATCAAACACAGGAATGCCTGGCCTATATCAGAGTGACTAAAACCTCCAACTGGATTTTTTTTTACTGTAAATAATCATTTGAAGAATAAATACACACCGAAAGTACTATAATATGCTATACTATTAGCTATAGTGAATAAGTTATTTTGTGTAAGACTACTTTAAATAGTTCCCTTTTAATTTGGGACCCCAGTCATCCTGCAAGCTGGACTCCCTTGGGTTTTGCTATATGGCCATAAGAAGAGGGAAAAAACCCTCACTCAGCTATCAAAAAAATGTCTATGAGCTTTTTGTTCGATGATACCCATACTTTTCCGTTGTTTAATGACAGAGGTTTCTAGTTTCTTACTTCCTATGCTTATCTTTTGGTACATGTTTTGCCCCTGTTTCAACTGTGGTCTGCTTAGTGAGGAGTTGAACCGAAGCCCCAGTCTCCTTGCTCCAGAGAACCTCTGACTAATGATGTAGTCTGGGTCTGTGATAACCGCTTTAAAATGTCAGCTATGAGGAGGGCCCTACAGATTATGACCACACATCTTTCTTCTGTTCGACACCAGTTCATTAATCTAACCCAGGTCATTATCAATTACCCACAGAAAGAAGCCCATGGGCTGACAGATATTCATGTTCATCCATAATCAGATCCCAGGTTAACCTTTCTTCCTTTGTTCCCCACGTCTCTCTGAAATGGAGTCGTTATTAGATCGGTACACTCACTCTCTTTCTAAATCACATCAGAGGTATTTCTGTTTGCACAGGGCGCTTATACCATTCTCCCTGTAAGGAAATGAAGCCTCCTCCCATTGACAGAATCCTTTCTGCCCGCAGGGAATCTGCTCAACATGTAAAGATCAGCACAGGCTCCATTTCTTCATGAAATGTTCCAGAATGCTTGTTCACAGAATCTTATAGCTTCTTTGAACACCTGTTGCCTTTATTGTCAATAAGTTACCATTTTACTATGTGCTGTTCGAGGATAGATCTTATTTTACCTGTTTTACAGATGAGGAAGTCTAGAATCAACTGGGCTAAGCAACTTGCCCAATATGACAAAGCTACTAAGGAGTAGAATTAGGGTTGAGTTCTGGTCTATGTGACTACAGGATCAGGTCAATATCAGGTCATCTTACTTCTATGTTTGTTTGGCCCTGATTCATACACTGACTTGTTTTTATCATTTAACTTTGCTATACTTCAGAAACATTACCTTTAACTTGTAAAATAGGAATGTAGAGCAAATCAGCATTATGCTAATGAAGTTTAACCATTCAAAACTGAAGACAATTTTGCCTTTTAATATTTATTTGCTTATTATTTATGTGGCTGCATTGGCTGTCAGTTGCAGCACATGGGATCT
Source organism: Okapia johnstoni (assembly GCA_024291935.2). Classification (NCBI taxonomy): domain Eukaryota; kingdom Metazoa; phylum Chordata; class Mammalia; order Artiodactyla; family Giraffidae; genus Okapia; species Okapia johnstoni. Next base: position 785,199 of record JAGTYA010000027.1, on the reverse strand, counting down.
TCACTGCTGCAAGCCGGCTTCTCTCTAGTTGTGGGGCTTAGGCTTAGCTGCCCCAAGGCATGCCCTGGGCATGTGGGATCTTGGCTTCCTGATCAGGAATTGAACCCTGTCCCCTGAACTGGAGGACAGATTCTTAATCACTGGGCCGTCAGGAAAGTCCCAAGATGGTATTAAAAGCTTAAAAGAACTCAAGGGACAGTGTCACCTGTGCTACCCAAAGTCGTCACATCATTCCTATTCAGTAGTCTCCCAGTCTTTGTCAGAATTTAATTGCACTCATTCTAATTAAGGGATTGCATCCAGATGAAATCTGTACCCTTTACAAAGTGAGAATTGACACAGATATGTGAATGGAGATTTTCCCATAATTCCTGGCAACTCGTTAAGGAATTAATCTTCTATCCGGTGCTTTCTCTGAAGAGCTGGCTCTGTCTGCCCCATAGCCTCCAGGTTGCCTCCTGCTTGCCTGTGGCCAGCCTCCACCTGCCTCTAGTAGCCCTGTCTTCCTGAAGTACAGTTCAATGTACCAGACCAGCGAGTTGTCATTCTCTGTCGTGTTCACCCAGAGCTGGCTCTTCTTTCAAGGCTGTGGTTTAAGTGTGTCTAAGGGGCACCCCTCCCCAGGCCCCTCCTCCTCACCGTCCCAACCTGCATGCCAAGTTTCAAGTCATTGGAAAGTGCTTGACCCAAATGGATGATCTGAAGGCTAGCCTTCCTGGTACCATAAAGGTATGTCCAGCAGCAGACCTTTTCTACTCTCTTATTAAACAGTCTTTAGTATCTGCGGGTGGTAGGTTCCAGGACCTGCCCCAGATACCTCAATCTGAGAATGCTCTAGCCCATTGTCAGCCCTCCATATCTGCAGCTTCTGCACCATCTGTGCTGGGCTGGATATGCTGTTTAGGAATTTGGGGGATACGGCGGGCCAGCTGTATCTAACCCCAGCCAAGGGCCACCTGCAATGACTTAGTCTTAAGACTTTTGATACAAAACAGAAAAACAAGAGCCAGTCTCAGCAATATCGGTGATGTGAAGGAAGCAGCAGAATGGCCCTAAGGGAAGAGCTTCCATATATATATATTTAGAACTTACTTTTCCAGTGGTTTCTAAAGTATATGAAAGTCTAGCCACTTTTATTTGAAACATTAGGTGCACTTACCACAAGTACTTAGCTAATCGTCAAACACTCTTATAAAGCGGCTCCATATCATTAACCTCATTTTGACAAATACAGACTTTACCAGCTCATCCTTTAGCCCTACAGAAAAACCAGGGTGGGTAGCAGAATTCGAAGAACTTAAAGACAGTTTTCATCTTCATGATGGTTTCTTCATGAACAAATAAATCTGTTGGTAAATCAGGCTGCGAAGTTAATAGTTGGAGAGGATTTATCTCTGTATGTGAGATAAATGGAGTGCTTGACACAGCAGTCACCAGCATTTTTGGCAACAGGGTCTGGTTTCATGGAAGACAATTTTCCACACACTTTGGCGGGGGTCGGGGGTGGTTTGGGGATGATTTAAGTACATTTATTGTGCACTTTATTTCTACTATTATTACATAGTGATATATAATGAAATAATTATACAACTCACCATACTGCAGAATCAGTGAGGGCCCTGAGCTTGCTCTTCTGCCACTAGAAGGTCCCACTGGGGGTGAAGGGAGTCAGTGATGGTGGGAGTGTGCGATGGGAAGCGGCTGTAAAGACAGATGAAAGTCAGCCCACTCACCTGCTGCTTACCTCCTGCTACACGGCCTGGCCCCTAACCGGCCATGAATCAAAACTTGTCTCTTGCCCGGGGACTGGGGACCCCTGGTTTGAAAGGAGTAGCACAGCCAAGAATTATTTACCATTATAGGTCCTTATAACGATCCACTGACCTTTTCTTCCAGAATAAGATATCTTATATTTTATATTTTAACTCAAATTAACCTTTATATCTTCTTATAAGCCAAGTGTAATTTCTAGGACTAATATTATTCAATTCTTGTATGTATTTAAAATAAAAAAATATGATCTTTCAAGCCCAATTAATCATTGATTACTAGAAGGTTCTTTAGGGATATACATTTTAAAAGTCAGCCTTATTAATATGAACTATGTACAATACATATGAGATGTATTTTCTCCAGGAACATTCACCAATGAAAAAAAACCTTTCAATTAAATGACTTGGAAGTAGCCCTGCCTGCCTGATTCATTATGGGCCACCAACATGAGTCATAAGTATCAAAGCTCAGTTACACGTTCCTGACATTGTGTCATCACATGACTATGCTGACAGGCTTAGCTGCTTAAACTTTAATTTCATAATTAACTTTTCAAGGTAAGATGCATCTGGCATCAGTGATGACCAAGCTTTCAGTAAAAGCCTGGAATATGTAAAATGTTTTATTGGCGACTTAGAGACTGCTAGGTATAGGTCATATAACATAATAAGTTAATGCTAAAGGGACTATAATTTTACTTCTAACATTGAAATTATGATAAAGTGTGGCCTTTCTAGCTCTTAGGCTAATTTTGTTTCATTATGACTGATGTTTCCCAAAAGGAAAAGTTATTTTCCTGGTTATTTTCTCTTTGGAAAATTCAAATACTTCCAGTGGTACCGAGGAAAACATACAGTGTCAAGCTTTGATTTACACTGTATGAACCCCACGAATATTCCCCATTTGATGAATTGACTGGTGGACATAGACAGACAGTTGGCATATTTCTCACTGAGTTGATAACATTTGACTGACAGGTGAGGTAATCCTGCTGTTTAAAGTACACAACTTTGGATTTACTGGAAAGATATATTTTAAATAATGAATTAATTGATAAATAAATATTTCAATACATTTACTTTTCATCTAACATTATTTAGCTTTACACCTAATTGATTTAGGTGCTCTCTGCTCAATTTTCTGCACCAATGGGGGCAATTGATGACATGGATAAACTGAAAAAAATAGATACTTAAAAAAAATCTGTGTTTATATTCTGGTGCTTAATTCTGAAGCTTGAGAATAGTCTGTATCATATTCTTCTTCATTGTCAATCTGCAAGAGCACCAGATCCTGTCTTGTTTGACTGTACTAAGGACATAGTTCAGTGTCTGGGATATAGTAGATATATTAAACTATAAATTGAGCAAAAAAAAAAAATTCCTTATAATTATGAACAACTACACTAACAGAGCCCATGTTGGCAGAGCAGGAAAACAATCCAGCCCAAATTATCCAGTTACCAGGGTCTCTAGGGTTCACTGCATGCTAGAAACTGACTATGAATTATTAGAATTTAATTCTTTGTTTTATGTTTCTTTTGAATATTTTGCTTTTGACTTTGCAACTAAGAATGAAACAAGTATCAACAGGCTCCTCAGTTCTCACTGCCTACACAGTTCACTAAATTTTCTAGCAATAATACTTACTTTGCATGGCAACTTTCCCAGAAAATTTTAGAAGTCTTTTGTCACGTTCATTGGCGTAAGTTTCCCACTTTGAAAGATATATTATTTGTTGCACCTCTTGGTGAATCTGAACATGATCCACATTCTCTAAGGATAAAGAATATTGACTTATTGATTCTGATAATAAACTCCCATGGCACTGGCACCAAGTCAGTATCATTTCTTCGTCTTCTTTGGTGTATTCTTTGTCTTTGCCGAATGTATATTGAGTATTCACAAATTGAGCCAGACATCTTGGAGTGTGAAGTCAACTGGGCCTTAGGAGTACCAAAAAAGCTGGTAGAGGTGATGGAATTCCAGCTAAACTACTTCAAATCCTAAGAGATGATGCTGTTAAAGTACTACACTCAATATACCAGCAAATTTGGAAAACTCAGCAGTAGTCACAGGACTGGAAAAGGCCAATTTTCATTCCAGTCCCAAAGAAAGGCAATGCCAAAGAATGCTCAAACTACTGAACAATTGTACTCATGTCACATGCTAGCAAAGTAATGTTCAAAATTCTCCAAGGTGGGGTTCAACAGTATGTGACCCAAGAGCTTCCAGATGTTCAAACTGGATTTAGAAAAGACAGAGGAACCAGTGATCAAATTGCCAACATCTGTTGGATCATAGAAAAAGCAAGAGAATTCCAGAAAAATATCTACTTTTGCTTCATTGACTACGCTAAAGACTTTGACTGTGTGGGTCACAACAAACTGTGGAAAATTTTAAAGAGGTGGGAATACCTCCTGAGAAATCTGTATGCAGGTCAAGAAGCAACAGTTAGAACTGAACACAGAACAATGGACTGGTTTCGAATTGAGAAAGGAGTGCATCAAGGCTGTATATTGTCACCCTGCTTATTTAACGTATATGCAGAGTACATCATGTGAAATGCTGGGCTGGATGAAGAACAAGTTGGAATCAAGATCTCTGGGAGAAATATCAATAACCTCAGATATGCAGATGATACCACCCTTATGGCAGAAAGTGAAGAGGAACAAAAAGCCTCTTGATGAAAGTGAAAGAGGAGAGTTAAAGAGTTGGCTTCAAACTCAGCATTCAAAAAACTAAGATCATGGAATCCAGTCCATTGCTTCATGGCAAATAGATGGGGAAACAATGGAAACTGTGACAGACTTTACTTTGGGGGGCTCCAAAATCACTGCAGATGGTGACTGCATCCATGAAATTAAAAGACACCTGCTCCTTGAAAGAAAAGCTATGATCAACCTAGACAGCATATTAAAAAGCAGACACATTACTTTACCAAAAAAGGTCTATCTAGCAAAAGCTATGGTTTTTCCAGTAGTCATGTATGGATGTGATAGTTGGACTATAAAGAAAGCTGAGCACTGAAGAATTGATGCTTTTAAACTGTGGTGTTGGAGAAGACTCTTGAGAGTCCCTTGGACTGCAAGGAGATCCAACCAGTCTATCCTAAAGGAAATCAATTCTGCATATTCATTGGAAGGACTGATGCTGAGGCTGAAACTCCAATGCTTTGGCCACTTAATGGGAAGAGCTGACTCATTGGAAAAGACCTTGATGCTGGAAATGATGAAGGCAGAAGGAGAAGGGGGTGACAGAGGATGAGATGGTTGATTGGCATCACCGACCTGATGGACGTGAGTTTGAGCAAGCTCCGGGAGTTGGTGATGGACAGGGAAGCCTGGCATGCTGCAGTCCATGGGGTCGAAAAGAGTTGGAATCTACTGAGCAACTGAAATGAACTGAACTAAACATCACTGCAGATGGTGACTGCATCCATGAAATTAAAAAATGCTTGCTCCTTGTAAGAAAAGCTGTATAACAACCCTAGAAGGTATATTAAAAACCAGAGACATCACTTTACCAACAAAGGTCCATCTAGTCAAAGCTATGGATTCCCCCAGTAGTCATGTATGGATATGAGAGTTGGAACATGAAAGCTGAATGCTAAAGAATTGATGCTTTTGAACTGTGATGCTGAAGAAGACTTTTGAGAGTCCTTTGGGTTGCAAAGATATCAAACCAGTCCATCCTGAAGAAATCAATCCTGAATATTCACTGAAAGAGCTGATGCTAAAGCTGAAGCTCCAATACTTTGGCCACCTGATGAGAAGAGCTGACTCATTAGAAAAGACCCGGAAGCTGGGAAAGAATGAAGGCAGAAGGAGATGGGGATGACAGAGGATGAGATGGTGGATGGCATCACGACTTGATTGACAAGAGTTTGAGCAAGCTCCAGGAGATGGTGATGGACAGGGAGGCCTGGTGTGCTGCAGTCCATGGGGTCGCAAAGAGTCGAACATGACTGAGTGACTGAACGATAACGGCCTGTTGAGAAATTAAGTTGAATATGTGGTTTTGGTGGTCCAGTGTGACATTATGATTCAGTCACTTAGCAATGATTTGTTTTGTAGTTTATTCAGACATGAGCAGCAGTCCTTTCTTCCACCCAGAAGAAAAGGAATCCGTCATTCTATCTGGCTAGAGTAGGGTTCAGGCTTTGCTTTTGTGAGAGTTATTTTCTCCTGATCAGAGCCTCACTCTCCAGTAAAGCAAAACTTTTAAAGCATCTGGATGTCAATTAAAGGATGAGCCAACACCATATAACATCCATTATGAACAGGGGAGATTGAGAAGAAGAAGAAAGGCCAAGAAGAAGAAGAGAAGGAAGAATAGATTTTGGCTCATATTCTCAAATGATCTAGTAATTTAAAAGTAATGAATATGGCTCAAGCTTAAAGACTGTTTAAACAGGTAGCTAAAACACAGATGGCCAAAACGCACATGAGAAGATGCTCAATATCACTAATATTAGAGAAATGAAAGTCAAAACTACAATGAGGCATCGCCTTACACTGGTCAGAATGGCCATCATCAAAAATCTACAAACAATAAATTCTAGAGAGGGCATGGAGAAAAGGGAACCTTCCTCCACTGTCGGTGGGAATGTAAATTGGTGCAGCCACTATGAAAAACAGTATGGAAATTCCTTACAAAGACTAAAATAGAGCTACCATATGATGCAACAATTTCACTCCTGGGAAGATATCCATAGAAAATGATAATGCGAAAAGATATATGCACTCCAATGTTCATTGCAACACTGTTTACAATAGCCAAGACATGCAAGCAACATGGATGTTCATCAACATATGAATGGATAAAAAATATATGGTACTTATATACATATTACTCAGCCATAAAAAAGAACAAAACAATGCAATTTGCAGCAACATGGATGAACCTAGAGATTGTCATACTGAGTGAAGTCAGACAGAAAAAGACAAATATTTCATGATATCACTTATATGTGGAATCTAAAATAAATGGTACAACTGAGCTTATCTGTAAAACAGAAATTTAGTCACAGATGTAGAAAACAAACTTATGGTTACTAACGAGGAAACGGAGGGGGATAAATAACTTGGGAGATTGGGATTTACATATATACATTAATACATATAAAATAGATAACTAATAAAGACATACTGTATAGCACAGGGAACTCTACTCAATACTCTGTCGTGGCTTATATGGGAAAAGAATCTTAAAAAGAGTGCATATATGATTCAGTTTGCTCTACACTTGAAACTAACACAGCATTGTAAATCAACTATACTTCAATAAAGGTTTTTAAAAGGTAGATAGAGCAAGATGCTGGGATCTTCCTTTTATATTTGAACATATTAAGACTTAGAGATAAGAACATTGGAGGCACAAGTTTTTACACTTGTTTGTCAAACTTGGGATCATTGACTTAGATCCAGCAAGCTATCCTGTCTAGACATTTAAGATATTTTACAGTGAAATAAGATGGGTATCTAGACAGGGCAGTTGTGTTGAGAGTTTCCATTGTTGTTATCAAGCTAGAGGAGATGCCTGCGTGTAGAAGGAACTTAACTAGTGAAAACAGAAGGAATGGCAACGATGCCAGTTATTTAGGAAGTGAGAGAGGAACACAACAGCATTTACTGTGGGTAAAGTAGCTTTCGACAAGAAGTGGAATCTTTCTCTGTCCAGAGGGAAAAGATGAATATAAATGTAGGCAGAAAGAGATATGAGAGCACACTCCAGATGGATTTTAGCTGAGATGGAGGGTTGAAATGGGAGAGTGGGAGGGAAGCCTCGAGAAGAGCAAGGATGGGCAATTCCTGTCTTGTCATCACTGAAGAGCTAGCCCAGTGATCTACTAAATGATTTCACAGGTCTGAAAAAGATCCAGCTGAAGTTTGGCCAGTCACTTCTGCACTTGATCTAGTACTGCTCAGGGGCTGGAGCAAAATTAGAGGAAAGAAAGGTGGGAGTCGTCCAGACTGGGGTCGACCAGGTGGGCGTGATGGGCATGAAAGCGGTGAGCCTGGGCCGGTGGAAGGGGGCACTGGGGGCTGCCCAGAGGCTGCTCTGCTGCCAGGGGATCCAGTGCTCCATCTGCTGCTCCTTGTCTATCAGGAAGGCTAATCAAAAATTGTTAACTGATGAGAACCTCCCGTTTAGCTCAGGAAAGCCTACCCTGCTCTGTGGTGACCTAAATGGGAAGGAACCCCAAAAAAGAAGGATATATGCATACATATAGCCAATTCACTTTGCTATAAGTAGAAACTAACACAGTATTTTAAAGTAACAACCACAAGAAAAGTACAAGAACCAAGCAGGCTCTAGTGAATTAAGTGTAGAGAAAAAAATACCAACCATATGCCTTATAGGAAAAGAAGAGCCAGGATAGATACTAACACTGTTACAATACAGTGCAATGCCTAAAAGAAAAAAAAGAAAAATAGTTCTCAAGGTACCCATTTCAGAGAAGAGCTGATTTCATGAAAAATTTAAGGATTTGAAAAATTATTCTGAAGCAGGCACATTCTAAAGTGCTATATTTGACATGAAAGAGAAGTAAAGATCCAACAAGTCTGACTTTTCTGAAGTTTTACCTATATGTAATTCCATCTTCCTAATTATGTGGGGCCTTGGTTACTAAAGCTGGAGAAGGAAATGGCAACCCACTCCAGTATTCTTGCCTGGAGAATCTCTTGGACAGAGGAGCCCGGGGGCTACAGTCCAGGGGGTTGCAAAGAGTCAGACACGACCTAAGTGACTAACACTGGTCACTAAAGCAGGCAAAGAGAAACATCCAGAACTTTATTTTAGACTTGGTAGTAACAGAAAACAAATTATTATGCAGTGTATTTACCACATATTCAAAACAAATTGTTCTCTTAATACAAAAATTGAACTGCTAAAAATTAAGATTAATCGTACCCTGGGGATGACAGAGGATGAAATGGTTTGGTGGCATCATCAACTCAATGGACACGAGTTTGAGCAAGCTCCAGGAGTTGGTGATGGACAGGGAAGCCTGGCATGCTGCAGTCCATGGGGTCACAAAGAGCCGGACACAACTGAGCGACTAAACTGAACTGAACTACCCTGGGGAAAATCATATGGATCTTTGTATTCCTATAGTTTTAAATGTGAAGATATTTTTTTTTAAGTAAACTAAAGCTCAAGGGATAAAAATATACCAAAACTACAATAAACAGATTATAGCAAGTTATTTTGTGTATATTGACAAATTGATATATAAAGATTATATGGAAATTAAAAAACCTAGAATAACCAACACAGTAGTGAAGGAGGAGAACAAAGTCAGAGGACTAATGCTTCCAGATCTCAAGACTTACTAGATAAAGTTGCAGTCATCAAGACATCAAAACAGCCAAGCATATCCATGGAGCAGAATGGAGACTCACAAATAAGCCCATATCAATATAGTTAACCAGTCTTTCACAGAGAAGCAAAGGTAATTTAATGGAGAAAGGATGGAATTTTTTAAGTTGTTATTTTATATTGGAATACAGCCAGTTAAAACATTATGATAGTTGCAGGTGGACAGTAAAGGGACTCAGCCATACATATCCATGAATCCATTCTCCCCCAAACTCTCCTCCCATCTAGGCTGTCACATAACACTGAGTAGATTTCCGTGTGCTATACAGTAGGTCCTTGTTGGTTATTCATTTAAAATATAGCAGTGTGTATATGTTGATCTCAAACTTCCTAACTATCCCTTCACCCCACCTTTCTCCCTGGTAACTGTAAGTTCATTTTCGAAGTCTGTTTTTTTTTCTTTTGTTGTTGTTGCTGCTGTTTTTAAACAATGGTACTGGAACAACTGGGCATCTACATTCAGAAAAATAAATTGATACAGACATTAATTCTACTTAGGGTTCACTCGGCTTCTTCAAGTTTGTAGGTTTATTGCTCTGCTGTGGTTAGTTGCTCAGTCGTGTCTGACTCTTTACAACCCCACGGACTAGCCCACCAGGCTCCTCTGTCCATGGGGATTCTCCAGGCAAGAATACTGGGGTGGGTTGCCATGCCCTCCTCCAGGGAATCTTCCCAACCTGGGGTTGAACCCAGGTCTCCCGCATTGCAGGTGGACGCTTTACCATCTGAGCCACCAGGGAAGTTCAAGGATACTGGAGTGTGTAGCCTACTCCTTTTCCAGGGGATCTTCCCGATCCAGGAACTGAACTGGGGTCTCCTGCATTGCAGGCACATTATTTACCAACTGAGCTCCCAGGGAAGCCCCTTAAGGTTTATATCTTTTATCAAATTTAGGAAATTTTCAACCACTATTTCTTGAGTGCTCTCTAAGTCTCTTTCCTGTTTCCTTTTAGGATTCCTATAATACAAATGAAGGATCTTTTGTTATTTCCCCTTAGATCCCTAGTGTCCCTTCCTTCTCTCTCTGGTGGAAGCTGGTTAGATGCCCTGTCACTGTGCGGTTCCTCTAATCCTGGAGTTCCTAACCACTTAGCTTCCTTTTTTCCCATTTTTATTTTTTTTCTTTTGGCTTCCTTTGGCATTTTTCCAGGGCTTATAGTTATATACAGCAGATAAGAGCAGGGCAAAATGAGTTTACAAAATCATGCCTAGACTGTTATTCTTCTTTAAAAAACATCATTCTGATATTTGTAGAGACTGAGCTGATTATCAGTGAAACTAATGGACCAATAAATAACTATTGCAATAGTTGAGGTTAATACATGAAACATATCACTGAAGCGGAAAGCGGAAATAATTCAGGAGATATTTTATGATTAAATCAACTGAACTTGTGCCTAGTAACTTAAAGCTTCATTGATATGCACTGAAGCTTTTTCAAAAAAAAAAAAAAAATCCAGAATCCTTTTCCTGTAACTTTCAGATCATGGTAACAGTAGTGATAATAATAATAACTTATATGATATCACTCATATGTGGGATCTAATTTTTAAAAATGATACAAATGAACTTATTTACAAAATAGAAAAAGACTCACAGACAAAGAAAACAAATTCATGGTTACAAAAAAGGAAATGTAGGGGGAAGGGATGAATCAGGAGTTTGGGATTAACATAAGCTCACTCCTATATGTGATAATCGACAGGGTTCTACTACAGGCCTCTTTAGTTCCTCTTCACTTTCTGCAATATGGGTGGTGTTATTTGCATATCTGAGGTTATTGATACTTCTCCCGGCAATCTTGATTCCAGCTTCTGCTTCTTCCAGCCCAGCATTTCTCATGATGTACTCTGCATAGAAGTTAAATAAGCAGGGTGACAATATACAGCCTTGACATACTCCTTTTCCTATTTGGAACCCGTCTGTTGTTCCATGCCCAGTTCTAACTATTGCTTCCTGACCTGCATACAGGTTTCTCAAGAGGCAGGTTAGGTGGTCTGGTATTCCCATCTCTTTCAGAATTTTTCACAGTTTATTGTGATCCACACAGTCGAAGACTTTGGCATAGTCAATAAAGCAGAAATAGGTGTTTTAGGTAGTCATTTATAACAACAGTATTTTAAAATTGAGATTGCTACGGTTTAAACAGTTTAAGAAAAACTTGTCCACGTCCACCCAACTAGTAAATATAGAATTGTGGCTTGGACACAGTCTTTAAACTTTGTGGTTAACTGTCTCCATATTAAATCAACAGATAATTAATGACTTCATGCTCACTTTTTTAAAACCAAAATATTAAGCATATTCATATTAGTGTTTTGAAATCTGCTGCTAAAGTTTCAAGCATATTTAAACTGTTTAAATTCTTCCTCTATATTGAAATTTTAAAACATTGTTTCCCTCATAATCTAAAACAAGGACATAGTATCCACAAGAAACCATAAATTCCACCATGTTCTTATCAGAACTCATGTCACTGACTCATGCCTAACTAGCAAGTTACTGGCATAAGTAAGAAGGGTTATGTGCCCTTGAAGAAGTTATATTAGATTATATTTAACACCAATTTCCTGCCATTCTGGCCTCTTCCCACCCAGCCAAGGAGAATTAGAGGCAGAAAAGATCCAGTAGTGACTGAACAGCAGACTGTTACAAATTAACAATTACTATTGCTCCTCCCTCCTCTTCAATAGCCTCCAGGCATCACAGGCTGCAGATCTAAGAGAAATGACATAAAAATTTCCATCGATTGTAATAAATGTTTGGCAACAATGATCTCTTCTATCATGTATGATAGAGCTTGAATTAGTCACTAAATTGCTGTGCTGGATACGGTATGTTCCTAACTGGTTACCAATGCCAGTTCTCCTAACTGGTTACCAATGCCAGTTCTCCTAACTGGTTACCAATGCCAGTTCCCCTAACTGGTTGACAACGCCAGTTCCCCTAACTGGTTGACAATGCCAGTTCCCCTAACTGGTTGACAATGCCAGTTCTCCTAACTGGTTAACAAGGCCAGTTCCCCTAACTGGTTAACAATGCCAGTTCACAACGAAACTCTGAAATTGCTATTCCATTTGTCTTATTCTGAAAACTAGTTTCTGGAGCCTTGTTAATGACATATTCTTTTACTAGCTCTCAAAATCCTTTCTGATTATTTTAATAAGGGAGAAGGTGGATAAAGAATTTCCATATCATCTGTCATAATGTAACCCAAGAGAGCACTGCATTTTGGGTTAAGTGAATTTGTATTAATAAGTTTCTAAAAATGATTATTTTTCTATCTATAAAATGGAGCAAATATGAATTATAATGTTAACTTTGTTCGAAAATTCCTCAAAGAAATATTGGGAAGAGATACCAAAAGTGGTCAGCTTAAGTGCTTTTGTAAAATTACATCTATAAGGGATCATTTGGTAATTTGAGGGTAATTATTAGTTTAAATATGTTAATAACTTTATATTCACATATAAATGTCATTTACACTATCATAATTTACATAATATGCATTTTAGTCTTACTAAAATTATTTTGTTACCCCATAATGTATATTATCATATGTGAAATAGACCATAAATAATTTAAAATATGACTAGTCTAACTTTATCAGAATTATTAGGATTTGAAAGTTATATAGAAAAATTCAATGAACAGATTTCTTGTCAGGAGTTTAGAAAATTTGTTAAAGGTTAAGTTTGTGATGCAAGTAGAAATGCACTTAATCATATGTTAATTAAATCAAAAGAAAACCATTTGATTGATGGTTTAAACTTTTCTTCAAGCATCTTTCCTTAATCAACAGAGTACATATTACTACTGCACCAAGCACTAATTTATGATCATTTTTTAGTGTCCTTGGAAGAGTTAAGTCATTCTTGAGGATGTTTTCCATAGATGAACACAAAGCAGAATACTCAGGGAATCATACAGATGTTTGAGGTGCTAAGGTCAAACATCTGAATGTTTTTAAAGACAGCTACTTTTCATCAGCCTAAAGCACAAATTTATGGAACACTCACATGATGCCAGGGATCATAAGCACACCACAAAACAGACAGGAAACTTGCCCTGGATCTTACAATTGACAGTACACATGCAGCTTAGTGGCTCCAAGTTCATATTGTAATTATCCACAATGCCGAGGGATTTTTCTGAATATCTTCCATCAAGTATATACATCTGGTAATCTATATATCTCATTATTTATCTTCTTCCCATATTCATGTAGGAAAGACATTTTTTCCATTGTTCCATGGAGAAATAAAGGTACAATGCAATTCAAGAACTTAGAGTGCCAGACAAGTCCATATTGAGGCAAAAATGCTACAATAAACAATATTCTAAGGATCTGAATCATCTTATTCACATAAAAAGTATATGTCAATACAGAGGAGGAAAAAATCCTGGCACAGGAACTAGGAAGCCAGGCACTAAGTCCTTTGCTGCTAACTATACTCATCAATATCCAGTGGTAAAACTAGTGACTTCTTTTGAAACTTGGGTTGCCTCATCTATGAAATAAGGGCAGTGAATACAAAATTGTCAGTCATCATTCAATTCTACATGTGTGTGATTCATAACTTCACATATATATGCACTGAAAAATGTTATATCAACCGTTTGAAATAAACATACTTATTACCACAAGGCAGAGAGAGTTTTCCTACATAATTTTTTTTTTAAGTTTTTGTTGTTGTTCTTGTTGCATGGGTCTTCATCGCAGGACGGACTTTTCTCTAGTTGCAGTAAAGGGGGTTACTCTCCAGGTGTGGTGGGCAGGCTTCTTCCTGAAGCGGCTTCTCTAGGGCACTCTAGGGCTTCAGCAGTGACGACAGGCAGGCTCGGTAGTTGCGGCTCCCGGGCTCTAGAGCAGAGGCTCCTTAGCTGTGGCTCCCGGGCTCTAGACCAGAGGCTCCGTAGCTGTGGCACACAGGCTCAGTTGCTCGGCTGCAATGTGGGATCTTCCCGGATCAGGGATCGAATCCACGTCTCCGGCACTGGCTGATGAATTCTCTACCACTGAGCCACCAGAGACACCGCCTACATGCTTTTAATGTGCAGAGTTGGCTTTTCAATACCTGTGGAACATAGGAATACCACTGCTTTTCTACTGAACACGAAATTTAAATTTAGCTAAATTGCTTTTTTCTTTACATACTATCTCCATTTCAATAATTTGAATTAAATGTCATAGAATTTAAGGAAAAAAATGATTATTCTTGTCTGTTTACACTCATATTCAAATTATTTTACACACTAATATGGATAAAACTAATTTTGGAGGATTTATAATTGTATATGGCAGGCAAAGGGGCTTCCCTGGTGGCTCAGATGGTAAAGAATCCACCTGCAATGCAGGAGACCTGGATTTTGTCCCTGGGTTGGGAAGATCCCCTGGAGAAGAGCATGGCAATCCACTCCAGTATTCTTGCCTGGAGAATCCCATGGAGAGAGGAACCTGGAGGGCTACAGTCCATGGGGTTGCAAAGAGTTGGATACAACTAAGTGACTAAGCATGCATGCGTGGCACACAAAAATGTATGAGACTTTGAGCCAAAAGCTAGATGTCTAATTTCCAGTTACATAGTTTTCTGGCTCCAAATTGAGAGGAACCGGGATGCATACGAAAAGAGGCTTGGAACTCTTTATGAGGGTGAGGTGTTCAAACTAATAGATAAGTCATTGAACGTAAGCGCCAACTATTTTTCAGTTTTGTCTTTCCTTTTCTGACTTTTCTGTTGTCTCTTTGTTTCAGCTTGACTAATAAATTCATTCGACAAACCTTTTAAAAAGGCACAAACATGAGTGAGTATACTATAGGGAATATAAATTGTAACAATTTATATGTTGTTTATCATATATGTATCATATATTTATATGATACATATATGAATATTTATCTCATGCCGTGATATCTTTATACAGCAATAAGATGTTAAATATTCCAAGAGAATGAATGATTATAAACTAACCTGAAATTGTTTGACCACCTTCTAGTTAAGTGACTGTTTATTTTGGGAATTTGTTTTTTAAATATGACTTCTAAAGTGCTGAATCTAAACTTGCTTCCATGTCCTAAATGCATTGCAATTCCTATCCTTACGTGATGCACTTTAAAATTAAAAATGTGCTCCGTACATCAATGGACTAATAAGGACCTAATTTTTATTGGTTTCTTTCTAAATAACATATTTTTAATAATTGCAGCTAAGTCATTTACCATTATAATATGAAAGTAAATAAAATGTCACATAAAATGTTTTCTTTCTCAAATATTTTATGATCAATATTGAAACAATAATTTTTGTGAGCAAATCATGCCGTATTGAACTCTGATAACCTGATACTGTGCTACTGACATTTCATTTTGTGAGTGCTAGTTTTTCTTGGACTCATTTCTATTCTGTCACTTCCCTTGGTGAGAAGCCTTAGTGCCTGGCTCTGTCCCAGCACAGTCAGTGGCTAGACCTTTACACAAAGCCTTTGCCATTTTCAGACCCATCCATACTCCTAACTGACAGCTCTAACTCTGCACTTCCATTGCAATCAGACTGTCTTCTCAGATTCATCATTCCCCACCCAACATACAAAATGGACGATGGGCAGTTCTCATGACGGTCTTTAATCTTTGGTCCATAGTCTGTTGCTGAGCACAAGTGGACTTACCTCTGTCCCTGCTCTGCTGCCATCTGACCCCTCAGGGGCTCCGGACCGTGCTGATTCTCATTACTTTTCTTCATAAGTCACACAGGTTTTCAACTTAGTGTCCCTGGATGCAGAGCCATTCACTCTATGTACTTTATTTTATTAATAAAAAAATTATCATCTTGGGGATAAAGTGTGAGGACTCTTGTAGTATTGTTTCCAATTATTTGCATAGCCGTGACAAAGAATCGTGTCTCTCCAGCTAGATTATGGGCAGCTATTGCACCTTAAGTTCATTAAATATAAGTGCTTAAGTAATAGGGGTAAAAATAAAAGGAGTCCATTCCCCCAATAGAATCTATTAGATTCAGGGTTCATTATTTGTCTGAACTCGCACAAAGTGTGCTGGGGCAGGAGTTTACCAGCTGGTAAGGAAGAGGGAGGAAGAGAAAGGTTCTTAGTCTGAAGGGAAAAAAAGAAATAGCCTGTATAAACTTACAAGGAAGTGGATGGATTTTGTGCTTTGTAGCAGGTTTTTTTTTTTTTTTTTTTTCGGTAATAATTCCTTAGGTATAAGTGTGTGTGTGTGTGTGTGTGTGTGTGTGTGTGTGTGGTGTTTTTGCTGGGATCTGTCATGAGTAACTATACAGCTTTGCTCCCCGACGTGCATGAACCAGCATCATCATTATCACTTGTGAGTTTGTTAGAATGAGGAAACTTCAGTACTACTCCAGATCTATAGAAACAGAATTCTCACGTTTAACAAAATCTTCATCACCACCCTGCCCTGCCTCCCCCAAGCCTGGTGATTCTTAAGTACACTTCATTTTGAAAATCCCTGGTCTATATCATCATGTGTAGGATACAGTGTGGGTGGAATAGGTCATGTGGTCATCACTACAGATAAGCTTTGCCCTGCAATTGGAACAGAATATGTCTTGTTCCCTCTATTAAGCCATTTGATGGAGCTGGGCTGGGCTGTGCTTAGTCTCAGCCATGTCCAAAAGCTAGGCATCCATTCACACAATCTGACATAAAAATTTCAGGGACTTTCAGAGCCCATCTAGAGTTCAAATATGAAATACAGTTGTTAGTTGCAACTTAAATAAGTGACAAGATTAGATTTGTGCTGTGGAAAAATAAATAGCAGAGGTTTACAGGAAGGAGAAAATAAAGACAGACAAAATTTGGAGCCCATTTTAAGATCCAGTTAAGGGAAGTGTGATTTCTCAACACATATTCAGTACCTGTGCTGTACTTAGACTCTCAGTCATGTCTGACTCTTTGCAACCCCATGGACTGTGGCCCACCAGGCTCCTCTGTCCATGGAGTTCTCCAGGCAAGAATACTGGAGGCAGTTGCTGTGCCCTCCTCCAGGGGATTTTCCCAACCCAGGGATCAAACCAAGGTCTCCCACACTTGCAGATTCTTTACAGTCTGAGCCACCAGGAAAGCCATATATATGCAAAATCCAGGAAAGAACATTCAAATTTTAGATTTTAATACAACTGTTAAATATTAAAACTGATGAATGAGGATCAGAAGGAGCTAGTTAGTTGCTAAATAGAAGTCTGAAGACTTAATCTGATCCTATTTTCTGCTCTCAGATTTGAATAGGATCCTTTCATCTTGACTCATTAGGAATCTTCACGAGCTTTTGCACAACTCCAGAGATTTGTAGATTTACCCAGTACCAAACCCTCTGCAGTGACTTTTGTATCATGGACATCAATTCCACTATTGTCGTAGGCTGTTCATTTCTTCAAGAGACATCCTTCTACAAGGGACTGTGTTCCGTCTCCCTCCACTATGGAAGGCTGAAGAAAGATTCGTTCTTCAAGGCTGAAAGTTCTGCTTACCATCCCATCCTGAAGGAGGAAACTACATGATTTTCTTTTTGTTTGCTCCAACAATTCTCTACCCATATTTCCTTTCCCTACTGATTTTTATGAGATGACCTCTTTCCATCCCTTCCCCTGTAGCTACCCAGTCCGATTAAAAAAAAAAAAGCCTTTAAAATAAAATATAAAATAACACTTCAAAGTGACATTTGAAGCAAAACTTGTCATAAGGGACACTTTTACTGCTTGCAATGATTGTAGTTGCCTCTTGTAACTCTCATCCTGACTTTCTTTTAACTTCTAAACCCAGATTTATAGTTGATTTTTAGTGCCCACTCATGTTCTTGACTGCTTAGTCCGTGACAGTGTTGTCCAGGACTTTAAGCGAATTCACTCGTTTAGTTTAAGCAGTAACCCCAACAAGTATCATAACAGGTTTAACATTTTGTATATATGTCAAACTCTGAAGATTCATTCTAATGAAAAGAATCAGCAAGCTTCTGTAGATCTTAACATAAAAAATACTATGTTGAACACCATGCTTCTCCTTGGTGTCATAGTTTCCTAAATTGTAATGCAGTAGCTAAAAAACATCTGCAAATAAGAATAATATGTGAATCTAATTTAAAGTTTTAGGTCGGTTTCGCCACAATACATCATTCACCATCTGTCAAGTTGTCGGCCTGTGGAAGTTCTCCAGAGAATAAAGAATATTCAGCTAGAAACAGTCTCCTCCAATTTTCTCTTCAAATAATGACTTGGGTCAAAATCGCTTTTACTCGGTCACTGCTAAATAATATTTCTGCTATGTTTGACATGTTACCCTGCATTCCATCAAACCAAATTTCGATCATATTTTATAAGACTTCTGATATGCAATGGCCTTCCCTCAGTGAGCTCTCAAGTGTGGTAATTGATATCCAAGATCCACCTCTCATCATTTCAGTTTTTGCTTTCAATTTTTCTTTGCTTATTTTTTCTCTAGGCCCTGGCATTACTTCATGATTTATTAGTACCTATGTTCAGTTACTTAATTTCCTATTCCATAAAACGGGAGTATAATAGTGACTACGTTGTTATGTTATTATGAGGATAAAATGAGTTAGTGTAGGGACTTCTAACCGATTTATTATTAAAATACAGGTTTAAAAATGAATTTGTTTCTCTGAGTAAAACAAGAATGATAATTAAAGGGGAATTATTTGCATTCTTCACATACTTCTATTCACTCATTGCAGGAACATGCATGCCTGTTAAGCCACCAGCATGACTTAACCCAATAATGTGCTTATTTACATAAGGCTCCTCATGGTCCCGAGAATATATTTGACTCTTCTGATGTATCTTTCCTGCACTTAGACACTTTGTTTTCTCTCTCTTCCTATGTTGCTTCACATTCGTTTCATTATGCTCTTGTCTGTATAATGTGCATTAAAGATGTAAATGTTTTTGTTCTTTTAACTCCAACAAAGTTTTTGTAATATAAAAAAGTTATCAATAACCCCTTAAATATCTGTGGGCAAAGCTGTTAAACAAAACTGGCCATCGGCAGATCATCTCCCTCCCCCAGCCTACTGTCCCCAAGCAAAAGTAATGAGCCTTTCCGCCAATCCCAGGCCTTTCCTCTTCCCCTTAGCGCTGGCGTGTACTAGATCAGGGGTCCCCAAACCCAGGGCCACAGACTGGTACTGGCTTGTGACTTGTTAGAACTGGGCCACACAGCAGGAGGTGATTAGCGGGTGAACCAGTGAAGCTTTGTCTGTATTTACAACTGCTCCCCATTGCTTCCATTACCGCCTGAACTCTACCTCCCATCAGATCAGTGGGGGCATAATAAATGTAATGTGCTTGAATCATCCCAAGACCATCCTCCATCCCTGTGCATGGAAAAACTGTCTTCCATGAAACTGGTCCCTGGTGCCAAAAAGGTTGGGGACCAGATCGTGTTCATCTAGCTTGCTATTCTATTCTCCATCTGGAGCGAATCAATTTGTGCTGCAACCAACAAGGATGAATCACTGGAAGAAACTGTATTAGTCTGGAATAAGTGTAATATTTTCATTTATGAGAGGGATAGTTTTCATTAGCACATTAATCTAAGCTTCCCTCCATCTGCCCAAAATAAAGAGCAGTCAGTTGATGTACTGCATTGGTGCTAGATATCACCTGACTTCCTCCAAATGGTGCGGCTCTTAAACTGCCCTGTTTCCTCTCTAGAGGGGTCTTATTGAATGAAAGTTCCATGATGCTGCAGCCACAGTGAGGTCTAAAAGTCAAATCTGATCAGGTCATTTGCATGCTTAAAAATCTTGTACTGTTTTCTTGCTGCTTATAGGATAAGGTCAGTCCTCCCTTACAAGGTCTTTCCTGATCTAGCATGTGTGTGTCCGCAGCCCATCCACTTCCCCTGACCCTCCATCAGGGTCATGGTGCTTGCACTATCTGGAAAGCAATGTTTTCTGTTTATCTCTGCTTTGTCTGTTCGGAGAAGGCAATGGCACCCCACTCCAGTACTCTTGCCTGGAAAATCCCATGGACGGAGGAGCCTGGTAGGCTACAGTCCATGGGGTCGCTAAGAGTCAGACACGACTTAGCGACTTCACTTTCACTTTTCCCTTTCATGCACTGGAGAAGGAAATGGCACCCCACTCAACTATTCTTGCCTGGAGAATCCCAGGGACGGCAGAGCCTGGTGGGCTGCCGTCTATGGGGTCGCACCGAGTCGGACACGACTGAAGCGACTTAGCAGCAGCAGCTTTGTCTGTTTAACTATTTGTCTTCCTGGAGAAATAGCTCAAGATCCCTCCCCTTCAGACACCCAAGTAAGAATACTTCACTGCCCTTTCATGTCAGAAAATATCATCATATTTTTGCTGTAGCATTATTGCCACTATTTTTTTTTTCAATATTTCCTTCTGCCACTGATTGTGGGCTCCAAAGATAGGTCTTAAATTGTCAGAGCTACTAATATTGGTAAATCATTCTTTGCTGTAGATTACTTCAAAGAACAAAAGGCATTTTTGAAACTTTTAGAAGAGAGTAGAGAAAGTCATGTATGGAATTTTGTCATGTTGTTAAGTAGAGCATGGATAATGGTGAGCAAATCTGGGGAAAGGCTGAGATAAATTAAGATGGGATTGCAAGAGGTTAGTTGGGTAATTAACATTAATTGGGCATCTCTTATGTGTCAGGAATTTTACTGGAATCTTTTTATGAGCCCACTCATACAAGTAAATAGGGTTGTAAAGAATTAGAACATAACAGTCAAAGCTGAACCATGAAATAAAAGTTAGTTCCAGCCACTAGTTTCTCAAATCAGAAAACTCTTAACCGTGTTATCTCCATGCTTGCAAGATATTCAATCAAATACATAAAATATATAGAAAAATCGTTTATACTCATGTTAACAATCATGTAATTCTTGTGTTTAATTTAGCCCTCAGAACTCGAGCCTAAAAGTTTAGAACTGTTTATTGATCTAGGTAGAGGCAAAGTAGAAGCTACCTCAGTGTATATGGATTATGAAACTCTAGATTTTAACAAATTAAGATACATTATGGATCTTATGGAAGAAATTTACTTTGAATGACGCTGATACTTTCAAGACTCTTTATAGAAGAGTGTATAGATCATGTATTAAAAATTATTGATTATCTTTAGGTTTTGTGTACTTTCTGTGTGGACATAAGAAAAATATTAATAGTGAATTTTTTTTTTTTGGCTGTGCCACGTGGCTTGCTGTGTCTTCGTTCCCGACCAGGAACTGAACCTCGACCCACGACAGTGAAGGCACCGAGCCCGAACCAATTAGACAGTCAGGAAATGCGCCCCTGAATAGTGCATTCTTCACCCAAATTCAATATTATCAACAAGCATTCAATCTAAAACTCATGCAAATTAAGTAATTCAGATGAATTATAATACGAATATAATTGTGACTATAACAATTTAATAATGACATGTATGTATACTCAGGCTTAAGTATATGAGCTATCTGTCTGACACATGGTAGGTTTAAGCACATCTTAATTCACACTAATTTTCTTCTTACATATTTCAATAAAACCCTGAGGACATATCATTAAAGTTACTTCAGTGAGGGTAGTTATAGAGCAAACATATGTCTCCCAGGTTCATACATTCTTCTGGGAGTTTGGAACCAAAAAGAGAAGTTAAGTAGCTGGAAGAATGAACGGAAGATAAATACCTGAGAACATCTTTGCTGTTCTGATGGTGACATTATGACAGCAGTGTCAGATGCAGTCAAATTGCAGTAATTTCTCAGGGCTGCCACGGCGAAGCAGGACAGACTGAGTGGCTTAAAAACATAAATTTATTTTCTCACAATTCTGGACACTACAAGTCTGAGACCAAGGTGTCAAGCTGGTTGATTTCTTCTGAAGCCTCTCTCCTGGGTTGTAGAGGGCTTCCTTCTCACTGTATCTTTGCATACTTTTCCCTCTCTGCTTGCTTGTGTCTTGATCTCCCCTTCTTATAAGGACACTAGTCATACTGGCTTACAACCCAAACAAACCATGTGACCACATTTTACCTTAACTACCTTTTAAAAAGCACTTTCTCTAAATAAGCCACATTCTAGGGTGCTGGGGGCTAGGATTTAAAATACAAATTTCAAGAGGACACAGTTTAACCCATACAAGGTTATATTCACTAATAATTACAGTTAATTTTTAAGCAATGTTTATTTTGTATGAAAAGCATTGTTCTAAGGACATACATATGTATCGCCTAATTTAATTCTCACAAGTTATGAGGAAAATACTATCATCATTCCTAGGATAGATATGGAAAACTTGAGGTCCATAGGGGCAAAGAACTTGGCTACCAAGTATAAAAGTCAGGAATAGAATTCAAACAATGTATTTTCAAGTCTGTGCTCATAACCAGAAGAAATTACTGCACCTATGAGGTTGGAATCTCCTTAAAGGTGAGATCTTGAGCTCACCTTGTATTGTATTCATTCTTGTATTTATTCACCATTGATTCATTAACAAAAATACCAAGCGCATTCATAACACTTGTCTATGGAAGTTACTTAAAACATGTTAATAATATACTGACACATTAGCCTTATCTGACATTATAGAAGCTTATGGCATAACTCATCCATATTGTAGCTTTTGGTACTGATTTCAGAGGTGACCGAAAATCAGTTGGGCACCTATGATCTTCTATCAGATAACAGAAACAAATGGTAAGCCAAATAAGAGAGTAAACGCCACTCTCGTGTCTGACTCTTTGTGACCTCACAGAATGTAAACTACCAGTCTCCTCTGTCCATGGAATTCTTCAGGCAAGAACACTGGAATGGGTAGCCATTTCTCTAGGGGCTCTTCCTGACCCAAGGACTGAACCCAGGTCTCCCACACTGTAGGCAGATTCTTTACCATCTGAGCCACCAGGAAGCCCTTTGATCTTAAGTATCATAGACCTTATAGTTCAAGGAGGGAAAAGACATCAATAAAAAGTAACACTAATGTGTGAAATAGTTATAATTGTTCTGAAAACAAACAGGAACAGAATAATAAGAGTTTCTAACAAAGAAATCTAACCTATACTAGTAGTTCAGGAATACTTTTCCAGATAAAGATCTGCTTGTGTTGAATCTACTGCAGAAAAAGTAGCAGCTAATTTGAGGTGAAGAAAGCTGAGCGCCGAAGAATTGATGCTTTTGAACTGTGGTGTTGGAGAAGACTCTTGAGAGTCCCTTGGACTGCAAGGAGATCCAATCAATCCATCCTAAAAGAGATCAATCCTGGGTGTTCACTGAAAGGTCTGACGTTGAAGCTGAAACTCCAATACTTTGGCCACCTCATGCGAAGAGTTGACTCATTGGAAAAGACCCTGATGTTGGGTAGGATTGGGGGCGGGAGAAAAAGGGGACGACAGAGAATGAGATGGTTGGATGGCATCACCGACTCGATGGACATGGGTCTGGGTAGACTCCGGGAGTTGGTGATGGACAGAGAGGCCTGGCGTGCTGCAGTTCATGGGGTCACAAAGAGTCGGACACGACTGAGCGACTGAACTGAACTGAACTGAATTTGAGTTCCAAGAGATGGTGAGATGATATGTTTAATATTTTGTACATATGGATAAAACAATATTTACAAAAGCCAGTGACCAGTTCAAGACACTTAAAGGAAGCTTGTGTGGCCAGGGTGCAGAGAGAGGGGATGAGAACACAGTAAAATGAGGTTGGAGAATTAGGACTATGGTATGCCATGTTGATTTTTTTTTCTTTAAATCCTGACACCCATGGCAGATTTTTGAAGGGTTTTTAAAGGTGATGACATATTTGCCTATTAAAAGATCACTTTGATCGAGGTGTGGACAACAGGTTGAAGGGAGCAGAATGGATGAGAGAAAACCTATTGAAAGAATATTTATAATTGCCCAGGTGAGACACTGCTGTGGTTTGGACTTCAATAACATTGAAAATGAAAAACCAAAAGGATATATGCAAGAGATGATTAAGAAATGAAAATTACAAGTTGAATATGTTCCACAGGTTTTGTGGAAAAGAGACACGTGGAGATTCTCCTATTTGGGTTTGCATAACTCTAAGGATAGTGGCGCCACTCAAAGCAAGATAGGGGATTCTGGATAAGGACAAGGCCAGTAAAGTAAATATCATGGATTTGACCTTGGTAGCATTGAATTTTTCTAGATTAGAGTGGTCATTGGTCCTACAATGTCCTCTGTACATTTTGTTACCTGTGAAGAGAGTGTAAGGAAATAGTGATAAAGGAAGAAGAAATAGAATAAAAGTTTGAGGAACTAATAAGTTTAATGGCTGAAAGAGAGGAATAAATTGGTGAGAGACTACTAAGAAAGGGCCAGAAAAGTAATCAAGAAATCAGGAAAGCAGGCATTTATGTACATTAAGATGAGTAGTGCAGGAAGTAAGGGAGATTTTTCTTGACAAAAGACAAGGTGGGTTATGTAAGATCAAGACAAAGTAAGTGCTAGCTATCAAAGATATACAGTATCTCTTGGACAAAAATCTCAGCTCCTGGGTCTAATTGAACAGGCTCCTCAAGAAATCCCGGATTTTACCCAGGGTTAGAATAATAAGGACTGCTATTTCTGAAAATCAAATGAGTCATAGAGGCTCCTGAATGTTAAAAACGATTTCTTGTTGCCTACAGATGAGTTGTTAACTGGTATATTGAGTTGGAAGAGTATTGGATTAGTCAGTCCAAAAACATCAGTCCTTTAGTGAATCATGTAAGTAATTGATCTCATTATAGTATAATTGGGATCTACCTTGCAGGAAGGGAAAGTCATCCAATATACCACAGTAAAAAAGCCATTTCTTAGGCACTCATCTTTCTTCACCGTTCCAACTCTCACATCATATACATGACCAAAAAAACATGACCACTAGGGAAAAAAAACAGACTTTTGTTGGCAATGTAATGTCTTCTGCTTATAAATATGATCTAGGTTGGTCAGAACCTTCCTTCCAAGGAGTAAAGCGTCTTTTTAAGTATCTCTTGGACAAAAATCTCAGCTCCTGGGTCTAATTGACACCTCCTCAAGAAATGGTAGATTATTAGGGTTAGAATATAAGGGCTGGTTCTGAAAATCAAATGAGTCATAGAGGCCAAACTGAATGTTAAAAACGATTTCTTGTTGCCTACAGACATTGTTAATGGTATATTGACTGTTAGAAGAGCATAGGATTAGTCAGTCCAAGTAACAGTATTTAGGAATCATGTAAGAAATAATAATTGTCTTAGATATATACTTATCATGTCATACAGCAGGAAGAGCCCTGAAGTATGGAAAAAAGATTCAAGATCCGACAGAAGAAGTGAAAAGAATTGAGCAGAGTGGTGGTTGCAGAGGTTACTAGTCAATGGGCTGATCTGAAGAGGAAGACATCATTTTGGTATTCAAACTGTTGAGTTCTCAGTTATTGCTGAATTCACTCTTTCCTTGGTTTCCATATCAACATCTTTTCTCCAAGATCTTTTCCATCTCTGTTTCTGACTGTGAAGCCTCAGAACTTTATACCTAACACTGTCAGATATTCCCACCAGTATTCCACAGACACCTAATACTCAATATATGCAACTTTAATGCTACTGCTTTCTCATCTTCTTTAATGGCATGCACTGATATGTTGTATCAATCAGAGAATATTTCCCTCACTGTAAGTGCTTGCCCTAAGCTGGCATACTTTGCTTTTTAACCCTGCTAATCAAAAAGTCTCCCTGGAGAAGGAAATGGCAATCCATTCTCGTATTCTTGCCTGGAGAATTCCATGGACAGAGGTCTACGGGGTCGCAAAGAATCAGACACAACTGAGCAACTAATACACACACACACACACAAACACACAAAAGTCTACTCTAATTATAAAAACTGCTTTTGAGGAAAAACTAGTACATATGTAAGGGGAGGTTGGCTGTTGGAAATTTACTAAGAGGGTGTGTGAACTTTGGTCCTCTTCTTTTTATCAGCGAAGACAAAATCAATCTCCTTGCTTTATTGGTATATTTCTTCCTTATGTATGATGCCCTGTGGCTATTTTTGCTTTTTATCTCCCCTTTATTACTTCTGTATTCTCTTACTGGCTACCATTTCTGCAATCCCTCTCAAATACTCGGCTTGCTGACAGACAGCTGGTAGTATCTGTGAAGCCTAATAAGAAATCTCTATATTTGTTAGCAAAGGGGAAAATAGCCAAATGTCTGCTCTAGTCAGTGTTTAAGGGCATCAGGATTTTTATCTCTATTATGAGACATATAAATCAAATTTTGCAGAAATTTTCTTCTGGGTCATCAGAATTGATATATTATTTTATTTGCATTAACAAAGATAGTGATACACTTTGTTGCACCATGTTCCAAAAATAAAACTGGGACTTTCAGTAACAAAGAATTTCATATCATTTTCTCATAGAAGTTTCTAAGGAGAGTCAGTTAAGTAACCCATTAAATAAGAAGAGTAATAGAGCATTCACTTTCATCCTGCATGGATATTTTATTGCCATTTTACTGTAGTTTTTGTTGATCTAAAAAACGCTCTTTTTATTTTTTAACTATTTTTTGTGGGAGTATAGCTGCTTTACAATTTTGTGTTAGTTTCTACTAACAGCATGTTCACTGTGTATACAGCGAAATGAATCAGCCATACATATATATATATATATATATATATATATATATATATATATATATATATATATATATCCTTTCCCTTTTGGACTAAGAACTTTACTAAAGGTGGAATGGGACAATTACTTTAATTCTCAGCAATGCAAGGGGAATAGAGGAGAATGGGAAATAACTAGGATATGTTGACTAAGACAGTCCCTTGGCAGCCACAGCTGGAAGAAGAGTTGGATCCCTCTCAGCTTAGTGATTTCTTAGTGATTCTATCAGTTACACTAAAACTAATTTGCCCCCTCTCACTCCCAAAGTTCCACTAAACCCCTGTAATTCTGATAGGACAGACTAAAAAACACAGAACTCATTCTGACTGCCAGCTATGGTAACAATCCATAATGACTTGCAGCCATGAAATTAGAATACACTTGCTTCTTGGAAGGAAAGCTATGACAAACCTAGACAGCATGTTAAAAAGCAAAGACATCACTTTGTCATCAAAAGTCTGTATAATCAAAGCTATGGTTTTTCCAGTACTCACGTGCAGATGTGAGAGTTAGACCATAAAAAATGCTGAGTACCAAAGAACTGATGCTTTTGAACTGTGGTGTTGGAGAAGACTCTTGTGAGTCCCTTGGACTGCAAGGAGATCAAATCAATCAATTTTAAAGAAAATCAACCCTGAATATTTCCTGGAAGGATTGATGCTGAAGCTGAAGCTCCAATACTTTGGCCACCTGATGCGAAGAACTGACTCATTGGAAAAGACCCTGATTCTGGGAAACTTGAAGGCAAAAGAAGAGAGTGGTAGAGGATGAGATGGTTAGACAGCATCATTGACTTGACGGACATGAGTTCTAATAAACTCCAGGAGATAGTGGAAGGCAGAAATGCCTGGCATACTGCAGTCCATAGAGTCACAAAGAGTTGGACATGACTTAGCAACTGAACAACAACAGTGGCAACAACCAGCATGTATTACCAATTAGTGGGCTTCCTGGGTAGCTCAGATGGTAAAGAAGTCATCTGCAATTCAGGAGACCTCAGTTTGATTCCTAGGTCAGGGAGTTCCCCTGGAGAAGGATAGGCTACCCACTCCAGTATTCTTGGGCTTCCCTGGTGATTCAGATGCTAAAGAATTCACCTGCAATGCAGGAGACCTGGGATCAATCCCTGGGTTGAGAAGATCCCTTGGAAGAGGGCATGGCAACCCACACCAGTATTTTTGCCTGGAGAATCTCCATGGACAGAGGAGCCTGGTGGGCTACAGTCACGGGGTCCCAAAGAGTCGGACACGACTGAATGACTAAGCACAGCACAGCACCAACTAGTAGGCATTCTTTTTGATCCTGTAAAAGGCTAGTGAAGGTGAACGGTTCCTAAGCCAAGAAAATGATTGTCATCCTAGATATTCTCCTTAGATTAAGGTGTTGCATCCTCCCGACCCCATCCTAAACCAGGTCCAATTACTGAACAGACACATATGATGTCATCCAAACACACGGAGTTTGGGTTCTAAATCCTTTGGGTATTCATTCCCTCTTTTCCATCCTCATTGATAGGATTATTAGATTCTCATCATTTTCAGGTTCTCACCATTCTTCATCTCAAGTATTGGGCTAGTCAAAAAGTTCATTTGGGCTTTTCTGTAAGATGTTATAGAAAAACTCGAGCGGACTTTTTGGCCAACCCAGTTTTTAGATGCTTAATAATGTTTTTTCCTAAGTTGTATCTTGTCCTCATATAATCCATTCTTCACACTGCCTTGTTAGCTGATCTTTCTAAAATATAAACTGGATCAATTACTGTCCTTCTTAAAAGATTGTCATGGCTCCACAGTGCTTACAGAATAAAATCCAAATTGTTTCGTGGCCCAGACAGTCTTTAGGATATTGCAAATCATGTTCTGCAAAGTTACCCTTCAGTATTCCTTTTTTTCTTCTCAACCCCTACCAAGCTATTCATACTTTTAGTTTGCCCAATATACCACATGATTTCAGACACTTAGCGCTTTGCTGTTCCCTCTATTTGGGTAGCTTTTGCTTTCCCTCTCTCTGCTATTTTCTCTGGCAAATGCCCACTCATCATTATAGATAAAACTCAGATATTATACTCTCAATGAAGCATGTGAGATTCTCACAGTTATTCATCTATTTTCTCCTCCTTTCCACCGTGGTACAGTGCACATGTTATTAACTACTATCATCATTTCAACTTCATTCTGATTTTTCAACCCAGAATTCATGAAGGAAACCTAGGCACACAGCACAAGCAAGCCTGGCACATAATCAGCACCCAGTGTTACTTCATCATCCTTTCAAGCTTGATGTATTCCAATAAGAACTCCCCATCTTCATCTAATGTCCTCTGATTGCCTGAGCTGGTAAAGGTGCGATTATCCTTCTTGTCATTTGGGATTAAGTTCTTGGAGTCTGCTCTAACTTAGCTTTCTCCTTAACTCTGGATGTCTAATCAGGCAACAGTATCCTTCTCTAAAATAGAATGTGGGCTTCGTCCCTGGCTCAGATGGTAAAGAATCTGTCTGCAGTGTAGGAGACTTGGGTTCAATCTCTGGGTTGGGAAGATCCTCTGTAAAAGAGAATGGCCACCCACTCCAGTATCCTTGCCTGGAGAATTCCATGGACAGAGAAGCCTGACGGGCTACAGTCCATGGGATCGCAAAGAGTTGGACACAACTGAGTGACTAATACACACACACCTACAAACAGAATGCAGAGCCTCCAAGGTTTATCTTCAAAGGATAGTCTTCTGATATAGTTTCCAGGTATTGAGTTTTGCTGTTCCTTTCTTTAGTTACCCCAGACAGCAGAATGATGCTGAACACGGACAAGGATGCACGCCCTTCTTTTAACAATGTAGCCTAAATATCAGCATGCATCTTTCTCCTGACTCCATTTAGGGCAAATAAACTAGATTAGAACTTTCAAAAATTTTACCTAGCTGCTAACTTAAAAAAAATAATAAGCTTAGTAATTTAAAAACATATAAACATAATATGACTCTCATAGCACATATTACTGACCCCCCCCCAAATTTGCTACTTCTACCTGCAAGTCCCGTCCTAGTTTACATTTAGTCTTGAATCAGTTATACCAACTCCAAAGGGTTGGTATAACTTTGTAGGTGATTTGTCTGAGTTTCTAGCTTCTGAACTCCAGTCTGCTTTTGTGTGTAGAGTACCATCTTACCAACCACTGTCTAGGAATTAATTTTAGTAATTCGACCAAGAAAACTCCATGGTCCATGGAGGTCTTTTTCTGCACACTACTTTCTTACCTGCAGAATCCTCATCCTTCAGATAATGTACATGGTGAGCGTGCTTTACATGAGAACCCACTACTATTGAAATATCACTTCTGCTAACATTTCATAGATCTACACTATACATATGGTTTTACATTATTTGAAGGGAGTGAGATATCTAATCTTCTAGTGCTCAGAAGGGAGAGAAGAATCAAGTGTGAGTGTATGCTAGAAATTTCTGTTAACCTATTTGGTTTAGTGGTGTTTAAAATATAGTTTCAGGATACAATCAATTGTGTTTCTAGGGAAGAAGGAAATTTGAATTCTAAACAACTGACTTGTTAGACTTTTGTGACACAGTTTATTTGGAAAAGGACATTGAATGTATCATCTTGTCAATGATATTGTCCTGTTAAGGCAAGGACTTTTCCCTGTACTTCTTTTATATATTAATAGTTAGAAAAGTTTTCACTGAACATAAGGATACTAGTTTATTAATTTATAAAATAAATCAATAAAGTCTGAATAAACATCTGCCTACTGTATCTGTACATGAGAAGAATTTCCTGCTTCTTAAGTAAATATAATATTTCCTTTGTGAAACTATTTCCAGATAGTTTTATAATGATTGAGCAGTAATGTAGTGATCCAAGGAATGCCCATTGAGTTACCAATTAATAAAATTGAATGTTTTCATATTATAAGTTTGACTGAGAGTGTCATTCCATCTTATAAGTAAGTTTTGTTCTATGTCCATAGCCAACAATTGATTGTCCCCAAAGAGTATGGTTTCAAATTCACATATTATGATTAGATACGAATCATTCTTCCATTATTATGTAGCCAAATAAAGCTATATTGCAGAAGGAAAATCAGTAATACTATCTTACTTTACTTACATTTTGATATTTTTATCATCTTGGATTTTCTGTGTTAATTCTGATTCTTTAAAATATTGCCTTAAAATATTATTTCTTTTGATTACTGAATTTATCTGGCATCTCCTCTTAAATTTTGTATCAGAAGCAAGGATCTCACCTCACCCTAGTCCTAGCCCTGTGGTCATGCCAGACTTCTCCAGGGCTGGGGAGTGCAATTCTGTGTTATATACTAAAGAAAGAACTGGAGGGGGATTGGTGAATGGTGCTAATGACTAACACACCCGGGTAATATAATAGGTTCTATTGTAGAATGTCTAATTCAAGGAATATGACACAGAAAAACTCAGGGCATCTTTCATTCTTCATCAAATAACCCAAAAGTGTAATTCTAGTTACACAGTTTATATTCCTATTACTAGCAAACTATCTTTTTTCCCCCTAGAAGTCTGTCTTAATAATTTTACTTTGAAAAATCTCTCTTTGAAAGCCAAAGTCAGGTGCTTTTTTCTCAATCAACTGAGGTGAAATAATTGCACTGTTGTTACCTAAAAACTCCCTGTGGCTTTCAATATTTAGTACTTCTTTAAATTGCCTTCTTTGGGTACTCAAAAATGTTTACCTTAACTCAGTTTGTGTTATGTTTTTAGCATATTTTGATTTGTTTTTCCTAGCTCACCATGATTCTTCCCTCTCTGCCTAGCAAACAACACCACCTGAAAAACAGCCCCAAACAGTGCATGGAATTTAACAAGCATCTCGGTTTTAAGAAACATAACACTCACCTTACTAATGCCATTCAGTGCCCTCTGTGATTCTATATTAAAATGCTTTATAGAATTTTTATTCCACAATAAGCATATAGTTTATTTGTTCTGAAGAAATGTCTTGAATGAATGCAATAATGTATTCTTTTTAGCAATGTCAGTTACTAAAAATAATGTGTGGTTATGAAATATCAAAAATTTTTTTAATGTTAACTATACAATACTTACATATTTTATCTGCTTTAGAAATATGACTGGATACTCCACAAGAATTTTTAAGGTTTAGTAGCAGCTTTAATGACAGAAACAAAAGAACATTTCATCTCAAATAAAAGCCAGGTTTATTCCAAGCAGAAAATCCAAGCTCTCAGCAGATGTTTTTCTGTATAACCTTTCCATTCTGTGTAACTGCAGTGTGCAGGTCTGGACTTGGCTTATTATTCCACTACAACCTATACATCAGCATTAACAGTTCTCACTAGAGGGCTAGAAAGTCTCACTTTGTCATAACATTAATTTGTTCTCTCAGCTTCAGTCACCAAATTAGAAACACAAATGCTCCACCATAACGTGTGTGACCTTTTCTGCTTACCAGGAGGCTCTGAGAGAGTTGGTATCAACGGAGTTTTTTTTTTTTTTTGAGCACTTTGAAAAAATTCCATATCTTGACAGGCAACAGACCGCAGTTCTATCAATTGAGAACCATGCCCCCAAAGCAACTGTATTACAAGCCAAATTATTATTTTTTTTGCACAGAGCATTTTCAGTGTGTTGTTCATAGAATTAGGTCCTGAGACAGTTCAGAAAATATATGAGATGCTTCATCATTTTTTTATACACTGTATCCTATATATGTATGTATGTAAATAAATACAATTAATTATATAAGTCAAATTTGAGATAATTTGAAACTACGTGATTTTAGCATATCATGTAAAAATTTTACCCGCAATATGTAGTTTGGAACAATTATATTAACTGAGAATAAAAAACAAAATCATTTTTATACCATGATTCATTTTTTAAATGAAGTACAATGACCTTCAATCCTGGCAAGAAGTCTAAAAGTATATTTTTTGACTTGAAAGATATTAAGTGGGAAAAAAAAGATTTTTATAGATTTTCAATTTACTTATTTTGTCAACAAATAACAGTCTCTCTCTATATATATGTAAAAGTGTATACAACATAAGAACTCCAGTTTTGTGTACACACTGAAAGTGATCACCACAGTACATCTAGTTGCTATCCATCACCATACTATTGACCCCCTTTACCCGTTTGCCCATCTCCCAACACCCTTCCTCTCTGTTCTCTGTGAGTTGTGGTTTGCTGTGCTTTTTAAATATATTTACACATACCAGTGGTGTCATGTGGTATTTGCCTTCCTCTAACTTATTTCACTTATTTTAGTACCTTTGTGGTGCATCTATGCTATTATAAATCACAAGATTTCCTTCTTTTTTATGGTTGAGCAATATTCCATTGTACACGTACAGCACTTCATTATCCACTCATCTGCTGATGGGCACTTGAGGTGGTTTCCGTATCTTGACTATTTTAAACAATGCTGCAATGAATGTAGTGGAGCATGTAGCTCTCTGAATGAATGTTTTTGTTCTTTGGATAAATACTCAGAAGTGGAATAGCTGCATTATATGGTAGTACTAGCTATCATTTTTTTAAGGAAAATCTATATTTTTCAATAGGAGCTGCACCAATTTACATACTCAGCCACAGTGCACAAGGATTCTCTTTTTTCCATATACACTCTGACATTTATTTGCAGACTTTTTGATGATAGACATCTGACAGGTATGAAGTAATACCTCATCAAAGTTTTCATTTGCATTTTCCTGATGATTGGTGATGTTGAACATCTTTTCACGTACTTGCTGGCCATTTTTATGTCTTTTTTTGGGGACAATATCTTTTCAGAACTTCTGCCCATTTTAAAATCAAGTTGTTATTTTTCATTGAGTTGTCTGAAATCTTTATATATTTTGGATACTAACTCCTTATCAGATTTATGATTTGCAAGTATTTTCTTCCATTCAGTACGTTGTCTTTTCGCTTTGCTAATGTCTTCCTGTGCTATGGAGTCTGCTTGTTTTGTTCTGTTTTTTTTTAGCTTGATATAATTCTACTTTTTAATTTTTGCTTTTATTGCCTTAGCTTTCAGGTTCAGATCCAAAAATTCCACATCAGGACCAATGTCTAGGAGCTCACTGCCTAACTTATGTTCTAGGAGTTTTATGGTTTCAGGTGTTACATTCAAATTAATTCATTTTGAGTTAATTTTTGTGTGCAGTATAAGACGGTGGTCCAATTTCTTTATTTATTTATCTGTCCAGTTTTCCTAGCACCATTTAATGAAGAAATTGTTCTTCCCCCATTGTATACCCTTGGCTCCTTTGTTTAAGTTAATTAACCACACATATGTGTTTATTTCTGGGATTCCTATTCTATTTCATTGAGCTGTGTATCTGTTTTTATGTCAATATGACACGGCTCCCATTAAGATAGCTTTGTAGTATACTTTGAAATTATGGAGCAAGATATTTCAAAATTTGATTGTCTTTCTCAAGATTGGCTATTTGGGGCCTTTTGTGGTTCCATAAATATTTTTTAAACCATTTTACTTGTTTATTTTCGGCTATGCTGAGCTTTCAATGCTATGCAGGCTTTTCTCTAGTCGCCGAGAGCAAGTGGCAAGGGCTTCTCTCTAGTTGTGGGCCATGGGCTTCTCATTGCTGTGGCTTTTTTTGCTGCAGAGCACAGCAGCTCGGGCACATGGGCTGCAGTAGCTGCAGCGTGTGTGTCGGTAGTCGCTGCTCTGGGCTCTGGAGCAGAGGCTCGCTAGTCCTAGTGCGTGGGCTTAGTTGCTCTGTGACGTGTGGGATCTTCCCGGACCAGGGATCGACCCTGCATCTCCTGTATTGACAGGTGGATTCTTTACCACTGAGCCACCAGGGAAGACCTCAGGCATATTTTAGATTCTAGTTTTCCACATGCATATCTGGTGAAAGAGGACAAGATCAAGAGGCCTGAGAGCTGGGAGTCCTCAGCCATAATTGTGGTTCTGCCATTAAAACCTCTGGGGTCTTTGGTTAGTGCCTCAACTTTTCTGGGCCTGTTTCCTCCCCTCGAAAATACCCTGTTGCTCATTAAGTTGTGTCTAACTCATTTGCAACCTCATGGACTCTAGCCCACCAAGCTCCTCTGTCCATGGGATTTCAAAGGCAAGACTGTTGGAGCGGGTTGCCATTTCCTTCTCCATTCATAAATATTTTGTAATTATTTTTTCCAGTTCTGTGAAAAACTCTATGGGAATTTTGATAGATACTGGACTGAATTTTTGTAGACTGCTGAAGGGCAGCATGGACATTTTAACAATATTAATTATTCAGTCCATGACCAGTTCGTTTCTGTCTTTTCCAATTTCTTTCAACAATGCCTAACAGATTTTGGAAAACAGATTTTTCACCTACTTTGTTAAACTTATTCCTGGGTATTTTACTCTTTTCAATACCATTGTAAAAAGTATTGTTTTTTTTAATATCTCTATCATATTTTTTAATTAGTATTTAGAAGCACAACATATTTTAATATATTGATATTTATTTTGCAAATTTATTGAATTTATTTATTAGTTCTAGTAGTTTTTCAGTAGAGTCCTGCATATATTATCAAACCATCTTGCAAAGAGTAACAGATTTACTTTCTCCTTTCCAATTGGGAAAGCATTTATTTCTTTTCTTTGCCTAGCTATTGTGGCTAGAAAATCCAATATAAATGGCAGCTGTGGGCATTCATGATCTCAGAGGAGCTTTTAGCTTTTTGCTGTGGAGTATGACCTTACTTGTGGGTTTGTCATATAAGATTTTTACTACATTGAGGTACCTTTCATCTATTTACACTCTATTGAGTTTTGTTATAAATGTATGTTGAAACTGTCAAAATCTTTTTCCACATCAATTGAGATGATCATGTGATTTTTATACTTCAATTTGTTAAGTGGTATATCACATTGATTGATTTACAGACATTGAACCATCCTTACATTCCTGGAACAAATCCAACTTAATCATTCTGTATAATCCTTTTAAGATATTGTTGAATTTGATTTATTAATATGCTGTTTTATATTAGTAATGTAATATTACTAATATACTTCCAACAACACAAGAGAAGACTCTACACATGGACATCACCAGATGGTCAATACCAAGATCAGATTGATTATAATCTTTGCAGCCAAAGATGGAGAAGCTCTATACAGTCAGCAAAAACAAAACTGGGAGCTGACTGTGGCTCAGATCATGAACTTTTCACTGCAAAATTCAAACTTATATTGAAGAAATTAGGAAAAACCACTAGACCATTCTGGTATTACCTAAATCAAATCTCTTACAATTATACAAGGAAGTGACAAACAGATTCAAGGGATTAGAGCTGATAGGCAGAATGACTGAAGAACTATAGACGGAAGTTCATGACATTGTACAGGAGGCAGTGATCAAGACCATCCTCAAGAAAAAGAAATACAAAAAGGTAAAATGGTTGTCTGAGGAGCCCTTACAAATAGCTGTGAAAAGAAGAGAAGTGAAAGGCAAAGGAGAAAAAGAAATATGTACACATTTGAATGCAGAGTTTCAATGAACAGCAAGAAGAGATAAGAAAGCCTTCCTCAGTGATCAATGCAAAGAAATAGAGGAAAATAATAGAATGGGAAAGACTAGAGATCTCTTCAAGAAAATTAGAGATACCAAGGGAACATTTCATGCAAAGATGGGCTCAATAAAGGACAGAAATGGTATGGACCTAACAGAAGCAGAAGATATTAAGAAGAGGTGGCAAGAATACACAGAAGAACTGTACAAAAAAGGTCTTCATGACCCAGAAAACCATGATGGTGTGATCACTCACCTAGAGCCAGACATCCTGGGATGCGAGGTGAAGTGGGCGTTAGGAAGCATCACTATGAACAAAGCTAGTGGAGGTGATGGAATTCCAGTTGAGCTATTTTAAATCCTAAAAGATGATGCTATGAAAGTGCTGCAATCAATATGTCAGCAAATTTGGAAAACTCAGCAGTGGCCACAGGACTGAAAAAGGTCAGTTTTCATTCCAGTCCCAAAGAAAGGCAATGCCAAAGAAGGTTCAGACTACCACAAAATTGCACTCATCTCACATGCTAGCAAACTAATCCTTAAAATTCTCCAAGCCAGGCTTCAACATTACGTGAACTGTGAACTTCCAAATGTTCAAGCTAGATTTAGAAAAGGCAGAGGAACCAGAGATCAAATTGCCAATATCCACTGGATCATCGAAAAAGCAAGAGAGTTCCAGAAAAAATCTGTTTCTGCTTTATTGACTAGACCAAACCTTTTGACTGTGTGGATCACAACAAACTGTGGAAAATTCCTCAAGAGATGAGAATAGCAGGCCATCTTACCTATCTCTTGAGAAATCTGTATGCAGGTCAAGAAACAAAAGTTAAAACTGGACATGGAACAAGACTGGTTCCAAATCAGGAAAGAAGTATGTCACCCTGTTTATTTAACTTATATGCAGAGTACATCATGAGAAATATTGGGCTGGATGAAGCACAAGCTGGAATCAGATTGCTGGGAGAAATATCAATAACCTCAGATATGCAGATGACACCACCATTATGGCAGGAAGTGAAGAACTAAAGAGCTTCTTGAAGAAAGTGTAGAAAAAGCTGACTTAAAACTCAGCATTCAGAAAACTAAAATCATGACATCTGGTCCCATCACTTTATGGCAAATAGATGAGGATAAATGGGGAAACAATGGAAACAGCGAGAGACTTTATTTTTTTGGGCTCCAAAATCACTGCAGATGGTGACTGCAGCCATGAAATTAAAAGATGCTTGCTCTTTAGAAGAAAAGCTATGACCTACCTAGACAGCATATTAAAAAGCAGAGACATTACTTTACCAGCAAAGGTCTGTCTAATAAAAACTATGGTTTTTCCAGTGGTCATGTATGGATGTGAGAGTTGGAATATAAAGAAGGCTGAGTGCCGAAGTGTTGATGCTTTTGAACTGTGGTGTTGGAGAAGACTCTTGAGAGTCCCTTGGACTCCAAGGAGGTCCAACCAGTCCATCCTAAAGTAAATTAGTCTTGAATATTCATTGGCAGGACTGATGCTGAAGCTGAAACGCCAATACTTTGGCCACCTGATGCGAAGAACTGACTCACTGGTAAAGACCCTGATGCTGCAAAAGATTGAAGGCAGGAGGAGGAGGGGACGACAGAGGGTGAGACTGTTGGATGGCATCACCAACTCAATGGACATGAGTTTGTGCATGCTCCGGGAGTTGGTGATGGACAGGGAGGCCTGGCGTGCTGCAGTTCTTGGGGTCGCAAAGAGTCAGACATGACCAAGCGACTGAACTGACTGAGAATTTTTACATCTATGTTCATGGTAATATTGGCTATAACTTTCTCTTTTATGGATATTTTTGTCTGGTTTTGGTATTAGGATAAGTTTGAGTGAGTTTGAAAGCTTCACTTCCTATTCCATTTTTTGGAAGAGTTTGAGAAGGATAAATATTAACTCTTTTGTTTGGTAGATATTTGGTAGAATCTACCAGAGAAGCCATCTTGTCCTAGAATTTTATTTGGGGGTGGAGGTTTTGGTTACTCATTCAACCCTCTCATTAGTAATCAGTCTATTCAGATTTTATATTTTTTCATGATTGTTTTGGAAGATTGTATGTTTCTAGGGATTTATCCATTTTTTCTAACTTGTCTAATTTATTGGCATATAATTTTTTTAAGGCAGGATCTTAAGATCCTTTGTATTTCTGATAGCCATTATAACATTTTTTATTTCTACTTTTATTTATGTGAACTTTAGCTCTCTTTCTTGGGGATTCTGGCTACAGTTTTGTCAATTTAGTCTGTTTTCATAGAACCAGCACCTAGTTTTATTGGTCTTTTATTTTTTGGAGGATGTTTCTATTTCATTTATTTCTACTCTGAGCTTTATCTCCTTTTGTCTATAAACTTTGGAGCTTGTTTGTTTTTCTTTCTCCATTTTTTTAGGTGTAATGTTAGATTGTTTATTTGAAATTTTTCTTATTTCTGTAGCTGGGCCTGTATTGCTATGAACTTCTCTCTTAAAACTGTTTTTGCTGCAACCTGTATGTTTGGGAAGGTTGTATTTTCGTTTCCACTTGTCTCTGGGTATTTTAATTTTTTTCTTTGATTTCTTCATTGACCCATTGGTCCCAGTAGTATGCTGTTTAACCTCCACACATTTGTTTCTGTATGATTCATAGGGTGACTAAAATCTGTCTTAAATATAGGAAACATATACCAAGAACAAAGAAATATTTTTTTTGGCTGCACCAGGCAGCATGTCAGATCTTAGTTCTCAACCAGGAACTGAACCCACACCTGTGTATTGGAAGATGGAGTCTTAACCACTGGACTAACAGGGAAGTCCCAAGGTCACGTATTCATAATCACTCTTGCCTCAGAACACAAGAGATTTGCAGAACCACTCTCATGCTTATCATATTCATGAGTATTCATCTAAGGAGTTTTTTTCCTCTGGTTCAAAGCAGACTATTGAGCCATATTTTGGGTGCTGAAATGTCAGTATGTCCTTGCCATTTCTTTTCCATTTAGAGTATTTGTTCCCAAGAAATAACACCTGGACTTGTCATGGACCCTAACAGTAGCCCTCTGATCTGTTAGACAGTGGACAGCACTGGTGTACTGCAGGTTCTTCTCGTCCCATCCATTCTAATCATTACACTGTCAAATGGATGCACTGCTCTCCCCTGCCCAATGTAATCTGTCACTTGTTGGGGCAACACAGCACAGGGATTCACACCAAGAATATCAAACATACCTAGGAGTAAATTTACTCCATTATTTGCCATTTGACCTCAGTAAGTTATATTACTGACCTCTCACAAGTCTGTGATTTGGGACTTTGGGACATTGATATGTATATATATATATATATATACACACACATATGCATATACATTTTTATATGTATAATCTTAGGAGATTATATATGTGTTATATATGTGTATATATATTATATATGTATTTATATATGTATAATTTCCTGACTATAAAAATTAACTGAAATAATATAATATTTATGACTCTTCCTAGCAAATACTGTTACCTATAGTTGTTATGATTATTATCATGAATGTCAAAATCCTGTACTACCTTGAAATATTATTTCCTTTTTTTCACTTAATAACAGAGCTCTCAATTCTGTTTTCATCATATCTTCTCTCACAGACAACTTAGAAGGAAACCCTAAGGGACCTGGGTCAGAAAACAGAGCAGTTGTTTCTCTGCTCTAATTCTGACCATTGCCTCAGTAGTTTGATTTCCCCTGTATATTAGGAAAGGTCTTCTCCATCAGGTACAAATGGTGACTTAAGAGCAGCCTGTCAATCTATAATAACTATACCAACCAAAAAGCAAAAGACAAACAACTTAAGAGTAAATTGAATAAGATATTTCAATAAGCACTACACAAAGGGGGATATAATATAAATAAATATAGGAAATGATGATCAACTTTATTAGTCATTGGGAAAATGCAAATTAAAGCTATAATGAAATACTACTACATACTTGTCAGAATGATCAAAATTTTGAATGCTAATAATTGGGTTGGTGAGTGCAGGTCAGAATAGAGGAATTAAGAGAAAAAAAAAAGAAAAGAGAAAAAAATAGCCAAAACGAAATTGATAGAACTGAAAAAAGAAATGGGAAAAGTCCTCACTGTTATAGTTGGAAACTTCAATATCCCTCTCTCAGTAAGTATGAGAACAATTGGACCGAAACTCAGCAAAGATGTAGAAGAACTCAACAACACTAATTCATTGGAGCTAATCAATACTTACATCACATTACACACAAGTAAACAGCACATTATTTTCAAGTGCCCACAGAACATACACCAAAATAAAACACCCTTGGGCATTAAATAAACATCACCAGATATAAAGAAATCAAAATCACTCCAAGTATGTTCTCTAACCATCATGGAATCAAACTAGAAATCAATAGTATAAAGAAAACAAGAAAATCTCAAGGCACATGTGAAATGATAAAATAGGCTTTTAAATACTCCATACGTCAAAGAGAAAGCCTTAGGGGGGTTTTTAAAATACAATAGACCAAATGAAAACAGAAAATTCAATACATCTTAAATTTACGTCTCTACATACGTACATTAGAAAACAGGAAAAGTCTAAGCTTGAGCTTCAAAAACCTAGAAAAAGAAAAGCAAGCTATAGCCAAAGTAAGCAGAAGAAATAATATGCAAGCAGAAAGCCATAGAATTGGACTAAGAAGTTCAACAGAAAAGAAAAATGATGAAACCAAATCCATGTTCTTTGAAAAGTTAGTAAAATTGACAAATATGTAGCAAGACTGACAAAGAAAAAAAGAACTAAGACAGAGCATGGCAGCCCACTCCAGTATTCTTGCCAGGAGAATCCCATGGACAGAGGAGCCTGGCAGGCTGTAGTCCATAGGGTCACAAAGAGCCGGAAATGACTGAAGCATCAGCATGCACACACACACTAAATATAAAAAATGAAACAGAAGATATTACTAAATATCCTCCAGACTGCAAAAGTATAAGGGAACAAGTACAACTCAAACACATACATTTGAAAATTTAAGTAAAATGGGACAATTTCTTGAATAGCACAAATTAATACAACTCACTCAATATGAAAAGGACTATGTTATAAGCCTTATGAGTATTAAAGAAATTAAATTCATAATTGAACAAAACAAAACAAAACAATCTTCCCCAAAGAAATCTCCAGGCAAAAATGTTATCATTGGAAGACTATACCAAAGCATTAAAGAAATTTCATACCAATTCTATACAATCTCTCCAGAAAATGAAAAAGAAAACATTTCTAATTTATATCTTGGTATCATCTTCATATCAAAACCAGATAAAGAGAATATAAATAAAACTATAGAATGACATGCATGAAAACAGACATAAAAATCCACCAATCCATAAGAAAAAATATGCACCATAATTGAGTGGGGTTTATTCTGGGAATGCAAGGCTGGTTTAATACCTGAAAAACAAAAGAGACCTGCAAGTTAGTGGAGTAGGAATACCCTAGAATTCTCTTTCTGTTTTTATAAGGAGACAAACATTTGGTTAGCAGTTGTATGGAACCATCAGTGTTTCTACTAGAATTTTAAAATTTCTTAGCCAGGTCAGCAGTACAATCTGAAAGTTATTAGAAAACTGTATTTGTTAAAAAGTCATTGCTATGAATCTTCTTAAAGATGAAGCATCTTTACAAAAGCATCTGAGTAAAACATTACCTTCTATGAGTGGCAAAAACTTTAAAAAAACATGTTTAAAATAGGGCACCCAAAGCCTGTACTCTGGGACAACCCAGAGGGATGGGGTGGGGAATGAGCTGGGAGGGGGTTTTAGGATGGGGGGACACATGTTTACTGTGGCTGATTCATGTTGATGTGTGGCAAAAATCATCACAATATTGTAAAGTAATTATCTCCAATTAAAATAAATACATTAATTAAAAAAACAAGTTAAAAAAGATCTGATTAGAAAATAATTGACAGCTAACAAAAAAAATTAATCAATTTGCTATAACATATGTTTTAAGATAATTAGAACTATTACTGATATCATTATAAAAAGACTTATGCAAATTTTATAATTTTATATAACTTCTAGAATGTTAATACTAATGACATTAGCCTATATACTATAACCAAAGAATGTTTATTACCACTCACTTGATAATGATTCATAAAATGAAAAAAAATTGGACTTCATCAAAATTAGAAACATTTTCTCTGTGAAAGAGCCTAATATGAAGATGAAAAAGCAAGTTTCAGACCATGAGAAATATTTTCAAATCACAGATCCAAAAAGCAGTAAGTATGTAGCACATAAAATGCACCCTCACTACCATAAAAACAGTACAAAACAAACAATTCAATTAGAAAATGAGCAAAAAATATAGAGACATTTCAATGAAGAGGATATAGAGATTGCAAATAGATACCTGGAAAGACGTTCATAGAAATGCAAATAAAAACCATATCAATATCATTATACATCTACTGGAAAGACTAAATGGCACCCCACTACAGTACTCTTGCCTGGAAAATCCCATGGATGGAGGAGCCTGGTAGGCTACAGTCCATGGGGTCGTGAAGAGTTGGACACAACTGAGTGACTTCACTTTCACTTTTCCCTTTCATGCACTGGAGAAGGAAATGGCAACCCACTCCAGTATCCTTGCCTGGAGAATCCCAGGGACGGCGGAGCCTGGTGGGCTGCCATCTATGGGGTCGCACAGAGTTGGACGCGACTGAAGCGACCTAGCAGCAGCAGGAAAGACTAAAATAAGAAATAGGGACAACACAAAATGCTGGTTAAGATGTAGAGAAAGTGTATCTCACAAACCTTTTAACAGTACAGTTACTCTGGAAAAATAGTTTAGCAGTTTCTTTAAAAAGTAAACACAGAGCTACCATATAATTCAGTGGTTGCATTCCTTGGCTTTTATTGCAAAGAAATGAAGACTTGTGCTCACAGAAACACATAAACACAAATTTACAGCAGCTTTGTCTGGGATAACCTCAAACTGCAAACCACCGATAGTTTCTTCAATGGTTGTCCCTCAGTGAGTGATTTGTGAGCAAAGTGTGTTACATTCTTACCACAGAATACTACTTGGCAATAAAAACAAGAAACTATGGGTACAGGTAACAACCAGGATGAATCTCCAGAGGATTATGCCTAGTGGGGGAAAAAAAAAAAA
Source organism: Okapia johnstoni (assembly GCA_024291935.2). Lineage (NCBI taxonomy): Eukaryota > Metazoa > Chordata > Mammalia > Artiodactyla > Giraffidae > Okapia > Okapia johnstoni. The sequence goes on along the minus strand of JAGTYA010000027.1, from coordinate 741,655 downwards.
ACAGCCTCAAAACATTACCAACTATATGAATCTATTTAACATTTTTGAAAATGACAAATATTGTAGAAATGGTTAGGTTATTTTGTTATAGTTTTGTAAGATGTTACATTGGGAGAAACTAGAGAAAGTGCACATGGGATTTTTTTTTTTTATTACATCTTACTCCCTCATAGGAATCTTGTTGTCGCTCAGTCTCTAAGTCATATCTGACTTTTTGCAACCTCATGAACTGCAACACACCAGGCTCTTCTGTTCTCCACTATCTGCTGGAGTTTGCTCAAACTCATGTGCAAATTTGTTGGAACTCAGGTGAGTCAGTGATGCCACCCAACCATCTCATCCTCTGCCACCCTCTTCTTTTGCCTTCAATCTTTCCCAGCATCAGAGTCTTTCCCAATGAGTCAGCTCTTCATATCAAGTGGCCAAAGTATTGGAGCTTCAGCTTTAGCAACAGTCCTTACAATGAATATTCAGGGTTGATTTCCTTTAAAATTGACTGGTTTGATCTCCTTGCATTCTAAGGGACTCTCATGAGTCTTCAGTACCACAAAATTCGAAAGCATCAGTCCTTCAGGGCTCAGCCTTGTTTATGGTCCAACTCTCACATCCACACATGACTACTGGAAAAACCATAGCTTTGACTGTATGGAGCTTTGTAGGCAACATGATGTCTCTGCTTTTTAACACGTTGCCTGAGTTTGTTCCTTTCCTTCCAAGGAGCAAGTGTCTTTATTTTTAAGGCTGCAGTCACTGTCCACAGTGATTTTGGAGCCCAAGAAAATAAAATCCATCACTGCTTCCACCTTTTCCCATCTATTTGCCATGAAGTGATGGGACTGGACGCCATGATCTTAGCCTTTTGAATGTTGAGTTTTAAGCCAGCTTTTTCACTCTTCTCTTTCATTTTCATTCAGAGTCTCTTTAGTTCTTCTTTCTGCCATTAGAGTGGTATCATCTGCATAGCTGCAGTTGTTGGTATTTCTCTCAGCAATCTTGATTCCAGCTGTGATCTATCCAGTCTGGCATTTGGCATGATGTACTCTGCATAAAAGTTAAATAAACAGGTGCTACAGAGACTTGTTGTACTCCTTTCCCAATTTGAACCAGACAGTGGTTCCATATCCGGTTCTAACTGTTGCTTCTTGACCCATACACAGGTTTCTCAGGAGACAGGTAAGGTGGTCTGGTAGTCCCATCTCTTTAAGAATTTTCCACAGTTTGTTGTGATCCACACAGTCAAAGACTTTAGTGTAGTAGATGAAGAAGGAGTAAATGCCAACTAACATTGGCAATTTGATCTCTGGTTCCTCTGCCTCTTAGAAACACAGCTTGTACATCTGAGAGTTCTCAGTTCACAAATTGCTGACGTCTAGCTTGAAGGTTTTTGAACATAAGCTTGTTAACATGTGAAATGAGTGTAATTGTATGGTAGTTTGAACATTCTTTGGCATTGCCCTTCTTTTGAGATTGCACCTAAGTACTGCATTTCAAAACTCTTTTGTTGACAATGAGGGCTATTTCATTTCTTCTAAGGAATTCTTGCCTGCAGTAGTAGACCCAATGGTCAGCTGAATTAAATTCACCCATTCCCATTCATTTTAGTTCACTGATTCCTAAGATGTCGAGGTTCAATCTTGCCATCTCCTGCTTGACCACCTCCAATTCACCTTGATTCATGAACTTAACACTCCAGGTTCCTATGCAGTATTGTTCTTCACGGCACAGGACTTTACTTTCCCACTGGACACATTCACAGCTGAGTGTCATTTCTGCTTTGGCCCAGCAGCTTCATTCTCTCTGGAGCTATTAGTAATTGCTCTTCAATCTTCCCCAGTAGCATACTGGATGCCTGACCTGATGAGGCTCATCTTCCGGTATCATCTTTTTGCCTTTTCATACTGTCTATGGAGTTCTCCCGGCAAGAATACTGGAGTGGGTTGCCATTCCCTCCTCCAATAGACCACGTTTTATCAGAACTCTTCACTATGACTCACCCATCTTTGGTGGCACTGCAAGGTATGGCTCATAGCTTCATTGAGTCACACAAGCCCCTTTGCCATGACAAGGCTGTGATTCATGAAGAGGGCATATGAATCTGGAATTTTCTAAGGATAAAAACTTAATTAACAATATAAACATGTGCTATTTTAAAATTTTAGAATAAATCTATCAAATACCTGTCAGATGTATATGTAAAGCAATTGAAATATATTGAAGATTACAAAATAAAGTTGAATAAATGAATTGGAAATTTCAATTTTATAAAATTTTTTCCAAAATTAATCAATAAAGTACGTACATGAATCAATGTATCAGAAAATTTCTGGGGGATGAAGAGGAAGAAATAATGAGCTGAAGATATAACTCCTTAGATATAGCCAAAGTTGAAATTATTTGGAAAAAGGAAACAAATGGAAGGAGTGTGATATTCAAAACCAAAGAGATAAGGCCACAGACAGCAAACTCACAGCAAACATTATTCTCAGTGGTGAAAAACTGAACACTTTCCCTCTAAGATCAGGAACAGGACAAGGATGCCCACTCTGGCCACTAGTATTCAACGTAGTTTCAGAAGTCCTAGATATGCAATCAGAGACAAAAAAAGAAAAGGAACCCAGTTAGGAAAAGAAGAAGTAAAACTCTGATTGTTTGCAGGTGATATGATACTATACATGGAAAACCCTAAAGATACTATCACAAAGTTACTAGAGCTAATCAGTGAATTTAGTAATGTCACAGGATACAAAAAGAATACACAGAAATCACTCGCATTCCTATATAATAACAATGAAAAATCAGAAGGAAAAATTAAGGAATCAACCCCCTTTACAATTGCAACAAAAAGTACCTAGGAACAAACCTTCCTAAGGAGACAAAAAAACTCTATATAGAAAACTATAAGACACTGGTGAAAGAAGCCAAAGATGACATAAACAGATGAAGAGATATTCCCTGCTCCTGGGTTGAAAGAATCAATATCATGAAAATGAATAACCTACCAAATGCAATTGACAGATTCAGTGCAATCCCTATCAAATAAACAATTGCATTTTTCACAGAACTAGTACAAAATGTTTCACAGTTTATGTGGAAACACAAAAGACTCTGAATAGCCAAAGCAATCTCAAGAAAGAAGAATGGAACAAGAGGAATCAACCTCTTGGCTTTAGACTTTACGCTACAAAGCTACAGTCATCAAGACAGCATGGTGCTGACACGAAAACAGAAATATAGACCAATGGGACAAGATAGAGATAAACTCATGCACATATGGGCACCTAGTCTTTGACAAAGGAGGCAAAAATATACAATAGGGAAAGATAGTCTCTTCAATCAGTGGTGCTGGGAAAACTGGACAGGCTATATGTAAAAGAGTGAAATTAGAACACTTCCTAACACCATACAGAAAGATAAACTCAAAATGGGTCAAAGACCTAAGTGTAAGACTAGAAACTCTTAGAGGAAATCATAGGCAGAATACATAAATCACAGCAAGATCCTCTATGACCCACTTCCTAGAGTAATGGAAATAAAAACAAAGCTAAACAAATGGGGCCTAATGAAACTTAAAAGCTTTTGCACAGTGAAGGAAATTATAAACAAGGTAAAATCCTCAGAATGGAAGAAAATATTAGCAAAACAAAATAACTGAAAAAGGATTAATCTCCAAAATATACAAGCAGGACATTCAGCTTGATACCAAAAAAAAAAAAAACTATGAATCAAAAAGTGGGCAAAAGAACTAAACATATTTCTACAAAGAAGACATACAGAGAAATGCAAATCAAAACTATAATGAGCTATCACCTCACTCTGGCCAGAATGGCTGTCATCAAAAAAATCCACAAACAATAAATGCTGGAGAGAGTATGGAGAAAAGAGCACCCTCTTGCATTGTTAGTGTGAATGTAAATTAATAGAGCCACTATGAGAGTATGGGCATTCCTTAAAAAACTAGGAATAAAACTTCCATATGACCCAGCAATCCCACTGCTAGGCGTATACTCTGAGGAGCTCAAAACTGAAAGAGACACATGTACTCCAGTGTTCACTCCAGAACAATTTACAATAGCTTGGACATGGAAGCAACCTAGATGTCTATCAATGGATGAATGGAAAAAGAGGCTGTGGTACATATATACAACAGAATATTACTCAGCCATAAAATGATTGTATTTGAGTCAGTTCTAATGAGGTGGATGAACCTAGATCCTATTATACAGAGTGAAGTGAGTCAGAAAGAGAAAAACAAATATTGTATATCAATGTATCTATATAGAATATAGAAAGATGGTACTGATGACCCTATTTGCAGAGCAGTGATGGAGATGCAGGCATAGAGGACAGTCCTGTGGACACAGGTGCGGGGGTGGGGGCAGGGAGGAAGGAGAGGGTGGGACAAAGGGAGGGAGTAGCGTGGGGACATATACACTACCATACGTGAAATAGACAGCCAGTGGGAATTTGCTGTGTGACTCAGGGAACATCAGCTGGGGTTCTGTGACAATCTAGAGGGGAGGGAAGGGGTGGGAGGAAGGAGAGGGTTCAAGAGGGAGAAGACATATGTATACCTATGGCTGGTTGATGTTTATCTATGGCAGAAACCAACACAATATTTAAAGCGATTTTCCTTCAATTAAAAAAAAAAAAAGAGAAGAGATGAATGAGGTACCAAGATCCCCAGTCGTGTTGTACAATCTCCAGTGATGCTGCAGAATCTCTCTCATATTTGCAAGATTTGAAAGCTTGATATATGTTAACATTGAGTAATGGGAAGATCATATAAAAAATGGTACTAAGGAAATGGATTATCCATAGGAGGAAATATAAAATTAGATTCCAGCATTACACCATACCAAAGTCAATTCCATGTGGAATAAACACTGAAACATAAAAAGCAAAACTTTAAAACTTTGAAAAGAAATGATAGAGTATCTAGATCTTGAGGCAGCAAATGATTTCTTATACAAGACATATAAGGTATATTTTTAAAAGATTGCTAAATTTGAAATAATTACAATTAAGACAATATTCTAGATATTTAAATGTTATACATAAGGTTTAAAAATTATCCATATTCCTTTATGTAATTGACAAAGCATCACATTCAGGAAATAAGAATATCAAAAGTCAGTAAGAAAAAGAAACAGTCCAATAAAAAAAATGCAGGCCAAAGGGATGAGCAGACAATTTAGAAGAGAGGAAATATGAATTGCATTAATACATTTCATATATCAAGAATGATATATGAATCTTACTAATACATAAAATATAAGAAAATGCACATAAAAGCAGTAATAATGCACTTGTCAAATTAGCAAAAATTAAATGGTTTTACATAGCAATACTGGTGAAGATGTGGAGAAATGAGAACTCTCAAATACTGCTGGTGGGGCTGTTAACTGATAAAACCACTTCACAAATGTGAAGATTTGTGAACCCCAAGTGTATATACTCTAGGCAAATGCTCTCACATGTGAATCTGTAGTCATGTAGAATTGCTTACCTGCCGTACATTGGAAACAACCTAAATATTTAAGTAGAAGTGTAAGTATAAGAAAATACATAATGATATATTCAGACTAAACACTACCATGACAACTAAAAAAAGTTAAAGCTACATTTATGAGAGCTGACAAATTGAAAACACAAAATTTTGAGTGGAAACGGGACTTGTGTTCTTTCTCTATACAAAGTTAAAAGCATGTAAACCACTGTTCAAAAATTACTATATTTGGTTTGTAGAAGTAGTCATATAGAACACAGTTATAAAAATGTTCATGGGAATCATAAATTTGAAGCATAGGATAGTGGTTCTACTTATAGAAGGAGGAGAGAAGAGAGTATTGGAGAGGTATACACAGTGGGCTTCAAAACTCAAGTATTAAATTTGACAAAGATTTAACAAATAACAAAACTAGTTCATAGGTACATGAATGTTTATTACATTATCCTCTACACCTCTCTTTGCTTTGCCATTATCATAATAAGTTAAAATGCCTAACAACCAATGTGGTAAAATAGTGAGAAAAGAGAACTGTTATAAGCTGTAAATTTTTTAAAATAAATGTTTCTTTAAAAATCTGTTGTTTACATGTCTGTCCAAATCTATTACCAAACTAAAAAATTGAAAACGAAAGTGCATAGAAAATTCCTGTAGATGGCTTCTCCACGTATAGAAAGGTAACATCACAGGATATTTCAACAGAATGTAATCAAATATTCTAATGTTAAAATCATAAAAGGGCTATCCACAAGACTTCCCCGTGGTCCAGTGGTTAAGAATCTGCCTTGCGGGGGACTCTTGCGGGGGCTCCGTGTCTGTGCTGGGAGCTTTGTACTTTCCTCCTCTTTAATAAATCCTATCCGTTTGCTACCACGAGTGTCTGCATGTTTGCGGATTCCACTCTTCCGCTCCGCGGACAGGAACTCCGATTCCTGTCTCAAGAGCAGCCCTGAAATATGCCCTGAGCCGAAATGCCGCCTTCCAAAGGACCTGTGCATTGTTCTGCTGCTGGTGGATGGGCAAGGCTGGTACCCTCCAGTCTGCCAGGGAACGCAGAGCCCCACATATCCTCAACTGGGGGCGGGGGGTGGGGGGGAGAGCCTGACAACGTGTTGGGCTTCAGAAAATAATTTGTCAAAGATAAAACACTTCTCTCTCTCTGGAAAAAAAAAAAATGCCTTGCAATGCAGAGGAAGCGAGTTTGATCCCTGATCCAGGAAGATCCCACATGCCCCAGGGCAACTACTGAACCCGCGCATCACAATTAGAGAGCGGTGCACCGCAGTGAAAAATGCCACACGACACAGGAAAGATCCCGTGTGTCCGCAACTAAGACCCACAGACACAAACAAACCGATTTTTTAAAAATCCGTTTACTCTCTGGTGCTATGCATGACCAAATACACCATGGAAGAATGTCTACATTGTGTCCTCTGAAACAGGAACTGTCTGTGCATGAGTGCTCAGTCATGTCCAACTCTTCGTGACCCCATGGACTGTAGCCTGCCAGGCGCCTCTCTCCATGGAATTTTCCAGGCAAGAATACTGGAGTCTGTTGCTATTTCCTACTCCAGGGGATTTTCCCCACCCAGGGATTGAACCCGCAGCTCTTGTTGTCTCCTGCATTGGCAGGTGGATTCTTTACCATTGTACTGAACGGGAGGCACTGGCCAAAAACTAAGTAAAATAGAATTCTTTAGACTAGCTTAATTATATTAAACTGTACTGATTTATTTTAATGCTTGTTTCCCACTTTTTCTAATTAGGAAACTGACATTTACAACATATTTCCAGATAGTAGTTATTTTGAAAATAAGACAATTTTATTATGCTAAACGTTTATCTTTTTAAAAATAATAAAATGTACACAGAATTGTTTCAGATAAAAGCTCATTTTTATAATTATATTAATATCTGAGGGTTTCCCGGCTGGAGCAGTGGTAAAGAATCTTCCTGCCAGAGCAGGAAACATGGGTTTGATTCATGGGTAGGGAAGATCCCTTGGAGGAGGGCATGGCAACCCACTCCAGTATTCTTGCCTGGGAAATCCCACGGACAGGGGAGCCTGGAGGGCTACAGTCCATGGAGTCACAAAGAGTCAGACACAGTTGAGAATACACACTTACTCACTTACTTACTTATTAATATCTGATCACAGTACATGCCAACAGATACTGATTTTAATAAATACTTGGTGCTTAATAGATACTTGATAATAAAGTATAACTTTTTAAAAACTTTATTCTATTAGTGATATGGCATTGTGATTTGATTTGACTTGATTTGCATTTTCAGGATGGCTAATGTTATTAACCATCTTTTGTGTGTTTATCTATTTATCTACCATCCATTTACTTTATTGTTTATTTTAAAATTGGACATTTTTTTATCATTGAGTTTTGAGTTTTTTGTATGTTCCGTGTGCCTGCATATATTCCAAGGACAGGATGGGGAAGGGCCTCCAATTCCCTAGGTCCAGTTTTTGGGTCAACTGGCAGTCATGTCCTCTAGATCAGGGATCCCCAACCCCAGTATTGGTCCACGGCCTGTTAGGAATTAGGCTGCAGAGCCGGAGGTGAGCTGCAGGAGAGCAAGCGGACCTTCGTATGTATTTACAATGGCCCTCCATCACTCAGATTACCACTTGAGATCACAAATGATGGTGGCCTTAAAAGTATGCATGAGATGGCTTCAAATCTACCATACTGTCTGGATTAAAGTCAAGGCAGAATCCCTGAGATTGCCACACAAGCACTGAAAACTTCCTTCCATTTCCAACACCCTTTCTTTGTGAAGCAGGGCTTTCTGCAGTGACAGCAACCAAAATATTATGGAGTAGACTGGACATAAAGAACTCACTTCAGGGGTCACCGATCTCCCATCACTCTCAGATAGGACCAACTAGTTGCAGGAAAACAAGCTCAAGGCCTCCACAGATTCTGCATTGTAGTGAGTTGTACAATTTTTTCATTATATATCACAATGTAATAAAAATAAAATGCACAATAAATACAGTACACTTAAAGCATCCTGAAACTACTCCTCACCCCATCCATGAAAAGAATGTCTTCTATGAAACTGGCCCCAGGTGCCAAAAAAGCTGGGGACTGCTGCTCCAGATGACCTCCTCCAACAAAGAGCTTTGTCAGAAACAAGTTAATAGTCTTTCAAACATCCTAAGTCTTAATTTTGATGAGGTGTAATTTATTAATCTTTCCTTTTATGGATTGTGCATTTAGTGTCAAATCTAAGAACTCATTGCTCTCCTAGATCGCCTGAATTTTCTTCTATTTTTTATATCTAAAAGTTTAATAGTTATATGTTGTTTATTTATGTTTTCAGGAGGTGTAAGGTTTAGATCAATTCCATTTTTCTTGTTTGCCTATGAATGTCCAATTATTCCTTCACCATTTATCAAAAATGCTGTCCTTCCTCCATTGGATTGCTATCAAATCACCAAAATAATGACCCCCACTTTGGTCAATGTCCAGGGGTCTTTCCATAGTCATATTACCCTTCAGCTGCGCTTGACCTGACCGGTCTGGCTCTTCCCCAAATGCTCTGTCTCTCTCTCTTGCATTCCTGGTATCATGCTCTGAAGAGTTTACTCTGAGTTATCTGTTCTTTCAACCCGTGTTTCCAGTTTATCCTCTTTTACTTGTCCTTTAAATATTCAAGTCCCTCTCTCCCTAGATAACTAAACTCCTGGCATCAGTTACCATCTATATTCTAATGCGGTGGGAAAATTTTACTTCTCACAACCCTGCCTGACTCTCTGCTCCAGTCACACTGCCTGGCTGTTTCTTGAAGACATCAAGTCCGTTCTTGCCTCCCTGCCTTTGCACCCACAGTCCTGTCTGCCAAGAATCCTCTTTTGGCAGAGTCCTCTGTCTCGCTGCTTCTTTTTGTTCAGATATTCTCCAAAATGTTACTTTCTCATAGATACTTGCTTGACCAGCATTTTTATGATGGCGCCACCAACACGCCCTTCACCTTGCTTTGTATTTCTTCACAGCAGTGTTTTCCAACTCATACTTTACTGTAGAGTTGTCTGTTTAGAATGTCAACCCCAGGATAGAACAGAGATTGTTACTTTGTTCACTAGTGTGTTCTTAGTGCATAGCACATAGTAGGTACTCAGTAGTTATCTGTTGAAAAAATACTTGTGGCGAAGAGGGAAAGAAAAGGCATTGCTGTCTGTACACAGATCCTGGAGCTGTTTCTTCATACCTATGTGAACTTGGATAAGTTACTTATTTTCAAATTTCACATTTGCAACAGAGTTACTATGAGGAAAAAATGAAATGACTCTTGTAAAAGTGCTGAGCAGAGTGCCTAGTACCCAGCAGAAGTACCAAAATATAAAGTATATATATTTTCCTTTTCACAGAATAAACATTCTTCCCTTCCTTCTATTGACAGTAATTCCACGAAAGACGAGGTTGTGGTCTGTTTCTCACTAAAGGTACCTTAGCTTTGGCCAACAGTATAGTATGACTCTGTCAACTGTACATTTTTATTTCATATTTTTCATAAGCCTCTTAATGCTGTCTGTCCATGCCACTGTGAGGATGCTGAACAGTATCTTTGTCTGAAATAATGCCTCTTATAATTGTCCTAATCCTTCCTTTGTAAGGCTTTTGAAGAGCACTCTAGGTATTGATTCTGTTATGCCAAGTAATGAACAAGTCTTCGAGTATATACCCATATGATTTACAATTTTATAAGATTAAAAAGATATTTTTAAAATGAGACTTCAGCTTTCTAATCCTTTCAGTCTTTCACTCATATGTTCGTCCTTCTTTGAAAGATATCTTTTTTGCTTCCTTTTCTCCCAAATGCACATCTGACAAAGAATTATGTTCCTCATTGTAAAATGTTCTGCTATCTCTCAACTGTGGGGATAGATATCGGAGTCAAGCCTGTAGGTACTGCCAGATTAATCTCTCTAATCTTTGTAAACGCTATCGTTTGGTTATCTCAGTGACATGGCTCAGTAGCTTCAGTGCATCTCCATTTTCTTTCAGTTCAAAAGCAAATCGACAGACTCATATTCAAGACCGTACATAAGTAGAGACTCACTTGGTTAAACATATGCCCATGTGTTCTGCTGCATGTCACCGTGAGCTCTGGCTATTCACGAGCAGCACCATGCCTGTAATTCCCCATGTGTTTTACTAAACACCTGCATCTGTCTTCATCTTTAATTGTCAATGTCTTCTCTATACTTTGAGGGACAATCCAAGCACTACCATCTCTGAAGATGTCTATTTTAACCTACTTCAAAATGGGAAAGGAGTACGTCAAGGCTGCATATTGTCACCCTTCCTATTTAACTTATATGCAGAGTACATTGTGCAAAATGTGGACTGGATGAAGCACAAGCTGGAATTCAGATTTCCAGGAGAAATATCAATAACCTCAGATATGTAGATAACATCAGCCTTTTGGCAGAAAGTGAAGAGGAATTAAAGAGCCTCTTAATGAATGTGGAAGATGAGAGTAAAAAAGCTGGCTTAAAACTCAACATTCAAAAAACTAAGATCATGGCATCTGGTTCCGTCACTTCATGGCAAATAGATTGGACTGTGGAAACAGTGACAGATTTTGTTTTCTTGGGCTCCAAAATCACTGCAGATGTTGACTGCATCCAAGAAATTAAAAGGTGCTTGCTCCTTGGAAGAAAAGCAATGACAAACCTAGACAGCATATTGAAAAGTAGAGACATCACTTTGCCAACAAAGGTCTGTATAGTCAAAGGTATGGTTTTTCCAATAGTCATGTGTGGATGTGAGAGCTGGACAATAAAAAGGCTGATTGCTGAAGAACTGATATCTTCAAACTGTGATGCTGAAGAAGACTCTTGAGAGTCCCTTGGACATCAAGGAGATCCAACCCGTCCATCCTAAAAGAAATCACTGCTGAATATCCCCTGGAAGGACTGTTGCTGAAGCTCCAATACTTTGGCCACCTGAGGCAAAGAGGTGACTCATTGGAAAAGACCCTGATGCTGGGAAAGATTGAAGGCAGGAGTAGAAGGGGACGACAGAGGATGAGATGGTGGGATGGCATCACTGACTCAGTGGACATGGGTTTGAGCAAACTCCAGGAAATGGTGAAGGACAGAGAAGCCCGGCGTGCTGCAGTCCATGGGGCTGCAAAGAGTTGGATATGATTTGGAGACTGAACGACCACCTCGTATGTTATTATTCTCTTCTGGTTTTTATGACATAAACTTTATGTTTTTATATAACTTCTCCACTCAATGTTAAATTTCTTGAGAAACTAAATATATGGTGTTGTTGTGATCAATACTTGTTCAATGAATCAGTGAAACAACTTCCAATTCATTGTGTCAAAGAAGGAAAATTAAATAAATGAAATGGCTTGGTAATCATTTTGAATTAATACCAGCTTGACATTCTGTTATATGGGCACCATGCTTTTAGCAAGTGGATACCTAGTATGGGGCTATGGTCTGATGGATGTCCAACAATGTTAGCAGGAATCCCTAATGACATAAACTTTACAGGAGGAAATAAGTTATTTCAGTACATCCAGCAATTTTAATCATGTTTCTTCTCTTCCAGGGACTGTCACTTTCCACTTCCTTTCATATTTTCCTGTAGAAACACAGCTCTCCACAACTTTTCACTATTATTTCAATAAATAGCTTTAAATATAGTCTATTAAAAATTATTTACAGACTAGGTCATATCGTGAGTGTTTCCATGGGACTGCACTGCTTCCTCTAAGAATAAAATCAATGGAGACATCATCATCATAATCTTTCACTCTCAGGTCACTCATTTTGGTGGTGTTATAGTTTTTCAAAGACATTGAAAGTTATTTTAAGAAAATAGGGAAGTTATTCAGGATGTTCAGAGAGGAAATTAAAAGAAACTATCTCAACAGAAATATGTTTGCTATTGTTAACACAAAATAAAACATTAAACAGAAGGGTGGAATTTCCTTAAGTCAGAGGCAGTTTAATATAAAACTCACTTTAGTGTAAAACTCTCCTTAAATTTATAGCACTTTATAGAGCCTAAAGCACTTTCACAACTATTATTTCATTTGATTCTCAGAAACCCTGGGAGGCAGGTAGGAAAATTATTGTCCTCACTTTGCCGCTAAAGAAATTGAGGTTATGAAATGCTTAATTACTTTGCAAATACCACATGGTCTTTTCCTGGCAGCTCTTACTTTGGTAGGTAGAATTCTTTATATATACCCACCAAACATTAAAACTACTAACTGGAATTCTCTAAGCTGTCTAAGCCTTCTTCCCTGACTCTCTTCAGGTGAAATACTGAGTAATTCTCTTCCTCTGTCCTGTTACCAATAAGTCCTGTTGTCACAGAGAACTTCCAGGGATCTGTAGACTCCTTCTGCAAGAACTGGTTGGGTAGCCCATTCTCAGATGAATGAAAATTGGGAATCTCTGGTCATATTGCTCAAAGAGCAGCTACAAATTCTTAAAACCCATCTCACAGTTCTGCAGACCTGCCTGTCATTCAAGGTTGGCCATCCCCTCAGAAAACAGCCATGGGACTGCATTCTCTTTCTTGTTGATGACATATAATAACATATTCAGTGAATTAATTGTTATTGAAAGATCCAATCCCTTGTAATCACTTCAAGGTGTACATTTGGAAACACAAATTGGACTGTTACATCAGCTTCATTAAGACCTTCAGCTATTAGTCCCAGTCCTGGCGCCAAATTTTCTAGGCTTCATTTTTTTTTTCCCCCAAGCCTAAAAGGAGATATTTGACCCTTGCAGTGATTATAGAACTTTGCTGCTTCTAAATGTTTTAGAAGCATTATATCATGGGTTATTCATTATAATTCTATGAGGTTGATGAAACTTATTATAAATTGCCCATGATGGAAGAGAAAAATTTAACTTAGGGAGGTTATGTGACTCCCCAAGGTCATATAAATAATAAATTAAGACTTAAAGCTGCCCCACAGATTTCTAACATATATTTCCGACTCTAAAAGTCTCAAATCTACTCAGCTCTGCAATTTTCCATCAATGCGATTGTATAAATCACGACACTTTCTTCCATGCTCTTTAGAAATATTAATGAAAAGGACACGACCTACAGTTTATTAACTGAGCACACTAACATGTTGAACCGAGGATGTTCTTTTTTTTTTTTTTCACATGGTGTCTTTGGAACAATGTTTTCAATTTCATATGCAATTTCCTGGCAGCAAGTGGACAAAGCAGGTAAGCTCCCTCAGAACTGATGAAACATTCCAGAATAGAAGAATAACTAGATGAAATTGGGGAAAGACTCATCCTGACGAATTTGAGATAGAATTCTAAACATGTCTTTACAGATCCTGCTTAATGATGCTTGTCTCTTCCTCAAAGGAATGAGACTACAACAGAGTGAATAACCTTCTGGGTCAAGAATCTCTCATGCAAATACATGTTTAAAAGTTTAAAAATAGGCTTTATTTTCAGTGTTACATAATTCCCTCCCCAGCTTACTCTTCATAATGAGTAGTAGGTTGGGATTGGTTGGTGGCCTGGTATTGAGACCTTACGACTGAGACAGGTTGCCAATATATATTCTGATTTGAGTCAGTAGAAATCAAAAGTGGTGTAGATGTTCTGTCCCCAGTTGTCTGGGCAAAAATGCTGCAACTCATTTTGCTTGTGTGTTTGAAGGGCCCCTGTCTGTAACTGATAAGAATAATGTTGTGGCAATCACAGATGAAAGTCTAAAGGTTCTGTGACATAGAAACTCATAAACTGCTGCAGAAGGCTCCCCATGACTATGGTTTGAGGCTCCTCAGCAGAGGAGAGTCATGAAGTCTTAGCCACAGCTTTCCATACTGGGTTTGTGTTTTGGAAAAAGAACTTGCAATACGTTGATTTAATGCCCCCTCAGCTTGGAGAAAGCAGAGTTTTGATTCAAGGGTTATGAAAAGCTTTTTAAGGCTTCTGTTTCCTATTAATGCGCCAAGTTCAATTTAAAACTGAGAGGAAAGGGGAGAAAGTAGAATTGCATTGTGGATTGATAACTTGACACAGTTTAATTTACTCATAAAAGTAGTATTAATAACAAGACACTTTGTCATCCACATATAAAATTTACTCATTCCTAGAATAGAGGTATGGAGAATCTTGTGATGAAGATATCTGACAAATTTCAACCAAAGCAAAGATACATAGATAATAAAGATATTCAACAATGGATAGTCTTTTTTCCTTGAGAAATGTTTAGAATAAATCCTCTGATGACCTAAAAATATTATCTTCTAAACATTTCCAATTGCAAATTTCCATCAGGCTTCAGAGAAAATAAGCTTAGTTTTCCTAAATTTATGAAACTACTGACATTAACTTGAAAGCCTATTCTACAAGCGATGCTCTTTCTTAAAAGGCAGACATCCGTAATGTGTTGTTTTGCAAGATTCCTTGGGCTAAAACTTTGTGAAATTGGCACCTCTTTCTTATTCTTTTAGAAGCAGAGAAGAAAGTCAGGTTGCAATATTACATGACTCTCTGTCTTGGCTCTGAACTCCAGAAATAATCATCAACATCACACCCAGATCACTTGTTTGGTCATGCAGAGAAGAACTTGAAAAGATGAAAGAAAATATTAGCTCCCATAATATGCTCAAATGACCTGCAGGATTTCCAAATTGTTCCTTACGTATGTTGTAATCATATGAATTTCAAGTATTCCAGGTCAGGTGGGGTGAACTTTCCCAAGACTGGATATGAAGTTCGGACCCTTCCTTCACAACAACAAAGCAGATAAAGTGTTTTGTTTTGTTTTTTTTCTTTTTTCAGCAATTCCAAGAAAACCAGGGTAGACTATATGGGGTCACTTAGATTATGACCCTTCTGAGAAATTCATCCAGCCATAGAGATCCTTTATAACTATATTATTGTTCTCTACACCTTCATGCTTAGCTGATGCAATATTAATTCATGAAAACCACTTTAAATCTCTAACCATCTAGTGGGTTCTGTTGAAACATTCTCTATCTCCTCCAGTTCTACCTCCGCAGCAGGCAGGGTATTCTGAGAGTTAGAAGCATCATTATCCAGGGTCAGATTTGTAGCTCAAGACCTGCCATCCAACTGCCTGGTAAGCCTGGAGCAAAAAGCAGTCCCACTGAAAATTAGCCTTTTCAAAAACTTACAGAATTTGCCCAATCCTGATCATATGTCCACTTTCATCATTTTCCTACCTGCCTTTAGAACTTGATCTGAAATCTAAAGCAGCATCTCTCAAGGCATGGCTACATCCTTTCAACAATGCAAGGAATCCCAAGTCTCTACATAATCAGACTTTAGGAACCCAAACTTACACAGGTTTACCCAGGTAACTCCTACGTAAACTAGTTTGAGGACCACTACCTCAGTCCACAGTTCTACTGTCTTGCTAAGGACTGAACATCTTGGCTGTCTGCAGTCTCTGTCTACTGGGATACATCAGTAGATCCATTGGATTTTGGGTCTGGAGACTCATCAGAGTCAATCCTAAATGAGCTGCACCTGTCTGGATAATCCAGCTCAGCTGCCCACACTTCCTCTCTCCTGGGCCAGCCCTGCCTTCTCCCTTCTCCCCACCCATCACATGGGCAGAGCCTCTACAGGCCAAAGTTCAAAGTCCCACGTGACTCTCAATGTTCTTTTCCTTAACCCACTTCTCTCTCTCTTTTTTTTTTAATTCTCCTTTCTCTCGTACCATTCTGATATTTAGATTCTTTCTCTCTTCAGCTACCAGCAGCCAGGCGTTTGTAGCTGTGTACTGCATGATAACATTTCTACGTTTACACAGGGAAATTCACAACCAACTCAGAAGTGTAGCCAAGAAATACCGTGATAGGGAATTTCCTTCATTCTTTATCGTTCATTAATCACATGTAGGAGATGATATTAAACACAGTGTGCTGAAGCGTATTGATAACTTTTTACATCTATTTGCATCTTGATGTTAGTTTCCCATTTGCTATACAAACCAGCTTACTCCTCAAAATGCAGGTTCTAACCCATTGGTAGTTTATGGAATCAATTTATGATTCCCTATCAGCACTTAGCAAATAGAATAAACAAGAAATATCAGATTTTATTACAAATAGGAAGAGTAAGTATTATGTATGAGAGTATTTTCATAAATGTGTGTGTGTGTATGAATATTGGGGCATGATAGAAAATGTTTTAATTTTTAGTCATTTTCTGTACTTGTAAAAAATGTCAAAGCCGTGTCTCTAAATTTTAGAGGCTTAGCACTATCTTCTGCATGCTGGGGGTCACAGTGTCTTTTCATGTGAAAGCGGCCTCTCCAGGGAACCGAGCTTCTGTGTTTTTCTTCCCAAATAAAGCATGTGTTCTCCTCAGTTGACATAAATCAGTCAGAGCTTAAACTCTCCATCTTGATGCTGTTTCATCGAACTTAAGAGAAATATAAAATGTTGACACACTATTTAATCTGCTACTTAACCATCTTACTGTCAGTTTTTTCAACTGTAAAAATAGAGATATAAAGACAGGGTCTTTGTTAAAGATTAAATGGATAAATTGCATCAAGTACTGAGAATCCATGTTTAGCACCTAGGAACCAACAAGAAATGTCAGTGTTCATCACTACTATGGCATTCAATTACACAAGTCATTATTATTATCATATTCAGTGACATAAACCAGATACAATTGCTAGCTCAGATCAAGGCAAATAACTAGGAAAAAAAGAAAGCAATCAGCACCAAAATCTTGCAGATGAAAACTGTTGTAAATTTGTTCAAAGATTTTCAGAAAGGCTTCTTAGAAAGTCTCAGAGGGCAAGTCAAGGAAAGGTTTCTGTTCATGACCTTGCCAGATTGTTGAAAATTAATTAACTACTGAATGTCAGCCAAAACAAATATGGACATCCCCCTCAGAACTAAGAATGCACAATACTCTAAACTGAATATCTGAGGTTATTCTTCTGACAACCACGGGGTAGAGAGGCAGAAATAGAGAGAGGGGAAGAGAGAGGCCTACAACACTTTAAAACTGATTTTGCTTTATTAATCCATTGGTGTTTGTCTCTGTGCATCTTTCTTGTCCATTTAACCATGCAAAGACACAAGCTGGTGTGTATCTTCAGCCATCACTGCCTATGTTTGTTTGCTATAACTTCACCTTTATATTCCAGGTGCTGTGAGTCATCGTCACTGTGATTAAGTACCTGGTAGAGGGCATGAATTTACAGTCACCCTCTTCTACCACTCTGTCTTCACCACGGCCTGTTTTCTGTGTGTGTGCGGCTGGGAAAACCTGATGTCCCTCCCACAGCCTGGCCTCCTGGAGACAGCGTTATTTAAAATTGGTCATTCATATGGGTTCATGTTTAGGGAATTTAAGAGAAGTAGATTTTAATATTGTCTATAAAAGCCAAGTTGACTGACGGCTTTTGACTGCCCAGTGGTAAGGCTTATTAAACAATTATTCCATTGTGTTTTCAATAAGGCCATTCAGCTGCCCAGGCTTGCTGTAATCAGTGGGGAATCTCACTCAAAGGCTGCTGCTGATTGGAATGTTCAAGCATAGAAAAGGAAAGTAATGATTGTTTTATAATCAGTCTGACTCCATTTAATTAAATGTTGGCTGTGAAATTAAGGTAGGGGGAGAAGGCAGAGTTGTAAGAAAGAAAAATGTGCTAACTCAAGAAGTAGCAGAAAATAGCTCAATTCTTCACAGATCTACTTCAGAGATACACTGTGGGTTCTGTTCCAGACCACCACAATTGAGCAAATATTGCAATAAAGTGAGTCACACGAATTTTTTGGTTTCCCAGTACATAAAAAAAGTTGTGTTTACACTATGTCGTTATGCTATAGTCTTAAGTGGGCAATAGCATTATGTATAAGAAAACAATGTATGTATGTTAAATAAAATATACTGCTAAAAATGCTAACTAACCATCATCTGAGCCTTCAGTGAATCATAAACTTTTTGCTGGTGAGGGTCTTACCTCAATGTTGACAGCTATTAATTGATCATGGGCTTCCCCGGAAGCTCAGTGGTAAAGAATTTGCCTGCAATGCGGGAGACTCAGAGACACTGGTTGGATCCCTGGGTCAGGAACTAACCGCACCCAATCATGCCTGATCTTGGACGCTAAGAGGGGTTGTGCCTGGATGAGAAGTCAGTACCTGGATGAGAGACCACCTGAGAATACTGGGTCCTGTAGGCTTTGTGGGCTTCCCAGGTGGTGCAGTGGCAAAGAATCCACCTGCCAATGCAGGTAGATGCAAGAGACTCAGTTTGATCCCTGGTGCACACTCACTGGTTGGGTTGGTGGTTGCTGAGTGTTGGGGTGGCCATGGCAAAATTTTTAAAATAAGACAACAGTGAAGTTTGCCGCATTCTTTGACTTTCCCTTTGATGAATGATTTCTCTGCAACATGTAATGCTATTTGATAGGATTTTACCCACAGTCAAACTCCTTTCAAAATTGAGATAGATGCTCCCAAACCCAGTCACTGCTTTATCAACTCAGTTTACATAACACTCTCAATCCTTTATTGTCAGTTCAACAGTATTTATATCATCTTCACCAGGAGTATATTCCATCCCAAAAAACCACTTTATTTGCTGATTCATAAGAAGCAGTGCCTCACCTGTTTAAGTTTTATCATAAGATTGCAGCAATTCAGTCATACCTTCGGGCTCCTCTTCTAATTCAAGTTCTGTGGCTGTTTCTACTGTATCTGCAGTTACTTTCTCCACTGAAGTCTTGAACCCCAGGAAGTCATCCATGAGGGTTAGAATCAACTTCTTCCAACCTCCTGTTAATGTTGATATTTTGACCTCCTCCCAGGAATCACAAATGTTCTTCATAGCATCCGGAATGGTGAATCCTTTCCAGAAGTTTTTAATTGATCTTGCCCAGATCCATCAGAGGAATCACTATCTATGGCAGCTGTAGCCTTGTTAAACATATTTTTTAACTAATAAGACTCAGTGCAGTTGTTCAGTCATGTCTGACTCTTTGCGGCCCCATTGACAGCAGCACGCCAGGCCTCCTTGTCCATCACCAACTCCCGAAGTCCATCCAAACTCATGTCCATTGAGTCGGTGATGCCATCCAACCATCTCATCCTCTGTCGCCCCCTTCTCCTCCTGCCTTCAATCTTTCCCAGCATCAGGGTCTTTTCAAATGAGTCAGCTCTTCGCATCAGGTGGCCAAAATATTGGAATTTCAGCTTCAGCATCAGTCCTTCCAATGAATAATCAGGACTGATTTCTTTTAGGTTTGACTGGTTGGATCTCCTTCAAGACCAAGGGACTCTCAAGAGTCTTCTCCAACACCACAGTTCAAAAGCATCAATTCTTTGGCACTCAGCTTTCTTCACAGTCCAACTCTCACATCCATACATGACTACTGGAAAAACCATACCTTTGACTAGGTGGACCTTCGTTGGCAAAGTAACATCTCTGCTTTTTAATATGCTGTCTGCATTGGTCATAGCTTTTCTTCCAAAGAGTAAGTGTCTTTTAATTTCATGGCTGCAGTCCCCATCTGCAGTGATTTTGGAACCCAAGAAAATAAAGTCTGTGACTGTTTCCATTGTTTCCCCACCTATTTGCCATGAAGTGATGGGACCAGATGCCATGATCTTAGTTTTTTGAATGTTGAGTTTTAAGTCACCTTTTTCACTCTCCTCTTTAAGACTGGAAAGTTGAAATTACTCCTTGACCCATTGGCTGCAGGATGGATGTTGTGTTAGCAGGTATTAAAATATTAATCTCATTGTACATCTCCATCGAACACTTTGAATGAGCAGGTTCATTGTCAATGAACAGTAATGTTTTGAAAGGGATGTCTTTATTTTGAGTAATGGGTCACAAAAGTGGGCTTAAAAAAAGTAAACCATATTACAGACTGACGTGCTATCATTTAGACTGTGTTATTCTATTCATAGTGCACAGAGGGAGTAGATTTAATTCTTAAGGATGCCACACTTTTCAGAATGGTAAATAAACTTTGGGCTCAACTTCAAGTCACTGGCTTCATTAGCCCCTAACAAGAAAGCTAGCCTGTCCTTTGAAGCTTTAATGTCAGGCATTGACTTCTCCTCTCTAGCTATGACAGTACTAGATGGCATCTTATTCCAATGTAAGTCTGTTTCATCTACATTGGAAATTTATTTTTTAGTGTAGCCACCTTCATTCATTGTCTTAATTAAACCTTCTGGATAGCTTTCTGCAGCTTCTACATCAACACTTGCTGCTTTACCTTGTACTGTTATGTATTAAATGTCATGACTCCACAAGCCTCAGACTTTCTTCTGCAGCTTCCACACCTCTCTCAGCCTTCATGTAATTCAGGGGAGCTAGGGCCTTGCTCTAGATTGGGTTTTGGCTTAAGAAAGTGTTGAAGCTGTTTGATCATCTATCCAGACACTAAAACTTTCTTCATATCAGCAAGAAGGCTACGCCATTTGTGTGTTCACTACAGTAGCACTTTGAATCCCTTTCCAGAACTTTTACTTTGAATTCACCGCTATCTCAGCTTTTGACAGCCTTTCCTCACTAAGCGTGAGCATTTCTAGCATTAATTTAAAATGAGACTCTTCCTTTCACTTGTGCATTTAGAGGCCATTGTAAGTTTATTAATTGGCCTAATTTCAATATTTCTGTGTCTCAGGGAATAGGGATGCCAGGGAGAGGGAGAGACAGGGAAATAGACAGGGAAATGGCCAGCCAGTGGAGCAGTCAGAACACATGCATTTATTGATTAAGCTCACTGTCTTACATGGGTACTGTTCCTGGCACCTCAAAACAATCACAACAGCCTTATCAAAATCACTGATCACAGGTCACCCTAACAAATAATAATGGAAAAGTTTGAGAAAGTGCAAGAATTACCAAAACGTGACACAGAGGCCCCAAGTGAGCAAATGCTGTTAGTGAAGGACACTGAGGGGCTTGCCCAGTCAGGGTCACCACAAGCCTTCAGTTTGTGAAAAATGCAATGTCTGCACAGCAGAGTAAAGTGAGGCACTAACATTTAAAACAGTTCTAGCAACGATGCTCATGTACTTACATGGAAGACCTCCAAGAAGCATGCAGAGACACAGAGAAATGCAGACATCTAAACTAAGGCAAAAGTGGAGATGCAAGAAGATGATGTTAGTCATAAGAGAAAGCGCAGGGACATCACTGATAAAATTGGGAGAATAATAAATGTGGTGGCTCCAACAGTAAAGAATCTGCCTGAAATGCAGGAGACCCGGGTTCAGTCCCTGGGTCAAGAAGATTGCCTGGAAAAGGGAATGGCAACCCACTCCAGTATCCTTGCCTGGAGAAATCCATGGACAGGGGAGCCTGGCGGGCTACAGTCCACGGGGTCACAAAGAGTCTGATATGACCGAGTCACTAACATTTTCACTTCAATAAATATTGTTGGTCTAGAACATGGTGTTCTAAGTGAGTAGGTATTTTTGATTGATACCACAAATACATTATAAAGTTATACATTTTGCTTTGCTATCTTTTTAAAGTCACAGTAAGGTAACCGAATGTTCCTAAATTTCTTAAACCTACCTGCTTAAGCCAAAATGACTGGCTAAAGTGTACTACAAACATCACCACCTGCTGTTCAGGTGCTCACACTGCAGCTGAGTACTCAGCAAACACATGAAGGAAGCCCACACGGAAGGCTGAGCCACCCCGTGGGAAAGACACAGACATCAGAAGGATAAAGTCATATAAAACAGAATGGCTTTATGGGGGAATGGTGATGTTTAAATGCTGCTGCCTGGGATCACACAACAATTTCCTTTTCTCTTTTCAGGTCACTATGTTGAAATTATAACTAAATCTGAGTTTAGACAGTAATGACCAATTAAATTAATAACCTATTAAAATTAAATAAAAACTAAACAATAAGGCTAGAACATGAACACAAACATGTTCTAATTCATGAATTCAAGACTCATAAACTTTAGCCAGTGTGTGTTCAGTCGCCAGTTTGTGTCCAACTGTTTGTGACCCCAGGGACTCAGCATATCAGGCTTCCCTGTCCTTCACTATCTCCTGAAGTTTGTTCATACTCATGTCCACTGAGTCAGTGATGCCATTCAGCCATCTTATCTTCTGCTGCCCCCTTCTCCTTCTGCCCTCAATCTCTCCCAGCATCAGGGTCTTTTCCAATGAGCGGGCTCTTCATATCAGGTGGCCCAAGTTTTGCAGTTTCAGCCTCAACATCAGTCCTTCCAATGAACACCCAGGACTGATCTCCTTTAGGATGGACTGGTTGGATCTCCTTGCAGTCCAAGGGACTCTCAAGAGTCTTCTCCAACACCACAGTTCAAAAGCATCAATTCTTCTGCACCCAGCCTTCTTTATGGTCCAACTCTTACATCTGTACATGACTACTGGAAAAAACAGCTTTGACTATACAGACTTTGTCAGTAAAGTGATGTCTCTGCTTTTTAATATTCTGTCTAGGTTTGTCATAGCTTTCCTTCCAAAGAGCAAGTGTCTTTTAATTTTGTGGCTGCAGTTGTCATCCACAGTGATTTTAGAGCCCAAGAAAGTAAAATCTGCTCCTGTTTCCACTTTTCCTCCATCTATTTGCCGTGAAATGATGGGACTCGATGCCATGATATTAGTTTTTGAATGTTAAGTTTTAATTCAGCTTTTTCACTCTTCTTTCACCCTCATCAAGAGGCTCTGTAGTTCTTTGCTTTCTGCCATTAGAGTGGTATCATCTGCATACCTGAGTTTGTTGCTATTTCTCTTGGCAATCTTGATTCAAGCTTGAGTTTATCCAGTCTGGCATCTTGCATGACGTACTCTGCATAGAAGTTAAATAAACAAAGTGATAATATACAGGCATGTTGTGCTCCTTTCCAAATTTTGAGCCAGTCAGTTGTTCCATGTCTAGTTCTAACTGCTTCTTCTTGACCTGTGTACAGGTTTTTCAGGAGACAGGTAAGGAGATCTGGTATTTCCATCTCTTTAAGAATTTTCCACAGTTTATTGTGACTCCCACAGTCAAAGTCTTTAGAATGGTCAATGAAGCAAAAGTAGATGTTTTTCTGGAATTCCCTTGCTTTTTCTACGATCCGATAGATGTTGGCAATTTAACCTCCAGTTCCTCTGCCTTTTCTAAATCCGGCTTGAACATCTGTTCTTGATTCACATATTGCTGAGGCCTAGCTTGAAGGATTTTAATTGTTACCTTGCTAGATGTGAAATGAGGTCAACTGTGTGGTAGTTTGAACATTCTTTGGCATTGCCCTTCTTTGGAATTGGAATGAAAACTGACCATTTCCAGTCCTGTGGCCACTGCTGAGTTTTCCAAATTTGCTGGCATTTAAGTGCAGCACTTTAACAGTATCATCTTTTAGGATTTGAAATAGCTCAACTGGAATTCCTTCATCTCTTCTAGCTTTGTTTGTAGTAATGCTTCCTAAGGCTCACTTGACTTCACGCTCCAGGATGTCTGGCTCTAGGTGAGGGACCACACCACCATGGCTATCTGGGTCTAAGACCTTTTTTGTATAGTTCTTCTGTGTATTCTTGACAGTTCTTCTTAATCTCTTCTGCTTCTGCTAGGTCATTGTCATTGCTGTCCTTCATTGTGCCCATTTTTGCATGAAATGTGCCCTGAGTATCTCTAATTTTCTTAAAGAGATCTCTAGTCTTTCCTATTCTATTGTTTTCCTCTATTTCTTTGCATTGTTCACTTTAGAAGGCTTTCTTATCTCTTCCCGCTATTCTCTGGAACTCTGCATTCAGTTGGGCATGTCTTTCCCTTTCTCCTTTGCCCTTTGCTTCTCTTCTTTTCTTAGCTATTTGTAAGACCTCCTCAGACAACCACCTTGCCTTCTTGCATTTCTTCTTCTTGGGGATGGTTTTGATCACTGCCTTCTGCACAATGTTACAAACATCTGTCCACAGTTCTTCAAGAGCTCTGTCTATCTGATCAATTCCTTGAATCCATTCATCACCTCCACTGTATAATCACAAGGGATTTGATTTAGGTCATACCTAAATGGCCTAGTGGTTTTCCCCACTTTCTTCAATTTAAGCCTGAATTTTGCAACAAGGAGCTGATGATCCAAGCCACAGTTAGCTCTATGTCTTGTTTTTGCTGATTATATAGAGTTTCTCCATCTTCAGTTGCAAAGAATATAATCAATCTTATTTCAGTATTGATTGTCTGATGATGTCCATGTGTAGAGTTGTCTCTTGTGTTGTTGGAAGATGATATTTTCTATGACCAGTGCATTCTCTTGACAAAACTCTGTTAGCCTTTGCCCTGCTTCATTTTGTACTCGATGATCAAACTTGCCTATTACTCTAGATATTTCTTGGCTTCCAACTTTTGCATTCCAGTTCCCCCTATGAAGCCAAGGACATCTTTTTTTTTTTTTTTGGTTTAGTTATAGGTCTTGTAGGTCTTTATAGAACCAGTCAGCTTCAGCTTCTTTGGCATCAGTGGTTGGGGCATAGTATAGGATTACTGTGATGTTGAATGGTTTACTTAGAAACAAATTGAGATCAATTCATTGTTTTTGAGATTGCACACAAGTACTGCATTTCAGACTCTTTTGTTGACTATGAGGGCTACTCCATTTCTTTTAAGGGATTCTTACCCACAGTAGTAGATACAATGATCATCTAAATTAAATTTGCCCATTTCCATTCATTTTAGTTCACTGATTCCTCAAATGTTGATGTTCACTCTTGCCATCTCCTGCTTAACCATGACCACTTTACCTTGACTCATGGACCCAATATTCCAGGTTCCACTACAGTATTGTTCTTACAGCACTGGACTTTGCTTTCACCACCAGAGACATCCCCAACTGGGCATCACTTCTGATTTGGCCCAGCCTGCTCATTCTCCCTGGAGCTGTTTCTTTGCTCTTCCCCAGTAGCATACCCCCTTCTGACCTGGGACAGGGGGGTCACCTTCCAGTGTCATATCTTTTTGCCTTTTCATACTGTTCATGGGGTTCTCAAGGCAAGAATATTGGAGTGGTTTGCCATTCCTTTCTCCAGTGGACCAACTCTCTACTATGACCCATCTGTCTTGGGTGGCCCTGCATGGCATGGTTCATGGGTTCACTGAGTTACACAAGGTTGTGATACACATGACCATCTTGGTTAGCTTTCTGTGACTGTGATTTTCATTCTGGAGGCCTTTGGATTATAGTTTTTGCTTCTTCTGTCTGCCCCCTGATGGATGAGAATAAGAGACTTGTGCAAGCCTCCTGATGGGAAGGACTGGCTGTGGGGAAACAGGGTCTTACTCAGCTGGGCAGGGCCATGCTCAGCAAATCTTTAATCCAATTGTCCCCTTAACAGGAAGGGGCTCTGCTGCCTCCCTGTTAGTTGTTTGGACTGAGGTGTTTACCTATTTTCAGAATTGTAAGCACAATTCTCTTAAAACTAATATAGTTTTGTGTTTCATTATAGCAAAAGAGAAAAAAAAAGTGAAAAATATAACTGTGTAGCATGAGACAATTTAATCTCAACGCAAAAGAAAGAAAAAGAAATGGTCAAAAGATGTAAAAATATCTCAGCTGATTAAATAATTATGATTTTGGGCAAGTGGGTTACCTATTATAAAATTTGAGCATTGTAGCAGGAAAGAACTAGGGAGTATATACTGTTTATGATAAGAATCAAGAGAAGCTTTGTCCTTCTATTTTTATTTTATTATCTTTTTATTAATTTATTTATTTTAGTTGGAGGCTAATTACTTTACAATATTGTAGTGGTTTTTGCCATACATTGACACGAATCAGCCATGGGTTTACATGTGTTCCCCATCCTGAGCCCCCTCCCACCTTCCTCCCCATCCCATCCTTCTGGGTCATCCCAGTGCACAGCCCTGAGCATTTGTCTCATGCATCGAACCTGGAATGGTGTTCCGTTTCACATATGATAATATACATGTTTCAATGCTATTCTCTCAGATCGTCCCACCCTCACCTTCTCCCACAGAGTCCATAAGACTGTTCTATGCATCTGTGTCTCTTATTCTGTCTCTCATATAGGGTTGTCATTACCATCTTTCAAATTCCATATATATGCATTAGTATACTGTATTGGTGTTTTTCTTTCTGGCTTACTTCACTCTGTATAATGGGCTCCAGTTTCATCCATCTCAATAGAACTGATTCAAATGTATTCTTTCTAATGACTGATTAATATTCCATTGTGTAAATGTACCACAGCTTTCTTATCCCTTCATCTGCCGATGGACATCTAGGTTGCTTCCACGTCCTGGCTATTGTAAACAGCGCTGCAATGAACATTGGGGTACATGTGTCTCTTTCAATTCTGGTTTCCTCGGTGTGTATGCCCAACAGTGGGATTGCTGGGTCATATGGAAGTTCTATTTCCAGTTTTTTAAGGAATCTCCACACTGTTCTCCATAGTGGCTGTGCTACTTTGCATTTCCACCAACAGTGTAAGAGGGTTCCCTTTTCTCCACACCCTCTCCAGCATTTATTGCTTGTAGACTTTTGGATAGCAGCCATTCTGACTGGCGTGAAATGGTGCCTCATTGTGGTTTTGATTTGCATTTCTCTGATAATGAGTGATGTTGAGCATCTTTTCATGTGTTTGTTAGCCATCTGTATGTCTTCTCTGGAGAAATGTCTGTTTAGTTCTTTGGCCCACTTTTTGATTGGGTCGTTTATTTTTCTGGAATTCAGCTGCAGGAGTTGCTTGTATATTTTTGAGATTAATTGTTTGTCTGTTGCTTTGTTTGCTATTATTTTCTCCCATTCCGAAGGCTGTCTTTTCACCTTGCTTATAGTTTCCTTTGTTGTGCAAAAGCTTTTAAGTTTAATTAGGTCCCATTTGTTTATTTTTGCTTTTATTTATAATATTCTAGGAGGTGGGTCATAGAGGATCCTGCTGTGATTTATGTCGGAGAGTGTTTTGCCTATGTTTTCCTCTAGGAGTTTTATAGTTTCTGGTCTTACATTTAGATCTTTAATCCATTTTGAGTTTATTTTTGTGTATGGTGTTAGAAAGTGTTCTAGTTTCATTCTTTTACAAGTGGTTGACCAGTTTTCCCAGCACCACTTGTTAAAGAAACTGTCTTTTCTCCATTGTATATTCTTTCCTCTTTGTCGAAGATAAGGTGTCCATAGATAAGGTGTTCTTGATAATGGCCATTAGGACCCGTGTGAGGTGATATCTCATTGTAGTTTTGATTTGCATTTTTCTAATAATGAGTGATATTGAGTATCTTTTCATGTGTTTATTAGCCGTCTGTACATCTTCTTTGGAGAAATGTCTGTTTAGGTCTTTTCCCCACTTTTTGATTGGGTTGTTTGTTTTTCTGGCATTGAGTTATATGACCTGCTTGTATACTTTTCAAATTAACCCTTTGTCAGTTGTTTCATTTGCTATTATTTTCTCTCATTCTGAGGGTTGTCTTTTCACCTTGCTAATAATAAGTTTCTTTTGCTGTGCAAAAGATTTTAAGTTTAATAAGGTCCTGCTTGTTTACTTTTGTTTTTATTTCCATTACTCTAGGAGGTGAGTCACAGAGGACCTTGCTTTGATTTATGTCATCGAGTGTTCTGCCTATGTTTTCCTTACATTTAGCCTTTCCTTACATTGGCCTTACATTTAGGCTTTTAATCTGTTTTGAGTTTATCTTTGTGTATGGTGTTAGGAAGTGTTCTAATTTCATTCTTTTATATGTAGTTGTCCAGTTTTCCCAGTATCATTTATTGAAGAGGCTGTCTTTGCCCCGTATGGATGTGAGAGTTGGACGGTAAAGAAAGCTGAGCACCGAAGAATTGATGCTTTTGAATTGTGATGTTGGAGAATACTCTTGAGAGTCCCTTGGACTGCAAGAAGATCCAAACAGTCCATCCTAAAGGATATCAGTCCTGGGTGTTAATTGGAAGGACTGATGTTGAAGCTGAAACTCCAATCCTTTGGCCACCTCATGCGAAGAGTTGACTCATTGGAAAAGATCTTAATGCTGGGAAGGATTGGGGGCAGGAGGAGAAGGGGACGACAGAGGAAGAGATGGTTGGATGGCATCACTGACTCAATGGACATGGGTTTGGGTAAACTCTGGGAGTTGGTGATGGACAGGGAGGCCTGGCATGCTGCAATTCATGGGGTCACAAAGAGTTGGACACGACTGAGTGACTGAACTGAACTGAACTGAATTGTCTCTTCCCCATTGTATATTCTTGCCTCTTTGTCAAAAATATGGTACCCATAGGTGCATGGGTTTATTTCTGGGCTTTCTATCTTGTTCCATTGGTCTATATTTCTGTTTTTGTGTCAGTACCATACTGTCTTGATCACTGTAGCTTTGTAGCATAGTCTGAAGTCAGGAAGATTGATTCCTTCAGCTCCATTCTTCTTTCTCAAGACTGCTTTGGCTATTCAAGGTCTTTTGTGTTTCCATATGAAATGTGAAATTTTTTGTACTAGTTCTCTGAAAAATGCCATTGGTAATTTGATAGGGATCACATTGAATCTGTAGATTCATTTGGTGGTATAGTCATTTTCACAATATTGATTTTTCCTACCAAAGAACATGGAATATCTCTTCATCTGTTTATGTCTTCTTTGATTTCTTTCACTAGTGTCTTATAATTTCCTGTATACAGTTCTTTTGTCTTCTTAGGTAAGTTTATTCCTAGATATTTAATTCTTTTTGTTGCAGTGGTGAATGGGACTGATTCCTTAATTTCTCTTTCTGGCTCTTCACTGTTAGTATATAGAAATGCAAACGATTTCTGTGTATTGATTTTGTATCCTGCAATATTGCTAAATTCACTGATTAGCTCTAGTAACTTTCTGATACTATCTTTAGGGTATCTATGTACAGTATCATGCCATATACAAATAGTGATAATTTACTTCTTCTCTTCTGATCTAGATTCCTTTTATTTCTTTTTCTTCTCTGATTGCTGTATCTAGGACTTCCAGAACTATGTGGAATAATAGTGGTGAAAGTGGACACCCTTGTCTTGTTTCTGATCTTAGGGGGAATGCTTTCAGGTTTTCATCATTGAGAATAATGTTTGTTGTAGGCTTATCATATATGGCCTTTATGATGTTGAGGCAGGCACCTTCTATGTCCATTTTTTGAAGAGTTTTAATCATAAATGGGTGCTGAATTTTGTCAAAGGCTTTTTCTGCCTCTATTGAGATTATCATATGCTTTTTTATCTTTCAATTTGTTAATGTGGTGTATCACATTGATTGATTTTTGTATATTGAAGAATCTTTGCATCCCTGGAATAAACCCAGCTTGATCATGGTGTATGAGCTTTTTCATGTGTTGCTGAATTCCGTTTGCTAAAATTTTGTTGAGGATTTTTTCTTCTACATACATCAGTGATATTGGCCGGAAGTTTTCTTTTTTTGTATTGTCTTTAGTTTTGGTATCAGGGTGATCGTGGCCTCATAAAATGAGTTTGGAAGTGCTCCTTCCTCTGCAATTTTTTGAAAGAGTTTTGATGGGCCAGCCTCTCTATTGTTCAGCTGCCGATGCTGGTGTGTAGGGAGAGAGAGGCTATGGTGAGGGGTTCACCCCTTACGTGTGACTCAGCAGTATTGCCTTGTTTCCATGGTTGTCTGGCTTTCCTCCACTGGCATTTCCCACCACAGTCTCCTCCCTCACATCCCCTGGATCCATCTCTCCACAGTCAACAGCAGCCCTCACCCTGGGATAGCTCCACAATCCCTAAACTCTAGCTCCCAGCTGCTATGCCTTCCTGTGTCCCTGTCCAGGGTATGTATGGCTGAGGCAAAGACAGTCTGATTCTCATTCCATTTAGGCTGCCACAGATCAGTTGTTTCACTCTCAGCCTTAAAAGTTTCTCCTCTGACTCAGACGATTGCCCTGATATGGGGATCAGACCCCTGCTTCAGTTCCCCCACCCACTGAGGGCAGGTCCAGTCCTACAAACACTCCTGTTTTTCCCCCTAGTTCCTTTGTCCTACCGAATTTTTTGTGGTTATATATATTCTTTTCTGCTGGTCAGTTACTCCTATGTGCTCTCAGCTGGTGTTCTGCATGCACTTCTGTGTTGAAGGTGTATTCCTGATACATCCATGGAGAGATATGTACTCTACATTCACCTACTCCTCCACCAGGAAGAGTCTGTCTTTCTCTTAGTCACTTATCTTTTTCCTGTTAAATAGTAGGTAGGTTGATTAGATATACAGAACTGGAAAGTTTCCAGTTTTCTCCTGGTAAAGAGGCTTGGATTGTAACATACACTCTCTTTGCAGATAGAGAACATATGTAGCTGGTTTGCATCATTACTCACATGCTTTGCGTTTATTCTCCTACCCTGTTCAGTCACATGAACAACTTGCTTCTAAGACTGAAAATAATAGCTTGTTCTATAATCCTGGGAGGATGAAAGAAGAGGGAACTAAGGAAATGATGGATATCGAGCTGCAGGAAAAGAGAAGCAGCCTTCCCCAGGAGGATGAAGATGAGAAGGTCAGGACCAGTCCACACGTCTGGAGGCATGAGAGAGCGATCACAGGGGCAGACAGTGAGTTACCCGGGGAATGTGTGTGTGATGACTGAGATGTGTGGGCAGGCTGAACCTGACTGCAGGAGAGACAGAGCAGCCAGCAGAGAAGCCGCAGAAGCTAGAGGAGATAATCTTTGAAGAAGTGTGGAATGAGAGGCCCACAGCAAAAGGAGGTCTTAATGGAGAGAATTGGAAACCATTTGCAGAAGGAATAGTAAAACCTTAAAAGAAGCAATAGTTCTTTGACACAATAGTAAGGCAGAATATAATATTGTCTGCAGCATCCTTAAAAATCCTGCTATGGAAATGACAGGAAATGATGGATTTAGCAAACAGAGTCCCCTAACCAGCCACATATAACTAGCTCAGGGATTTCTGGCCTGAACCTAATTCACACAAATTTGTATGTTTTTCATGCTTGACATGAAACATGATGATTATAAATAACTTTGTAAAGAATATCTCCAAATTTTAGGATTTTAACATAATCGTTTAGTATGTGTACTTGAAAGATTGTTACTTGTAAGCAAATCTGTTTTTCTGATAAATCTCTGTATAAGACATCAAGGATTTGAAAATCTAATGTCTCAAAGGCTAGGTAGGGTGTATGGATGCATGAAGTGACTGAAGGTAAAAATGCTGGGAATAGAGGAAAAAAAATATAACCAAGGAGTCCATTCCCTACAAAAGGTACCCATGTTGATTGAAAGTGTGGATTTCTACAACCAAAATGGCAGCCACAACAAAAATCCCACCTTGTTGGCCAAGAAATACCCAGCAGCGGGGTGCTTGGCTCAGTGAATTGTCCCTTTGTGACCCTGGTCTGATCTTTCTCCTGGCTATTAAAGCCTGAACTGACCTATTTGCTGAACACGAGTGATACAGACCTGGTTTACCCGTCACCCGAGCTGCCTGACAGCCTGATGGAGAGGGGAGGATAAGAACGAGCATTCTGAACAGGAATAAACATAAAGTCTCTTCCTGGTTTCTAAGTAGGCTCACTCGGCAGAAGCTGAAGTCACAAGCACATTTAGGAGCATTATCAAAAGTTATTTTGCTTATGTGTACACATTCAAATGCAGGGTTGAGACCCCTCTTCCAAGCCTCTGCTTAATAGTTTGCTTTAAAAATTAAAGAGAGACAGAGTGGTGCTTGTATTTCCACTCAGCATACCCCGTCTCCGACCTTTCTAATTTCACTTCACCTGACTACTAGCTCACAGGATTAGGAGCAGAAACAGCCATAAAATCTAAATGACTTCGCATTATAATAGAGCTACCTGCTCCATGTAGCACCATTTTCTTTCATTCTGTACACTGATTGACAAAAAGAAAGAGATAAATAAAATCTCAGTTACAAACTATGCTTTAAAAGTCAACCTCTGATCCAACAAACTGGACATCGTGCAGCCAAAGAGCAGTAGAAAGTCAAGTTTAGAGAAGGAAGTTCCAGAAAGCACAGCACTAGAAGAAGCGGCAGCAAAGATGATATATTTTAATTTGATTTTATGCTCTTTGGTTTCCTAAATAAGGAACTGTGGCAGTTAATATGTCATGTATGTGTTTAGCCCTTTTATGGTTTTTCAGATTACTTGAGAGCAATGGCTTTAATTTAGCATGCTTTGAGATGAGCCATCTTTTGATGAACTTCTACAAAGAAGATTGCAGCCCCGCCCAAACCCCCCTCCCCCAGGCCCTGTCCCATCGCCCCCACATTGTAATATACAGATGGGTGCGTTTTTATGTTTCACCATAATTTTAATAGGAAAACTTGCACTGCAATACCAATTGCCTGCCCTGAATTCTAGTGTGTGCCTGCCTCTATTTTCAGTATATTCAGCAATGTTTTTCTCCACTACTGTGTTGGCTTTGAAGGTTTAATTAATAAACATGATAAAATCAGTGCAGTAAAGAGTGAATATCTCTTGTCAACCGTGTCAAATCAGAGAACATGGAACCATTTGCCATGTTTTACTCATATGGTTCATTACACAGAGTTCCAAATAAGCAGTGCTCATAGAATTTTCTGTTATAACGGAAATGACCTATATTTACACTGTCCAATATTGTAGGACAGCCACATCTCTACTCAACACTAACGTGTCCAATCTAACTGAGGTATGTAATTTTTAATTGTATTTAAGTTTAATTACTTTCAACACATTTCAATAGCCACAGGTGACTAGCAGTTATATTAAAGAGCATGGCACTAAACTAAAAGCTTCCTGAGGGATGAGCTCTTGTTCATCCCTGAATCTCCTATCTATTTGTTGCCTATAAAAGCAGAGGCATTACTTTGCCAACAAAGGTCCGTCTAGTCAAGGCTGTGGTTTTTCCAGTGGTCATGTATGGATGTGAGAGTTGGACGGTGAAGAAAGCTGAGCACCAAAGAATTGATGCTTTTGAACTGTGGTGTTAGAGAAGACTCTTGAGAGTCCCTTGGACCGCAAGAAGATCCAACCAGTCCATCCTAAAGGATATCAGTCCTGGGTGTTCATTGGAAGGACTGATGTTGAAGCTGAAACTCCAATACTTTGGCCACCTCATGCGAAGAGTTGACTCACTGAAAAAGACCCTAACGCTGGGAGGGATTGGGGGCAGGAGGAGAAGGGGACGACAGAGGATGAGATGGTTGGATGGCATCACCGACTCGATGGACATAGGTTTGGGTAAACTCCGGGAGTTGGTGATGGACAGGGAGGCCTGGTGTGCTGCAGTCCGTGGGGTCTCAAAGAGTCAGACATGACTGAGTGACTGAACTGAGGTGCCTGAGATATGCTGAACACACTGTGACAATGAATTATGGAAAAACTATCACTCACTCTTCTTATTCCCTAGATTATTGATCTTTGAAGTGTATCACTCAGCAACATCTGGCAAGGATACTCTAACAATTACTAATTACACAGAATTTTTAGCAAATAGAGTTGGTTTCAGAGAGGCTAGTCACTTATTAAATGTTTCTCCTTGGGAGAGTTACTAAAACTCATAATCCTTGTTTGCCTGACTGCAAAATGGAAAAAAGTGGCTTTAGTTTTGGTAGTGCTGTTATGATGGTCAAAGAGATTGGTTGTAGGGACTTTATACTTATCTTGTGCTTATTAAACTCAACTGCTACTAACTCTAGACACAGAACACTCTGTCACCCAAACAAAACCTACATGAAACATTTTCATTGTGAATTGAAAGCCAGGTAAATGGAAATCATAGCAAAAGTTTCATGTAGATGCAGAATCTGGAAAAAATAAAAGGGGCCTTCTGAAATATTGGGACTTACTTAGGGTCAATGTAGTCATTTAAATGCTTAAAAGCTTAGCAAGGATTTTTCTTCCTGGATGTATTGTTGTGACATAGGGTTGACCAACAGAATATTGAATTAAATGCTAAAAAGTGGAATAAGCATAAGTTGGCATGAACAGAAGAATAAGGCACAATTTCTCATAATTAAATATAGCAGGGATCTGCTGAATAAACAGCTGGGAAGACAGTCAACAAGTAATGATTGAGCACCAGAATGTTCCACCAGTCTTTCGGTAAAGAGGCATAGCCTGTCCTGCAGCAAATGTCACCAAACTTTTCCCAGTCCTACACAAGCCAAGCGATTGTGTCTCATTTCAGACACGAGGAACAACAGTGTTTGTTATTGTATACAAATTGACATGACAAAGAAATCTATTTGCTAATAGATTTGTAGAAGGAAATTTGAGAACACCTGTTGAAATGAATTAGAACACCTGGCTTGAGCCCCATAAATTCGCCAGGCACTGCAGACACGTGGAGACAGAAGAATTAAGGGCCTGTTGTTACCTCAACGTGGGTAACCTTTTATGATGTCCTGAACCTGACTGTGAATAATGGAATGGTTTGGCAATATTTCAGGACTAACGGCTAATAAACCAAATGAAGATCTAGTCATAAATTTTCAGGTATTTCTTTCCCTTTTTTACATGAAAGAAATTCTAATTTTATTCCTGCTACTTGTTAAATGACTACAAAATGGTGTTATAATTATCTTCAAAATGATTGAAACATGTTTACAATGGCTATTTCAGTCAAGCCATCTTTGTAATCAGAATTTAATCTCCAGTCAGAGCCAAGGTCACTCATGTGTGCAGTATTAGGCAATGGTTAGACTCAGCCACTAGAATTTTTGTCAGCTTTGTATACGTATCTGACTTTTCCTTCCCCCCTCACCACAAAATATCAGATACGCTGTTTGGTTCCTTAATGCTTAGCTAGCAGAATGAAATAGCAAAGCCTTCTTGATAATGGCCACTAGTTAAATTTTTGAATTTGTCCTGAAAGGACATGCTTGTCTATAAAATTAGATATTTCAGTAGAAACTAATAAAGAAGACTGAATGCCATAAAACTGATACTTTCGAATTGTGGTGCTGGAGAAGTCTCTTGAGAGTCCCTTGGACAGCAAGGATATCAAACCAGTCGTCAGTCCTAAAGGAAATCAACGCAATATTCATTGGAAGGATTGGTGCTGAAAAACTGAAGCTCCAGTACTTAGGCCACCTGATGCAAAGAGCCGACTCACTGGAAAAGACCCTGATGCTGGGAAAGATTGAGGGCAGGAGGAGAAGGGGGAGACAGAGGACGAGATGGTTGGATGATATTACTGACTCAATGATCATGATTTTGAGCAAACTCTGGGAGATGGTGAAAGACAGGAAACCTTGGCAAGCTGCAGTTCATGGAGTTGCAAAGAGTCGGATGCAATTCAGCAACTGAACAACAACCACCACCATGTGTGCTTTTGAATTGCCTGAGTGATATTTTCACTTTAAATGTCAGCCCTCTGCTCCCGTTTCGGAACTTCTGAATTAATATCTGCAGCAGGAACAAATCACAGGAATCTGGAGTTTCTTTAAAGACCTTGTGGTGCAATATTCTGCCCTAGACCACCCCTGTGATCTCCTCCTGTATAACAAAGTTGTTCCCTATTATGTAAAAACTTATTTATTAACCATTTTTCTTTGTCGGCAAAATTGTGCCAGACCTGCTAAACTCAGCTGTGGAATGTGAGATGTTTTCATTTTGATCTCTTTCTAACCACATATAAAATGACTAGACCAAAATTAAATGATGATTTGTTCTTAATGTAGTTAGAGATGGTAGAGACTTCAGATCTTCATTCTGAAGGTGATAATTCAGCTATATTATAAAGAATGGATTGTTTTTATTAAAAAATTGGTTGAGAAGAAGGAGACTGTCAGAAAAAAAAAACTAAAGAAGAAGTGATCAAAAATAGAGCAAACAAATCTTATATCATGAAAGCCAATTGAAGAAAACTTTTGGAAGGAGAGAGTAGTGAATACTGTTAAAATACTGTTAAAAGCTTCCAGAAGGAGGTGTAGGACTAAAACTCTGAGAGGAGCCCTTTGAATTTGGCAAAAGAAAAATCAGAAGGGAAATAATTATAAGCTGAGGGATGGAATGTCCTAGAAGATGTTTCTCATCAAATTATTATCAGAATTCAGAAAGGAGAAGGGAGCTTGAGATGAGTAAGATTTTGAACTCAGGGTTGTTCTAACTCTCAGTGACCGAGAGAGAGACTGATGCTTCTGTCTGCTATTTATTAAGGGATAAACACATACGATCATAACCAAATGTTTAAGCCATTGTCACATTCCAGGGAACAGAACAGAGAATGGAGCAACTTGCTGTATAAATATTTATTGAAGACATTGTTACATGCAAAGAGCTAGAGACAGAGCAATGAAAATAAAATCCCAGCGGAAGCAGAGTGGGAAGGACTATTGGGATAATACTGTCCTGGGCAAGATTTCTTCTTGTTGGACATGTATTCATAAAAACAGGGAGAACTTGTTAAAATGTAGATCCTGATTCAGTGTTTCTGAGGCAAAGCCAAGTACTCTACAATTCTAATAAGCACCTATGTGGTACCTACAATGTTGGAAGATGGACTACAAGTTGAGTACAAGAACAATGACAGTCTCCAGGCTTGTATCCCCTTAATCACCTTTGCAAAAATGCAAATGTGTGACTCCCCTTGTAGATTTTGATCTATATACTGTTCTCTCAACTCCATGGATAATTCTAAAGCTGACGCAAGTATGGGGACCGCTGATGTCACCCAATCACCTCACATTACCGGGGACTGAAGAGGATTAATCATAAGTGACCGGCTGAATCAAGAGTCAGGGTTGCAAGCAGAGGAAGGAGAAGCTGAGATGAACTGAGAGAGTAGCATTGCCATTTACACACTACCATTTGGAGACACAGGAGATGTGGGTTCCATCCCTAGGTTGGATGAAAAATGATCCCCAGGAGGAAGGCATGGTAACCCACTCCAGTATTCTTACCTGGAGAATCCCATGGACTGAGGAGCCTGGCAGGTTACAGTCCATAGGGTTGCAAAGAGTTGGACGTGACTGAAGCAATTGAGCATGCACACATATATGCATTTGTAGAATAGATAGCTAGCGGGAAGCAGCTGTATAGCACAGGGAACTCAGGTTGGTGCTGTGATGACCTAGAGGGTTGGGATGGAGTAGGGTGGGAGGGAGGCTCTAAAGGGAGGGGACATGTGTATACCTATGACTGATTCACATTGTTGTACAGCAGAAACAACCACACAAAACTGTAAAGCACTCATCCTCCAAGTAAAAATTGAAAAAAAAAAGATTCAGGGTTGCTGATAATTGTTGAAATGATTGAGGGCATCTAAATAATGGCATCACCCTCTCCACACCCAATTTCTGAACACAATGTAAAAGAAGGCAAAGCATACCCATCTTTATTTCTGATGACAGCTAGGGTGAATGATATAGCTTACATAGAGCGTCAGATGGACTTCTAAGGGAAGCCAGAATTAGGCAGGCTCAGGCAGCCAGTTGCAGGTACACACAATGTTGGACCAGGGCCAGCTTCCTCCAGGATGGAAGCAGGGGAAGGCAGGCTGGAGGAAAGCAAAGAATGCATGCTCCTGGTGGGCAGCTACTTCCCAAAGGAAGAAGGCAGAAACTAAACAAAGCATTCCCAGTTTTTCTTTTGGAATTAACCAATGCTGTGATGCTACTCCTGAGAAGGAGTAAGCAATGGGGCAGAGAGGAGCCAGAAGAATCATATGTCCACATGAAAAGCAAGTTCAGGAATGCAAGAGGCCCTTTCCCAAAGCATCAATCCATCCAGCTCTCTTCCCACTGCGCGGCCTTCCTGCTACGCACCAGGCACTAAGCCAAATGTGAAAATAACTCGAGGTGAGACTTCTGTGAATTTTACATACTAGCCATGATCCAGGACAATGCTTCGCAAACATCACTCTGTACTCAAATCACTCAGGGATCAGATTCTGATTCTGGAAATCTGGTGAGGGCTCTGAGATTCCAGTTCCAAGATGCTTCCAGGGTTGCCATACTTTGAGTAGCAAGGGAGTGGGATCCCTTCTTTAAAAATTCAGTTTTGTATCTGCCTCAGATTTGAAAAGGAAGAATATTGGTTGCTATTGTCTAGTCACTAAATTGTGTCTGACTCTTTGTGACTCCATGAACTGTATAGTCCACCAGGCTCCTCTGTTCATGAGATTTCCAAGGCAAGAACACTGGAGTGGGTTGCCAAGCTCTCCTCCAGAAGATCTTCCCAACCCAGGAATCGAACCCATGTCTCCTCCACTGGTGGGTAGATTCTTTACCACTGAGTCACCTGGAATCGCTCTTATTCTCTGTTCCCTGTGGTTTTGCTAGCTTTCACACTGTGTGTTGTCACTAGTAGCTAATATTCACGGGCAAAAGTTCTTGTTATTAATAAGAAAAATAAAGATCTATTAGTCAAATCTGCTCTTTTTCTGTAGCCAGTAAAGAGTTGACAGTCATTGCAGGGGGTGGGGAGTGGTGATATACAAGCCCAGGGTACCATGAGTAGTTGATGTCACTGCATGGAATAAAAACTCTTTTCTTCTGAGTCCGAGGCTAGTGTCTTTTTCACCATCCTTGTGCCATTTGCTGTTGGCAGAC
The DNA here is from genome assembly GCA_024291935.2 of Okapia johnstoni. Classification (NCBI taxonomy): domain Eukaryota; kingdom Metazoa; phylum Chordata; class Mammalia; order Artiodactyla; family Giraffidae; genus Okapia; species Okapia johnstoni. The sequence goes on along the minus strand of JAGTYA010000027.1, from coordinate 702,645 downwards.
TGACCTGTGAGACTGGTTTCCACATGTGTTCACATGTGCTCCACAAAGCTGCACCAATCAAGCTCTCTCTCTGTTGCACTTGAATGTCTGTAGAGCCATGATGTGATTGTTCTAAACACCTCTGAAATATTGGTGCAACTTAATTTGGCACAATATTTGCTATATCAGTACTCAAGTCAAGGTTTTACTCCTTTTTGACGTGAGCAGTTTAGGGCCTTGAAATTTAACTTGGGGCCTCTCACTGCCTCTCTCTCCATCTCTCTCTCTAGATCTAACCTGCAAGGGAGTTGATCCCTGACACATTCAGCTGTGATTAATGCGCACCAAAGATCACTGAGAACGTCCACGCCCTATGTCACCAAGGTCAAGCTTATCAAAGTGTGCGACACTGCAGCAGATCACATACTGTGGTCTCTGACCTGTGGGCTTCGGCACAAGCAGGCAGCATTGCAGAAAACAGCTGGCACAGTGCTTCTCAGGCCACGTTCACAGAGGCTAATGGGTCTACTTTTAAAGGACATCCTTTACTGATCACTGGAACATTTTGAGTGGCATCTGTCTTGTCCAGAGGCCTTCAACTAAACACTCACTCACCTAATCTATTTGTAAAAAGATAATCATACATTTAAACATTGTCTCTCCAAAGTTAATAAATAAAAGACAGAAAAACTTAAAAGGAGTATGCATGAAGTGTGTCAATTTCTGTTTTAATCAGATTTTCAAGCACCCTATACATAGAATGCTTGAAAACCTGATTAAAACAGGAATTAGGAAATGCCTCACGTGTTCTCCTGTTAAGCTGCCCTGTGTTATTTTCTCTCTTTTTTTTTTTGTAGAATGAAAACAGCTCCATTAAAGGAAGATATGTGTGTGAGAAACTGTGGGTTAAATATAAGTACAGAGATTCTGTATGTCTTAAGGTTGACATTGTTATCCATAACCCTACACTGAGTACTAATAGACTTGTTGATGGTATTCTCTTTAGAACCTAAAACCCAGTTGAGTATTAAGAAATTCAGAAGTATTTCACAAGTAAGCCAGTGAAGAGTTAATGGATTTATGTAATATTTATATAACAGGGTAATTTGTTTCAACGACTTGAAACTAGGTCCATAGAATTTTAACTAAAGGCTAAGCTTTTAGAGTAATAGGTTTCGAAATAGCTATCCCAGAGTTCATGTCTCAAAGGCTGGGTTACATTTCAAATTTATGATTTAGAATGTAAGGTGTTGGTAAAAGATAAATAAAATTAATATAAAAATAAAATTATGCAGTGTGCCTATGTAAAGGCATTTGTCTGTTGTAATTGCATCTATCTATATTCAATGGTTGAATAAAGTGAAAATTTTTCAGAACTTCCTGTCAGAGTCAATGATGGTATTAGATCTATTTCTGGCCCTTTCTTTCAGCTGGCTCTCAGCTCATTAAAGGTCAAAATTTCACTGTTCACCACTCCAGACCGAAATGAGTCACTGCTATTTTTTGCAAAAACCTAGTAAATAATCTTGGTTTTTAGAAACCAAATCTTTTATAATATTACTATTTTCATAAATATTTTTGTATGTCTAAACCTCCCTAGCACTCACACTAAAAAATTCAGAAGTATCATGCTAGATGTTAGTGAGAGGCAGGTGGAAAAAAAATATCTGGAGGGACACTTTCGATCTACCCACTCTCAAATGAATACAGACTCTGTAGCCCTCAGGCTCAGAGGACAAACCAGTCTCACCATTGTGGCCGGATGGTGAGCTTCTCTCCCATGGGACCCTGGTCTTCTGATAAACTCAACTTCATGCAGTATGTCGATCAGGCCTAGGTTGCTGCTGTGTCACATATTTTCTCAAGCCAACTCTTTCCACACATGAATTTACTTTTTCTTCTACTTCTCATTTTCATTATTGGAATATCTTTCATTTCAGCCAAGACTCTCATGTAAGGAAGGCCATCACATTATTATTTATAATAGTGAAAAGAAAAGGCACAATAAATGTCAATAATGAGAATTCACCGAATAAAGGTGAAGAAATGGGCTTCCATGGTGGCTCACATGGTAAAGAACTTGCCTGCAATGTAAAAGACCCAGAATCAATCTCTGGGTTGGGAAGATCCCCTGGAGAAAGAAATGGCAACCCACTCCAGTATTCTTGCCTGGAGAATTCTATGGACAGAGGAGCCTGGTGGGCTATAGTCCATGGGGTCGGAAAGAGTCAGACATGATTGAATGCCTAACATATACATATATCCCCTCTTTTTTAAGAGTCTTTTCTCATGTAGGCAATTACAGAGAATTGAGTAGAGTCCCCCGTGCTATGCAGTAGGTTCTCTTTAGTTTTCTTTATTAGACAGTAGTGTGGGCGTATCAGTCTCAGTCTCCCGATTTATCCTTGCCCTTCCTATCCCATAGTAACCACAAGTTTGTTTTCTACAGCTGTGACTCCACTTCTGTTTTGTAACTAAGTTCATTTGTACCTGTTATTTAGATTCCACGTATAAGTGATACCATATGATATTTCTCTTTCTCCGTCTGACTTACTTCACTCAGTATGACAATCTCTGGTCCATCCATGTTGCTGCAAATGGCCTATCCTGTTTAATGTCTTCTTTTTTTTTTTTTTCAAATCCCATCCTATTCAATAATTCATTGATTGCTGCATTGAAATCTGTTACTCTCCTTTTTCCTCTTATAGCTGGATGGAGGATACAAATTTGGAGGTATGTCTTATTACAGGAGAGTAAGCATACTATTTTATAGAAATATAAAGAAAGTGAAAGTGAAAGCCACTCAGTCGTGTCCAGCTTTTTGTGACCCCACGGACTTTACAGGTCATGGAATTTTCCAGGCCAGAATACTGGAGTGGGTAGCATTTCCCTTCTCCAGGGGATCTACCCAACCCAGGGATTGAACCCAGGTCTCCTGCATTGCAGGCAGATCCTTTACCAGCTGAGCCACAAGGGAAGCCCATGAGTACTAGAGTAGGTGACCCATCCCTTCTCCAGTGGCTCTTCCCCACCCAGGAATCGAACTGGGGTCTCCTGCATTGCAGGCGGATTCTTTACCAACTGAGCTATGAGGGAAGCCCTAATAGCAAAGGAAAATGACCAGACTGTAATTTTAAGCAAATTAAGAAAGTGTTAATGCATATATTTCATATGTTTATGATTTTCAAAAAAAAATATGAGTGTAAGGCTTTCCTGGTGGCTCAGATGGTAATGAATCTGCCTATGATACAGGAGACCTGGGTTTGATCCCTGGGTCAAGAAGATCCCCTGGAGGAGAAAATGGCTACCATCTCCAGTATTCTTGCCTGGGAAATCCCATGGACAGAGGAGCCTGGCAGGCTACAGCCCATAGGGTTGGAAAGAGTGGGACATGACTGAGCTACCAATACTTTCATAGAAAAAATATGTTATGAAAAGTCAATGATACTTACCTTGGAGGGATATGGTAGCAATTATTTTAATGACTTGTATGCATTTCCCAATTTCTCTCTGAGGAACCTACATTGTATTCAAAAGGAGAACCAGCAAAACTTGCACTGATTTGATTGCTGTCTCTTCTGTGATATTTCCTAATCCTGTGACTGGAAAACCTCTTTTCTGTTTCATGTATGATCTGTCATGTATGCTCTGTCGTGTATGATCTGTATTGCTTTTCTCACACTATGGTTCTCTGTATACCTCTTCGCTTGAATGTAATCTCCATGAGGACAGGGATCATGTCTCATTTGATGTTAAATCATCTACAGCATTTTACCAAGTGCCTTACACACAGAACTCATCAACAATAAATAAATAATTTATGAATGAATTATTCACGTAAGGAATTTCCATTTGGAATGTCTCATCTGGTATCCCACACACTTTAAGAAAAGCAATTGGGAAAATTTCCCCTTTATCATTATGTACAGAGGTAGCTACAGATATAGCTCTCCAATATTTCCATTTTGTATAAGACAATCAAGGCATTTAAGGGATAAAACAAATCAACAGACTCCATCAGTTAACTTTTCTTTCAGCCATAGCAAAACATAGGCTGAAGTAAAGAAATGTGTTTATTGACACAGTGGCAAAGGCTGTCAGCACCATCTCTAGTCCTCGCAGCATCCTCTCTACCCTGCCTCAGCGCGGTTTAGACTGCAGAGTTTAGAACTGAAAAGAAAGTGAAAGTGAAAGTCACTCAGTCCTGTCCGACTCTTTGTGACCCCCATGCACTATACTGTCCATGGAATTCTCCAGGCCAGAATACTAAAGTCGGTAGCTGTTCCCTTCTCCATAGGATCTTCCCAACCCAGGGATCGAACCCAGGTCTCCCACATTGCAGGCAGATTCTTTATCAACTGAGCTATCAGGAAAACCTGGGCCAGACTTTTAAAAAATAATTCTATCACAAAATTAGGTCATTTGTGTTAGACTTCAGTGTTGCAACTCAAGTGACCTGAAACTCCACCTATTAGAATTTAAACTTCAATTTTAAAATGTGTAGAAAAACACCATTCAATTACTTTGAAACCTTATCCCTCCATGTTGGTCACTGGACCCAGGAGTAATGAAAAAGGGATAGAAAGTTATCTACTGAGGACCTGCGATGCACTTGTGACTTCACATACAGAATCATATTTAATTCTCATAAAATTCCTTCAGAGTTGGGTTTATTATCCCCATATACAGATAAGGAAACTGAGAGGCTTGTGCAAGCTAAGTGTAAAGTTAATCCTAAGTAAAATAGTAAAGTGAAAAACTGTGTCTTTGGTAGATTCATATTTTAGATATATAAAGATAAATAGATGGACAGATAGATATGTAAATACATAGAACAAAGATTGGAAGAGATGTCTTCAAAGTGGAGGCAGTTAATAAGTGGACATTTTAGTCCCCAGAATGGTAATTATGTGACACTATACAAGAGAAGTCAATTTGCAAAATCTATGTGAGTCAAATCAACACATTGTATACTTTAAACTTAAACAATGTTATATGTCAATTTTATCTCAATAAAACTGAGGGAAAATATCTGCCTAAATCCAAAACTGAAGGTTTTTTTCCCTATAACGTGGTTTCTAAATAATGTGGTATATTTGTCTAAGTATGCTGTGCTATGCTTAGTTGCTCAGTCATGTCTGACTCTGCAACCCCATGGAGTGTAGCCCGCCAGGCTCCTCCATCCTTGGGGATTCTCCAGGCAAGAATATTGGAGTAGGTTGCCATGCCCTCCTCCAGGGGATCTTCCCAACCCAGGGATTGAACCCAGGCCTCCCGCATTGCAGGCAGATTCTTTATCATCTGAGCCACTAGGGAGGCCCAAGAATACTGGAATGAGTAGCCTATCCCTCTTCCCCAGGGGATCTTCCCGATCCAGGAATGGAGCTAGGGTTTCCTGCATTGCAGGCAGATTCTTTACCAACTGAGCTACCAGGGAAGCCCAAGTATGCTACTGTGTGCAAATTGCTAACTTTAAAATTCATTTGTTTCACTAGAGGAGTTACTGTGACCTAGAGGTGTGGTTGCCAGTTCAATGCCTTATGAATGGGGGGTGAAATGAGTGAAGGGGGGCTCAGAGCAAGGCTCTGAGGGGTCATGGAGGGTGGGGAGGAAGGCCAGGTTGAGGGGGCTGGCAAGTTCATGCCTAATCCTAGGAGACAACTCTGTGCTGTCTCCACCTACTTCAGCGTCCGGAATTGTGGGTGCAATGTTGCCCCACCTTCTGATTTTTAGAAGAAGCCATAAATTAAGATTTTTCTGATATACGATATCAGTTATATGTGGAATCTAAAATGTGGCACAGATGAACTTATCTATGAGGCAGAAACAGAATCACAAACATAGAGACTTGTGGTTGCCAAGCAAGGAGGAAAGGAGGGAAGGACTTGGAGGGAGTTTGGGATTAGCAGATGCAAACTATTACACAGAGGATGAATAAACAACAAGGTCCTACTGTAGAGCACAAATAACTATATTTAATATCTTATGATAAAGTATAATAGAAAAAAATGAAAAAGAATATATATATATATATGTATGTGTAACTGAATCACTTTGTTGTACAGTGAAAATTCAACATTGCAAATTAAATATTCAGTAAAATTAAAAAACAGAAACAAAAAAATTTTTATGGTAAAATATTACTCAATTTTGGAAACCAATTCAAAATATTTTGAAACACTATGGAAATAAAGTGATAATGTTAGTTGCTCAGTCACGTCTGACTTTTTGCGAACCCATGACTATATATAGCCCACCAGGCTCCTCTGTCTGTAGAATTCTCCAGGCAAGAATGCTGGAATAGTTAGCCATTTCCTTCTCCAGGGATCAAACCTGGGTCTCCCTCATTGCTGGCAGATTCTTTATAATCTGAGCCACCAGGGAAGCCATTATTTAACTTATATTCAGAGTACATCATGAGAAATGCCTGGAGGGATGACTCACAAGCTGAAATCAAGATTGCTGGGAGAAATATCAACAATCTCACATATGCAAATGATACCAATTTAATGATAGAAAGCAAAGAGGAACTAAAGAGCCTCTTGATGAAAGAGAAAGAAAAAGAGAAAGAGTTTTAAGCTGGCTTAAAACTCAACATTCAAAAAGCTAAGATCATGGCATCTGGTCCCATCACTTCAAGGCAAATAGATGGGCAAAAGTGGAAACAGTGACAGATTTTATTTTCTTGGGCTCCAAAATCACTGCAGACAATGACTGCAGCCATGAAATTAAAAGATGCTTGCTCCTTGAAAAGAAAGCTATGACCAACCTAAACAGCATAGTAAAAAGCAGAAGCATCACTTGGCCAACAAAGGTCCATATAGTCAAAACTATGTTTTTTCCAGGAGTCATGTATGGTTATGAGAGTTGGACCATAAAGAAGGCTGAGTGCTGAAGAATTTGTGCTTTCAAAGTGTGGTGCTGGTGAACACTCTTTAGAGTCCTTGGACTGGAAGGAAATCAAACTAGTCACTGCTAAAGCAAATCAACCGTAAATATTCGTTGGAAGGACTGATGCTGAAACTCCAGTATTTTGGCCACCTGATGCAAAGAGCTGGCTCATTGGAAAACACCCTGATACTGGGAAAGATTGAGGCAGGGGAAGAAGAGGACAAAAGAGGATAAGCTAGTTGGATGGCCTCACCAACTCAATGGACGTGAGTTTGAGCAAACTCTGGGAGATAGTGAAGGACAGGGAAGCCTGGCGTGCTGCTGCTGTCCATGGGTTTGCAAAGAGTCGGACACAACTTAGCCACTGAACAACAACAATTCCATCTCTAAAGGTTTAAGAAATAAAATTTCATCAGGGTCTTCTTTTAAATTTTGTTTTTAGATTTCTTTACATATTGTTTTCTCATATCTAATCTACTGAAAATCAAAAAAATCATGATTCCGAAGATTACTAAATACTAAAAAGAAACTAACACTTCTTTCTATGCATTGGATTGCATTTTTTAAAAAATGTTGGAGTAACCCTATTTAGAAAATTTGCTAAAATATTGGAGTCCGTATTTAACCTTTTACTGTCTTCTCAGAATGTTCATACCTTACCAAACTATAGTATATTTTTCCAAACTAAGGAAGTATCATTGTTATAATACTTTTACCTAAACTACAGAGCTTAATTTGGAATTCACATTTTTTTTCACTAATGGCTTTTATATGTTCCAGGATCCGATTTATTTTATTTTTTAAAGTTTTTATTGGAGCGCAGTTGCTTTCCTGCATTAAATGCTGCATTCGTTTCTGCTGTACAGCCCAGTAAATCAGTTACTTGTATTCTTATATCCCCTCTTTTTTAGATATCCTTTCCATTTAGGTCCCCACAGAGCATTGAGTAGAGTTCCCTGTGCTATACAGTAGGTCTCATTAGTTACCTATTTTATACATAGTATCAGTACTGTATATATGTCGATCCCAGTTTTGGATACCATGCTGTTTTTTGAGAGTTACTTTTAAGAAAGCAGTTGATTGTGCAATCTACATCAGCATAGGAACCTAAAAATAAAGTTTCACAATTATTTCTACTTTATGCCTGAGATGAGAGTCATCATCACTCCAGAGCAGCATTTACAATAATAGGGTGTGTGGCTGCCTGAAGCCATGACCCCTCCCTTCTTCCAGGCATAGTGATTCTGGGCAGGTAAGAGCATCGCCCTTCCTATGAGCAAAGCATTTAGCCCAGCTGTACACAAGTTCTCAGGAAGTCATGGACTTTACTGTAAAGGATTTTAAATTATGCATCATAGCTTAGAAGATAAATAATGTACAGCATCTCACTTTAGAAGGAAGTCATAATTCTTTGACATTTAAAAACACATATACATTTTAAGAACTACTCTTATATCTTCTGCCCCCTGGAAAGTAGCATATTGCTTAGAAAATATAGATTATTAGGACACTACATTAGCCACAAACTTTATATTATGTGTTTGATGTCCTTAAGAATTTAACCAAAATTTTACAGAAAGCAAAGCAAAACAAAAGGGCTTCCCTGGTGGCTCAGGTATAAAGAATTTGCCTGCAATGCAGGAGACACGGGTCCGATTCTTGATCAGGAAAATCCCTGGAGAAGGAAATGACACCCCACTCTAGTATTCTTCCTAAAAAATCCCATGGACAGAGAAGCCTGGCAGGCTACAATCCATGGGGTCACAAAAGAGTCAGACATGACTTAGAGACTCAACAATAACAACAACAGCAAAGCGAAACAAAACAGAACAAAAACTTCCTTCTAAAAACCTTGAAAACAAACCAAAAGCCAATGCAGTGGTCAGATACAGTTGCAAAGCGTTTGCTTAAAACATAGGCTTACTCAAAATTTAATATAATATTTATGTGCACCATATGTCTGAATAAAGGAATATGGCTTGAAATGTTTCCCAAACATAAATTAAGCAGAGAACAATCTTTTTAATAAAAGCATATTAACTTCTCATAAAGAATAAAACTTGAGGAATGTTGAAAGTATATTTACTTATGGAATCCAAATGGATAGAAATTTAGAAGTCTTTAGTTCGAATTTCTATTACAGCAATCCTTATAGAAGTTTCATCAGCCTCTACTTCCAAAGACATGTAGAAGTGTGCCCTTCTACTCCCAGAAAACTCTAGTTACAATAAACTTTAGTTTTTATTCTGTGCCTAAATTGCCCTGCTTTTAACATCCTTCAGTCTTTCCAAAGTTACTCCTGCAAAGTGACACAGGACCTTCCACGTGATGACCAAAGCTTTCTTTGAGGTCAGCACTTCTCTTGTGGTTCAGACGGTAAAGAAACTGCCTGTGATACAAGAGACCCAGGTTCGATTCCTGGGTCAGGAAAATCCCCCGGAGAAGGGAATATCTACCTACTCCAGTATTCTTGCCTTGAGAATTCCATAGACAGAGGAGCCTGGTGGGCTACAGCTCATGGGATTGCAAAGGATCAGACATGACTGAGTGAACAACATTTTCAGTACTGCTACTTCGGAATTACCAGTTCGCTGGTCAGCTGTCAAGGACTTTGAGTGTTTAAAAGAATTCCTTGCTGGGGGCTTGTAGCAAAGTCCCTACCGGTACTGACTATGGCCTGAGTCACACTCCTGCTTTCATTGGTGGTTTTTTAATGAGGGTGGAAAGATGAGGTAAGGGAGACGCCCTGAGCATGAGAGTGTGGGCAGGCAGAGCCGGTTTGACAGCTAGCTCACTGATTCTGCACTGAGGGAAGAAAATCTCTGCCCTGCCCATGTCTGATGGAATTACAGATTTAGGAAGACAGCTGAGAAGTGCTGTTTTGTCTTTGAAAAAGTCTCCTGCTACTCACGAAGGGAAAACCCACAGAAAAAAACTGCTGGTAACCTGATAGAGTGCCTGATGAACTATGGACAGAAGTTCGTGACATTGTACAGGAGACAGGGATCAAGACAATCCCCATGGAAAAGAAATGCAAAAAAGCAAAATGGCTGTCTGAGGAGGTCTTACGGATAGCTGGGAAGAGAAGAGAAGTGAAAAGCAAAGGAGAAAAGGAAAGATATTCCCATCTGAATGCAGAGTTCCAAAGAATAGCAAGGAGAGATAAGAAAGCCTTCCTCAGTGATCAATGCAAAGAAATAGAGGAAAACAACAGATTGGGAAAAACTAGAGATCTCTTCAATAAAATTAGAGATACCAAAGGAACATTTCATGCAAAGATAGGCTCGATAAAGGACAGAAGTGGTATGGACCTAACAGAAGCAGAAGATATTAAGAAGAGGTGGCAAGAATACACAGAAGAACTGTACAAAAAAGATCTTCATGACCCAGATAATCACGATGGTGTGATCACTCACCTGGAGCCAGACATCCTGGAATGTGAAGTCAAGTGGGCCTTAGAAAGCATCACTACAAACCAAGTTAGTGGAGGTGATGGAATTCCAGTTGAGCTATTTCAAATCCTCAAAGGTGATGCTGTGAAAGTGCTGCACTCGATATGCCAGCAAATTTGGAAAACTCAGCAGTGGCCACAGGACTGGAAAAGGTCAGTTTTTATTCCAATCCCAAAGAAAGGCAATGCCAAAGAATGCTCAAACTACTGCACAATTGCACTCATCTCACATGCTAGTAAAGTAATGCTCAAAATTCTCCAAGCCAGGCTTCAGCAATACGTGAACTGTGAACTTCCAGATGTTCAAGCTGGTTTTAGAAAAGGCAGAGGAACCAGAAATCAAATTGCCAATATCCGCTGGATCATTGAAAAAGCAAGAGAGTTCCAGAAAAACATCTATTTCTGCTTTATTGACTATGCCAAAGCCTTTGACTGTGTGGATCACAATAAACTGTGGAAAATTCTGAAAGAGATGGGAATACCAGATCATCTGACCTGTCTCTTGAGAAACTTGTATGCAGGTCAGGAAGCAACAGTTAGAACTGGACATGGAACAACAGACTGGTTCCAAATAGGAAAAGGAGTATGTCAAGGCTGTATATTGTCACCCTGCTTATTTGACTTATATGAAGAGTACATTATGAGAAACGCTGGGCTGGAGGAAACACAAGCTGGAATCAAGATTGCCGGGAGAAATATCAATAACCTCAGATATGTGGATGACACCACCCTTATGGCAGAAAGTGAAGAAGAACTAAAGAGCCTCTTGATGAAAGTGAAAGAGGAGAGTGAAAAAGTTGGCTTAAAGCTCAACATTCAGAAAACTAAGATCATGGCATCTGGTCCCATCACTTCATGGGAAATAGGTGGGGAAACAGTGGAAACGGTGGCTGACTTTATTTTTTTGGGCTCCAGAATCACTGCTGATGGTGATTGCAGCCATGAAATTAAAAGACACTTACTCCTTGGAAGGAAGGTTATGGCCAACCTAGATAGCATATTTAAAAGCAGAGACATTACTTTGCCAACAAAGGTCCGTCTAGTCAGGGCTATGGTTTTTCCAGTGGTCATGTATGGATGTGAGAGTTGGATGGTGAAGAAAGCTGGGTGCCGAAGAATTGATGCTTTTGAACTGTGGTGTTGGAGAAGACTCTTGAGAGTCCCTTGGACTACAAGGAGATCCAATCAATCCATCCTAAAAGAGATCAGTCCTGGGTGTTCATTGGAAGGACTGATGTTGAAGCTGAAACTCCAATACTTTGGCCACCTCATGCGAAGAGTTGACTCATTGGAAAAGACCCTGATGCTGGGTGGAATTGGGGGCAGGAGGAGAAGGGGATGACAGAGGATGAGATGGTTGGATGGCATCACCAACTCGATGGACATAGGTCTGAGTAGACTCTGGGAGTTGGTGACGGACAGGGAAGCCTGGCGTGCTGCAATTCATGGGGTCGCAAAGAGTCGGACACGACTGAGCAACTGAACTGAACTGAACTGAACCTGGGTTGCCAGAATGGTCATCTGCCCCAGGGTATCAGATTGGGAGAGTCAAGTGCTGGGCTGATCAAGCGTTTTGAGAACATATGAATACATAAAGAGAGAGAATTTCCTTACTTTCCATAGACTCTAAATGCCCTTCTAAACCTGAAATGTATTTTAAAATATTATGCTTTCATAATACTTCAAAAGTATCAAAATTATAGTTTATTCCTTCTTATAGTTTATTCCTTAGTCTAAGAAACAATTTCCATTTAAAATTTTCTTATTCATTGTTAATCTCACTTTAGAATGATTTCTTTTTGTAACAAGATAGAAATTAGAAAAAGATTCAGCACATGTATAAAAGCATGTGTCACATATTATAAGTAGATGTGATTGAAGTACAATTTATTTAGAAGGTAGAACGTTTTAAAAACATGAATGCCTAAGACAAAGAAAATATGGAATAACACTATGGGATATGTTCCTGGGGATACTATGAAGTTATTACTGAATTGTGTAACTCTGGGATGGGAGTGATACCAACCAGCATTCTTGGCATCCTTAATCAACAGAAATTGATCAGAGGCCACACAAGAATTTCAGGCAGGTTTTACTGGGGCTCCTGCTGGAGCAGGGGGCAGTGAGAACAAATCACAGTTTCCCTTGCTCGCTTGGTCCCCAGTGGGGGACGAGCTTGTTCTTTATATGGGGTGATAGCAGAGGTGTGTCCAGGGGCTGGGCTGGGGGGATGGCTTAGGAGTGTTTCACCCACTCCTCTGGAGGTGGTGAGTGCAGGGCAGGGGTGCACAGTACCCTGCTTTTGCGCCCGACATCCTGTTTTTGCTCCCTGCTCTTCCACACTTTTTCAGTTGGGGTTCTTTTTGTTCTTTTTGTATCATTTTGTCCATTTTTTTGTCCCAATTGTGCATGCATGCAGTTATTTTTAGTCCCTTATAGTTTCCTTGTATCTTGTTGTCCAGGTGTAAGCATTGCAGCACTGCAGCAAAGGGTCCCAGGTCCCAGGCTGTCTCAGGAGGAGCATCAGAAGAGCAAGATAGGGCCAGAATGGGGCAAAGCCCCACGTCCTCCTTCCCCAATCAACTCCCTTGAGTGCAAAGCAGACAGGAATGCCTCCCTCTGCCCCGTGTGTACCCACCCGTCACCCCCACAACCCCTCCCTCCAACCCACTGAGGCTGTCCGCCCTTCAGTAATTTCTTCACCCCTCCCAAATTCCCTTTGACGCTTATTGTAACTGTCGTATTTTATATGACTGTGAATAAGGTGCAGAAAACAGGCAACATCAGCCATCTACCCTGAGCCCACACCCGTGCACAACCCAGCAGAGATGTCTGGAGTCCAGGCATTAATGGAAGGACCAACAGTTTACAGCTGCAGCTGGGGCCGAGATCACCTTTGAATTTTGTACCTAGCCCTCCAGGATGCCTTGTCCAACCTTATCTCTTCAATTGGTTGTTCTAAACCCTTTCCAGCTCCTGAAATCCTGGACCTGACATCTAGTTGCTTGCCCCAAGAAGCTGATTAAATCTTTTCGCAAAGGAAATAAAGAATATTCACAGTGCTTTCTCTCTGCATTCCTCCCTGCAATATCCACACTCATCCTTGCCTTGTCAAAGGACACGGATGCTGCTTATTTCAGGGGGCTGCCCTCTGGCACCTCTATAGCACCTCTGGGCATCATTTCTCATCTACTCTCTCAATGATCTCTTGCCCTTACTGTTCTTCTCTCTCCAGTGAACATCTTCTCAAGTTGGTCACATCCTGAAGGTAAAGAAAACTTCCTCACCATTCCTTCTCTCTCAAAGTGAAAGTGAAAGTTTAGTCGCTCAGTCGTGCCCGACTCTTTGAGACCCCATGGATTGTAGCCTACCAGGCTCCTCCATCCATGGGATTTTCCAGACAAGAGTTCTGGAGTGGGGTTGCCATTTCCTTCTCCAGAGGATCTTCCCGACCCAGGGATCGAACCCAGATTTCCCACATTGTAGGCAGACACTTAACCATCTGAGCCACCAGGGAAGTCCCCAAATCACCGTTTTATCTCTGTGCGCCTTTGAAACAATGTCCCTTTATTGTTCTGTCCTCACTGTTCTTGCACCTTCACCCAATGTGCTCCGCAGCCCAAGCCCATCCAGTCTGTACCTCAACACTTCACTAAATCTACTGTCACCAGAACAGTAATGCCCCCAATGGTCTTCTCACTTTTACCCCAATTTTATAACAACTGACCTATTTGAACTTTTATTCAATGAGAAATGTCTCTTCTCTTGTTGTCCACAAAGCCATTTCCACCAACACCCCCTTTCACCACGCCTGTGGAATACTAGACGCTGCTGTCTGCTCCAGCCTTGAGGTCCTTTAATTTGGGGATTCCCCATAACTACTTTCTTTCTTGTACATTCGCAATGAAATCTTTGGAAGTGAGCTCTTCTCTTCCTATGGCTTAGTTAGAAGTGTTAAGCTGCAAGAGAAAAAAGCAACACTGTACAGGGATTTGGTTAAACAGGTGTTGACTTCTTTTCATGCAACAAGATTAAATCTGATTGGTAGTTGCTGGTGTTGTTCAGAACTTCAAGGTGTCAAGGAAAATTCCTCTTTCTTTTCTAGTGTTAGGCAGTATGGCTGGTGCAGCTTGGCCATCCTTTCCACAGTCCAAACCCGAGAAGAATAAAGAAACAAAAGTGGAAAAGAGGGCAAAACCTTAAGCCTGAGAGCAAAGATTTTCCCATAAATCCCCATTACACTTCCCTTATGTCTCTCGTCCACCTACTTACAAGGAATTCTGGGAAAGTGGCACTGGAAAAAGATGTAGAAACGGGTATTGAGTGAATCAACCTACAGTACACAGCATACGAATGAGTTCCATTCCCAGAGTGCATTCATAAGTCCAATTTGCTTTTAAGCTCAACAGAGTTAGCCTACATACCCAACTACCACAATCGCCTACATAATACTGTGCTGTAATAGGTTTATAATATTTTTCACACAAATAATACATAAACAAACAAACACAAAAACAAAATATTTTTAATCTTACGTTAAAGTACCTTGGAAAGTATAGTAGTGCAGTACACCGCTGGTATACTGGGTCTGGCATCGAGTGAGTAGGCCAGAAGAGTTAGTGATTGGAGGAGGGAGAGGAGGGGGGGTATGGTAGAGCTGAAGGATCATCAGCAATAGGAGATGGAGAGCAAGCTACGATTTCATTCACGCCTGATGTTGATAGAACACACATTAGCATATTTGAAATTTTGCAACTTGAATGTTCATACATAGGGGACTCACTGTATTTAATAATTTCATCATCCTTAAGACTCCAGTGGAAGTGACACTTACTGTGTAAAATATTACCTGATTAGCCCTGTGGATATTGGTCTATGGACGCAGGTCTTAGCTCTGTGCATGTACATGTGTCATATTACACTGTAATTCTTTATCTTGTAGGTGCCCATTGTCATGGTCCTTACCCTCATATCTCCCAACTGAATCATGATCTTCTTAACTGCAACCAACATTAGATCCATCAGTGAATCTATGACCCTCAGTGCCTGGAGCAATGAAATGTATGTATATACCTTCGAAACTGTGTATATACTTTCAAGAGTATACAGTATATTGAAAGTGAAATTGAATACTGGATGATAAGTACCTGAGTTCTAAACACAGATATCTATTATTACTATCTTGATTGTTCAGAGCTAGACAATACTGTAGTTTAAACTTATGCAATACATGAATGATTTGACACTATAGTTTACCATCGGCCCTTCTGAACTCTCGGTTTAGTGCTGATGTGATATTTTGGCAGGTCCCAGTGTTTATTGTTTCTGTTCAGTTTGTATCTGACTTCTCTTTTTCCGTTCTCACACAGCTGCTCTTTTCTTTCTGACCCACCTACTCTTTTCAGCCGGTGGGAATCATACAGCAAATCTGGCATCACTGTGACATAAGAACTGTCACACCTATTGCTTCTCTACTACTTTCGTTTGATTGAATATGAGTTTCTGAATGTTTCCACTATAACTAACTGTTTGGAGGGGCTTCCCTGACAACTCAGCTGGTAAAGAGTCCACCTGCCAGGCAGGAGACAGGGAAATGACTGAGCGTTTCTAGGAAGAAAAGGAGGAAGAAAGGAATACATATCTTTAACCAGAGATTTGCAAATGTGATATTCTTTTAATCCTATATTCCATGCAATTTATATTTCTGTATTCAGCCTGCCAAATGCATCTCTTTGGAGCGTTGTCATTGTAATAATGGGAGACTGTCATCTAATGTCTTAAAACACGTGTACCTATGTTTCATCCCTTTTAATATCAACATGACTTGAAAGGAAAGTGTCAGGTACTTCACCTTCTGTTTTAGGCTTCTGTTCAATTTAATATCTTATTCAGGAATATTCAATGCACTTGTCTTTTTATTAGTGCAGTGTTGTTAAAATGAGTGACTATTTAGAATATTCATTTAAAAATATTGGTAAAGCTCAAAATCTTCTAGAGAGATAAAATAGTAGTAAAGTGTATTGTCAAAAGTTACATGAATAAAGAATTAAAAGAAGTTATTTTATAGTAATAATCACATACTCTACTTGTTCAGGCTCTTGGGAAAACCCTGACTAATACGGAGTCTCAACATGAAGTTGTACAGGATCCTCCTCTTTGTAAACAAGAAGTCTTGAATTTTCTATTGGGCTGACATATCCATGGAACCCTTTCCCACAAGTACTGACAAGGTTGTTATCGTCTCATCATTTAAGTCTCTCCCCAGATATCATCTCCTTCAAACTGCCATTTCAGGTTATCTTCAAATATTTCCCCCTACACCAATTGTGCTCTGTTTCATTATTCTGTTTTATTTTCTTTGTGAGACCTATCCGAATGCAATCAACAGAGAAAGAAAAACATGCTATTCCTGTTTGTAACTTCCTTCTCTCTTGCCAGCCTCACCACAGGGTCTGTAAACACTTGCTTTCACAGACTCTCTTACAGCCTGATCAAGTCACTGTGACTCAGTTCTGTTCAGTAAGGGGAAGAGAGCTGAGGGTTCCTGGGAAAGGTATTTAATTTCCTGTTAAAAGGAAAAGTAACACAAGATGAGTTCTCTTGATCTCAGATGAGATTCCTGGAGCTGTGCCATCCAGTATAAAAAACTTGAGGGTGAACAAAGCATAAGAACCAAACACAATCACATTAAAAACAATGGTTTGAAAAGAGAAAAGGTACTGGGTGCCTGTTTTGTTACCTGACTCTACCTGATTGCTGCTTTTCTCTGAATTCTGTGTTCTCTAAACACTGATCATCTTTGCAGTTTAACTCATTGCTGTCTGGGTATTCTGTTATGTGTGGCCGAAGGTAATTCTCGAAGAAATGTGAAGTGCTCTTATTCATTCATTTACTTACTTGATCCTTGTCTCTAGTCTACTGCTTAAAATGTAAGCTGTACTAAAGTAAAGATCGTGTTTATTTCAATGTGGGTTCCTCTATTTTTGTAGTAGGGTCTGGTGCATGGGAAACATTTAATGAATGTATGTTGAATCCATGGATGACAAGTGAATGTAAATGATTAACTTAATTCTGCTTTACATATTCTTGGAGCACAAATAAGGTGATCAGTGTGGATACTGGAGCTGGGATATTATTAGAATCCACACACTGAGTGTGCTAGGAATTCATATCTTAAAAGTAAAAATCTTAACCTGTCTATTCTATTAAATGGTTTCTACATATTTTGCCAGGAAGAAAGCTATTTTTCCAGACCTATAATTTAAAACATCTGAGAATTGCCTGAGTTTTGACCAAAGAGCTACTATCTATTAAGTTGGAAGTATCATAGATTTTTCTAGCACTTAGGCATGTTAATTTCAGTGATTTCATACTTCTACATATTAGTGGAAATTCTTTCGCCTAAATTTGTTGTTGTTTAGTCACTAGGTCATGTCTGACTCTTTGTGACCCTATGAATTATAGCCCACTAGGCCCCTCTGTTCATGGGATTTCCCAGGCAAGAATGTTAGAGTGGGTTGCCATTTCCTTCTCCAGGGGATCTTCCCTATCCAGGGATCAAACCAATGCATCTCCTGCATTGGTAGGCAGATTCTTTACTGCTGAGCCATCTGGGAGGCCCTTTCACTTAGACTAGTGCTGTTCAATAGAAATATTATGTGAGTCATATATATATATATATATATATATATATATATATATATATATAAAATTTTACATTCAAAAAATGAAAAGTGGGAACTTTGTACTATATTTTATTTAACCCAGTATATTCAAAATATCATTTTATCATGTGTTAGTAAACATGTGATCAATAGAAAATCATTCAAGTTGCTCTATAACCCAGGAAGTTCTGTCCCGTACTCTGTGATGACCTAGAGGGGAAGGACCAGAGGGTTGGAGGAAGACTCAAGAGGGAGGGTAATATATGTATACTTACATCTGATTCATGTTGTTTAATGGCAGAAACCAACATAATATTGTAAAGCAATTATCCTCCAGTTAAAAATAATTTTTTTTTTAGAAAAGATATTTAACAATGTTTGGACTCAGTGATTTAGTGTGCATTTTGCAATTACAGTACAAGTCAACTTGAAATAGTCACACTTCAAGTCACAGATAGCTAGTGGCTTCCATATTGAACAACACTGATTCAATGAGTTCATTCCACAAAAGAAGACTCATTCTATTAAGCCCTCCTGACACATTGTTAGGTTAAACAAACATATAAATGCGGATGGCCCTGCGTTAAGTACTAACAGCACGCCAATAGATAAGCCATGCTTACTGCCCCCTACCCTCACCCCCAAAGGGATGCACTGCATTGACAAATGAATCACCAAAAAAGTCATCATAAAGATCACACGTAAAATTGTAAAGGACATACGCATAGGGCATTAGAGGAGCACTTGTGTGTGTGTGTGGGGGGCTCTAGTTAGGAGGGAGGTGATTAGGACAGGCTCTTGGAGGCTGAGACGCCGATACTGAGCCTTAGGACTGAGGAGAGCTTATCTTGCTGAAGGAAAGGGATTCCAGGCCAGGCATCATCACTGAGATTCAAATAAGGAGCAGATTCTAAATGTTGAGAGGAATTGAATGTTGAGAGGTCAAGAGTGGCTGGAGAGACAGACAGAGGCCAGGTCACGGGAGACTTTGGATAGTTGAACATTCATTCCACAAAATATTTCCCTGCCTCCCGCTTTCATCCTCCATGTTATTACGCAGAATGGTTCTGACCATTAGTTCACTGGACAAGGCTCCCATTCTCACGACTCACTACCCCACTTCTTCTCCCATCCCTGCCACTTGTCCTGTGAAAAATGCAGACCCTGGCCCCTAACTTGTTCCCATTTTCACTGTCTTAGTTGACTGAACTTCCTCTCAACATTTCCTATGTTTCTGGCCGTATCTATAATGACAGATTTAAATCTGTGTATTCAACCCTGACCCTTTGTCTGCAGCATCAGACATGGGGAAAATATAATTAAAAGCAAAATCTTCTTCTAATCCAGAAAACCTCTTCACAAAGGTGGAAGACAAAGGAACAAATTTTCTTACTGACTAAGCATTAAACCTTGACTGTGATATGTGTTACAGGCAATCACCTAAGAGATGGCAGAGACAGAAATAAATATCACCCTTTTATTGTTTTTCCCTTTAAAAAATTTTATTGGAGTATAGTTGATTTACAGTGTTGTGTTACTTTCAGGTATACAGCAAAGTGGTTTAGTGACACACACACGTATATATATATATATATATATGTGTATATCAGGATACACATATATATATGCATATTCCTTTTCTGATTCTTTTCTGTTATAGGTTGCAGGTTATTACCAGATATTGAATATAGCTTCCTGGGCTATACAATAGGTCCTTCCTGGTTATGTATTCCATACATAGTATGTATATCTGTTAATCCCAAGCTCCCAATTCATCCCTGCCCCCCATTTCTCTTTTGATAATCATAAATTTGGTAAGTGTCACCCTATTATGTAGCCAAGCAGATACAACCCATCACATACATACTTTTAAGATAATCTGTAACCAGTTCTCAAGTAAGAGGGCTGCCCCCCTTAATGTTTGCCTTTCAAAAGCTTGCAGGTTCAAGAGGAGGACATTGGGGGTCATAAAGATGACAAAAGATGTATATCATTTTCAAAAGAATTTATATACATTTGGACAGATGAGAAAGTACTCACAAGCTTTCTAAGGTAAATGAGAATTAAGTTTCATATTTTTAATTTGTATTTGTCCTTACGCCTGCTTCCTCCACGGTATCACTCCTTGGTTATTTCACCATCTCCTCAAATTAAATATACGCATTTTTTACTTTTATTTTTTCTGATTTTATTCATTTTTTTCAATTGCAGGATAATTGCTTTATAGAATTTTGTTGTTTTCTGCCAAATATCAACATGAATCATCCATGGGTGTACATATATACCCTTCCTCTTGATGTTTTTATTTCTAAATCAAGTTTAATTTCATATCTTCTGTCCAAACTGATGCTTCATTTCTGCCAATGCCTTTTCTTATTTCCCAATACTCAAGCTTTCTCTCAATCTGCCACTAAATTGTCAGCTGTCTTCTCCAATTTTCTCACTTTTTTACTACTACAGCCCCCTCCCCACTTCATACTTAGACTATGGACTGGGTGTTTCACTTACATTTCATTTTACTCTCTACACTTCTGCTCTCCCAACTGATCTTTACAATCACCTAGCCTTTCTTGTTCAAAATCTGCCATTGTTTTTTAAGAGCTATAAGAAAAAGGTCATCACTACTTTGATGTTATCTTATTCAGCTAACTTGATCTTTCTGTATATTTCACACCAAATTAAGTCCTCAGCTCAAGTCTAGGTCTTCCTTTCTACTGGTCAAACACACCGAGCTTGTGAACTTCAGGTTTTTAATCCAAACACACTCTATTTCCTCATTTTCTTTTCTCTTCAGTTTTTTAAACACCCACTCTATCTATCCAGCACTGCCATGACAGCATCTATCCTGATTTATTCTAATTAACCTGCTTATATTTTCCACTTTTAATCATGTTCCATTCAACGTGATGCCTGAGACATCATTCCATTGTCTCAGGTCCAGCTGGGTTCTACAAAGCTCTCTGCAAAGCTTAACTCATTTTATAACCTCTCGAAGAAGACTAGAAAAATAAGTATTCTGCATTTTAGTGTGCTGTGTTTCCATATCAAACTAATACAAACATCCTTTCCTAAGCTCTATATTTATAAATAATATAACTCATGGACAGTTTAAGTTCACAAAATTGAATGGCTATTTTTGTGGAATTGCCTCCATTAACTTTCTAATAAATCACTTATAATCCTGATATGCCTACTTAAAATGATATTCTTGATTTTAGTATTTACATCAGGCAAAAAACTCTTCATTAACTCTGCAAACAGTTACTTAGCCTAGTCAATAGTAAAGACAAATTCCCTCCTTGGACTTTGCGATTTAATCTAAAATACTGAACTTATTAATTCTTTGGAAACCCGTATAAAGAAAGTATTTCTTCTTTCTATAATGCACTGAGAATGTAAAATACTCTACAGTTTATATAGAGGAACACAGTGTCTTGAATATTCATGCAGTTTAAGTAAATTAATAAGTAAATGAATGTTTTAGCTTAAACCACATTGAGATACCATATATAGAAAAGGCAAGGGGGATATATCAATATTATTCTTCTAGTTGTCCTTTGTGTAGAAGGAAATGGCAACCCACTCCAGTATTCTTGCCTAGAGAATCCTGTGGACGAAGGAGCCTGGTGGGCTGCTGTCCATAGGGTCACACAGACTTGGACATGACTGCAGAGACTTAGCATGCATGCACGGATTGGAGAAGGAAATAGCAACCCACTCCAGTATTCTTGCCTGGAGAATTCCAGGGACAGAGGAGCCTGGTGGGCTGCCGTCTGTGGGGTCACACAGAGTCGGACACGACTGAAGCGACTTAGCAGCAACAGCAGCAATTGTCCTTTGACCAGTAAAGTATTTGGTATAAAATGTGTTAAATTATTTCCTTTTTGAATGAGTAAAAACTGATTGATTTTTAAGATTCAGCTCCTCAACACAGACCTTCCTTTACCAACCATCCAAACCAATATCCATCTCTTCTTAATACCATAATATTTATATTTGGCGTTTGCTATCATTCTGTATTATAGAGGTGCTAAATCAGTGAATGGCAAAATAAGTGCAGAAATTCCCCCATTTAAAAAACGAAACACAATCCTTGTCTATTTTTCACTCTGATTATGGCAGTTCAAGGTTTTAGAGCCAAGCCAACCCTCAATGTCAAAAGAATAAGATGACTTGTCATATTCTAAACTGCTTATGAGTCCAGCTGCTTCAAGCAGCTGTTAAGAGAAACTTCAGAAAGGTTCATTTCTGACAGATGTATGTGAATTTCTTCCTCGGGAATTGAAAATGCTCCAATCAAGACCAGAGTTTAAAAGGTAGCTGAATAAATGTCAAAGATCTTGGAGAAAAAAGAAAGCAAGAGAAGTCAGAACTGCTCTTGACAGTCTGCGATGCATTTCACTTGATAATTACTGTGGCTGCCTTGTGGAGATGCTTATCTTACCCTTTAGGTGGAGATACACCCCACTAGCAAAAAAGTATTATGAGAGTAAGTGGGTTTAGACAGCACATGAAATTCTATGCCAATAGTCCCCAGAGAGGGCATTATTGTATAAGAACATGTTCAATTTGTTTCTTATTTGATCTGTGAGTATATTCTTTGTCTTAGGGATTTAAAAGTAATTGAATATCAGAAGCATTTTCCAGTGTAAGGAAACAGCATCTAAAAAAGATACAAAATAAGCCATATACAGCACTCACGTTTTTGAAACTTGTAATAAATGTTTCTGAAAGGAAGATAACTCACTAGGATGTAAAACTGAAGAGTAAATTTTTCAATAGCTTTGAATGGATTCAGTGTCAGTTATAAGCCGAAGCAAAGCCTTCCCCATGAGCACAGGAAAACATTCATTTAATCTGAGTCACTCAAGACCACCTGTCAGGGATGCCATAAAGAGACTCATTTGAATGATAATGCACAGAAAAGCTGTGGAAGGTAATCAACACATATATTTTGGAAAACTAGAGTGAATTTACAACCTCTTACAGTTTTACAAGAAAACAGCAATGACTTGAAGTGGCTAGGCAAAATGGCACTCCCCATCAGAGTGCTTGAGAGCTTTTAAACATTCACACTTTGTGCCAGAGTTCAGTTCAATGATGTAAAAATATATATAATATTTATTGCTTCTTTTATAGATTGAGGGCCAGTCATGATGGTCAATGGGGAAATAAAGCACAAGTAACATATCATCATACAGCAGGAAGAGGGAACAAGAACTAGAAAGATTTGAAACACCACATGATGACTTATAGAATATGAAAGGACCCATGAATGCATGGGGGTGGATTCTGTGTTCTTTGAGAAACAAGAGTACAGATGGGAACTTCCGTGGTGGTTCAGTGATTAGGGCCTTGCCTTCCAATGCAGTGGCTTCCCTGATAGCTCAGTTGGTAAAGAATCCACCTGCAGTGCTAGAGACCTGGGTTCGATTCCTAGGTCAGGAAGATCCACTGGAGAAGGGATAAGCTACACACTCCAGTATTCTTGGGCTTCCCTTGTGGCTCAGCTGGTAAAGAATCTGCCTGCAATGTGGGAGGCCTGGGTTCAATGCCCGAGTTGGGAAGATCCCCTGGAGAAGGGAAAGGCTACCCACCCCAGTATTCTGGCCTGGAGAATTCCATGGACTGCATAGTCCATGGGGTCGCAAAGAGTCGGACACCACTGAGTGACTTTCACTTTCACTTTCCACTGCCAAGGGTGTAGATTCAATCCTTGGTCAGCGAGATAAGATACCACATACCTCACAGCCAAAAAAAACCAAAACATAAAAGAGAAGCAGTGTTGTAACAAATCCAATAAAGATTTTAGAAATGGCCCACATCCAAAAAAATCATCTTTAAAAAAGAAAACAGATGGCGTTTGACCTAGTTAAGCCTTATAGAGTGACTAAGATTTTGAGAGATGAAAAAATGTGATAACTATTCCAGGGAGAGATAAAGTAGGACAAAAAGCACAGAGCACTGAAGTACATGAATGAGGAAGATGTGTTTTTGGTGAATGACAGGGGCAGAGAGAAGTAAGAAGAGGGCTGGGAGGCGAGCTGAAAGGCAGTTTGGGGCAGAGTGATCATTGAAATTTAATTAAGCAGTTGTCAGACAGGGCAGGAGGTGTGGCATAGAAATATAGTTTGAATGTGATTAGGCCCCCCTGATTGGTAGGTACAGATGATATTGTATTAGCACCAAAACTCAAACTTAGGTCTCTGGCATCTCTTCTTATTGGTTTTTTTTTTTTTTTTTTTTTATTTTAGTTGGGGGCTAATTACTTTACAATATTGTAGTAGTTTTTGCCATACATCGACATGAATCATGGCATCTCTTCTTGAGTAAGTTCTTGAGTAACTTCAGGATCATCATCCTACCTGGTCTGAAAACAGTTCTGGAGTCCAGAGGATGTGTCCAGAAAACTGCACAGCTACAGGTAAAACACTAAAATCAGCATACTTCCTGACACCATGTACAAAACTAAACTCAAAATGGATTAAAGGCTTATAATCTTATAATCAGAGTGGGATTTTGACCAAGTCATTCTTATCTTAAATGAGGTACTATGTGTTATGAAAAGGATTTAAGTACATTGTATTCACAAATTGAGGTTAAAAATAGAAAAATAGAAAAAAAAATGTTTCCTTCATGAATGATTAAAAATTGAACCAATAATTTTAACAACTTTGGAAAAGATAAGTTTCCTTGGGATTTTGCCTCTATCTCTGGATGGAACATTAAGCTCTCAGACTCATGTCTAAAACAAAGCACAGTTCTGAGCCATGGATCAGCAGAAGACTTTTCTACAAAGGGCCAGTAAGTAAATAGTTTTAGATTTTATGGACCACAGAGTCTCTATCACAATTAGCCAATGTTGCTGCTGAGGGTAAAAAAAGCCATAGACAATAATTCCTTTGCTTAGAGTCTTTCCAGTTGATTGCTAAACGTTTTTAAAGGAACCCAACAGCTCTATTTTCCTTTTTGTATCTTCATAATTCACAGTTGCGTTTTTCACTACCTCACTGAAGCTCTCAGACATGAGACTGGCTCACAAAGGGAAACAGAATCTTCTTTAACTGAGACCACAAGTGTGCCAAGAATCAGGGAGTCACTGAACTTCTGGGAATCCATCAGCCTGTGGTTATTCTTAAGGCCACCTTGGATATGTCACCAATATCTTCCTAAAGACCACTAACGATCACAGGAAATTCAGGTCACTACAAATGAATGAAAAGGCCACAGAGGACTAGAAGCTGGCGGTGAGAGTTACTGCCTGCCTCCCAAATATAGTCACCTCTTTGCAGCCACTGCCTAGACTTTTCTGACATCAGAGACCAAGGTCTCTGTAAATAAAGTCCTGGAAATGAACTAATACTCTCTAAGAAATGTTAAGTTCAGAGGAAAATTGGGATGTAGATATCGTACATGTACTTGAAGTCTGAGTCTTCTTTTTAGTTTTTAGACTCTCTTTTAAAATTAAAGGGTAGTTGATTTACAGTTCAGTTCAGTTGCACAGTCATGTCCAACTCTTTGTGACCCCGTAGACCTCCTGTTCATCACCTTCCCTGTCCATCACCAACTCCTGGAGCCAGTCAAACTCATTTCCATCATGACGGTGATGCCATACAGACTTCTCATCCTCTGTCGTCCCTTTCTCCTCCTGCCTTCAATCTTTCCCAGCATCAGAGTCTTTTCAAATGAGTTGGTTGTTCGCATCAGGTGGCCAAAGTATTGGAGTTTCAGCTTCAGCATCAGTCCTTCCAATGAATATTAAGGACTGATCTCCTTTAGGATGGACTGGTTGGATCTCCTTGCAGTCCAAGGGACTTTCAAGAGTCTTCTCCAACACCACAGTTCAAAAGCATCAATTCTTTGATGCTCAGCTTTCTTTAATCTAACTCTCACATCCATACCTGACTACTGAAAAAAAAAAGCTATGACTAGATGGACCTTTGACTAGACTGACCTTTGTTGACAAAGTAATGTCTCTGCTTTTTAATATACTGTCTAGATTGGTCATAGCTTTTTTTCAAGGAGCAAGCATCTTTTAATTTCATGGCTGCAGTCCCCAGTCTGCAGTGATTTTGGAGTCCCCAAAATAAAGTTTGTCACTGTTTCCATTGTTTCCCCACCTATTTGCCATGAAGTGATGGGACCAGATGCCATGGTCTTAGTTTTCTGAATGCTAAATTTTCAGTCAACTTTTTCACTCTCTTCTTTCACTTTCATCAAGAGGCTCTTTAGTTCCTCTTTGCTTTCTATCATAAGGGTGATGTCATCTGCATATCTAAGGTTATTGATATTTCTCCCGGCAATCTTGATTCCAGCTTGTCTTTCATCCAGCCCAGCATTTCGCATGGTGTACTCTGCATACAAATTAGATAAGCAGGGTGACAATAGGCAGCCTTGACATACTCCTTTCCTGATTTGGAACCAATTTGTTCTGTTACTTCTTGACCTGCATACAGATTTCTCAAGAGGCAGGCCAGGTGGTCTGATATTTCCACCTCTTTAAGAATTTTTCACAGTTTGTTGTGATCCACACAGTCAAAGGCTTTGGTGTAGTCAATAAAGCAAAAGTAGATGTTTTTTTTCTGGAACTCTCTTGCTTTTTCGATGACCCAGTGGATGTTGGCAATGTTGTGCTAATTTCTGCTGTACATCAAAGTAATTTGTTTACACACACACACACACACATATCTACATATCTATGTATGTAGAGATATATATATATATATTTATGGTGGTGGTTCAGTTGCTAAGTTGTGTCCTACTCTTGCAACCTCATGGGCTGTAGCCCACCAGGCTCCTCTATCCATAGGATTTCCCAGGCAAGAATACTGGAGTGGGTTGCCATTTCCTTCTCCAGGGGATCTTCTTGACCCAGGTATTAAACCTGCATCTCCTGCATTGCAGGCGGATTCTTTTCCGCTGAGCCACCAGGGAAGCCCTACATATATGTGTGTATTCCTTTTAAAAATAATATGCATATTCCTTTAAAAATTCATATACATATATATATTGCATGTCTTTTGAAAATTGTTGTTTATTTATTCAGCTGCAGCTGGTCTTTGCTGCCATGTGTGCACTTTCCCTCGTTGTGGTGCGCAGAGTTCTCTCCGCGGTGGCTCCTCTTGTTGTGGAGCACAGGCTCTAGGGCTCATGGGCTCAGTACTTATGGGTCATGGGCTTGGCATGTGAGATCTGCCTGGACCAGGGATCAAAACCATGTCCTCTGCATTGGCAGGGGCACTCTTAACCCCTGGACCAGGGGAGTTCTCTTTTTTAATATACTAGTTTTCACTATTGTTTATTGAGGACACTGAATCCAGTCCCCAGTTCTATACAGTAGGACATTGTTTTTTTATCCATCCTATATATAATAGTTTGCATTTGCTCACCCCAAACTCCCAGCCCTTCCCTCCCTCACCTCACCTGCCCATTGGTCCCTATGTCTGTGAGTTTATTTCTGTTTCATAGATAGGTTCATTTGTGTCATACTGTAGATTCCACACATGGAGGCTTTTTCATAAGAGAAATTTCTGGTGTATTTTTAGTCCTTGCTAAAATATCTCTCAAAATGCAATTTACACCTTAAAGCAAATATAGGGCCGAGATGCTACAGGTGATCTAATCTAACCAACCCACTGTCCATGTGAGTAAACCGCGTCTTGGACCCAAAAAGCTTCCTAAACCGCTTCATAGTTAAGTGAGGAGGACTCTTTAACACTCAGTTAAATGATTGCTAGTATTGATTGTTTTTGTTTTTCACTTCATTGTGATGCCTGTGAATGAAGCAACACAAAGAAAGCCTGAGAGTCTCTGGGCCGATTCATGCCCCTCAGTGTTAAGTACTGTCCTAGAGTTGGGGGCACAGCAGCAGGTAGAATAAAGTCCCCTCCCTGAGGACCGGACACAGACAATATACACCAACGTGGTGCCCACCACATGCCAGGCATGCTGTGTTGTAAGTCACCTAATTCTCAGCAAAAAGAGCTATGCATAGACACTTTTCCAGTTTGAAAGAACGCAAACCAAAGAAATGGAAAAAGTCATTCTAAAATGGAAAATATATGAGTTCTGAAAGGAAGTATATAAAATGATTGGCTTTTCAAAGAAACTTAGAGATCTGTAGCCCCACACCTTTTTAACTCAACACTCTTAAGAGCTGAGGGAGGTGGGGGAACTTGAGGTTTTCATTTTGCTATTTCACCTTTGATTATCCTGAGAAGTTCCTAGCATGGGCTTCCCCAGCAAATTCACCACTGCCCTGCAATAAAGTTTGTGATGTTTCAACAACAAAAATTACTCATTCATCAAAAGTACACGTTTTTCTCATCATATTAATTTTACACCTGACTAACTTTAAGACACCTAGGAGGGTGGATGTGGGGAAACTTCTTATTTCATTGCAGTGGGCTAGTCTCTACCAAGGAGGGAAGAGATGCTTGATAGCACTGTGTATTATTTCTCCAAATACCTAACGATATCACTGATCATTTTAAAATTGTACATATACCATCTTCTCTCTCAAAAAGCATGATTGGAAATTATAGTAAAAATCTATCTGAGATGGTGAGCAATTTTCTACAGTTTCCAAAACAACTGAAATGCAACTTCCTCCTTCCATCTCTTAGAGTAGATCTGGTTTCTTCGACAAAAGGATAAATTTGCTAAATAGTCATCATGTTCTTCAGCCTTGGTGTTAGCTTCAGTGCTGGTAAAAAGCTGCGAGAGGCCAAAGGTATGTAGAGAATCTAGATTTCTTAGTAAAATATTGTACAATTCTATCTTAGGATGTTTATATATAGGTTTTATATAGCATTCAATTAGCAATTTTTTACCAAGTCATAGGAGAAATATAACAGTGCTTGAGGAAATGCTGCTGCTGCTGCTAAGTCGCTTCAGTCGTGTCCGACTCTGTGCGACCCCATAGACAGTAGCCCACCAGGCTCCCCCATCCCTGGGATTCTCCAGGCAAGAACACTGGAGTGGGTTGCCATTTCCTTCTCCAATGCATGAAAGGGAAAAGTGAAGTGAAGTCGCTCAGTCGTGTCCAACTCTCAGCGACCCTATGGACTGCAGCCTACCAGGCTCCTCCGTCCATGGGATTTTCCAGGCAAGAGTACTGGAGTGGGGTGCCATTGCCTTCTCCAGAGGAAATGCTAGAATTTCTAAAACATTAGTGTTTCAGTGAAGAAAATATTTCTGAAAGAATTTAAGCACTGCATGAATTTGAAATGCCATAATAAATGGACTTCTGTCAGAGCAGTAGTTTAAGCTAATTAGAGGTTTTAGCAATAGACCCCCCTCTTGTACTCTGAACTCAGCCTCCAGACTGATAATCAGATCAGACTACTGTATCAATACACTTGTTTTGAATAATCATTATTTTTGAGAAGCGAAAGAACCTAAAGCAAATCCAGACAAAACTCACGGTTCTGAGAATGAACCTCTTCAGTCGGCTCAGGAAACAACAGTCATCTAACCATTTAAATGAACTCCTTGCTGCATCCTTGCTCGCTCTAAAATTTTGTAAACTGTTAAGAACTTGTCTCACCCAGTTTTGTGAGACAAAACTAACCCTGAAAACTAAGAGATCATAGCAGCAGTTTAACAATTTTAAATATATTTACTATATATGCCAACACTTTCAGAAATGGAAATGCATTAATATGGAAAAAGTAAGAAATTGGCCACTTTGCAAGGTTTCATATATTTGCTGCTTGCAAACACCTTTTGAAGCTCCAGGGGGGTGTTGTTCTTTTGGTTGTTGTTTGTTTGTTTGTTTTTATTATTGCTTTTTCTACACTGTTCTTCTTTATTTTTCTGCTAATTAATTCAAATTTTTTCCTGTTTCTTTACTTGCCATTTCTTTCTCCTATTTCTCTACAAAGTTAAATTTTGACTCTTCTTTATGTTCCCTCTTTCTTGGAGAGGTCATGAAATTTCACCTTTTTAAATAGAAGGTAATTTTAAGAGTTGGAGTGGACTGATTTTACAGCATATATAGAATTCAAATGTAATGTGGATATATTAATCAACAAAGTTCATTTACAGATATTTCTCCAACCATCCACACAACTTCCTGCTAAGGTAGGGTTTGACAGGATTATTTACTTAGCACAGCCATTTCTGGCCACAGGAAAATGGGAAGTTGTTTTGATGTTCTTGTCCACGGATTGTCCTCTGAAGCTCCAATTTTCTAATTCTTTTGGGCAATATTTACCCTTAGGTCTCTCCAGAGCATAGCAAGCCTCAGGATGACTCTCATCCATGATGAATATTGTTTTAGCATTAAACGTTGTTGGTAAAGTGGTATTGCCCTTTGATGTCTGGGTTCTTCTTTGGCTGTTATTTTAATAAATCATCACATTTCTACTCTCTTCCTCTTGCAACCAACCTTTTTCCCT
Organism: Okapia johnstoni; assembly: GCA_024291935.2. Lineage (NCBI taxonomy): Eukaryota > Metazoa > Chordata > Mammalia > Artiodactyla > Giraffidae > Okapia > Okapia johnstoni. Next base: position 672,259 of record JAGTYA010000027.1, on the reverse strand, counting down.
CAGTTTTCATCCAATTATTTGTTGATCTATTGGCAAAGTTTCCATTGAAAGATTGCTGTTGGACTGTGCACAATGGCCATTTTAACTTATCAGTGTAGTAAATAGTCACTGTTACAATGTCTTTTAAAACTTATTATTAATATTTTAATTGTCACCATAACAGGGCTTCCCTGATAGCTCCGTTGGTAAAAAATCTGGCTGCTTTGCAGGAGACTCCAGTTCAATTCCTGGGTCTGGAAGATCATTGGAGAAGCACTAGGCTACCCACTCCAGTATTCTTGGACTTCCCTTATGGCTCAGCTGGTAAAGAATCTGCTGCGATGTGGGAGACCTGGGTTCAATCCCTGGGTTGGGAAGATCCCCCTGGAGAAGGGAAAGGCCCACTTCAGTATTCTGGCCTAGAGAATTCCATGGACTGTATAGTCCGTGGGGTTGCAGAGAGTCGGACACCACTGAGCGACCTTCACTTTCACCAAAACAGACCTATCTGTGCTGGTTTCTATAATTGTTCCTATTCAGTGAATGACTTAAAAATATCCACATGTCTGAGTCTAACTTGTTTCCTATCTTACATCTAAATTTTCATCAGTCTCCTAGATATTTTGTTTTCTTTTTTGGAAAAAAAAAGTGTGTTCTTGGACATTTGAGTTTCTTCATTTCTAGATTCTTATTCACGTTCTTTACCTTTTGCCCATCTTTCTGTCTTATAAATGCATATTATTATCTGCTGGAGGTTTTTAATGGATGTCCTAAGACACCATTGTCAACTCTATCTCATTCTGTCCAAAAAGGAATTCTTTTCCCCATAAACCAGTAGATCCACCTTACTTTCCATTTCCATGATTGGTACATTCATTTTTATCCCTTCCTGCAGTTCAGGATACTTTTTGCTAATATCACTCAGTTGGCCATAAATTTTCTTTGAAGCATAGCATTTCTTTACTGGTATTAAACATTTGCCATTGATAGTTACTGCCTGTAATGGTCAAACAAAATAATTATCTTCATAAAAGTTCTGTGACAATTATCAAGCCTTGTGCAAAGGTATTGCTTCGTGCTTAGTCATATCCAACTCTTTGAAACCCCATCGACTGTAGTCTGCCAGGCTCCTCTGTTCATGAGATTCTCCAGGCAAGAATATTGGATTGGGCAGCCATCCCTTTCTCCAGGGAATCTTCCTTACCCAAGACCAGACCCCGTTCTCATGCGTTACAGGGGGATTCTTTACTGTCTGAGACACTAAGGAAGCCTGTGCAAAGGTATTATATTACTATAAATATACTTAATTTTTATAGATATTATCCATAGATGTTATGTTTCTCCAGCTAGAAGTGTGTTCTAAACATAGTAGCCTAAAACAGAAAGTGTCTTCTCAAGACTATCTGATTAAATATCACACACAAACACTTATACATAGTTATGGTTTGTGGGAATAATTCAAATTGAAGTGTAGGATAAATAAAGGGAAATTTTCATTTTTCAGTGAAGTTTCCATTCAAATGGTAAAAGGACCATTTGATTTCTTTTTTAAAATTAATTTTTATTGGATTATAGTTGGGCTACAAACAGTGGTTGTGTTATTTTCAGCTGTATAGCAAAGTGAGTCAGTCATACATACACATATATCCCCAATTTTTTGGATTCCCTTCCTGTGAAGTCACCATAGAGCACTGAGCAGAGCTCCCTGCGCTCTAGAGTGGGCTCTCATCAGTTAACTAGTTCATACTTAGTGGTGTATAAGTCAGTGCCAGTCTCTTAGTCCATCCCACCCCTTCTTCCCTTTGTAATCCATATGTTAGTTCTCTACATCCGTGTCTCTATTTCTGCTTTGCAAATAAGATCCTCAATATCATTTTAACATTTTCCACATATGTGCTTCAATTAATATGTTTGTTTTTCTGTTTCTGACTTACTTTACTCTGTATGACAGCCTCCAGGCCCATCCATGTCTCTACAGATAACCCAGTTTCATTTCTTTCAATGGATGAGTAATATCTCATTGTATATAAGTACAACATCTTTATTCATTCCTCTGTTGAGGGGCATGTAGGTTCTAAATTGCCATTTCCTTTTGTCTGTTAGATGGTCTCTAAATAATTAATGTCAAACAATTCTGTAATTGGTTGATATAAGGACATAAGAATTTTTTGCTACTTATTCTCCTCAGAATTGACTCTTGAATCATTTTATTAGTAGGATTTCCTCATTTATTTCTTGTAATTTAATTGACTAAATTGCCTTTAGTGGAACTCAATATAGAAATATATTATATGGAATAATTTGAACAGTAATTTCCATGAATGGACTTCTAGTGTCAAGGATGAAATAAATTTTATATGCTGAATATTAAAGAAAGTATTCCTGCAGAATAAACATGTAATTTACCATAAGTAAATTGTTATTGTAAAGAAAAAATATATTAAATAAATGGAAGGTGTTTATTAAATAAACTTCAGGATTTATCTAGACATTTCAAAATTCATGTTTAGAAAATATAAACCACAAAAAATATGCTTTTGAAGTTGATCTACCCTTTATTTACTCTTGGGATCTTAATGTGTTGATTGCAAGCCATAGGAATTAGTGGTAAAGTGTAAACACAGAACACTCCAAAAACAATTAGTTACCTCCCAGCAATATTAATCTCTGTGGACAAGGTGTCATAATTACATGCACTGAATTACCTGACCTAGAGAACTGTGTCTTCTAGGTCATTTGTGGGAAACAGTGACAGCTTTTCTATAACATCAAAATAGAAGCTGAGTAGTGGTCCAATTGTAAAAGAGTGATTGATGATTCTCAGAGTCCTTCTTAGGATTTAGGAAGGCAGACACATATATTGCGTGGTGGCTGAAGAGCTGGACTACAATCTTGGTTGCCCGTCTAACTCTTAACTAACACTTTCACTTGTTAAAACAAAGAGAATGACTGAAAGAATCATGTTTAGACACCAGCTAAGAAATGGTAAGAAACCAGCATTTGAATGTCCTCTTAGATGTTACGACATTGTAACATATGACATATGACATATACATTGACATATGTGATCTCATTTGAACTGCCCTATGAACAACTGGAATAAAACTGAGGACATGATGCCTTATGGAGGTGAGATCACTTTTCCAATGCCACACGGATAGTGTGGAAGCATCAATATTCCTGACTCGCGACTGAAAATTCCATGTTTCTTCTGATAACCTCTGCTTCCTAAAGCAAGTGCACACTCAGCAGGGATCATTCATATTCTCTTGACCCAGCTACTCAAATAGTTTCTATAATTCGTTGCTTGCTGCAGCTTCCCTGTAATTTGCATATTTTAGCTAATCAGATTTTAGCTAGACTATGCATTGACTTGTGCTCATGATTCTTAAACGTTTTTCTTCACTTCAGCACCACAGTCATTCTGTGCCTTTTGATTACCTTACTTCGATATCGTTTACTTCTAATTAGATGGATATCAATAGTTGGAGCACTTATCTTGAATACAGCTTCAACCTTTTTCTTTGTCCACAGCCAACAGCATTGACTGATGACACAAATTCATCTGGCGTACTAACTGCTATCCTGCTTTGGCATTTCCACCCAACCTCAATCACACAGGTTTAGACACTACCTATTAACTTATGATCTTAGAATAACAATGTTGCAGTCATTGTCGATTTGGACAACATGAGATATAGAGGCATTTTGGAATAAGTACCTATTTCTAATTCAGGGTTTTTATTCTGCATCTTTTGAGGAGGTGTTTAGTCATATGTTTAATCAATTATAATGCTATCTTATTCTGTTGATTTTGTTCTTGGCTTGTGTTCTTTAATATCAGAGCCTTTTTCATTTAGTGGTGTTACATTTTTAATTAAATTTATTCAGGGGGAATTAGTTTTCATGTCAAATGAACTTGTTTTTTTTTTTAATGTTCTTGATCTCCTGCGGTCAGATACTCTGAATACTAATATTATTCTATTGGGAAAATTCTGTGTGAATGTTTTAACAGATGCATTTTACTTCCTATAAACAAAATGACATGGTGTAGACTTGACTCACTAAACGGTTACATGCATATATTCATGAAAGTTGAATTTTTAGAAGAATTTTAATTAAAAATGTCTTAGAGTTCTTTCAAACTGGGAGTTCCTTATTCTCACTTGGTATTTGACTACTGCATTATTGATTGTCCTGCTTTGCAGAAAGTTTTCACTTTTGACTCGGTTTCAAAGGATGTATTAACAAAATAAGCCACTTGGTATATATGAATAAATAATACCAATATTTATTAGAGAATTATCTAGCTTACTTTCAATATACTGACATTTAAAAAAGAGAAATAGAAACAGCAGAGGATACATCACCAAATTGAGTTCTGACCAACATCAAAACTTAAACAGCGCTGGGAAGTCCCATGTTACAGCGTATCTGGAGTTCCAGTTGGGAGAAGATCTCAGGCAGCCCCTCTGCTCAGGGGTTCCCACTTACAGTCTCAGGACCCAGACTGATATCATCATCAATCTATGAGCACATTTCAGCTCTGGTTTCATGTTAATGCTGTCTCTTTTATCTATGAGCACATTTCTGCTCTGGTTTCATGTTAATGCTGTCTCTTTTATCATGTAAAACTTGGAATGTTGCTAAGCCTGGGGCTTAGTTGGCCAGATCCCCTAGGGGCTCAACAATCTCAAGATTCATCCCCCATCTTATCTATGGTGCAGCAAGTCTTGTACTCACAGCAGGCAGTCAGCGCAGTCACAGTCAGGACAGTGTCCAGACAGGTTAGAAGCAAGGTCAGAGGTCTGGTCTGCTTTGTCTTTGAAGCCTAAACAAGGCTATCTATTTAATCTCCCTTTGTTGTTGTTCAGTTGCTCAGTCATGTTCAACTCTGCGACCCCATGGACTGCAGCAGATCAGGCCTCCCTTTCCACCACCATCTCCCAGAGCTTGCTCAAACTCATGTCCACTGAGTTGGTGATTCCATCCAACCATCTCATCCTCTGTCATCCCCTTCTCCTCCTGCCTTCAATCTTTCCCAGCATCAGAGTCTTTGCCAATGAGTCAGCTCTTCGCATCAGGTGGCCAAAGTACTGGAGCTTCAGCTTCAGCATCAATACTTCCAATGAGTATTCAGAGTTGATTTTCTTTATGATTTAATTTCCCTAACTTGGACTTAATATATTCCCAACAGAACACTGCTCAGAGCCATTAGCCTTCCCAGGGACCTATAACATCAATATGACAATGTCTTCCAACCTTTTAAATTTGATCCTAGGAAAACTGAGTCGCGGCAATGTTGGATAAGCTGGCCAAATGCTCCCACTAGTTGGCATCAGAATCAGACTTAGGACCTAGATCTCCTTCCACTCCTTTTGTCATTTTGCCAAACATTAAGGATCCAGTCTACCTCCAACAGTTAGAAGGTGTTTTGTGTGTTGGAAAAGAAGCAAAATATGAAGTATTAATATTGCCCTATTAATAGAGGAATTATGGTTATAAAAAGAGAATTGTCCAGTAAGGACCAACCCAACAGGTCTCTTGCTGTACCATCCTCAGCTAAGCTGTTTCTCTCAGATGGAAAGCAGAAGTAGTGTGATGGAACCATGTGGCTGAGTTAGTAGATGCCCATGTGGCCGTGGGAATTCCATGTACCAATAGGCTTGGATCTTAGACTGGGATGCATGACTCAATACTCCTTGATAAGAGACCAGAATTAACCTTGACTAACTTAGATCAGGGGGCTTCCCAGGCGCACTAGTGGTAAAGAGTCTGCCTGCCAATGCAGGAGACATAAGAGACGCAGGTTTGATCCCGGGTGGGGAGGATCCCTTGGAGGAAGGGCATGAAAACCCACTCCAATATTCTTGCTGGAGAATCCCATGGACAGTGGAGCCTGGTGGACTACAGTCATAGGGTGGCAAAGAGTCAGACACAACTGAACTGACTTAGCACCCATGGTTGCACAACTTGGATCAGTGCATCTTAGCAGAAGCAGAAGAACTCTCAGGAGGCATTTAAAAAATCTGAAGTAGCTTTTAAAAAGCTGTTCTAATGGTTAGGGAGAATGAAAGGTATGTAGTGGATGAAAGTAGGGGAGTAAAAATACTAGAAGTCACACAGAGAATGTTCTGTGCTGTGCTTAGTTGCTCAGTTGTGACCGACTCTTTGCAACCCCATACTGTAGCCCACTAGGCTCCTCTGTCCGTGGGGATTCTTATCCATTCATCTGTCAAAGGATATCTAGGTTGCTTTCATGTTCTAGCTACTGTAAATAGTGCTGCAGTGAGCAATGGGATACATGTGTCTTTTCCAATTTTGGTTTCCTCAGGGTATATGCCTGGGAGTGGGATTGCTGGGTCATATGGTGGTTTTATTCCTACTTTTTTAAGGAATATCCATAGCATTTTCCATAGAGGTTGTATCAATTTACATTCCCACCAACCGTGCAAGAGCATTCCCTTTTCTCCACACTCTCTCCGGCATTTATTGTTTCTAGACTTTCTGATGATGGCCATTCTGACTGTGTGAGGTGATATCTGATTGTAGTTTTGATTTGCATGTCTCTAATAATGAGTGATGTTGACCATCTTTTCATGTGTTAGCCATCTGTATGTCTTCTTTGGAGAAATGTCTGTTTAGGTCTTTTTCCCACTTTTTGATTGGGGTGTTTGTTTTTCTGGCATTGAGTTGTAAGAGCTGCTTGTTTATTTTGGAAATTAATCTTTTGTCAGTTGTTTCATTTGCTATTATTTTCTCCCATTCTGAGGGTTGTCTTTTCACCTTGCTTATAGTTTCCTTTGCTGTGCAAAAGTTTTTAAGTTTAAACATGTCCCACTTGTTTACTTTTGTTTTTATTTCCATTACTCTAGGAGGTGGGTCATAGAGGATCTTGCTTTGTTTATGTCATCGAGTGTTCTGCCTACATTTTCCTCTAAGAGTTTTCTAGTTTCTGATCTTATTTTTAAGTCTTTAATCCATTTTGAATTTATCTTTGTGTATGGTATTAGGAAGTGTTCTAATTTCATTCTTTTACATGTAGCTGTCCAGTTTTCCCAGTACCATTTATTGAAGAGGCTGTCTTTGCCCCATTGTATATTCTTGCCTCCTTTGTCAAAACTAAGGTACCCATAGGTGCTTTGGCTTATTTCTGGGCTTTCTATCTTGTTCCATTGGTCTATATTCCTGTTTTTATGCCAGTACCATACTGTATTGATGACTGTAGCTTTGTAGTATAATCTGAAGTCGGGACAGTTGATTCCTCAAGCTCCATTATTCTTTCTCAAGACAGCTTTGGCTATTCAGGGTCTTTTGTGTTTCCATATGAATTGTGAATTTTTTTTGTTCTAGTTCTGTGAAAAATGCCATTGGTAATTTGGTAGGGATCACATTGAATCTGTAGATTGTGTTTGATAATATAGTCATTTTCACAATATTGGTTTTTCCTACCCAGGAATGTGGCATAGCTCTCCGTCTGTTTGTGTCACCTTTAATTTCTTTCATTAGTGTCTTATAATGTTCTGTGTACAGATCTTTTGTCTCCTTAGGTGCATTTATTTCTAGATACTAAATTTTTTTTGTTGTTGCCATAGTGAATGGGATTAATTCCTTAAATTCTCTTTCTGATTTTTCATTGTTAATATATAAAATGCAAGTGATTTCTGTGTATTGATTTTGTATCCTGCAACTTTGCTAAATTCACTGATTAGCTCTAGTAATTTTCTGATAGTATCTTTATGGTTTTTCTATGTACAGTATCATGTCATCTGCAAACAGTGAGAGCTTTACTTCTTCCTTTCTGATCCGGATTTCTTTTATTTCTTTTTCTTCTCCGATGATGTAGCTGGGACTCCAAAACTATGTGGAATAATAGTGGTGAAAGTGGACACCCTTGTCTTGTTCCTGATCTTAGGGGGAATGCTTTCAATTTTTCACCATTGAGAATAATATTTGCTGTAGGTTTACCATTTATGGCCTTTATGATGTTGAGGAAGGTTCTGTCTGCATCCATTTTTTGAAGAGTTTTTATCATAAATGGGTGCTGAATTTTGCCAAAGGCTTTTTATGCATCTATTGAGATTATCATATGATTTTTATCTTGCAATTTGTTAATATGGTGTATCACACTGATTGATTTTTGTATATTGAAGAATCCTTGCATCCCTGGAATAAACCCAACTCAATCATGGTGTATGAGCTTTTGGATGTGTTGCTGAATTCTGTGTGCTAAAATTTTGTTGAGGATTTTTACATCTGTGTTCATCAGTGATACTGGCCTCTAGTTTTCTTTTTTTGTGTTGTCTTTGTATGGTTTTGGTATCAGGGTGATAGTGGCCTCATAGAATGAGTTTGGAAGTGTTCCTTCCTCTACGATTTTTTGAAAGAGTTTTAGAAGGATAGGCATTAGCTGTTCTCTAAATGTTAGATAGAATTCTCCTGTGAAGCCATCTGGCCCTGCACTTTTGTCTTTTGGGATATTTTTGATCACAGCTTCAATTTCAGTGCTTGCAATTGGATTATTCATAATTCCTATTTCTTCCTGGTTCACTCCTGGAAGACTGAACTTTTCTAAGAATCTGTCCATTTCTTCCAGGTTATCCATTTTATTGCCATATATTTGTTCATCATAGTCTCTTATAACCTTTGTATTTCTGCATTGTTGCTTGTAACCGCTCCTTTTTCATTTCTAATTTTGTTGATTTGATTCTTCTCTCTTTTTCTCTTGATGTGTCTGGCTAAAGGTTTGTCAATTTTATCTTCTCAAAGAACAAGCTTTCAGTTTTTTTAATCTTTACTCTTGTTTCTTTAATTTCTTTTTCACTTATTTCTGCTTAGGTGTTTATGACTTCCTTCCTTCTACTAATTTTGGGGTTTTTTTCGTTCTTTTTCCAGTTGTTTTAGGTGTAAAGTTAGGTTGCCTATTTGATGTTTTTCTTGTTTCTTGAGGTAGGATTGTATTACTATAAACCTCCCTCCTAGAACTGCTTTTGCTGTATCCCATAGGTTTTGAGTTGTCCTGTTTTCATTGTCATTTATTTCTAGAAATGTTTTGATTTCCCTTTTGATTTCTTCAGTAGCCTATTGGTTATTTAGAAACATATTGTTTAATCTCCATACATTTGTGTTTTTTACAGTTTTTTCTTGTAATTGATATGTAGTCTCACAGCGTTGTGGTTGGAGAAGATGCTTGATATGATTGCGATTTTCTTAAATTTACTGAGGTTAATTTGTGACCCAAAATGTGGTCTATCCTAGAGAATGTCTCATATGCACTTGAGAAGAAGCTGTATTCTTCTGCATTTGGATGGAATGTCCTGAAGATATCAATGAGATCCATCTTATCTAATGTATCATTTAAGACTTGGGTTTCCTTATTAATTTTCTGTTTCGATGATTTGTCCATTGGTGTGAGTGGGGTGTTAAAGTCTCCTACTTTTATTTTGTTACTGTCAATTTCTCCTTTTATGCCTGTTAGTGTTTGTCTGATGTACTGAGGTTCTCCTGTGTTGGGTGCATAGATATTTACAATTGTTACGTCTTCCTCTTGGATGGATCCCTTGATCATTATGTAGTATCCCTACTTATCTCTTGTAATCTTCTTTATTTTAAAGTCTATTTTGTCTGATAAGAGGATTTCTACTCCAGCTTTCTTTTGCTTCCCATTTGCATGAAATATATTTTTCCATCCTCTCACTTTCAGTCTACATGTGTCTTGAGGTCTGAAGTGGGTTTCTTGTAGACAGCATATATGTGAGTCTTCCTTTTGTATCCATTCAGCCAGTCTATGTCTTTTGCTTGGATCATTTAATCCGTTTGCATTTAAAATAATTATTTATGCATATGTTCCTATTGCCATTTTCTTAATTGTTTGGGGTTGATTTTTAAGATCGTTTTTCTTCTCTTGTATTTCTTGACTATATAAGACCCTTTAACATTTGTTGTAAAGCCGGTTTGTTGGTACTGAGTTCTTTTAACTTTTGTTTGTCTGAAAAGCTTTTGATTTCTCCATAAATTTTGAATGAGATCCTTGCCAGGTACAGTAATCTTTGTTGTAGATTTTTCCCTTTCAGTACTTTAAATATTTCCTTCCATTCCCTTCTGGCTTGCAGAGTTTCTGCTGAAAGATCAACTATGGAACATAGGGGATTTCCCTTGTATGTTACTTGTTGCTTCTCCCTTGCTGCTTTTAATATTTTGGGTGTGTTTAGTCTATGTTAGTTTGATTAGTATGTGTCTTGGTGTGTTTCTCTGTGGGTTTATCCTGTATGGGACTCTTTGTGCCTCTTGGACTTGATTCACTATTTTTTTTTCCATGTTGGGGAAATTTTCAACTATAATCTCTTCTAAAACTTTCTCATACCTTTTATATTTTTCTCTTCTTCTTCTGGGACCCCTATAACTTGAATGTTGGTGAGTTTGATATTGTCCCAGAGGTCTCTGAGAATATCCTCAGTTCTTTTCATTCTTTTTACTTCATTCTGCTCTTCAGAAGTTATTTCCACCATTTTATCTTCCAGCTCACTGATTCATTCTTCTACTTCAGATATTCTACTATTTATTCCTTCCAGAGTATTTTTAATTTCAGTAATTATGCTGTTTATCTCTGTATGTTTATTCTTTAATTCTTCTAAGTCTTTGTTAATTGATTCTTGCATTTTCTCCATTTTGTTTTCAAGGTATTTGATCATCTTTACTGTCCTTATTCTGAATTCTTTTTCAGGTAGTTTGCCTATTTCCTCTTCATTTATTTGGGTTCTGTGTTTCTAGTTTGTTCCTTCATTTGTGTAGTATTTCTCTGCCTTTTCATTATTATTATTATTATTGTTATTATTGTTTAGCTTATTGTGTTTGAAGTCTCCTTTTCCCAGGCTTCAAGATTGAATTCTTTCTTTCTTTCGGTTTCTGCCCTCCTAAGGTTGGCCCAGTGCTTGTGTAAGCTTCCTATAGGGTGAGATTTGGCCTGAGTTTTGTTTGTTTGTTTTTCCACTGATAGGCATGGCTTAATGAGGCGGTAATCCTGTTTGCTGATGATTGGGTTTTTATTTTTGCTTCGTTGTTTAGATGAGGGGTCCTGCACAGGGCACTATGGTGGTTGGGTGACACCTGGTCTTGTATTCAAGTGGTTTCCTTTGTCTGAGTTCTCATTATTAGATACTCCCTAGGGTTAATTCTCTGGTAGTCTAGGGTCTTGGAGTCAGTGCTCCACTCCAAAGCCTCAGGGCTTGATCTCCAGTAAAGAAGTACAGATGCTGAAAACACTGGGTATGCCTGGAAAGTTGTCATCTCTTCATCCCAGGAGCATCTTCCTGTTGATGGCTAGCAGTAGAAGCACCAGCCTCCAGAGCAGCTGTTGTCAGACTGTTTTTATTCTGATGAGTTCTTGGGTGCTAGTTCTTGTTATGCTTCACATCTCAAGATACATTAAAGCATGGCATTTCCTTGCACGGAGTTCCATCCAATAGCAGGTTCTGCAGCAAGACAAGGAAGACTGAAGGAGACTTGGCAACAGAATGGAACAGGGCAAGGTAAGCAGGTTAGAAGTGAGAAACGCAGGAAATTTTTCTCATTTAAGCTTAGGCTGGCTCCTGTTTTCAAATCTCCCTGGCCAGCCCACGAAGGCGTCACTGTATGCAAACTTTGATTACTTTCAGGATTCCAATTACTTTCTAAAGACTATGTCCTGCTGTATGTATGGCAGGAACTACTACAGTATTGTAAAGTAGTTGGCCCCCAACTAAAATAAAAAAAAAATAAATAAAAAAAAAAATAAAGACTATGTCCTGCTAATGAAATGTGTGTGTATATATATATATAGATATATAAGTATATATTATCTATTTATCCATTATCTATTTAGGAATATGTATATATTTAAAGTCACTAGAAAACATATATAGGTGGTGCTAGAGGTAAAGAACCTGCCTGACAATGCAGGAGATGTAAGTGACATGGGTTCAATCCCTGGGTGAGGAAGATCATCTGGAGGAAAGCATGGCAACCCACTCCAGTATTCTTGCCTGGAGAATCCCATGGACAGAGAAGCCTGCAGTCCATAGGGTCACAAAGAATCAGACATGTCTGAAGTGACTTAGCACAGAAAACATACATACATGTGCACATATACATGCAACTAAACAGAAGAAGATAACCGTGAGGTGAGGAAACTCAAAGATCCTTAAGTTATGTTACAAATTTAAACAAACTGAAGGCAGGGTAGCCTAAAGAAGGAAAGATTTGAGGGTCACAAGATTTCTATTTTCAAGCAGTCTCATCAGAGTGGCTCTTACTTTATTCCAGAGCCAGAAAGGAAGCATGTTATAGGGAACAACAATTCAGTTCAATACAAGGAAGAAATTTCTGGCACTCAGCATTGCCCCCTCAGCAAAATGTGTCCACTCTTACTTTGAATAAATAGATCGATCTTGTACACTAGCTGATAGGAAAGCCATGGGAGAGAATTCTACATGAGTCAAATGGGTAAACTAGAGTTATTTGCAAGTCTCTGCTTCTAGGTAGCAACTTTGGAAATTTTATCTGCAGTTTGTATCAATGATTTAGCACAACTTTCTCTCAATGGAATCACATTCATTCCAGCCACACTTAACTTCAATAATGATTGGGTATGAAATGTCACTGGTCTCTCTCTCTGATTGCAAATGACTGCTATGGACCTGGAGAGGGTACCATACAGAGTGAAATGAACCTCATCACCTACATCTCTTGAGAGCCAGAAGTGGGAAAAGGCAATGCTTTTGCTATTTCTTTTCCGGGAAATTTTTGAAGCCACCTTCAATTTCTCTCTTAAAGATCTGCATTAAATGTTCACAATCAGTGTTGTCTCCGTGAATGATGGATATTTTATTTCTGTTTCCTTTAAGGAGAAGCATTACTATCTAGAAACAGCAGAGTCCAAGAAAGGAAAGAAAAACCCTTCTGCCACTCCATTCAAAGTGTCACCTAATATTGAAGGCAACATGTCACTAGGGGAAAAAAATGTGTGTGTGTGTGTGTGTATTTTTTAATACTAGGGGCTTTTCATGGGGCCCCAAATCTTTTCTCTTCTCTACAGGGAGCATATCATATGGTTTTCCAAGAGAGCAACCCAGAATTAATATTTCAATCTTCCTCAGGAGGGCAGAATTTATAGCGTCACTGATAAAATAATTAGTGTCTTAATGGCATCAGCTTTTTTTCCTCTTATTTTGAACTTATAAAGCATGTCTCTAAAGACTTTTATGAATGCCTTAAAGTTCTACTTCTTGAGACCTCAGTTAGAAAGAAAAATAATACTCCTTTGCTTACTTGAAGAAAATTACCAATTGTCTCTTCATAAGACTCCCAATAACCACTTTTAGTACTAAAATTTTCACAGTAAGGGTAACAGCTATATTGAGTTTTCAATTTTAACGTATTTCTAGAAAGTGGCATAGAGCATTTCTCTTCTTGTTTCTGAGAAATGCACATTCCATACATAATTGTTGCTATAAAAGAAGCTTAATAACTGATATTCACTGCTACCACCTTTCTCATCTCTTCCAAATATCTCTAGTCTGAAATTAAAATCTACAGATGACTGAGGTCAGGACAACGATGAAAGCTCCATGGTGGCCTGGCACATAGTAGGTACTGCACATACATGCATACACACAGTACTCCATGGTGGCCTGGCACATAGTAGTTACTACACATACACACATACACACAGTGAATGAATTATTGACTCTTGCTTCTCTCCTGTTTCTTAGTGGAGCTAGAAGAGACTCTGAAGATCTCGAGAGCATATGAAAAGTTGTCAATCCCTGGACTGAGCCTCCACTCAGATCCTTGCCTGTCAATAACAAACCAATCAGACGTCTTTTGTTACTTTGATGGTATAATATATATATATTTTTTAATTTCAAGAGCTGCATGGACTGAAGACTGTTAATGTGGCCAAGGAAAAGAGAGGAGTGGATATTTCTAGGGGCCATCCTCTCCCCTATCCTGCTACCAAAGTTCCCCTATTTCAGGCATCTGCTCTCCCTAGTCTCACTTATCAATAGACCTCCACACCTGCCTTTCAAAGCTACCTCCAGATGGCCATCCACCGGTCAGAACCCTAGTCCAGTCCTCCAGGTACCAGTAGAAATACGAAAATCTCTTCCCATCCACATGTCATCCACAGCCTGGATTCTATTTGTGCTTCCTCCTTCCTTTAAATACACTTCACAAAAGCAATGAAAGTGTAAGTATTATATGACACAGAAATGTCTGGTTTGTTTTATGAGCCTTCTACCTGCTGTGGTTAATCACCTTGTGTCTATGGGAGATCTCAGTAGCTAATAATTACTTTCATGTATGTCATCCAATATCACATTGTATTCACCGACTGTTCTAATTTGTATTTTTCTGAGAAAACTTTAATGGAGTTGGGAAAAATTTCAAAGCTCAAACTTTACATTTTACATAACCACAGGTGAAAAGTTCTTTCAAGTCATCACACCTTTATTTCAAACTGCAACCTTAATTTCTTAAGCCAGTAAAAGTTGACTACAGATGAGTTCTTCATCCCATCTACCATCTGGCAAAAGATCTAATACACAATAAGTACTAAATTTAAAATTTGGAAACAATTAGGTTGAACAAATCCCTTCCCATTTCTGCTCTGTAAAATGAAGATTGAAGAAAAATAACACATCCATCTAGTTCATGGCTTGGTGGCTCGGTGGTTAAGAGCCCACCTGCAGCAGCAGGAGACTCGGGTTTGATCTCTGAGTCGGGAAGATCCCCTGGAGGAGGCCCTGGAAACCCACTCCATTGTTCTTGCCTGGAGAATCTCATGGGCAGAGGAGCCTGCTGGGCTACAGGCCATGGGGTTGTAAAGGGTCAGACACGACTGAAGCAACTTAGCACGCATGCAAGCCCAGGACACAGCAAGTGTATCGTGCACTCACTTCCTTTGGACGTACCAAGTTCTGATGCCTCTGCACCTCTGCTCATACTGTGACTAGGATTTTAAGAAATTTGTCTTCATTCACCCAGCTGAAAATTCCCCACTCAAATATTACTCCTGTGGCATGCTCTCTCCTAATTTTTCCTGCTCTTCTAGACTCCCTTTTCTGCTTTATCCACACTCTCTTGACACTTTATTCATGTTACTGTCACAGTATGGGTTGCTTTTTGGTACAATTACAAGCATTTGTATAATAACATTATGATATCACTGAGAACAGGGACTATGTCTTATTAGGTTTCATATCCCCTAAATGCCTCACACAGCCGAAGTTATTTTTTTGAGCCAGTGAATAAATCAGTAAACTATTTGCCGCCTGGCGTGCCGCAGCCCATGGAGTCACTCTTCCAAGTGGTGCCTGCGTACTCACCTTTTGTCTCTTAGTATTTGCTGTAGCTGTTGTTGTGCAGTTGCTCAGTCAGATCTGACTCTTTCCAACCCCATGAACTGCAGCATGCCAAGCCTCCCTGTCCTTCACTGTTTCTGAGTTGCTTCCAGCTTCCCTGGTGACTCAGCTGGTAAAGAATCTGCCTGCAATGCAGGGGACCTGGGTTCGATCCCTGGGTTGGGAAGATCCCCTGGAGAAGGGAAAGGCTACCAATTCCAGTATTCTGGCCTGGAGAATTCCATAGACTGTGTAGTCCATGGGGTCACAAAGAGTCAGACACGCCTGAGTGACTTTCACTTTCATGAACATTTTACTAAAAGACTGCCTTAGTTCAAAACTGGTTTTGATCTAAATAAATCATGAAAACTCCGAGTTTTCCGAATTGTTTTAAAGTAATGTGGACTGGTACATAGTATACTCCCAACTGAACACAGGGAAAATTCACTTCTGGGCTACTTTTCATTATGTCTCCTTTTCAGTAATCTTGAGAAAACTGGTTCTCTCTTAGCCTTGGTTATTACAATTTAAAACGGGATGATTAGGGTAGATCAGGAATCACAAGCTCAAATGTCTTCAGAGGACAGATTATATGAGTGAAGCAGCCAGCTGCATGTGGCTCTGTCGTTGAAAATATGCTACCTGCCATATCAGTAAGCAAAGGATGTTGCAGCTGTCAAGCCATCACATTAGAACCATCCTGACTGTGAGGCCTGAGGAAGCTCGGGATAAAAACAGAATGCCTACCATCAAGCAGACACTCACTGCAGCCACACCTCATGGTGAGGAGACTCAGGCTGAGATGCTGGAACCTGATGGCTGAGGAAATTTATTTCAGTGAGCCTAGACTCATACATAGTATCTTTCAATACATAGAAAAATGCTAAATTTGTTAACTTGAGGTGTCTGGCTTGCTTTAACAGTAATCTTTTGATGTTCTGCCTCCCAGGTCTTTGTTGCAAAACCTCCACGTATCCTGGCTCCTCCCATACCTCTTTGGAGCAAGATCTGGAGAAATCTGAGAGGCTGTGTCCCAGGCTTAAGTCTTCAGTTTTGTCTGCTAAGTAAATTGAATTCTCAGCTTTTATATTGTACATTTTTTTCAGCCAACAGAACCACAGTAAGAGCTGGCAGGCTGGGGTGTATTGGAACTCCTCAGCCTGTCCAGAGGTGTCCCCATTCAAGAGAAGCGCAGTGTCCTCTGAGAATCAAACAGCATGTCTGTGGATAGGTTCCCTGACCTCCTGCTGCCTAGGGTGAGGAACTTGGCCTATATCTCTCCTCACCTTGTATTCTTCAATACTGCTCCCAAATTCCACACATGATGCTTGTACATCACATTAAGTTATCACCCTTTGAAGCAGTATCCTACCTGCTTATCCTGCCTTCATTATTTCCCTACTGAAATCAGTATGTCTTTCCTTCCTCACTCATTTTTTCTCTCCAGTAGGATTAAACACTTAGAGATTCCTTTTATGACAAAGTAAAATCGCTCAGTTGTGTCCAACTCTTTGCAACCCCATGGACTGTAGCCTACCAGGCTCCTCTGTCCATGGTATTTTCCAGGCAAGAGTACAAGAGTGGGGTGCCAATTCCTTCTCCAGGAGATCTTCCCGACCCAGGGATTGAACCCAAGTCTCCCATCTTGTAGGCAGCCACTTTACCGTCTGAGCCACCAGGGAAGTCCATGAGAAAAGAAACAGTTGAAACTATCCAAAGAGTTTCAAAATGGGTCGAAGCAAATTCAAAGGAAAAAAAAAATTGAGCCCAGGATTATGAAATCACATTTTCCCTTTTGTGCAGTGGATGTGTTGGGCCGTTTAAAAGCAAGCTTTGATAAGAAGCCCTCTATTCTGCAATGCCATAAAAATAATAAAGCCTTCCATCCCACACACTGCAAATCCATTCCTCTCTGAAAGCATTCCTGTCTGCCGCTTTCCCTTCAATATTCATAGTGTTCTGTTGTGGGCTGGGGAGGTGCTATTTCAGAGCTCAATGGGATTTCTCTTCTTTTCATCAGATTTTTGACACTTTGGGAAGCAAATTTTAGTTATGGTGGCCTTACAAAACCCAAGTATTCAAGTATGTTTCTTTTCTCTTGCTTTCTTACCACTGTTTCTCTCCAACACACCAAATTCTGCCTTAAATTTGTTTCATATGTGAAGTGATGAGGAAAAGGCAGTTCAGAATTAAATCATCTAGCACTCCTTTTCAAAACGTTTTCCCCTGCAGTGTGCATTTCTTTCTACACTGTAGGAAGTTTGTTGATGTCTGAGTCTTGCTCAAGCTTTTGGACCTGTTTATATGCAACTGACGATGAAGCTAAGCAATGCAAATCTTTTCCTTTGTGATGAATACTGAATTGGCTTCTCTATGTGGCATCCAGCTAAGGAGAAGGACATAGTCATTCCATGTTTGAGGGAGAGAACAGGCAGAGGTCTGATGATTGTGAAAGAAATGATATAATTTGACTGAAGATATAAAATTACTCTGACTCTTCTCATTTCCCAATCCCCCGTGCTTGCCAGTCAACAAAAATTAAAATTTGTGCTTCATACTTGTGGGTTTAGTTATTCAGATGTGAATTCATGAGCTAATTTAGTTCTTGGTATTAAGAATGATCCAATAAGAAATCTAAGGCTGTCTCAGATTAGCATCAGTAAAGCACCTAACACAGTATGTTTGTGTGTGTGTGTGTGTGTGTGTGTGTGTGTCTGCTCAGTTGTGCCCAACTCTTTGGACTTAGCCTGCAAGACTCCTCTGTCCATGGGATTCTCCAGGCAAGAATACTAGAGTGGTTACCATTTCCTGCTTCAGGGGATATTCCCAATCCAGGGATTAAATTCGCAACCCCTGGTTCTCCTGCATTGCAGGTCGATTCTTTACCCACTGAGCCATCGGGGAAACCTATAAATATGTACTTATTTATTCATTTATCTGACTCTACCAGTTCTTAGTTGTGGCATGTGGCTCTAGTTCCCTGACCAGGGATGAAACTACTGCCCCCTGAATTGGGAGTGTGGAGTATTAGCTACAGGACCACTAGGGAAGAGCCCCAAAAGTGTGCTAAGTCAATCCAGTTGTGTCCAAATCTGCGACCCTATTTACTGAAGCCCTCTAGGCTCCTGTGTCCATGGGATTCTCCAGAAAAGAATACTGCAGTGGCTTGCCATGCCCTTGCCTCTGGAGGATTCAGGGGATCTTCCAGACCCAGGTCAAACTCATCTATTTCGCATTTCCTGCATTGGCAGGCGAGTTCTTTACCATTAGCATCACCACTTGCTGTTGCTCAGTTGCTAAGTCATGTCCAACTCTTTGCAACTCCATGGACTACAGTCGCTCAGTTGTGTCCGACTCTGCTACTCCATGGACTATAGCACGCCAGGCTTTCCTGTCCATCACCAACTCGCAAAGCTTGCTCAAACTCATGTTCATTGAGTCGGTGATGCCATCCAACCATATCTGTGGTCCCCTTCTCCTGTCTTTTCCAATGAGTCAGTTCTTTGCATCAGGTGGCCAAAGTATTGGAGTTTCAGCTTCAGCATAAGTCCTTCCAATGAACATTCAGGACTGATTTCCTTTAGGATGGACTGGTTTGATCTCCTTGCAGTCCAAGGGACTCTCAAGAGTCTTCTCCAACACCACAGTTCAAAAGCATCAATTATTTGGTGCTCTGCTCTCTTTATAGTCCAACTCTCACATCCATACATGACTACTGGAGAAACCATAGCTTTGACTAGACAGACCTTTGTTGGCAAAGTAATGTCTCTGCTTTTTAATATGCTGTCTGGACATCCTTCTCTATGGTCCACCTTTCACATCTGTACATGACTACTGGAAAAGCCATAGCTTTTCCATACAGCCATAGCATGTACCTTTATTGGCAAAATGATGGCTCTGCTTTTTGATATGTTGTTTAGGTTTGTCATAGCTTTCCTTCCACAGAGCAAGCATCTTTTATTTTCAATGCTGCATCACCATCCATAGTGATTTTGGAGCCCTAGAAAATAAAATCTGCCACTGTTTCTACTTTTTCCCCATCTATTTGCCATGAAATGATGGGGTCAGATGCCATGATCTTAGTTTTTTGAATGTTGAGTTTTAAACCAGCTTTGCCACCCTCCTCTTTCACCCTCATCAAGAGGCTCTTTAGTTCCTCTTCATTTTCTGCCATTAAAACTATCATCTGCTTATTTCTGGTTGTTGATATTTCTCCTGGCGATCTCAGTTCCACTTTGTGAACTCTGGTCAGGCAGAGATGAAAATAATTGTGGGTCCTGGGGCATATGTGCCTTATTCATGTCTCTGGATTGCTCCCTGCCTCCTGCCCAAGCCTGGGGTTTCCTTCCAGCCATTACTCTCTGGAATCCTGAGTCTGATGAGATGACTTTTGCCTTTCTTGCCTAAACAATGATTCAACAGGTAGTTGTAATACTTAAACAATTTTAAAATACACTTCAGCACAGGAACTACAAAAGAGACTCTTCCATACTTTGGAATGAGGGCACAATTTCAGGGGATCACCAAGATGTTCAGAGGAGGATGTAAAAAAAAAGTGGAAAAAAAAATTTAGAAGTCATATTGGTGCATATATTTACTCTGAGTTCAGAGAGCACAAACTTAGGAATGTTCATCCGACATCACCTCTGCAGTTGGAGATGCCTATTTCTGATTCTATATGATTCTAAGCCAGGTCCATGCAGAGATGGGAAAGGCAGCTGTCCACACAGTGAAATCCGAGTGCTCCTCCTGCTCGTTTCTCACTGTGCCCAGAGTACCAACCACTGTCATCACCCATCTAACATGAGGCACTGTGTCCTCAAGAAACCTTTGCTAATAAGAAAAGGGAGTGACCTACGTATTCATTGCAGCTCTATCTTAATTAGGGATCCATATTCTGGATGCAGAATGCGCCAGATTTGCATAAGCTAGTTTATCGCAAAGTAATTGAGACATCTCTCAATCCAAGAACAGGAACAATCAGGATCAGAGAAGGGGTAACCTTCAGAGGAAAGCTATCAGAAACAGGAAACTTAAAAAAAAAGTTCTCTCTCGCTCTCTCTCTCAATCCCCGCTCCTGGGATCGCACAGCCTCTGTTGTGCTTCTTTGCAAAGCTGCCGTTTCTCTCTGCCCATGTTTCTCTAAGAATACGGCAGCCATACGATATCAGCATCTGCTCTTGAGTTCAAATCCCCTCACTCCAGGTGAACAGTCCAGAAGGAATCACACCAGCTCTCTCTAAACTGAATTTTGGAGAGGTTGAATCTTATTGGATCAGCATTACTGCTGTGTCTACCCTTTGCTTGGCTGAAAATGCGCAAGAGTGCAAGAACAGTCCCCACATATGCACAGCAGCCTATATAGGCAGGTTTTTTTCTTTTTTAAGTTGAATTATAGTTGTTTTGTAATGTTGTATTAGTTTCATGTGTATAGGGCAAAGATTTAGTTACATATATCTATCTATCTATCTATATATACATATATACATATTCTTTTTCAGATGCTTTTCCTATATAGATTATTATACTGTATTGAGTAGAGTTCCCTGTGCTATACAGTAGGTCTTTGTTGATTATCCATTTTATATACAGTAGTCTGTATGTGTCAATCCCAGCTTCCTAATTTAATCTTCCCCTACCCACCTTTCCCTCTTGGTAACCATAAGTTGGTTTCCTGTGTCTGTGAGTATCTGTTTTAGAAATAAGTTCACTTGTGTTATTTTTGCTTTTATAATATGTTCCATATGTAAGCAATATCACTTATCTTCCTCTGCTTGACTTATTTCACATTTTAATCAGTTCAGTTCAGTTCAGTTGCTCAGTCATGTACAACTCTTTTGACCCCAGGGACTGCAGCACACCAGTCTTCCACATCTATCACCAACACATGAGCTTGCTCAAACTCATGTCCATCGAGTCAGTGATGCCATCCAACCACCTCATCCTCTGTCGCCCCCTTCTCCTCCTGTCTTCAATTTTTCACAGCATCAGGGTCTCTTCCAATGAGTCAGCTCTTCTCATGATGTGGCCAAAGTATTGGAGTTTCAGTTTCAACATCAATCCTTCCAATAAATACCCAGGACTGAGCTCCTTTAGGATGGACTGCTTGGATCTCCTTGCAGTCCAAGGGACTCCCAAGAGTCTTCTCCAACACCACAGTTCAAAAGCATCAATTCTTTGGTGCTCAGCTTTCTTTATAGTCCAACTCTCACATTCACACACTGGAAAAACCATAGCCTTGACTAGACGGACCTTTGTTAGCAAAGTAATGTCTCTGCTTTTTAATATGCTGTCTAGGTTGGTCATAACTTTCCTTCCAAGGAGTAAGCTTCTTTTAATTTCATGGCTGCAATCTCCATCTGCAGTGATTTTTGAGCACAGAAAAATAAAGTCAGCCACTATTTCCACTGTTTCCCCGTCTATTTCCCATGAAGTGACGGGACCAGATGCCGTGATCTTAGTTTTCTGAATGTTGAGTTTAAGCCAACTTTTTCACTCTCCTCTTTCATTTTCACCAAGAGGCTCTTTAGTTCTTCTTCTCTTTCGGCCATAAGGGTGGTGTCATCCACATATCTGAGGTTATTGATATTTCTCCCGGCAATCTTGATTCCAGCTTGTGTTTCCTCTAGCCCAGTGTTTCTCATGATGTACTCTGCATAGAAGTTAAATAAACAGGGTGACAATATACAGCCTTGACGTACTCCTTTTCCTATTTGGAACCAGTCTGTTGTTCCATGTCCAGTTCTAACTGTTGCTTCCTGACCTGCATACAGTTTTCTCAAGAGGCAGGTCAGGTGGTCTGGTATGCCCATCACTCTAAGAATTTTCCACAGTTTCTTGTGATCCACACAGTCAAAGGCTTTGGCATAGTCAATAAAGCAGAAACAGATGTTTTTCTGGAACTCTCTTCCTTTTTCGATGATCCAGCAGATGTTGGCAATTTGATCTCTGGTTCCTCTGCCTTTTCTAAAACCAGCTTGAACAGCTGGAAGTTCACGGTTCATGTATTGCTGAAGCCTGGCTTGGAGAATTTTGAGCATTACTTTACTAGAGTGTGAGATGAGTGCAATTGTGCAGTAGTTTGAGCATTCTTTGGCATTGCCTTTCTTTGGGATTGGAATGAAAACTGACCTTTTCCAGTCCTGTGGCCACTGCTGAGTTTTCCAAATTTGCTGGCATATTGAGTGCAGCACTTTCATAGCATCATCTTTCAGGATTTGAAATAGCTCAACTGGAATTCCATCACCTCCACTAGCTTTGTTTGTAGTGATGCTGTCTAAGGCCCACTTGACTTCACATTCCAGGATGTCTGGCTCTAGGTGAGTGATCACACCATCGTGATTATCTGGGTCGTGAAGATCTTTTTTGTACAGTTCTTCTGTGTATTCTTGCCACCTCTTCTTAATATCTTCTGCTTCTGTTAGGTCCATACCATTTCTGTCCTTTATTGAGCTCATCTTTGCATGAAATGTTCCCTTGGTATCTCTAATTTTCTTGAAGAGATCTCTAGTCTTTCCCATTCTATTGTTTTCCTCTATTTCTTTGCATTGATCACTGAGGAAGGCTTTCTTATCTCTCCTTGCTATTCTTTGAAACTCTGCATTCAAATGGATATATCTTTCCTTTTCTCCTTTTTTCTTTTGCTTTCTGTCTTTTCACAGCTAGTTGTAAGACCTCCTCAGACAGCCATTTTGCTTTTTTGCATTTTTTTTTCTTGGGGATGTTCTGATTCCTGTCTCCTGTACAATGTCACGAACCTCCATCCATGGCCAAAGTATTGGAGCTTCAGCTTCAGGATCAGTCCTTCTAATGAATATTCTGGACTGATCTCCTTTAGGATGGACTGGTTGGATCTCCTTTCATCCAAGGGACTCTCAGAGTCTTCTCCAACACCACAGTTCAAAAGCATCAATTCTTCGGCACTCAGCTTTCTTCACCATCCAACTCTCACATCCATACATGACTACTGGAAAAACCACAGCTTTGACTAGATGGACCTTTGTTGGCAAAGTAATGTCTCTGCTTTTTAATATGCTGTCTAGGTTGGTCATGGTTTTTCTTCCAAGGAGCAATTTAATTGTCTTTTAATTTCATGGTTGCAGTCACCCACCATCTGCAGTGGTTTGGGAGCCCAAGTAAACAAATTCTGTCACTGTTTCCATTGTTTTGCCATCTATTTGTCATGAAGTGATGAAAATTTGGAAAACTCAGCAGTGGCCACAAGATTGGAAAAGGTCAGCTTTTATTATAATCTCAAAGAAAGGCAATACCAAAAAATGTTCAAACTACTGCACAATTGCACTCATCTCACATGCTAACAAAGTAATGCTCAAAATTCTCTAAGCTAGTCTTCACAGTATGTGAACCGAGAACTTCCAGATGTTCAAGCTGGATTTAGAAGAGGCAGAAGAACCAGAGATCAAATTGCCAACATCTATTGGATCACAGAAAAAGCAAGAGAGTTTCAGAAAAACATCTACTTCTGCTTTATTGACTATGCCAAAGCCTTTGACTGTGTTGATCAGAAACTGTGGAAAATTCTTAAAGTGATGGGCATACCAGACCACCTTACCTGTCTCCTGAAAAATTGTATACAGGTCAAGAAGAAACAGTTAGAACCATACATGGAACAATGGACTGATTTCAAATTTGGAAAAGGCTGTATCAATGCTGTATATTGTCACCCTGTTTATTTAACTTCTATGCAAAGTATATCATGCGAAATGCTGGACTGGATGAAGCACAAGCTGGAATCAAGATTGCCAGGAAAAGTATCAAGAACCTCAGATATGCATATGACGCCACCCTTATGACAGAAATTAAAGAAGAACTAAACAGCCTTTTGGTGAAAGTGAAAGAAGAGAGTGAAAAAGCTGGCTTAAAACTTGACATTCATAAAATGAAGATCATTGCATCTGGTCTCATCCCTTCCTGGCAAATATGGATGAGGAAAAAATGGAAACAGAGATTTCATTTTCTTGGGCTCCGGTATCACTGAAGATGATGATGGCAGCCATGAAATTAAAAGATGCTTGCTCCTTGGAAGAAAAGCTATGACAATCCTAGACAGCATATTAAAGAGCAGAGACATCACTTTGTCCACAAAAGTCCATACTAGACAAACCTATAGTTTTTCTAGTAGTCATGTGTGGATGTGATATTTGGACCATAAAGATGGCTGAATGCCAATAAATTGATTCTTCTGAATTGTGGTGCTGGAGAAGACTCTTGAGAGTCCCTTGGACAGCAGGAGATCAAACCAGTCAACCTTAAAAGAAACCAACCCTGAATATTCTTTGGAAGGACTAATGCTGAAGCTGAAGCTCCAATACTTAGGCCACCTGATGGGAAGAGCTGACTCATCGGAAAAGACCCTGATGCTGGGAAAGACTGAGTGCAGTAGGGAAAGGGGTGATAGAGGATGAGATGGCTGGATGGCATCACTGACTCAATGGATATGAATTTGTGCAAACTCCAGTTGATAGTGAAGGACAGGGCAGGCTGCCTACTGCAGTCCATGGGGTTGCAAAGAGTCAGACATGACTTAGCAACTGAACAACAGTATAATATTACAGGGAAAGTACCATAGTCCCAGATAAGGAGAATGATTTTGTGAACAAATTCAGAAACATTTGCAAGCTTGTAGGAGAGGCAGCCTGTGAGAGGACTGGGCAGGAAACCGAAAGGTGATTTGTAGTCTGGTCTGCACCATATATATCATGGGATATTCAACACAATTAACACCTTTTTGAACCTGAGGACATGGGTCACTCATAAAATATCTGTTCTATTTTAGTCACAGTGCTGCTATGGGAATTAAAAATATAGGGTAAGGGAATTTCCTGTCAGTCTAGTGGTTAGGATTCTGAGCTCTCACCACCAAGGGCCTGAGTTCAATCCTGGTCAGGGAACATAGGTCCCACAAACTGCATAGCATGGTCAAAAAAATAGTGTATGTGAAAACATCTTATAAATCAGAAACAACTGTGCTAAAGGTTGTCTCCAAGTCTCCAAGTCAAATAGGTTCAGTACTCAGTAAAATGTTGCTACTTCACCTAGCAATGAGACTTAAAATTGTCATGATATCATCACAAGTTAACCTCATGTAAGATCTCCAGCTCTCTAGCTTTAAAAGAAAATTTGTATAAACTCAATGTAGAATGCTACAGAACATATAAAATAGTAATAATTACACGTAATCAAATCAAAGAATTATTTTATCCTGGACTTGCTATAAAGAGTTTATAGGTTTCACCTAGCACTAAACTCTAAATTTTTCCATGTTTATATGTAACCTTCATATTAATAATTACTAGAAAAGATTCTATTGTTTTATGCCATATGATTAAGCCATTTCTCCATTTAACTAACCTTTATTGATTGATTATTCTGTGTGAATCCTGAGCTAAATGTTTTAGTTGTATTTCGTTATTCTTCACTAAAGTTTTATTAGGTCAATTATACATTAAAATATGTTGTTAGATTATATCTATTATATCCATCAATTATATATTATTATGTCCATTTTATGGATTATCATACTGAGGCTCTATAAAAGTAACTTTCCTAGGATCACATAGGTAGAAAATGACAGAGCTAGAGTTCAAGTTAATGCAAGTTTGGATTCAAATTGTTTTTACTTTGATTTCAAATATTTCTATAATAAGTGACTTTTCATGTAGTTCTTCATTCTTTATGCTTGTGATAAATAGCTTTCTAATATAAATTCCTAGAGATGAACTGACTGGTTTAAAAAAGTGCATTACTTGGTGTCTCTTGCTGTATATTGCTGCACTGTACTCAAATTAAAATTTATTTTAGTTCAGGATCTACACAACATTTTACTGGTCTTGATTTTATAAGCTGTAAGGCAAGTATTTAACTCACCTTTTCTAGGAGGAAGGAAGAGAAGGAATACTGACATATTTTAACTAATAGGAACTCTGTGTGTCTGACTCTTTGTGACCTCACGGACTGTAGCCCGCCAGGCTCCTCTGTCCATGGAGATTCTCCAGGCAAGAATACTGGAGTGGGTAGCCATTCTCTTGTCCGGGGAATCTTCCTGACGCAGGGAGTGAAGCCAGGTCTCAGGCACTGGAGACAGATTTTTTTTTTTTTTTTTTACTATCTAAGCCACCAGGGAAGCCCCTCATCTAATTAGAAGAGCATTTATAAACCTATTCTACGGAAAACTATTTTCCATGGAAAGCTCTGTGAAGAAAGGATTCATTTTCAACGTTTTGCAATTTTGCAAAATGTACCATCTCTTAAAGTCAATGGACAATTAGCATCTGAAAGCCTCAAAGAAAGCCTTTAATAAATATAGTTCAACTTATTAGTTTCTCAAGCATATGTGACCATGAAACTCATTTTCAAGAGCTTCGTCTGACACTAGTGTGACCTGCAGCTACAGCCCATTGACTTTAAAAGACAGCTATTTTATATAACCCCTTTTCACTGTGTAGCAGAAACCGCTGAGAAATCTGGGAACATTTATTCAATTATACATGTCATCCTAATTTCTTTGGGTCTTACTAACCAATGGGTCAAACCAGGGCACATTAATGGAAGTAACTCAGATTTCCATTTCCATTAATGCATTTATTCTATTACATGAAACAGGACCTATTTGTGGTGTGTCCATATAAACACGTGTGAGTTCACCAGTGTGTATGTGTTTATGTGCACACACTCCATTCGATTTTGGGGGAGACAGATGGGCAGTTTTTAGGAGGCATTTTACATGTATTCACAAATAAGCCCACTTCCACTGATGTCCCGCTGCTAATATAGCACCTGTGGTTATTAACACCAGCCCATATGGATCCAAAGTTTCTCCTCCTGCCCCGTGTCAACTTCACAGGGCACTAACCCCTTGTTAGAAATCTGGGAGGTGAGAGGAAATGCCTCCCTTGACTTTGGGAGCTCTCCAATAAAATACTTAACTGAGCTTGACTATTTTAAGAGGTTTTAGTGGCATAGCGTTTGTGGTTATAATTCTGTGCCTTGAATCACTGCTTCCTCTGGCCACTAAAATTTCAGGGTCTGCTCATAATAAACAGCTTCTTCCCCTGGGATGAGTTATCTCCCGGAAGCCTCCTCATTCTTGAAAATGTTTTTCTGTCTGACCAATGGTTCTCCTACCACTGTTGATGTCTAAACTAGAGTTGACTATGTGATGTTTTTCAGAAGGTGTTGAAACTTTCATTCAAATAACTTTCTTTCGGAGCACTCTGCTACTTCTCCCAGTTTTCTGGCCCCATACCTAGCTGGTGCACAAATTTTAGGCTGAAGCTGAGATTGCAAATCCAAAAACATGTGATAAAAATGATGGTACCCCCTGTCCATAATAGAATGATTCACCTTCATCAAAATCAGGACTCTGTCCTGGTGCAAGCTCATGATTACAAACTCCTTCTAAAACCGACCTCTGATTCTAGGATAATCTGACCCCGACTGAACGCTCTTGTATTCATCTGACATCTCTTGTCTCAGTTCTCTTTCACTTTGTATCTGAATTCTGTCTTTTCCTTCATCAGATTGCAAACCCAATCTGGAAAACTGAATACATTGGTCTGCCGCGTTCTTTCTGAATTGCCGTTCTGACTCACACATTGTCCAGAGGTCTAGGCTTTCTGCTTATCTCACAGTAAGAAATCAAGTGATTATAACTCTGCATTTGTCTTATTCTACTTTAAGTTGTCTGACTTCTCATAGCATCTCTCCCTCTATGCTTCCTGCACGTGCTTTTTTTTTATGGAATGTCTCCAGCTTTATATCTCCATAGTTACCCAATGGAAACCACTTTCATCTGTAATAACTCAGCCCTTGCTGCATACAGAAGACTTCAAGACTAACATCTTTGTTTTTAACCTTTGTCCCATGTTCCAGGACTTGGAGACTTACTCCCCATTGATTATGTCTAGATGGATGCCTGGTACCCGGAACCCAGTATGTCCAAAAGCAACCCTTTACTCTCCTTCCACACCTCTCATTAAGGTGGTCTTGTTCACCCCCATTTCTAAATCTTAAATTCTCGGGCATTTCTGAATCTTACCCTTTGACTAATCCTCCACTTGCTATCAGTTTGTAAGACTCACTGACCTTACCTCCATTTCCTTTCCCCCCATTCTTGTTCCTGCTAAGGTCATAGTTTACTCTTCCTTGTCTCTCGGACTAAGATCCTTCCCTGTTTGCTCACCTGCCACCAGGGTAACACCGTGCTTTCCATATACGAGCCACCTTACATATTACTATTGACCGATTTTCTGCAACAGCAGTACTTCTTTGACTGTAAAGTCCAAACGTAACCCCAACTAAGCTATACTATACACCAACATACTTTTCCAAATGTATTTAGAAATCCTTGTGTTTAAAGGATACAATCCAAACGACCTATTGTTGTGCTCCATGGATACCAACAGCCTTGATGACTTTACTTATAATGGTCCTCTGTATTGGAAAGTCCCTCTTCCTTCCAGACCACGTTATCATGCTCAAAATGCATTTATTATTCTTGTTATTTAAAGTAATGTATTCCTTATTATAATATTTCCTTATATTTTTCTCCTTAAACACTACCCTTCAGTGAAGCTTTCCATTGTGCAACTATTCAGAAAAAACCCATTGCTTCAATTCAGCTCACATGGTAACTTTACAAAAACTCCCCTTTTGGTACCTGTTTCATCCACATTTTGTTATAAGTGTGGTTGTATATTTTCCCTTCTAGAAGTTATGCTATTTGAAGATTACATAAACCATATTTATCTTTGTTTTCTTCACTATACTTAATAAATTATTCAAATTGTCCTGTATGATAGCTATTAATTTTTAAATATTTTGAAATTAGCATGCTAAAAAATGTCATGTTTCTAGAAACATCTTTATTTATTGATTAAACAAGTGTGAGTGTTTACTATCACAAAGTTCCTGCTATGGAGATTGGATTAATGTTGCTTTAAGGAGAAAGCTTGGCTTAACACATTCAATTATCTGAATCTGTTGGATGTGATTAAAGAATAAGTATTGCCCCTGTCAAATTGTTTTACAAGTTAAATTACTTTCATGAGGGCCAAAGAATAAGATGAACTGAAGAACAGGGTTTAGCAAAGAGGATGCCGTATTCTTCTAAAGTACCTCTATAACCAAGTGAATTAAAGGATAGAGTGTCAAACACAGGGCTCTGCTGAAACTTCTGATAAGCAGAATAGGAGTTATAATGTTAATTACAAATACCCAGTGGCCCAGTCAGAGAAAAAGTCCCCCAAAAAGAGAAAAAATAAAACATAACTGTGAGCTCTTCTTTTTCAACTCAGGATCTAATACTGCATGCACTGGAGAAGGAAATGGCAACCCACTCCAGTGTTCTTGCCTTGGAGAATCCCAGGGACGGGAGAGCCTGTTGGGCTGCCGTCTATGGGGTCGCAGAGTCGGACACGACTGAAGCGACTTAGCAGCAGCTTATAACCAACAGTCTGTAGAAATAGATGTAGAATGATACAAATTAAAAAGAAATAATAAATAATATCTACTTGTGCTGTGCTTAGTCACTCAGTTGTGTCTGACTCTTTGCAACCCCATGGACTATAGTCTGCCAAGCTCTTCTGTCCATGGGGATTCTCCAGGCAAGAATGCCAGAGTGGGTTGCCACAATCTTCTCCAGGGGATCTTCCTGCAGGTCTCTCACATTGCAGGGAGATTACTTTACCATCTGAGCCACCAGGGAAGCCCAAGAACACTGGAGTGGGTAGCTTATCCCTTCTCCAGGGGAACTTCCCAACCCAGGAATTGAACTGGGGTCTCCTGCATCTCAGGCAGATTCTTTATCAGCTGAGCTACCCAGGAAGTGAAGACGCAAGTGAGAGGTGTGTACATGCCCTGTTATCAGAAGACAATAAGACCATGTACCTGAAGCTGAGTGAGCAATGAGAGAGTAGAAAGATAGCGAGGAGATAGATCATGTAATTTCCTTTTTGAAGGCCAGGGTAATGAGTTTGAGTTTTATTTTAAATACATGGGAAAGGTTTACAAAATTTTACCTGGGAAAATGAACCAATCTGTTTCATATTATAAAAGGTTCACTGGCTACAATGTGAAAAATAAGCTGCAGAGACTGGGGGGATACATAAATGGAAACAAAGAGACTACTTAGGAACTGATTTTAGCCTTGTAGTCGAGACAAGATGGAAAAATAGCGGTTCAGCTCCAGCATTTCTGTTTGGTTATTTTGGATCATTTCCATCTTTCTGTTGCACTTCTGTGCATGTATTGTCTTTTTTAATTCATTTAATTCTCTTTCTGTGTTTCCTTGCAGCTCACTGAGATGTCCTGAAACAACCATTCTGGTGCCTTTTTCAGGCAAATTGCAGATCTACATTTTTCCGGGTTAGTTCCTGGAAAATCACTGGATTGTGCCATGTTTCCTTGGCTTTTCAGAGTCCCTGAAATCTTATATAGCTATTCACTCACTTGTAGAAGTAACCACTCCCTCCAGCTTTTGGTGATGGGTTTCAGGTGAGGAACAACTTCTGTCAGTCCAGTCAGACTTTCTTTGACTCCCTCAGAACTTTTTCTCTGGATATGCATGTTCCAAACTTTCTTGCTTCCTCTGCTAAGGGAATTTTAAGCTTGTGTGCCTTCTCTTGGTCCTGTAAAGCCAGGTTGTTTTCTCTCAGAAAGCCTCCTGTTTGCTTTCTCTAGCGCTCAATGTTCAAATGTATGCTTTTCCTTCTAACCCCCAGAGTCAGGGTGCTGGTCTGTGTGTTCTCACAATCTACAAAGTCTCACGCTTGCCCCTCAGAAGTATGAGCAGGGCGCCAGTCACATGGTGTGTGTGTGCTTTTGTATGTGTGTGTATGTGTATCGTATAATATGTTGGGAATGCCTGTGAGTCAACTGGGGGGATCCCTCAACATGGTGTCCAGGCAATTTTAGGACAGACTTCCTGATGTTTCCACAAAGTGTTTTGTAGAATCTGCATCCTTTTGAGGCCCTTCAGAAGGCCTGGCTGCTGTTTTCCCAGCCACTGCCTGCTTGCTAGTCACACACACCTTAGCATTCTGGATAAGGCCAGAAAGATGCAGGCATCTTGCTATATCACTCCTCTATATGTTTATGAGCTTTTATGCTCACAAATTTATTGGAGCAAAATAAAATTAAGAATGTCAATTCATGGAAAGACATCAGTAAGAGAGCAAAAAGGCAACCAACAGAGTGGAAGGAAATATTTGCAATGCATATACTGGCCAAAGCACATTATTCAAAATTCAGAATTAATAAGGAACAGGAATACAAAGTGATAGGAAAAGGGAGGGCTTAGACTCAAATACTTCAAAAAGAGGTTATTAGCATTAGCTGTGGTGAGCACAGGTGCTTTCCAAAAAGAGGTTATTCAAATATCTCAGTTCAGTTCAGTCACTCAGTCGTGTCCTACTCTTTGTGACCCCATGAACTGTAGCACACCAGGCTTCCCTGTCCATCACCAACTCCCCGAGCTTGCTCAAACTCATGTCCATCAAGTCGGTGATGTCATCCAACCATCTCATCCTCTGTCGTCCCCTTCTCCTCCTGCCCTCAATCTTTCCCAGCATCAGGGTCTTTTCCGGTGAATCAGCTCTTCGCATCAGGTGGCCAAAGGATTGGAGCTTCAGCTTCAACATCAGTCCTTCCAATGAATATTCAGGCCTGATTTCCTTTAGGATGGACTGTTTGGATCTCCTTGCAGACCAAGGGACTCTCAAGAGTCTGCTCCAACATCACAGTTCAAAAGGATCAATTCTACGGCATCAGCTTTCTTTATACTCCAACACTCACATCCATACATACGTGACCAGTGGAAAAACCATAGCTTTGACTAGACGGACCATTGTTGGCAAAGTGATGTCTCTGCTTTTTAATATACAGTCTAGGTTGGTCATAGCTTTTCTTCTAAAGAGCAAGCATCTTTTAATTTCATGGCTGTAGTCACCATCTGCAGTGATTTTGGAGCCTAAGAAAATAGTCTCTCATTGTTTCCATTGTTTCTCCATCTCTTTGCATGAGGTGATGTGATCGGATGCCATGATCTTAGTTTCTGAATGTTGACTTTCAAGTCAGCTTTTTCACTCACCTCTTTCACTTTCAACAAGAGGCTCTTCAATTCCTCTTTATTTTCTGTTATAAGGGTGGTTTCATCTGCATATCTGCATCAACATCATTAATCAGGAAAATGCAATTAAAAACCCACATTAAGCTGATACTTTGTTTTCATACCTGCTAACACACCATACATTCTAGGGTTCACCAGGCCAGCAAGGCCCTTCCACTCAAATTCCAGACTGAGGACTCCTCTATTCCTTTCCTTCAGACACTACCCAGAGATTCACTTTCTTTCTCCAAAGGCCATTTCATAATTTCTCAGCTGCTGATGGTTTCCCGTTCCTTCTTTTTGTGGGTTTTATTAGGAGGCAATTATTTTAATATAACTATTTGATAAGACATTGAACAAGAAACTGTGACTTTTTTGTTTTGCTTTAAGTTCTTACATTTTTATTTCCCATTGGAACGTAGTCTTTTAAACACGTGGTGTCAGTTTCAGGTGTACAGCAAAGTGACTCAGTTACACATATGTGCTCAGTTGTATCTGACTCTTTCCGACTCCATTGACTGTAGCCTGCCAGACTCCTCCGTCCATGGGATTTTCCAGGCAAGAATACTGGAGTGGATTGTCCAAGTTATACATATACATGTATCTATTCTTTTTGAGCAAACTCCAGGAGACAGTGAAGAACAAGGAAGCCTGGCATGCTGCAGTCCATGAGGTCACAAAGAGTTGGACATGACTTAGTGACTGAACATTATTTTTCAAGTTCTTTTCCCATTTAGGTTATTATGAAATATTGAGCAGAGTTCCCTGTGCTATATAGTAGGTCCTTGTTGGTTATGTATTTTAGATATAGTAGTGTGTATATGTCAGTCCTAACCTCCCAATCTATCCCTCCTCTATGACATCTTTCTTTTGCATCTTTTTTTTTTGTCTTTTAAATTGCACATGTATTTATTTTTTCTTTCTTTTTATAAAATATAAATTTTTTATTCTGATTAAATCATTAGCTTTCTTAAAAAATGTTTCCATTTTTGTTAATTCCTATGTGATTTAGAATTTCAGCTTTCACTATCTGTCTGATAGAGAGTTTTATTAGGTTGACTCATGTAGATTTTCATTTTGTAGGTCAAAATGATAACGTCAGTCAAAATGTCTGGCAAAATGCAGGCAGTATAATTTCTTGGTTTTCAGCAATATCATAGGGTTCAACTTACATTGGATGTTTCCAAGCTGTTCAATTTTTTGAGTATTTTTGTTAATTTCTGGGTTTTTTTTAATTTTGTTAGATAATATAACTTAAAATGTATTATTTTTGGTGTACAATAAGTTTTTGAAAGTCACGTGCAAATATGTGCTCAGTCACTTCAGTTGTGGCTGACTCTTTGCGCCCCTATGGAACCCTACAGGCTCCTCTCTCCGTGGGATTCTCCAGGCAAGAAAACTGGAGTGGGTTGCCATGCCCTCCTCCAGGGGATCTTCCCAACCCAGGGATCAAATCCATGGCTCTGTATCTCCTGCAGTGCAAGCAAATTCTTTACCACTGAGCCACCAGGGAAGCCCATATGCAAGTATATAAAAGCTTTTAAATAAATGCTGAATAAATGTATCCCTTTAGAGCGGACACAGTGCTGTGTGTGTGTATGTGTCATGTGTGTGTGTGTCTGCGCACATGCACGTGTGTGACCTGTAGTCATTCAGTTTCTTTACATCAGCGTCTGGAAATTACGATATGCTTTACAGACTCCTACCAGTAGAAAACTAAAATTCACAATGTATACAATTTGTTACTGTCTCATTGCTAATCTAATCCACAGATTATATTATCTGCCAAGATCCTGTAGGCACTTGAGCTTTATTGTGTAGTTTATATCTTTTTTCTTGTGATTGGCACTTTTTAAAATATTTTTGTCTTGTTAGATAGTTCTTCCATTATTCCCTCCAACCACTAAAGCAACTATCTTCTTTTCCTATCCCTGTACAAATTTTATAATTCAAATATCATCCATCTTTAGTTACCTAAAGCCTCTTTTACGCTCTAATTGCATCCTCTTGAGAGTCTACATTTCTCTTTTGTTCAAACTTTTTTCTGTCTCTTCATTTATTTTGCCTCAGTGGGAACCTCTTGTTATTATCCAACTTAGCCTCTTTCTTTGCTTTTACTTAGTCTTTTTAAAATGGATCTCTTTCCTTCTCATGAGTTTAGGTACCTCCACATCCTCAAAAGCCAGAATTTGGGGGTTTCTTAAGGCAGCCCAAAAGGCACCACAGTCACTACCCTGTGAGGCAATGGACAACTCACCTGACAACACTGGGACTCCTTGCACTGAAGCACGGGATGAAGACTGTGTGGTGCTTTAGTCTTAATTAAAGACTCTTGAAGAGGAGTATCTTCTTCCAACCACATGGAATATTCTGTAGCCAGCTAGGAGCAATTGTTTCCTGGGCCTCTGGCACTAGGAGGACCACGCAGCCTCCTCCAAGACTTGATTTCACAGGAGAGAAGGCACAGCCCTCTCCTCTCACAAATGATGTCAGGCTGGTAGTGTAATTTCTCGGCCTTCACTCTAGGCTCTGTTACCTCCATAAATAATAAAAACCAAGTTGTGGTAGCAAAGTGATTTCCTCCAGACTCATTTAAGAGTGTTATTTTATTTGTTGAGATGCCCAGCAAGAAGGTGAGAAAAAAAGTCTGGGATGTGAATTCAAATCCTCATCCTTCCTGAAAAGCCAGCCACTCTTTTTCAATCATGTTCAATAAATTTTTTCTAGTCTTATAAGGCTGAATATCCTCTAGCATCCCCTAGTCTTCTCATCTCGTACACTATTGCTATAGAATCCCAGTACTTCCCACCCCATCACCTATAGGGTTCTCTAATGAAGCCCCAAACTATCTTCTCTAACTCCAATCTCCCTTCTAATCTCTAGCCCTATATTTACAACTATCCGTCAGGAACCTTCTCCTGGAGGTTTCATTAATTCAACAGTTTGATATGATAAAGATCAAATTCATCACCATCTCCCATATTTGTTCCATATTCCATTAGGAATTCATCACATCATGTCAACATTTTCTAGGTTTCAATCAAGCTAGAAGTTGAAAGCAATTCTTGACTCATTTTCTCCTAACCCCAATAGCAAGTGGATACTCCAGTGTAGATTTGACATTTGGATTCTCTGAATTCATTGATTTTCCCATTTCCATGGCTGCCATCTATTAGAGAACCCCTTGTTCTCTATCAGGCACTATTGTAAGATATTCCTAATAGAGAACTTTCTCTCCAGATTTTCTGATTACAGTCCATTTATCAGCATGTTATTTATTTTCAAACTGTCCCATTCCAAGAATTTTCCTTCAAAAACAAAATGAGATTCCCATTGTAAACCTAAACACTTCAATGGCTATATTTTGACAGCATAGGACATCTGGTCAAGGAAACCCATCCTTTATATATATTTAAAGGTCTATCTGCAATCACTCCTTTAACACAGAGACATCTCATGCCATAGCTATGCGGTGACATTCACTCATCTCTCAAACGTACAATGTGTTATGAAAAGGAGCATGACCCTATATAGGGTCCTTGACCTCCATGTCCTCAGCCTGCATTTCGTCTGTGGAAAACCTTCAGCCAAAGAATAAGTTTAATCAGAGAAGTGAGAAGTACAGAAACAAAGGAAAATATTCAAAGGACACTGAATAATAATAATAATAAAGTAATCATTAAACAAAGTCAAGGATCTTGAGAGGCTCCTCCGGGGCTGTAGATAATATCCTAAGCCGTATCCTGTGAGCTGTCTTATAGATACTGAGACCAGGTGGAAGAAGTTAACTACACAATGACTAGACTGCAGACATGACATAAGCAGCCACAGTTCTGAGAACTGGCCTCAGAGAAACAGGAACAAACCAACCTTGGAACTGAAGGTTAACTGTACTTAAAACAATCAAGATGACTCTGGTCAGATCACTGCCTGACCAGTTTCAAGAGGGCTGTGAGAGCTGACTGTGGCATCTGCATACAGCCCTCCCTCTGTCCATGAAAGGTCTTGCTCACTGGTGTTTGGGGTTGGAGGAGCAGTACGTCAGCCTTCGGACAGGTGTCCACCCTCCCCCAGCATCTGAAATAAAGCAAATTGCCTTTCTACCAACCTATCTTTTTATTTACTTTTAGTGCCAAGCAGCTGGACCTGGTTTCAGTAATACTTTTACACCCTCACACCCAGGCCTTTGTGTCTTCATTTACCTACCCTGGATGCTCTTCTCACCTTTTTTACCCATTCTGCATATTCTCCAAGGTTGAGCTCCAAGATTAGCTTCTTTAAAATCTTCTCTGATTTTGCTGAAAATTACCCCCTTCTTTTGTCACCTCAAAGCATTTTGAGATACTATACTGGGTACCAGTTATTTAAAGTTTATTGTCTCATTGGATAAATCATAAGTTCTGGAAAAGCTAGATTTCATCTTTTATCACTAGTGTAGTAAGTTATTAAATAAATTCATTCAATAAATTATGGCCCACACTATTCTGCTTGTTAGGAATTTTTTTATTATGGGGAGAGAAAAACAAGTTGGTTTAATCAAAAAGAGAAATATTGACTGACAAAATCAAAACAAGAAAAGATAATGCAGTTTATGCCTTTCTTCCTCTCCGTTTCATTCTGTATGAGAATTTTCTCAAGCTGGTTGTGCCCATGGGTCTGGAATCTTACAAGCATCACCACAATTACACCCTCACGTCATAAAGAAAATGGGATTATTTTCCTGGAGCTCTTGCTAGAAAATACAAGTGGAAAACTCCAAGTGACCCAGTTTTAATACGGACACAACCGGAGACCAGAGGGCTGAAGATTGACTAGTCTCTCCCAACAAAATCACAGGGACAGAAAATTAAAGAAACATTTCCTCAAAATAGACTGCATTTCTAGCATGAGAAAGAATAAAAGTTTCCCTCCATTAGACTTTATTATGTGGAAATACCGAACACTCAGTGAAAGTGAAAGTGTTAGTCACTCAGTCTGTCCAACTCTTTGTGACCCCATGGACTGTAGCCCACTTGGCTCCTCCGCCCATGGAATTCTCCAAAGCAAGGATACTGGAGCGGGTTGCCATTTCCTTCTACAGGGGATCTTCCTGACCCAGGGATCAAACCTGAGTCTCCTGTATTGCAGGCAGATCCTTTACCTTTGAGCCACCAGGAAAGCCACCCAGTGACTGGTCCAAAAAGTGAGTATTAGCCCTTGCCATTAACACTGGTCTTGGAAGTGCTTGAGTTTTCTGTAGCCTAAAGACTTTTCTCTTTTTAAGTATGAAAACATTTTATTTACATCCATATTTTTGCCTCATGAATAGCCTGATTAATTCTAGTGTAAGAGAACAAATAAAACTTTCAGTTTTTCTATACTCCATTGGCCACCTCATGTGAAGAGTTGACTCATTGGAAAAGACCCCAATGCTGGGTAGGATTGGGGGCAGGAGGAGAAGGGGATGACAGAGGATGAGATGGTTGGATGGCATCACTGACTCGATGGACACGGGTTTGGGTAGACTCTGGGAGTTGGTGATGGACAGAGAGGCCTGGCGTGCTGCAATTCATGGGGTCGCAAAGAGTCGGACACGACTGAGCGACTGAACTGAACTGATGGTGTGGAGAGATGGATATTGCATGAACATAAACTTCTTTTTCTCATTCTTCCTTAAAGGAACATTTCTAGGGATATTAAAAATTGGTATCTATGGTGAAATAATGAGTTTTTTTTAGTGTAACGGAACTTTAGAAATATGTTAATATCTGAGATTTCAGTTAAATAGTGAGCAAAAATCAAGGCTTCTGATTGAGTGTACGTGCATTATTGATTACACCCACATCTGTTTTTAATCAAATATTCTGAGAGAATCACACAGCACTTCGAATACTGATTGGCCCATAATTTAATGCTTCTGCTTGTAGCATCAAATATAACCTTAATTTTAAAATGTTGTACAAATTATATATTTGAAATTTCAAAGTGTTTGTAGCTAAGTAAATGCTATGTTTTCTACCAAAGAAGATTGGAACAGAGAACCTAAAAAATTCACTGTGAAATGTATGCTTTTGTTTTCAAAAATGAGTTACCTCCTAAATTTTCTTGATTAAGAAAATATTAAGTTTTGCCTTGCATTGCCTGAATATGCAGATTCTGGGGAGTCATGTATCTCATTTGCATTGACTAAGTGTCTGTGTAACAGAATTTCATTTGGCTTCATGAAACAGAAAAACAGCTTGAAGTATTTAACCAAGTGTGTGTGTGTGTGTGTGTGTGTGTGTGTGTGTGTGTGTGTGTGTGTGTGTGTGTATTTAAGTTTCTAAGCAACAAGAAATCCATGAGAGGCTGATCAAGGCTTACTCCACGGTGCTTCTGACACCCAGTTTCTTATTCCCAGCTTTACCATGCAGCTTTCCTGTGCATGGTTCCAAAACGACTACTTAACCTCTGGAAAGAAGAAAGTAGAAATAAAAATAAAGACATTGACACCTATTTCACAGACGAAAAACTTCCCGAGATCCTCAACAGATATCTGCTTCTATTTCATTAGCTGAAATTTTGTTAACATACCCACCATTAGATGCAAAGATGGCTTTAAAATACCATTTTAGGCTGGACTCATACAATCAGAGTTCTCTTAATTTTAAGAAAAAGAAGGGGTACCAAGAGTGAATAATAACAAAACTTTCAGTGTCCATCACAGCCAAGTGTGGGTTAGTGATTAGGTACATCATCAAAGGGAACTGAAGGAAAAAATTAAAAGCTACCAAAGCTTTGTGCTTATAATCATGCTTCAAGAAATCCACAGGGCTCATATTTCTCTAATAGAGAAAAAAAATATGATCAAACATAAGTCAATCAAAATTTTCTTTCTGTCTGAAGTAGCCAGACACACAAATGCATCTTCAGGAAACCTCCAATTGATGTGACTTAGGCTCCATCTCTTTCTGCCAGTCTGGGCAATTCCCTAACTCTCAGTGTCTGTCTTCTTATCTGTAGAACGAGGACGATATCCACCCATTGTGTTGTAGGTGAAGTAAATTAAGAGATATATGTAAAGTGGTTAGCTAGGTAGTAGTAATTATTGAGTATTAGATAACTACCCTCTTACACTGTTGGTGGGAATGCAAACTAGTACAGCCACTATGGAGAACAGTGTGGAGATTCCTTAAAAAACTGGAAATAGAACTGCCATACAACCCAGCAAATCCCACTGCTGGGCATACACACTGAGGAAACCAGGATTGAAAGAGACACATGTACCCCAATGTTCATTGCAGCACTGTTTGCAATAGCCAGGACATGGAAGCAAGCTAGATGTCCATCAGCAGATGAATGGATAAGGAAGTTGTGATGCATATACACAATGGAATATTACTCAGCTATAAAAAAGAACACATTTGAGTCAGTTCTAATGAGGTGGATGTAACTGGAGACTATCATACAGAGTGAAGTAAGCCAGAAAGAGAAACACCAATACAGTATACTAATGCATATATAAGGAATTTAGAAAGATGGTAACAACAACATTATATGCAAGACAGCAAAAAAGACACAGATGTAAAGAACAGACTTTTGGGCTCTGTGGGAGAAGGTGAGGATGGGACAATGTGAGAGAATAGCATTGAAGCATGTATATTACCATACGTGAAATAGATGACCAGTCCAAGTTCGATGCATGAAGCAGGGCACCCAAAGCTGGTGCTCTAGGACAACCCAGAGGGATGGGATGGGGAGGGGGGTGGGAGGGGGGCTCAGGATGGGGGACACATGTGCACCCGTGGCTGATTCATGTTGATGTATGGCAAAGCCACCATAATATTGTAAAGTAATTAGCCTCCAATTAAAATAAATAAATTAATTTTAAAAAAGAGTATTAGATAACCATGATGAGATGAAAATAGCTAACATCAGACTTAGCGTTTTGGGGATCTGTATGCCGTCACAGTATCACAAGCAGCTAGACTCTCACCACTGTGCGTGTCAGTGACAGCCCAGCCACGTCATCAGATCTAACCCATGTGAGAGGAGGGATTCCCAGAACACCAGCAGAGGCGATGCCATGCAATACTTAAAGCTGATATCGGTGGAAATGTTAGCAAATGCATTTCCTTGCTGAGAGGTGAAATCATTGATTCCCTCAGCAGCTTGAAAGATTCTCTGAATCTTATCTAACATGTAGCAAAGTTCCTATTAAAAGAACTTTATAGTGAAGAAAGTGAACTAATTACGTAATTACTCACTTTACTCTCAGCATTTTAATTTTTTTCTTAATAAAGTCTCAACCAAATCTTCATGGCCAACTCATGTTATAAAACTCCCAAAGAGTCTGACTTATTTTCATAAGTTATGCATTAAGTTCCCTACATACCAACCTTCAAGCTGCAATCTTTCAAAGATGTGAACGTCAGGCGTGAGTAAAACTGCAGCTTGTCCCTCATCTCTTATCGTTAACATTCCTTCCCTCCACCATCTCCCAATTCCTCTCCCTGCTCCATCAGTAACTCTTCCTGCCTGTTTCCTCCACCCTAGCCCTGTATGCCAGTTGCTGTATTGTACTACTGCACTTTTCAAGGTATTGTAATAGAAGACTCAAAAATGCTGTCTTTGTTTTTTGTGTGCGTGTTTGTTCATTTTTAATGTATTATGTGTGTGCAAATTATTATAAACCAATTACAGAGCAGTACTATATAGCTGACCATGTTACTTGGATACCTAGGCTAACTTTGTTGGACTTTCGAACAAATTGGACTTACGAATGTGCGCTCAGATTGGAACTCGTTCATATGTAGGGGACTTCGTGTACTCTTTATTTTTGTTATCCCTTTCTTTATTTCTCTGAGCATTTAAAATAGTCTTATTAAGCCTGTCTTCCTTCTATCCCGGTGTTCAAATCTTCCCGTTTGTTACACTGCATAGCTCCCCGTTATAAAGCTCTGTGTCCTTGAATCTCACGTAGAT
Source organism: Okapia johnstoni (assembly GCA_024291935.2). Lineage (NCBI taxonomy): Eukaryota > Metazoa > Chordata > Mammalia > Artiodactyla > Giraffidae > Okapia > Okapia johnstoni. The sequence goes on along the minus strand of JAGTYA010000027.1, from coordinate 630,832 downwards.
TTTGTGAGTTCATCACGCTTTACCCTAGGCTCTGTGCTGTGGAGACATTGTCCCGTTTCATCTCTCCAGGGCAGACCACTAGTTCATTGATTCTAGCCATTCTTAAATTAATTACTAATTTCAGGATGCTCACATCACGTGAGGAGTATGAAAATTTATTTCACGTGTATATACAATAGAGATCTGAGTACCTCGTTGGCAGGCTGGAAAACCTCTATGCAGATTTTAAAGACCTTAAGAGTGGGAGCCCTTTCTAATTTGCTGGATCTCCCTAGGTATGCTAGTGGTACAGAACCTGGCTGCCAATGCAGGGAACCTCAGAGACATAGGTTCCATCCCTGGGTCGTGAAGATCCCCTGGAGGAGGAAATGGCAACCCACTCCAGTATTCTGACCTGGAAAGTCCCATGGGCAGAAGAGCCTGGTGGGCTACATTCCATGGGGTTGCAAAGAGTCAGACACGACTAAAGCAACTTAGCACACACACTATGTAGATTACTTCTTTCCTGTGTAGGATCTGCTTATTCTTTCTTCCTCTTTTGGACTATCAGCTCCTTTGAGGCTGATCTTGGCTGATTTAACTCTTTTAGCACAGACATTGACCAATATTAGTCCACTATAAAATTAATGAATAAATAAGGAAGTGTTAAGCCCATGGGCTTGCGTGTTCTGCGTCCCACTGCTTCTGTATCTGGGAGTATATTTACATGGTGTGTGACAAAGCAAGCCTTAACAAGCAAGGTGAATGTGGACCATCCAGGCATTGTGATGCTCCACTAAAGAAGAGACTTTTACACCGAAAAGAGAAATTGCTGTTTCTTTGTGAATAAGAGTTGGAGATGCTACCTTCTTAAGCAGAGCAGAACAACATCCCGGATTTACCGAGATCTATTATTGAGCTTATAGTGGGAAGAATTCGGTGCTCACCTGCTCTCGGGTCAGGGCAAGAGAAGAGGGGGGGTTTGTCCTTGACAAACTGGTGTCGACTTCTCGCTCCCATTCATGATGTAATGCAAGAGACATGGGTTCAGTCCCTGGGTAGGGAAGATCCCCTGGAGGAGGGCATGGCAATCCACTCCAGTATTCTTGCCTGGAGAATCCCATGCACAGAGGAGCCTGGTGGGCTTCAGTTCATAGAGTTGCAAAGAGTCGGATGTGACTGAAGCAATTTAGCATGCATGTACAAACATATTACAGATATTTATTTGTATTTGAATAATGCAATGCACATATTACACACTATACAATACAAGTAAATAACTAGGAACCCATACAAACAAATGCAACTATAAAGAAAAAGGACTTCCCTGCAGTGGTTCAGTGGTTAAGATTCATTCATCTTTAAGACTATGATGTCCTGCAACGCCTTTCTCCCTTCACAAAAAACAACTTAACAGCCAATTTTTCAAAGATGCTTCTTTCCTGGTCGGATCATTTTGTTAGTTTTATACTAAAATCCCGTCTCATGTTGCCTCTTCAAGGATGTACAATGCATTCTCTCTTTTGAAACATTTTAGGATTCATTTTCTAAAAAATGATCGTTAGAGATTTTAAATATAATGAATGCATTTACTTGCAGAATTGTTTTCATACTGAGTGTAAGTTTGATTTAAAAATTAAGGCTATATTTTTCATTGCCTTATTTTTATCAAAATGTAGGTAAAAAATAATTTAAAAAATGCACAAAGATGTAAAAGATACAATGATCACCTGAATATTCACTATCACGTTTAAGAAAATAAAGAACATCATTAACTTTGAAGTTATTATTATCAACTTTTGGGTCATATCTGGATTCCTTCCCAATTGCATTTTTTCGAGACTGGAATTATCATCAAGAAATTCAGTGTCTAGTATTTTCTTCTTCTTTTTTTGGCCAAGTTACATGGCAGGTGAGATCTTCCCTGACCAAGGATCAGAACCGAACCTGTGCCTCCTGCAATGGGAGCATGGAATCTTAACCACTGAACCACTGCAGGGAAGTACTTTTTCTTTATACGTGCATTTGTTTGTATGGGTTCCTAGTTATTTACTTGTATTGTATAGTGTGTAATATGTGCATTGCATTATTCAAATACAAATAAATATCTGTAATACGTTTGTACATGCACGCTATATTGCTTCAGTCACGTCCGACTCTTTGCAACTCTATGAACTGAAGCCCACCAGGCTCCTCTGTGCATGGGATTCTCCAGGCAAGAATACTGGAGTGGATTGCCATGCCCTCCTCCAGGGGATCTTCCCTACTCAGGGACTGAACCCATGTCTCTTGCACTGGCAGATGGATTCTTTAACACTAGCACCACAGAGGAATATGTTTAGTTTGTATATATTCTTCTGCAACTTTTCATTTGCTCTGCAGTATGAGCATGCACTTCATTTAAGTTGTTTTAAGTGGTTACAATTAATTCATTTCAGTGGGATAAAGTATTCTGTTGTTGGATTTTTTTTTTAACATTTGTTATACATTGAGTTTTTTCCTGTGTTTTCCTTTTACAAATAGTGTTTCTATGAACTTTTTTTTTTCAGTATATATGCTCAGCGCATATGTGAAGAAATTTCTCTATTCTAGAGATTTTCAAGAGACATGCATGTTAGACTATAATTATTATTGTTTTCTAGTCACTCAGTCATGTCTGACTCTGTGATCCCACAGACTGCAGCACACCAGACTTCTGTCTTTCACTGTTTCCTGGAGTTTGCTCAAACTCATGTCCGCTAAGTTGATGATGCCACCCAACCATCTCATCCTTTGTCGCCCCCTTCTCCTTCTGCCCTCACAATGTGCTACAGAATATTGGTTGACTCCATCCTGAGGCTCCCCAGGGAGGTCTAGTTTGGCTGGCACCCTGGGTGGGTTTCTTCAAACACGAGCTTCTCATCTCTTTCTCCTTAGATTGTGGTCCCAGCCCTCGGATGCTCTGTGTTTGATCACAAAGTCCTCTGTCACCCGGACATCTACTATAAAAGCTGACTGGAGAGTGAGCCTTTGTCATCATAGACAAAGGGTCCTAGGAGTTGGTTGGAGTTCATCTCCAGGTGTCCAAGGAGCACAGCCTACAGACTAGATGAGATTTAGTTAAGACTGGAGAGTTGGGGATTCGAGGTAGTATCCTTGAGTCCATCTTCAAATACATCAGATAATCCTATTCATTTATGGTTGATGTGCCCTTTTACTAACAAAAAGACTTGTTAGAAATGTTTTTTTGAAAACTGGGGCTCCTGCATCATTTTGAAATAATAAAATAAAAAAATAGAGCCAGTACCATATGCATATGATTTATTTTCAGGAATTATCTCACACAGTTATGAAGGCTGAGAAGTTCCAAGATCTGCATTCAGCAACCTGGAGAAGCAGGAGAGCTGCTGGTGTAGTTTGAGTCCAATTTGAGGGCCTGAGAACCGAGAAAATTAAGGTGCAAGTTCCAGGCTAAAAGCTGGCACACTCAAGACCCAAGAAGAGATGATGTTTCAGCTTGAATCTGAAGGTTAGAAAAGATGGAAGTCCTAGCTCGAAGCAGTCGGATAGGAGGAATTCTCTCTCACTCAGGGAAGGGTCAGCCTTTTTGTTTTCTCAGGCCTTCAACTTAATGAAAGGGGTCCAGTCAAGTTGAGAAGGGCAATCTGCTTTCTTCAGTCTACAGATTCAAATGTTAGTCTCATCCAAACACATCATCACAGACACTGAAGCGATAATGTTGACCTACTATCTGGGTACCCTATTGCCCAGTCAAGTGGACAAATAAATTAACCACGACAGTTGATATGAAAAAGATCAATTGAATTAAGAATATGTTCACATTTTTTCCAGAATGTTCAACTTTACCATTTGAACAAAAGGAAAATGAGTACTTTTACTCAAAATGTGGTTTAAACTACTGTACATGTTTATTGGCTTGAGAAGCTAATGTTAACTTTTATTATGTATCAGCATGAACAAAGTTCTTTGTTGATACTGATTTCTGAGAATGTGAAGGATTCATTATGCAAGAGTCAGGATCAGGAACTTTACACAGCAATAGCAATTACAGGGTGGATACAGTTATATTCATGGAAACAAAATCACTGTTACCATAAGTATTCTAAAAACATTTAGGGGTTTTAGATACATTTAATATTAAATTTATTTGAAAATACTTTATATTTTACTTTTTAAATATCAATTGTATACCAAAAAAAAAAAAAAAGAATCTGATGAATTAAAAAAAAAATCAAAGCTTCATTACAAATGCTCTCAGGATCCCTAAAATTTACATTAGTATATGCCATATGTAGGTTTTCATTGCTTACGTGTGTCATAAGTTGAAAAATGCTGGGAAGAAATGTTCTGAGTATATATTTAGGAATACAAATGTTACTTTAGATGGCATGAGCGCAACCTTTCCTAGAAAATGGTTGTTTCCTAAGTTACACCCAAGGAGCAAAGGACACGTGTTCCTGTTCCTAATCCTTGCCAAGACTTGATGTTTCCATGGTTTTAAAATCGGCAATCGTGCAGGTATGATTTTCTTCAAAAATTTTATCTTATACTGGAGTATAGCCAGTTAACAATGTTGTCATAGTTTCAGGTGGACAGCAAAGGGACTCAACCATACATATACATGCACATTCTTTCTCAAACTCCCCTCCCGTCCAGGCTCCCATAACACTGAGCAGAGCTCCACGTGCTCTACGGTAGGACCCTCGTTGTCCATTTCAAATATACATGTTAGGGTTAGTGTACATGTTCATCCCAAACTCCCCAACTAGCAGGTTTGCTTTTAATTTGTAGTTATTTAGTTACAAAGAAATTTAATCATCTTCCATACTTATTTATCACAATAGAGCTTCCTGTATGTGGTATCCAACCATATGCTTTGTCCAATTTAATTGCATATCATTTTTAATCTGATTTATAGGAGTTCTTTGCTTTCCCAGATAACAATTCTCTGTACAGTATTTATATTATAACTCTCTTCACCCAGTACATTGGTTGACTTATTCTCTTTCAGTGTCTTAATAAGCAAAAGTTTTCAAATTTTAGTTTATCAATCATTTCTCTTAGGGGTTATACCTTTATATTTTGCTTAAGATATTTTTCTATACTAAATTATTATTCTCTTAAGTGCCTTCTAAAAGTTTTATGGTTTGACTTTCCCACTTATGTTTCAGTCCATCATTAATTTATTTGGGGAAGTAGGTGGGAATCAATTTATTTTTTATCTGATTTAAAATTCTTTCCCAATCCTCGATATAGTTCTGTCATAAATGAAGTTTCTAAATATTTAGAGCACTGTTTTGAGACTCTTCAGTCTGGCTAATTTACGACCATTTGTACCTTTGTACACATACACTTCAGTCCTCATAGTATTAAAAATTCTAAGCTTGTTAGACTTTTTATTTCAATTGCATTGAATCTGTGGGAAGGGCTAAGATCTCTCGGCATTGTGGGTTTTGTTGTTGTTAGTTTACCGTTGTTATTTTTTTCTTTTGCCATTGTTCTCATTCAGAGTTTTTTGACAGTTACACTCTCAGTGCCTGCATTATTTTTCTCTACAGCATCCACACCTTCTGTGTTTTTATTTTAATTAATTTATTTTTTAGTATTTTTATTTATTTGACTGAGTTGGGTCTTAGTTATGGCAAGCAGGGTTTTTAGTTGCAGTATGCAGATTCTTAGTTGCAGCACGTAGGATCTAGTTCCCTGACCAGTATTGCACCCCGGTCCCCTGCATTGGGAGCATGGAGTCTTAACCGCTAGACCACCAGGAAAGTCACTTTCACCATTGGTTTCTGAATGTGTGAAGCTGTTGTATCTCTCCATTATTGGCCTCCTCGAATGTCTTTTAGTAAAGTTTTTTTCATGAAGGATATGAAACATTTTTTTTTATTTATTCCTGTTTCATAATTTGGTGCACGCTAAGCTGCTTCAGTTTTGTTCGACTCTTTGCAACACTTTGAACTGTGGCCTACCAGTTATCTCTGTCCATGGGATTCTGCAGGCAAGAATACTGGAGTGGGCTGCCATGCCCTCCTCCAGGGGATCTTCCCCACCCAGGGATTGAACTTCTGTCTCTTATGTCTCCTGCATTGGCAGACAGGTTCTTTAGCACTAGTGCCACCTGGGAAGTCCATTTTATATTTTCATGGTACTATAAATGGTATGTTTCTGTAATTATATTTTCTATCTGTGTGTTAAGGTAGAAAAATTCAGTTACTTTTTGTAGAAGAAACTCATCATAGTCTTCCGTAGGTGCTGAAAATTCTATAGATTCTTTGGAGTATTTTGTATGGAAAATCAAATCATTCAAAATAATTTGTTATAATTATTTCCTCTACACTGTATCATTTTTTTGTTTGTTTCAACCACTGCTTGTATAGAGATGGCCAGAATCTCTGATTTCTTTTTATATTTTTCTTCTGCTTACTCCCCTTCATAATGTGTGTGTGTGAGAGAGAGAGAGACAGAGAAATTTGTAATGACAAAGTTATATTTTGAGGGACCTTATTATGTAAAACTCTTGGAGGCCTATGCGAAGATGAGTTACTTGGGGAAGTACAGATTTGTGTGTGTTTCTACCACACATCTGGGGCTACTACAGAATTTTTTCTATTATTATTTAAAAATATTTAAATTGAAGCATAGTTTCCCTGGTAGCTCAGCTGGTGAAGAATCCACCTGCAAAGCAGGAAAGACAGGAGATTGTGGGTTCAATCCCTGTGTTGGAAAGATCCCTCGAAGGAGGAAAGGGCAACCCACTCCAGTATTCTTGCTTGAAAAATCACATGGACAGAGGAGCCTGGTGGGCTACAGTCCAAAATGTTGCAACATTTGGGGTGTCTATTTTCACTTAACTTTAAGCTTTTCTGTGGATCTTACTAAATTTCCAGCTCATTTATCCATTAGAGACATTTTTTAAATACCCAGCATTTTTAGGCATCTTTTCTTCATGGGGGGAGTTGGGGATTTATCAGGCAGGTGGACATATAATTAGAAACAGAAGAATAAATATCCTCAGTGCTGTTCTTCCCTGTCCTTTCTCACATATATTTATTTCAGGTTTACTGTAACAGTCCTGGCACTCAGAAAAATTCTGTACTTCAAGCACATCAATTAGTGGACCTGGCTGTTCTTTTCAGAACAAGGAGTTAAGTTAAAGAAGCTGAGATGTGGCAGACGTCTGAGCAGGCCTCTTTGGCCCCCGGCCCTTAGTGTCCGTACTCTGTATCACCCCTTCCCTGGGATGAGGACAGGACTATGAATAGGTTGCATTTCACTCTTACAGTTAGATCACATCATACAACAAAGTTGAGGAGAATTTTTCAGTTGAAAAGAATCTGAGATAATCAAAATGGTGATCGTCCTGGCTGCACGTGAGCTAATTAGGTGACCCCTTAAAATGGGTCTTTCTTGAAACAAATCATTCAAAGCATAAGGGACACTTCCCTGATTGTCTCAGAACAGCAAACTGCACAGTGTCTGAGAGACACACAAAGGGCCTGAGAGTGGCCTCTGGGTGCGGAGAGTGATCTCTGGCTCCCAGGAGCAGTACAGCCGACCTACTGACCCCAGGTTGTGGTGAAGGAGAGCACAGAATTTACTGCAGGGGGAAGAGGCTGCCCACAAGGTGTGTGATTGGCTTGTGCTCATTCTCAGGCTGACTGGCGCCACGGTAAAATTTCAAGCACCCTAAACCTTTTGGTTTCAACTGACCTGAGGCTTACGTGCCTGTGGCCAGCAGTTTTCACCTTGTGGAGGATCTGCTTCTTGGAAAAACAATTTAGGAATATGTGTATCTGTATCTTTCTTTATCTGTATCTTTCAGCGATTCTGCTGTATAGAGGATTTATAGTCTAAATTGTTATAGGTTGTCAGCCCAAACACCATTCTCTGTTTCTATATCTTCACTTTTTCTGATCATTAACTCTGGAGCCAGTCATTTGAGACTCAGGAGAGGCTGGAGAGACTCAAGCTGAAGCCTCTTGCTACAAAAGAGCAGGACATAGGGGCTTGTACCAGGTTTTAGCAGCCAGCCAGCAAGACAGTGGGACCTCAGTCACACAACCACAGGAAATGAGCCCTGACAAGGCCTGCAGGGGATCCGTGGCTTGTCATGTCTCCAAAATGAGGATGAAGCCAGCGGACACCTTGACTTGGTCTCCGGAGACCCCGGGCAGAGGACCAGCTGGAAGGCACAGAAACAGTGCTGTGGAGCAATTGTACCGGAACAAGCTGCTAAGCATGTAATGACTTGCTACACAGCATTAAAGACCTGAAACCAGAATCATCGCCCCTAACGCCCGTCGTGCGGCACTCACCACTTTACTGTCGTCTCACGTAACTGCTCCTTGGCACTAAGATTAAAATCATAGGAAAAAAACCTTTCTAGGTTCAGTTTTTCATCAGAATAATAAGGCTGATTTGGAGGAAAGACAGAATTACCTTTTATAAATTTAGACTAAGTCTTCAAGCTAGCACAGTGTCTTAGAGAAAGTTTATTTTGTTTTATTTCTGGGGTATTATTAGCATTACAAATACAGAAAACAGGTTATATAGAAAACAGTAATTATAGTTTCAAAAGAAAAATGGGATAAAAATTCAGAGAAACTCATTTTTAAAGCCTATAAAACTAATTAAGGCAAAATTATGATGACGTTGTTTTATAGCATTCCTATTCCTTAGAGGCATAGTCAAGAGAACACCTTAGTGACTCATTCAGTACAAGAAGGAAACACCCAGTTTTCTCCTTCTAAAATATCATTATTTTACTTTATTGTCATCTTTTAAAATGTTACTGAAGTATAGTTGATTTACAATTTGTATCAATTTCTTCTGTATAGCAAAGTGATTCACTTACTGTATATACACATTCTTTTTCAAGTCCTTTTTTATTATGGTTTCTCAAGGATATTGACTATAGTTCTCCAGGGATATTGAATATAGAGTAGGACATTTTTTCTATCCATTCTACACATAATAGCTTGAATCTGCTAATCCCAAGCTCCCATTCCTTCCCTTTAAATTTTCAACATCTGCTGGATCATAGAGAAAGCAAGAGAATTCCAGAAAAAATCATCTGTTTTATTGACTACACTAAAGCCTTTGACTGTGTGGATCATAACAAACCGAGGAAAACTCTTAAAGTGATGGGACCTGAGAAACCTGTATGCAGGTCAAGAAGCAACAGTTAGAATCTTACAAGGAAACACTGACTGGTTCAAAACTGAGAAAGAAGTATGACAAGGCTGTTTATTATCACCCAGTTTGTTTAACTTATATGCAGAGTACATCACACAAAATGCCAGGCTGGATGAGTTACAAGCTGGAAGCAAGATTGACAGGAGAAATAGCAACAACCTTAAATATACAGATGATACCACTCTAATGGCAGAAGGCAAAGAGGAACTAAAGAACCTCTTGATGAGGATGAAAGAGGAGAGTGAAAAAGCTGGCTTAAAGTTCAATATTAAAAATAAAAGCTAAGATCAAGGCATCCAGTCCCATCACTTCATGCAAATGAGAGGTAAAAGATGGAAGCAGTGACAGATTTCTTCTTCTTGGGCTCTATAATCACTGTGGATGGTGACTGCAGCCATGAAATTGAAGACAAATACTCCTTGGAAGAAAAGCTATGACAAACCTAGACAGTATGTTAAAAAGCAAAGACATCACTTTTCCAACAAAGATCCGTATAGTCAAGTCTTTTCAGCAGTCGTGTACAGATGTGAGAGTTGGACCACAAAGAAGGTTGAGTGTCAAAGAATTGATGCCTTTGAACTCTGGTGCTGGAGAAGACTCTTGAGAGTCCCTTCGATAGCAAGGAGATCAAACCAGTCAATCTTCAGTGAAATCAACCTTGAATACTCATTGGAAGGACTGATGCTGAAGCTGAAGCTCCAATAATGTGGCCACATGATGAGAAGAGCCAACTCATTGGAGAAGGCTCTGGTACTGGGAAAGATTGAGGGCAGAAGGAAAAGTGGGTGACAGAGGATGAAGTGGTTGGATGGTATCACCAATTCAACAGACATGAACTTGGGTAAACTTCAGGAGATGGTGAGGGACAGAGAGGCCCCGTGTGCTGCAGTCAGTGGGGTTGCAAAGAGTAGGACACGACTTGGAGACTGAACAACAACAACTACATTTTAAAACTCAGTGTAGAAAGCCTCAAAACTTACAAAGTGATGCAACTTTCTTTTCCTCCTAGTTGACATGAAAATGTACATGTTAATTATAATAACTGTGCTTGGACAAAGAGAATTTTTGATCATTATGAACTAGCAACACATGCTATCAATAACAGGGCTTTATACCTTAGACATCTTGCAAAACTGCATTGCCCCAAAACCTATTCCTCACTACTTCCACTTCATCTGAGGGATGTGAAGAATTGGTTTATGGTGAGAGACTGTCTGATTCCAAATGGAAGCCAAACTCCAGCCAGACAGACAAAATTTGGCATCATAATGTCTGACCAGATGAAGCAACTGCAATATGTCTTAGGCAGGCTAACTGGTCATGTGTTAACTCTCAAACATGTTTTAATATGCAATTCCAAATCTCTGTCAATGTCAATCACTTTAGGAAAAGTAGTGTGTTAGAACCATAACAGAATGACCTCCCTGTGCAGAAGCATTTGTTTCTTACTATTCCATAAAGTTGTACGTGTCGTAAAAGGCCTGCAGGCTCCAGGGCTAAGCTGAGAAGGGAAAAATGACTGTAGCAGTCTTTGCAGAAACAGAAGTCAGAGCCCAGGGCACCAGCGCTGATGCGAGGACAAAGCTCACCACTTGCTTTTCCTCCTGCAAATACAGGCAAGGGTTTTCAGTGCCTCCAGTCATCAAATAGCTGTATCTGCTCATTACAAGCAAACAAAACAAAAGAGAAGCCAACAAAATAAAATAAATATTCATGGCAAAACCAGCTATAATGGAAAAAGAAAATTGTGAAATGTCTGATCAAAGCTGCGAAGTGTTAGTATGTTGGCTGATGTCAGTGTCATTCTGATCAGAGTTCTCGTCAATTCCTCTGAACCTGACAGAATAAAATTAGAAGGTAGCTGCACACTCTCATTCCACCCCACCTCTGCCCAGACACTTCAGTTCTTATGCAGGCATTCTCTCCCTCTCTTCTCCCTACCACAGGTGCTTTAAGTCAAGGAGACTTTTGCTGCTCACTTGCAGTCCAGCTCAATCCCTTGTTTCTCCTAAGTACAGCAATTAGCATACAAGACACAGCTCTGGTTACCTTCAAAGCATTGGAAACAAAAGACAAAACCTCTTTCCTCAGATATCTCCCTGCCAGTAGCAGATAAACAACTGTCCTGACAACAGCTCCAAATCTTACAGTACTGACCAGATCCACCCTAATCCAACTTCTTTATCAGTTTCATCTCCTTAACCCTGAGCCCACAGCTTGATCCCTGCTTTTTGATCTGGGACCTATTATTTCTCCTTTGCATCTCCAGCATTTGATCCTGTTATCCAGCCAACTTGTGTGTTGCTCTTGTTCTGGGTTTCCTGGATTATTTCCAGAGGAAGGTACAACTCCAGGTCTGGTGGTTGACCAACACATGGCACAGTCTATCCTCCCGTCCCCTTACAGAGAAAATTTAGAGATGCATATCTCAAAGCAGTTCCCTGGAGATTTCCATAGAGATGCTTTCCTATTAGTGGAGATGGTGAAAAGGCTATAGTCCACTCTCTACATCCAGAGATGCTGGTTTCATGGTGTGGGGATGAACACAGGAGAGGATGTGAGCTCAGGGATGGATGGAGGATAAGAATTCCAACACTGCCAATTCCAAGCTGTACCCTGTTGGGGAAATCACATAATATCTCTGAACATCAGTTTTCTTATTTATAAAAAAACCCTTATTTTGCAGAATCATTGTATTAGGTCAGGATTAAACGTAGTGCATGCATGCTAAGTCGCTTCAGTTGTGTCCGACTATTTGAGACTCCACGGACTTGACCCTGCCAGGCTCCTCTGTCCATGGGATTCTCCAGGCAAGAATACTGGAGTGGGTTGCCATGCGCTTCTCTAGGGGATCTTTCTGATCCATGGACCGAACCTGCATATCTTACATCTCCTGCATTGGCATTCAGGTTCTTACAACTCAGTTCACACAGCTAGAGCCATTAAGTGTAGTAGTTACCGCTTAAATTGTAGTTGGACAGTATAGAATGAGAAACAAGGGCTTCCCTTGTGGCTCAGTGGCAATGCAGGAGATTGCCAGTCATCAGGCAATGCAGGAGACATAGGTCTGATTCTTTGTCTGGGAAGATCCCACGTGCCTCGGAGCAACTAAGCCCATGGGCCACAACTATTGAGCCTGTACTCCAGATCCAGGAGCTACAGTTCCCGAGCCCACATGCTGCAACTACTGAGGCGCATGCGCCCTAGAGCCCGTATTCAGCAACCAAAGAAGCCACCGCAATGAGAAGCTGGCGCACCGCAGCTGGGGAGTAGTCTCCACTTGCCGCAACTAGAGGAAAGTACTCTCAGCAATGAAGACCTAGCACACCAAAAAGTAAATAATTAAAAAGAAAAAGAATGAGAAACAAAATGAAATACAGATATACTCACAATACTGGTATTCCTACATGCCTGAAAAAATGGCTTTAAGGGCAGTAAAATGTAAAAAGCAGGTGCAATCAAATATACGCATGCAAGTTGTGTCTGTTCCCTAGCAAGATAAAACAACACAGAGTTATCTGGGGAATCTGAAAATAGTTCTGAAATCCCTCTGAAAGGATAACAGATTCTTAAAACATATATATTTTATAGTTCCTAAGGTATGTCTTCTATTCCAGGTCCTATTCATAAGTTAGTTCTTTGGATCAGCATTCACCCTTACTTTACCAAAAATTTCATGAAGCTTAGCTTCCTAACTTCCCAATGCATAACAGGTTCAAAAATAGCAAATTAAGTGGGAATGACAAGCCTGGAAGGAAAGAAAGAAATGGACAATTTTATTATCCAATAATTCATTCCTTGAGGGTTCAATACAGCAGATATTTTATATGGGATTTATGTTGAAAAGCAAATCTTTGCCTTGCATTTTGTAAATTATATAGTGATATTTACATATATAAAATATGTCATGATTATCATTTTATCTTGGAATTCTAAGTATGGAAAGAATGAAATATGTCAAATTTTTAAGCAGGACTAATATAAGACATTTTGTTTTCTTTCTGAACAAAAAAAATATACCTTTCTGAGAGCCTGCTTGAGCCTAATGGAGCAATGTGTTAAGTAAGATCACATTTTTAATGTCTCCCAGAAATTTTCTCCAACAGGGGAGATGTGACTTTATTTTCCTACAAATCTTTATAAACAAAGCAAAGGAAAATACCTAGTTGGGATGGATAAGAGTAGATGACTAAATAGCAGGATAGCAATATTTTTATAATGAGTAGCCAAGGACTACTCAAAATATAGAAATTAGCCAAATTTCTCAGTTTGGTGAGCCTCTAACAACCAAGAAACAGTAATGGCCTGCACTTAGGTTAAACTTTGTTTTCACATTTCCCCACTTCAAATCAGGCCTTTCTAGACAAGATTCTGTTTCATTTCAGGTCTTACAGTTAAGTCTTTAATCTATTTTGAGTCATTCTTTTGTGTATGATGACATTGTTCCAATTTCAGTATTTCACTTGTGGAGATTCCATTTCCCAAGACCATCTACTGATGAGACGGCCATTTCCTCTTTGTATAGCCTTCGCACTTCTGTTAAAAATCAGTTGAACTTCTATGCATGGGTATATTTCTGGGATCTTTATTCCCTTGCCTTGACATATTTTATGTTTGTCTTTATGCCAGAATCATACTTTCGCATTCTGTCTACAGTTTTTAGTAACAATCAGGTTGTGATGAAGTTATTTCCTCTTAGTTGAACTGAAGCCTCAGTTTAACGATATAAGTTTTAAAAAAAGGAATCACAAAAAACTAGAGGAAAATACATGGGAATATATTTTGTAAAAATAAGAAAAACCCTTGCTGAGTTTAAAATACAGGCATAAAAAATACTACACACACAATAAGGAAAAAAATGGCCAAAACTATTTGCCAGACATACTACGTATATTAATGTCATTAATCTTTAAAGAAATCTTATCAATTAATGTGTAAAAGACCTACTACACAAAAGACCAGTTACACACTAACTGTGTTCAGTTCAGTTCAGTCGCACAGTCATGTCCGACTCTTTGCAACCCCATGGACTGCAGCACGCCAGGCTTCCCTGTCCATCACCAACTCCCGGAGCTTGCTCAAGCTCATGTCCATTGAGTCAGTGATGCCATCCAACCATCTCATCCTCTGTCGTCCCCTTCTCCTCCTGCCTTCAATCTTTCCCAGCATCAGGGTCTTTTCAAATGAGTCAGTTCTTCACATCAGGTGGTCAAAATATTCAAGTTTCAGCCTCAGCATCAGTCCTTTCAATGAATATTCAGGACTGATTTCCTTTAGGATTGACTGGTTTGATTTCCTTGCAGGCTAAGGGACTCTCAAGAGTCTTCTCCAACACCACAGTTCAAAATCATCAATTCTTCGATGCTCAGCTTTCTTTATCGTCCAACTTTAACATCCATACATGACTACTGGAAAAACCATAGCTTTGACTAGCTGGACATTTGTCAGCAAAGTAATTTCTCTGCTTTTTAATGTACTATCTAGGTTGATAGCTTTTCTTCCAAGAGGCAAGCATCTTTTAATTTCATGGCTGCAGTGATTCACCATCTGCAGTGATTTTGGAGCCCAAGAGATTAAAGTCTATCACTGTTTCCATTGTTTCCCCATCTATTTGCCATGAGCTGATGAGACTGGATGCCATGATCTTAGTTTTCTGAATGTTGAGTGTTAAACCAGATTTTTCACTCTCCTCTTTCACTCTCATCAAGAGGCTCTTTAGTTCTTCTTCATTTTTAACCATAAGGGTGGTGTCATCTGAGGTTATAGATATTTTTCTCAGCAAAGTTGATTCCAGCTTGTGCTTCATCCAGCCCTGTATTTCACATGATGCAATCTGCATATAAGTTAAATAAGCAGGGTGACAATACACAGCATTGACGTACTCCTTTTCCTATTTGGAACCAGTTTAACTGTTGCTTCTTGACCTGCATACAGGTTTCTCAGGAGGCAGGTAAGGTGGTCTGGTATTCCCATCTCTTTAACAATTTTCCACAGTCTGTCGTGATCTACATAGTCAAAGGCTTTGGAATAATCAATAAAGCAGAAGCAGATGTTTTTCTGGAACTCTCTTGCTTTTTTGATGATCCAAATAATGTTGGCAATTTGATCACTGATTTCTCTGCCTTTTCTAAATACAGATTGAACATCTGGAAGTTCACAGTTCATGTACTGTTGAAGCTTGGCTTATAGAATTCTGAGCATTACTTTGCTATCATGTGAGATGAGTGCAATTGTGCGGTAGTTTGAACGTTCCTTGGCATTGTCCTTCTTTGGAATTGAAATAAAAACGGACCTTTTCCAGTCCTGGGGCCACTGCTGAGTTTTCCAGATCTGCTGGCATATTGAGTGCAGCACTTTCACAGCATCATCTTTTAGAATTTGAAATAGCTCAGCTGGAATTCCATCACCTCCACTAGCTTTGCTCAGAGCAATGCTTTCTAAGGCCCATTTGACTTCGTATTCCAGGATGTCTGGCTCTAGGTGAGTAATCACACCATCATGATTATCTGGGTCATGAAGGTTTTCTGTATAGTTCTTCTGTGTATTCTTGCCACCTCTTCTTAATATCTTCTGCTTCTGTTAGGTCCATACAATTTCTGTCCTTTATTGTGCCCGTCTTTGCATGAAATGTTCCCTTGGTATCTCTAATTTTCTTGAAGGGATCTCTAGTCTTTCCCATTCTATTTTTTTCCTCTATTTATTTGCATTGATCACTGAGAAAGGCTTTCTTGTCTCTCCTTGCTATTCGTTGAAACTCTGTGTTCAGATGGGTATATCTTTCCTTTTCTTCTTTGCCTTTCACTTCTCTTCTTTTCTCAGCTATTTGTAAGGCCTCCTCAGACAGCCATTTTGCCTTTTTGCATTTCTTTTTCTTGGGGAAGGTCTTGATCACTGCCTCCTGTGCAATGTCAGAAATCTCCACTCATAGTTCTTCAGGCACTGTATCAGATCTAATCCCTTGAATATATTTGTCACTTCCACCATATAATCATAAGGGATTTGATTTAGGTCATACCTGAATGGTGTAGTGGTTTTCCCTACTTTCTTCAATTTGAGTCAATTTATTGCCAATTTATTGAATTTGACGATAAGGACTTCATGCTCTGAGTCACAGTCAGCTCCTGGTCTTATTTTTGCTGACTGTATAGAACTTCTCCATCTTTGGCTACAAAGAATATAATCAATCTGATTTCGGTGTTGACCATCTGGTGATGTCCATGTGTAGAGTCTTCTCTTGTGTTGTTGGAAGAGGGTGTTTGCTATGACCAGTGTGTTCTCTTGGCAAAACTCTATTAGCCTTTGCCTTGCTTCATTTTGTACTCCAAGGCCAAATTTTCCTATTACTCCAGGTGTCGCTTGACTTTCTACTTTTGCATTCCATTCCCCCATGATGAAAAGGATATCTATTTTTGGTGTTAGTTCTAGAAGGTCTTGTAGGTCTTCATAGATCTGTTCAACATCAGCTACCTCAGCATTACTGTTTGCGGCATAGACTTGGATTACTGCAATACTGAATGGTTTAACCTTGGAAATGAACAGAGATCATTCTGTCATTTTTGAGATTGCACCCACGTACTGTGTTTCAGACTCTTTCTTTGACTGTGAGGGCTATTCCATTTCTTCTAAGGGATTCTTGCCCACTGTAGTAGATATAACGGTCATCTGAATTAAATTCTCCCATTCCGGTCCATTTTAGTTCACTGATTCCTAAAATGTCAATGTTCACTCTTGCCATTGCCTGTTTGACCACTTCTAATTTACCCTGATTCATGGACTTAACTCTCTTGTAAAAGACAACAACCAATAAAGTTCAAGAGCAGGCAGTTGAGAGCATGAAGACATGTTAAGCCTGTATAGAGTGTCCAGCCTCACTCAACAGTAAGGAAATGTAAATTAAGACAAATATGTCCTTTCTCTTCTATTTAGAGAGGCAAATATAAAAGTTGTGGTCATATACTGGGTTATATGCTGGGCTTTCCAGGTGGCACTAGTGTTAAAGAACCAGCCTGCCCCTGCAGGAGACTTAAGAGATGCAGGTTCGATCCCTGGGTCAGAAAGATCCCCAGGAGGTGGGCATGGCAACCCACTCCAGGATTCTTGCATGGAGAATCCCATGGGCAGAGGAGCCTGGTGGTCTACAGTTCGCAGTGTCACAAAGTCAGATACAACTGAAGCGACTTAGCACACAAGCACAGGGTTGGCAGGAGTTTGGGGAAGCAGTCTACTGTTACTAACCACATTAATTGATAGCTTCCCACTGGAACATGATTTATACTATGCATAGGCATCAGGACTTAATGTTTACAAAGTTTATTTCATACATATAACTAAATTTAACCACCCATGGAGGATAGCTATATTTTACATCTATTATAGAAATAAGAAAGCTGAGGGACTTCCCTGGTGGTTCAGTAAATAAGACTCCGTGCTCCCAATGCACTGGGCCCAGGTTTGATTGCCGGTCAGGGAACTAAGATCTCATATATTGCAGCTAAGCCCACAAGCCACAACTACTGAGCCTGTGCTCTAGAGACTGCCTGCGGCAATGAAGACTCAGCCCAGCCAAAATAAATAATAAAAATAAATAAATAAAAAATAAAATTGAACCTCAGAGATGCCATATTGTCATGTCATACAGTCCATAAGTGGCATAGTCAAGCTAAAAACTCATGTCTTTGGATTTCAAATTTAGTTTGTCTCCATTAATTAGAGTTGGCCTACCCTGAAAGACAAATGTTTGGTACAACAAAGTGTGTTACTATTTCTTACAATGAACATGAAAGATGCTGTGTTTTATTAATATGAAGGCAGGTAATACACTATTGTCATATCTGCTTCCAATTTTGTAGCGTTGTTATGGCAAGAAAAGTATTAAGTAGACAGGAACATTTTAAGTACATTTATCTTTTTCCTCATTAAAAATTTGAAGAAGTGTTTCTATTTTTATTTTTGTTTGTTTTAAGACTATGTTTCTAAGTCTATCAATTGGAAGTTTGGGGTTAATAATCCTTTGGTGATTTGAAAGAACAGAGTCAGTGGAAATAATTCATTAATATGATAAGTGATTAGTTTAAATAAAATACATGGAAAATGTCAGCGTAATTTAGAAATAACATATTATCTGGCATTGTGCCAGCTTTGAGAGTAATAATTATGAGTTGCTGAAGCTCACTGCAGTTTTCACGTGGAAACAGTTCCTCTCCGATTTCATCTTGTTCCTGAAGATGTATTATGCAAACTATAATATATTGGAAGTTAGCAATTTGGAACTCATTTGATTTAACTGATAAGAAGCTTTTTCATTTCATGAAACATAACTTCA
Organism: Okapia johnstoni; assembly: GCA_024291935.2. NCBI lineage: Eukaryota > Metazoa > Chordata > Mammalia > Artiodactyla > Giraffidae > Okapia > Okapia johnstoni. The sequence continues at coordinate 612,333 of JAGTYA010000027.1, read as the reverse complement.
CTCAGAAAGAGAAAACTGTCATGCTGTATTTAATAGTGAACAATAGGACAGTGATTTTAATTGGCTTTTGGACTGCATTTGAATCAGTTCTTTTTCTCATTATTTTTCCATTAGATTTTGCTTGAATTACTCAAAAAACCAAGGTATGTATCCTGATGTGTAACACCATGTAACATTTTCTTATTACTACATTAGCATTTTTAGAAATTCTCTGTCCTGTAAAAGACACATTCAAGCTATTCCAGACTGCTGTTTGACTGATTAGCCGTTAAATATTTATTCACTGCCCAATGATGATCTCCGAATCAAAAATATTAGATAGAATGCTTAGTTTTATTGTGATAAATGGAGAAGGATGAGTATGGAAACTAATCCAATTTAGATCTGAATCCTGACTTCCTTGTTTAGCTGTCTCTCCTCTGGGGCAGGATCAGGAGCTAGATAATTATGTGAACCCTGCACTAAAGTAACCTTTCTCCAGACATCTCTTAGCTGTGTGATTTGAGGTAAACAATTCAGCTTCTCTGAACTTTTGTTTTCTCACCTGTAAAATAATCACTTACACACATGTTGTTGTTCAGTCATGTAGTCATGGACTGCAGCATGTCGGGCCTCTCTGTCCCTCACCATATCCTGAAGTTTGCCCAAGTTCATGTCCATTAAATAAGTGATGCCATCCAGCCATCTCATCCTCTGACAGCCTCTTCTTCTTCTGCCCTTAATCTTTCCCAGCATCAGGGACTTTTTCATGAGTCAGCTGTTTGCATCAGATGACCAAAATCCTAGAGTTTCAGCTTCAGCATCAGTCCTTCCAGTGAGTATTCAGGGTTGATTTCCCTTAAAATTGACTGGTTTGATCTCCTTGCTGCCCAAGGGACTCTCAGGAGTCTTCTCCAGCAGCACAGTTTGAAGGCATCAGTTTTTCAAGACAGCCTTCTTTATGGTCCAGCTCTCACAACCGTACATAACCACTGGGAGAATGATAGTTTTGACTATACAAACTTTTGTGAGCAGAGTAATGTCTCTGCTTTTCAGCACACTGTCTAGGTTTTTCACAGCTTTCCTGCCAAGAAGCAATTGCCTTCTGATTTCATGTCTGCAGTCATCATCCACAGTGATTTTAGAGCCCAAGAAGAGGAAATCTGTCACTATTTTCACGTTTTCCCCCTTTATTTGCCATGATGTAATAGGGCTGGATGCCATGATCTTAGTTTTTTTAATATTCAGTTTTAAGCTGGCTCTTTCACTCTCATCCTTCACATTCATTTTTTAAATGTTGAATTTTAAGCCAGCTTTTTCACTGTCCTCTTTCACCTTAACAAGAGGCTCTTTAGTTCCTCTTCGCTTTCTGCCATTAATGTAGTATCATCCACATATCTGAGGTTGTTGATATTTCTCCTGGCAATCTTGATTGCAGCTTGTAACTCATTCAGCCTGGCATTTCTCATGATGTTCTCAGCATAAACAAACAGAGTGACAGTAGACGGCCCTGTGGTACTCCTTTCTCAATCTTGAAACAATCAGTTGTTCCATACTGGGTTCTGTTACTTCTTGTCCTGCATACAAGTTTCTAAGGAGACAGGTAAGATGGTCTGGTATTCTCATCTCTCTAAGAGATTTCCACAGTTTATTACAGTCCACACAGTCAAAGGCTTGGGCATAGTTGATAAAACAGAGGTAGGTGATTTTCTGGAATTCCCTAGCTTTCTCTATGATCCAGTGAATGCTGGAAATTTGATCCCTGGTTCCTCTTCCTTTTCTAAACCCAGCTTGGACATCTGGAACTTCTTGGTTTGCATAATGCTGAAGCCTAGCATGCAAGATTTTAAGCATGATCTTACTAGCATGGGAGATGAGTGCAATTTTCCAATGGCTAGCACATTCTTTAGTATTACTCTTCTTGGGAATTGGGATGAGGATTGACCTTTTCCAGTCCTGTGGCCACTGCTGGGTCTTCCAGATTTGTTGATCTATTGAATGCAGCACCTTGATGGCATCATCCTTTAGGGTCTTGAACAGTTCTGCTGGAATTCTGTTGCATCCACTGGCTTTGATAATAGCAGGGCTTCCTCAGGCCCACTGGGCTTCGCTCTCCAGAATGTCTGGCTCTGGGTGTCTGATCACACCATCGTAGTCACCCAGTTCATCTGGATCTTTTTTACACAGGTTTTCTGTGTATTCTTTCCATCCCTTCTCGATCTCTTCAGCGTCTGCTAGGTCTCTGCTCTTTATGTCCTTTCCTGTGCCCACCTTTAGGCACACTGGCCCCTTGGTACCTCCAGTTCCCCTGAAGGGACTCTAGTGTTTGCCCTTCCACTGTTTCTTCTAGCTTTATACACGGATCATTGAAGAAGGCCTCCTTGTCTCTCCGTGCTCTTCTTTGGAAATCTGCGTTTAGTTGGACATACCTTTCCCTTTCTCCCTTGCTTTTCACTTCTCTTCTCCCTTTTGCTATTTGTGAGGCCTCCTCAGATGACCACTTCACCTTCTTGCTCTTCTTTTTCTTTGGGATGGTTTTGTTTGCTGCCTCCTGTACAGTATTACAGACCTCCATCCATAGTTCAGGCACAGTGTTTACAAGTTCTGATCCCTTGAATCTATTCGTTACCTACGCTGCATATAGGGTTTGATTTAAGTCATACCTGGCTGGCCTAGTGGTTTTCCCCACTTTCTTTAGTTTAAGCGTGAATTTTGCTGTGAGAAACTGATGATCTGAGCCACAGTAAGCTCCAGGTCTTGTTTTTACTAACTTATTCAGCTTCTTCTTCTTCAAATAATGTAACCAATTTGATTTCAGTATTGGCCATTTGGTGATGTCCATGAGCAAAGTTTGCCAGGAGAAATATCAATAACCTTAGATATGCGGATGACCCCACCCTTATGGAAGAAAGTGAAGAACTAAAGAGCCTCTTGATGAAAGTGAAAGAGGAGAGTGAAAAAGTTGGCTTCAAGCTCAACATTCAGAAAACTAAGATCATGGCATCCAGTCCCATCACTTCATGGCAAATAGATGGGCAAACAGTGGAAACAGTGGCAGACTTTATTTTGGGGGGCTCCAAAATCACTGCGGATGGTGATTGTAGCCATAAAATTAAAAGACACTTACTCCTTGGAAGGAAAGTTATGACCAACCTAGACAGCATATTAAAAAGCAGAGACATTACTTTGCCAACAAAGGTCCGTCTAGTCAAGGCTATGGTTTTTCCAGTAGTCATGTATGGATGTGAGAGTTGGACAGTGAAGAAAGCTGAGCACCGCAGAATTGATGCTTTTGAACTGTGGTGTTGGAGAAGACTCTTGGGGGTCCCTTGGACTGCAAGGAGATCCAACCAGTCCATCCTAAATGAGATCAGTCCTGGGTGTTCATTGGAAGGACTGATGTTGAAGCTGAAACTGCAATACTCTGGCCACCTGATGCGAAGAACTGACTCATTGGAAAAGACCCTGATGCTGGGAAAGATTGAGGGCAGGAGGAGAAGGGGATGACAGAGGATGAGGTGGTTAGATGGCATTACTGACTCAATGGACATGAGTTTGGGTAAACTCCAGGAGTTGGTGATGGACAGGGAGTCCTGGCGTGCTGCAGTTCATGGGGTTGCAAAGAGTCGGACATGACTGAGTGACTGAACTGAACTGAACTGATGTGTAAAGTCTTAAACATGTGGAACATTGTAATAGTTAAATGAAATAACCAATAAAACGTCTAGTCCAGCTCCTAGAACATAATAAATGTTGCTGTTCATTCACTAAGTCATGTCTGACTGTTTGTGATCCCATGAACTGCAGCACGCCAGGCTTCCAGTCCTTCACTATCTCCCAGAGTTTGCTCAAACTCATGTCCATTGAGGCAGTGATGACATCCAACCATCTCATCCTCTGTCACCCCCTTCTCCTTTTGCCCTTGATCTTTCCCAGCATCAGCGTCTTTTCCATTGAGGCTCTTTGCATTAGGTGGCCAAAATACTGGAGTATTTAGCTTCAGCGCCAGTCTTTCCAATGAGTATTCAGGGTTGATTTCCTTTAGGATTGACTGGTTGGATCACCTTGCAGTCCAAGGGACTCTCAAGAGTCTTTTCCAGCACCACAATTCAAAAGAATCAATTCTTCAGTACTCAGCCTTCTTTATGGTCCAACTCTCACATCCGTACCTGACTACTAGAAAAGCCATAGCTTTGACTATATGAATCTTTGTTGGCAAAGTGATATTTCTGCTTTTTAATATGCTGTCTAAGTTTGTCATAGCTTTTCTTCCAAGGAGTAAGTGTCTTAATTTCGTGGCTGCAGTTACTGTCCACAGTGATTGTGGAGCTCAAGAAAACCAGCCACCCTGTCCACTTTTTCTCCATCTATTTGCCATGAAGTGATAGAACTGGATGCAATAATCTTAGTCTTTTGAATGTTGAGTTTTAAGCCCAATTTTTCACTCTTCTCTTTAATCTTCAGGAGACTCTTTAGTTCCTCTTTGCTTTCTGCCATTAAAGTGGTATCATTTGCATATCTGAGGTTGTTGATATTTCTCCCAGAAATCCTGATTCTAGCTTGTGACTCACCCAGCCAAGAATTTTGCATGATGTACTCTGCACAGAGGTTAAATAAACAGAGTTATGATGTACAGCATTGACATACTCCTTTGCCAATTTTGAACCAATCCATTGTTCTATGTCTGATTCTAACTGTTGCTCCTTGTCCTCTACAGAGGTTTCTTAGGAGACAGGTAAGGTGGTCTGGTAGTCCATCTATTTAAGAATTTTCCAGAGTTTGTTGGTATCCATACAGTCAAAGGCTTTTTCATAGTCAGTGAAGGAGTGGATGGGTTTTTTTTTTCTTTTTTTTTGGAATTCCCTTGCTTTTTCTATGATCCAATGGAGTTGAGAATTTGATCTCTGGCTCCTTTGCCTTTTCTAAATCCATCTTGTACATCTGGAATTTCTCTGTTCATGTACTGCTGAAGCCTAGCTTGAAGGATTTTGAGCATAATCTTGCCAGCATGTAAAATGAGTGTAATTGTATGGTAATTTGAACTTCTTTGGCATTGCCTTTCTTTGGGATTGGAATGAAAACTGACTTTTTCCAGTCCTGTGGCCATTGCTGCTTTCCAAATTTGCTGACATATTGAGTGCAGCACTTTAACAGCACTCTGCATTCAGTTGGGTATATCTTCCCCTTTCTCTGTCTTTCACCTCTCTTCTTTTCTCAGCTATTTGTAAGGCTTCCTCAAACAACCATTTTACCTCTTTACATTTCTTTTTCTTGGAGACGGCTTTGGCCACCATCTCCTGTACAATGTTAGGAACCTCTGCCCATAGTTCCTCAGGCACTCTGTCCATGCCCTTTCAAGATTACTCAGCTGACAGAGGCTGTTCTCAGAAATGGCCACAAACAATGTTGCACCAATATTTGCATGAAAAAGTCAGGCCATCTCTGCCCAATTCTTAGCAACTTTAGAAGATCTAATAGGTCTCTGGGTTCTCAGACTACTACTGAGGCTGAACCCATCTTCTCCGTCCACTGCTGCCTTTCCCTTCTCTCCAGAGGGATTGGTCCTAAGGACAATGAAAGTGAAAGTTTAGTTGCTCAGTTGCGTCTGACTCTTTGAGACCCCATAGACTGTAACCTGCCAAGATCCTCTCTCCATGGAATTTTCCAGGCAAGAAGGTAGACTATTCCCTTCTCCAAAGGTTCTTCCCAAACCAGGGATTGAACCCAGGTCTGCTGAATTCCAGACAGATTCTTTACCATCTGAGCCACCAGGGAAGCCCTCCTAAGGACACTACTGCTGACTTAAAAAATGCACAACATGAGATCTGCAGGTTAAGCTTTATTTAAGGCAAAATGAGGACAGTAGCTCATGAGACAGCCTTTCAGATGGCTAACTGTTTCAAAGAAGTTGGGGATAGGTCAGTACATATATGTGGTTTTGGTGAGGGGGGAGTATATGCAGTCGAGCACATATGTTTTTGAAGACAGTTTCTGCTAGTCTTGTGGTAAGGCTTACTGTTAGTCATAAGGAGCAGACATCACCATGAAGGATTTCAGTGGTTTTCTAGATAAGGGGAGATGTAAGAATTAAGCTCATAAAATCAGCTCCTGAAAATATCTAACTATCTGAAGAACTGCTCTACCAGTTTTTCCTAGAGCACAGAGTGCCTCATTTCTGTTCTCCACCCTGAACTCCTTTCAGGGGATGTTAAATGTCAGCGGCTACAGTAGCAGCTGACTTAATCCTTGTAGAGGTAGATGGCAAGTGCCTATGGCAAGTGCCAGTGAGTAGCTGACACCACTTGATAAACGCTTTGGGTTAACCTGAAAATGACTCACAGTTCACTCTCCAGAAAAACTTACTTGCTACCGGGCTCCACCTGCTCTTTGTAAATTTCAAGGAATATTCAATTCAGACCATTACCAAGGGCACTCACTTTACCCTTATTTAACTTCCTCTGCCTGCTCCACACAAAGGCCAGCATTCCAGCCCAGGTGAGAAAAAAGCCAGAAACTAAGGGATAATGGTGGCTCCTGACCACAGCTTTACTACTTACCATTTCTCAGATCTGGAAAGCTTTCTTACCGGTTGGTCAGGCTCTTAATTCTGTAGCTAAGAACTTCAGAGATTTTAAGACACTGGATTTAAAATAGAATTAACCTCAGTGTTATATATTGTTCAGAACAGGCTGTTTTTTAATGACATAATTGTATTTGAACAAAACAAAATAATGCCATTGTTCTACTATCAACCATTCCTGTGACTATTACCAATAAAGACACAGGGAACTATATTCAGTATTCTGTGATGAAACATAATGAAAAAGAATATGGAAAATTATATATATGTATATATGCAAGTGTAACTGAGTCACTTTCTGTACAGAAGAAATTAACACAACATTGTATTCCTAAGTCAACTATACTTCAATAGAGGCCTGACATGCTGCAGTCCAAGGGGTTGCAGAGTCAGACACAACTTAGCAACTAAACAACAACTTAAATAAATTTTTTTTAAAAAAAGCAACAAGAATAAAGATAATATCTAAAATAGAAAAGTTAAGGGTATTACCCTGATACTATATATAAAGAAAATGATGCCCAGATAAATTAATAATTTGTAGAAGTTCACAGAGCTAATTGGTGAAGTCAAGACTAAAGTCAGATTTCTAACTTTAGTTACTGTTTTTTCTCCTCCATCGTGATAAACACCACATCCCTTACAAAAATTAAGCTCAAGAACGTGAATAAAATCATCATTTTAATTGCTTCATATTAGACTACTGTAAATATGTGTAAAAATTAATAAAAGTGCTTGTCTGTAGAACACAGCTTTGCAGCATACTAGTGTCAAAGAGCTGAACTTGCCTACACATCACATCACAATAAAGGAATTAATGTACATGTGCTGACAATAATTATTAACCTTGATTATGAACAGAGACAATATCACGCAGATGGAAAATGTGGCTTTTCCAAGGATACAGAAAAAATCAAGCAGGCGTGTGATAGGACTATCATGTGGGCAAAAGGCCGCTGTGTGTTCTAGGTAAAGAACACCTACCTGGTAGAGACTGGAGGCTTAGAATTGAAGACTGGATTTCTTTGTTTCAACATGTGAGACAGGCTGGGACTTGGGAGCCTTTGCTGCAATGCTTACGCGTGGACAAACCTCTCCTTAAGCAACAAAAGAGAAAGAAACTATATGGGACTAAAAATAGCTGCATGCATGTGCAGTTGGGGCAAATTCTGGGCAAAAAAATACCAAAGACCAAAACATCCAACTGTCACTTATGAAGAGACTGGTGCAAAAACTGGGTGTTGGGAACAAAAGCAGGGTACTGTACATACCCCTTTCACCCCAACACCACCAGAGCCACCCCTCTGGCCCAAGCCCTGGACACACCCTTACCCTCACCTCTTATAAGGAACAGCTCGCCCCCACCCCCCAGGGGAGTGAGCAAGGGAACCTGTTGTTTTTTCTCCACTCCCTTGCTGCAAGCAGGGGACCCAGTAAAGACTTGCGGGAATTTCTTGGCTGGCCTGTAGTCAATTTCCATGATTACAGAAAGCCAAGACCCTTGGTCAGTATTGTATGAACCTTTGATACAGAACATAAAGAGATTGCATATTAATAGCTTTTTGAAGGGCAAGTGCTTTGTAGACTGTTCTACGTTCAGAAATCACACTGAATACTCTGTCAGAATTCTAATACCCTGATGCTCTCTGTGGCTTTACCTTGCTAGGGGGCGTCCCTAATGATTGTTCAGTAGTTGACATACATCAGATAACTTCCCTGGCATATGTTTAACATGAATCACAAAAGCATGCAAAGATTTCCATTTCCTTCAAGGAATCGCTTTGAAGGAGTGCCATTTCCTCAGCATTACCAATTAGCCATTCTTGTTGTCTGCTGCAATTCATTTGCAAGATGGCAAGAGAGTCAAAGGAACTGAATAAAAAATGTTCAAAATCCTATTGTAAAGTTAAAAAATAGATAAATAAACTAATTAAAAAATAAAATAAAACTTAAAAAAATAAAAACACCATTAAAAAAAAAATCCGTGAAGAGAGTTCTTTATCAGTTTACAAACGGAGATTCATAAGGCCAGGTTGGTTAAAAAAATTCCCCTTCGGCATGTTCAACACTAAGTAATGGCAAGGGCTGCTCAGAACAGAGATATTTCTTAATGTTGGTGTCCCACGTGGGAGCAGAGGCAACAATCATGGTCTGCTTGGGACAGACCTGCAGACGTCCTGGATGCGCACCGCAGGCACAGTGAGAGCGAGGGCGGATGCGAGCTGCAGGAATATATCTTCCACGAGAGAACGGTTTGGGATTTCCTTAAGTTTGACATGATTGCGAGCTTTGGAAGTGTGTGAGAATTAGCAGAGAATTGCTTTGTAAAATATCATAGGATGCTCACAATTTCTTAAAAACCTCTCCAACTTATATAAACAAGGAATGACATCTCACCAAATTGAATAATGTATTTTCTTCCAATAAGAGGAAAAAAGGAAGGAGATAGAGATTGATATATATACACTATTGCTGCTGCTGCTGCTGCTGCTGCTGCTGCTGCTGCTGCTAAGTCGCTTCAGTCGTGTTCGACCCTGTGCGACCCTGTAGACGGCAGCCCACCAGGCTCCGCCGTCCCTGGGATTCTCCAGCCAAGAACACTGGAGTGGGTTGCCATTTCCTTCTCCAACGCATGAAAGTGAAAAGTGAAAGTGAAGTCGCTCAGCCGTGTCTGACTCTTCGCGACCCCATGGACTGCAGCCTACCAGGCTCCTCCGTCCATGGGATTTTCCATGCAGGAGTACTGGAGTGGGGTGCCATTGCCTTCTCTGAAACCAATCCTAGGGTTTATAAATTTTAAATGTGATAAAGGTTCATTTCTTGCTAATGGAAAGTCTAAAACAGGTATTGGTGTCCAGTTCCCTCCAAATATATATATATATATATATATATATATATATTAGGGCTGGTTATTTTTTTTTTCTTCGTTTTTTGAAGCATCAATTCAGTTGCTCATTCATCTATGGCTCTTTGCTACCCCATGGACTGCAGCACACCAGGCTTCCCTGTCCATCACCAACTCCCAGAGCTTGCTCAAACTCATGTCCATCAAGTCGGTGATGCCATCCAACCACCTCATCCTCTGTCGTCCCCTTCTCCTCCTGCCTTCAATCTTTCCCAGCATCAGGGTCTTTTTCAATGAGTCAGTTATTCACATCTGGTGGCCAAAGTATTGGAGTTTCACCTTCAGCATCAGTCCTTTCAAGAATATTCAGGACTGATTTCCTTTAGGATTGACTGGTTGGATCTCCTTGCAGTCCAAGGGACTCTCAAGAGTCTTCTCCAACACCACAGTTCAAAAGCACCAATTCTTCGGCACTCAGCTTTCTTTGTAATCCAACACTCACATCCATACATGACCACTGGAAAAACCATAGCTTTTACTAGATGGACCTTTGTTGGCAAAGCAATGTCTCTGCTTTTTTTTTTTTTTTTCCTCTTGGGGGAAGCAATTTTTTAAATTTATTTTTTTATTGAAGGATAATTGCTTTACAGAATTTTGTTGTATTTCTCTCAAACCTCAACATGAATCAGCCTTAGGTATGCATATATCCCCACCCTTTTGAACTTCCCTCCCATCTCCTGCCCCATCCAACAGCTCTAGATTGATAAAGAGCCCCTGTTTGAGTTTCGTGAGCCATACAGTAAATTCCCATTGGCTATCTATTTTACATATGGTAATGTAAGTTTCCATGTTACTCTTTCCATACATCTCACCCTCTCCTCTCCTCTCCCCATGTCCATAAGTCCATTTTCTATGTCTGTTTCTCCACTGCTGCCCTATAACTAAATTCTTCAGTACCATTTTTCTAGATTGCATATATATACTTTAGAATAGGATATTTATCTTTCTCTTTCTGACTCACTTTACTCTGTATAATAGGTTCTAGCTTCATCCACCTCATCAGAACTGACTCAAATGTATTATTTTTATGGCTGAGAAATATTCTATTATGTATATGTACCACTGCTTCTTTATCCATTCATCTGTCGACGGACGTCTAGGTAGCTTCCGCGTTCTAGCTATTGTAAATAGTGCTACAGAGAACAATGGGATACATGTATCTTTTTCAATTTTGGTTTCCTCAGGGTATACGCCTAGGAGTGGGATTGCTGGGTCAGATACTGGTTTTATTCCTAGTTTTTTAAGGAATCTCCATACCATCTTCCGTAGTGGCTGTATCAGTTTACAGTCCCATCAACAGTGCAAGACCATTCCCTTTTCTCCACACCCCTTCAGCATTTATTTTTTGTAGGCTTTTTGATGCTGGTCATTCTGACCGGTGTGAGGTGATATCTGATTCTAGTTTTGATTTGCATTTCTCTAATAATGAGCAACGTTGAGCAACTTTTCATCTGTTTGTTAGCCATTTGTATGTCTTCTTTAGAGAAATGTCTTTTTTCCACTTTTTGATTCAGTTGTTTGTTTTCCTGGCATTGAGTTGTAAGAGCTGCTTGTATATTTTGGAAATTAATCCTTTGTCAGCTGTTTCATTTGCTATTATTTTCTCCCATTCTGAGGGTTGTCTTTTCACCTTGCTAATAGTTTCTTTTGCTGTGCAAAAGCTTTTGCTTTTAATCAGATTCCACTTGTTTACTTTTGTTTTTATTTCCGTTACTCTAGGAGGTGGGTCACAGAGGATCTTGATTTGATTTATGTCATCGAGTGTTCTGCCTGTGTTTTCCTCAAAGAGTTATAGTTTCTGGTCTTGCATTTAGGTCTTTAATCCATTTTGAGTTTACTTTTGTGTATGGTGTTTGGAAGTGTTCTAATTTCATTCTTTTACATGTAGCTGTCCAGTTTTCCCAGCACCATTTATTGAAGAGGCTGTCTTTGCCCCATTGTATATTGTTTGTCAAAAATAAGGTACCCATAGCAGCATATGTTTATTTCTGGGCTTTCTATCTTGTTCCATTTGTTTATACTTCTGTTTTTATGCCAGTACCATGTTGGAATGAAGACTGTAGCTTTGTAGTATAATCTGAAGTCAGGAAGGTTGATTCCTCAAGCTCCTCAAGCTTCTCCTTTCTCAGGAGTACTTTCACTATTCGGGGTCTTTTGTGTTTCCAGATGAATTGTGAAATTTTTTGTTCTAGTTCTGTGAAAAATGCCATTGGTAGTTTGATAGGGATCACACTGAATCTGTAGATTGCATTTGGTAGTAGATTCTTTTTCACAATATTGATTCTTCCTACCGCAGAAACATTGGAGAAGGAAATGGCAAACCACTCCAATATTCTTGCCTGGAGAATCCCATGGACAGAGAAGCCTGGCAGACTACAGTCCGTGGGGTTGCAAAGAGTTGGACACAACTTAGTGACTAAATCAAACTACCCAGGAACATGGAATATATCTCCATCTGTTTATGTCATCTTTGTTTTCTTTCATTAGTGTCTTATAATTTTATATGTACAGTTCTTTTGTCTCCTTAGGTAAGTTTGTTCCTAGATATTTAATTATTTTTGTTGCAATGGTGAATGGGATTGATTCCTTCATTGCTCTTTCTGGTTTTTCATTGTTAGTATATAGAAATGCAAGTGATTTCTGTGTATTGATTCTGTATCCTGCAACTTTGCTAAATTCACTGATCAGCTCTAGCAATTTTCTGATACTATCTTTACGGTTTTCTATGTACAGTACCAGGTCATCTGCAAACAGTGAGAGCTTTACTTCTTTTCTGATCTGGATTCCTTTTATTTATTTATTTATTTTTCTTCCCTGATGGCTTTAGCTAGGACTTCCAGAACTATGTTGAATAATAGTAGTGAAAATGGACACCCTTGTCATGTTCCTGATCTTAGGGGGTCATGCTTTCAGTTTCTCACCATTGAGAATAATGTTTGCTGTAGGCTTATCATATATCACCTTTAGTATTTGAGGTAGGTTTCTTGTATGCCCATTTTCTGAAGAATTTTAATAAAAAATGGGTGCTGAATTTTGTCAATGGCTTTTTCTGCATCTATTGAGATGATCATATGGTTTTTATCTTTCACTTTGATAATATAGTGTATCACATTGTTTGATTTGCATATATTGAAGAACCCTTGCTTTCCTGGAGTAGACCCAACGTGATCAGGGTGTATCAGCTTTTTGATGTGTTGCTGAATTCTGATTGCTAAAATTTTGTTGAGGATTGTTGCTTCTACGTTCATCAGTGATATTGGCCTGAAGTTTTTTTTGTTGTTGTCTTTGTCTGGTTTTGGTATCAGGGTGATGGTGGCCTCATAGAATGAATTTGGAAGTGTTTTTTCCTCTGCGATTTTTTGAAAGAGTTTTAGAAGGATAGTCATTAACTCTTCTCTAAATGTTTGATAGAATTATGCGACGCCATCTGGCCCAGGGCTTTTGTTTTTGGGGAGAGTTTTGATCACAGCTTCAATTTCAGTGCTTGTAATTGGATTGTTCATAATTTCTCTTTCTTTCTGATTCAGTTTTGGGAGATTGAACTTTTCTAAGAATCCGTCCATTTCTTGCAGGTTATCCATTTTATTGCATATAGTTGTACATCATAGTCTCTAATAATCCTTTGTATTTCTGCATTGTCTGTTGTCACCTCTCCATTTTCATTTCTAATTTTGTTGATTTGATTCTTCTCCCTTTTTTCCATGATGAGTCTGGCTAACACTTGTCAATTTTGCTTATCTTCTCAAAGAAACAGCTTTTAGTTTTATTAATCTTTACTATTGTTTCTTTCATTTCTTTTTCATTTATTTCTGCTTGGATCTTTATGATTTCTTTCCTTCTACTAACTTTGGGATTTTTTTTGTTCTTTTTCTAGTTCTTTTAGGTGCAAAGTCAGGTTGCCTATTCGAAGTTTTTCTTGTTTCTTGAGGTAGGATTTTATTGCTACAAGCTTCCCTCTTAGAACTGCTTTTGCTTCATCCCATAGGTTTTGAGTTGTAATGTTTTCCTTGTCATTTGTTTCTAGCAATTTTTTTATTTCCCTTTTAGTTTCTTCAGTAACCTGTTGGTCATTTAGAAACGTGTTGTTTAATCTCCATGTGTTTGTGCTTCTTACAGTTGTTTTTTTTTCTTGTAATTGATATCTAGTCTCATAATGTGGTCAGAGAAGATGCTTGATACGATTGCAATTTTCTTAAATTTACTGAGGTTAATTTGTGACCCAAGATGTGGTCTGTCCTGGAGAATGTTTCATGTGCACTTGAGAAGAAGGAGTATTCTTCTGCATTTGAATGGAATGTCCTGAAGATATCAATGAGATCCATCTCATTTAATGTATCGTTTAAGACTTATATCTCCTTATTAATTTTCTGTTTTGATGATCTGTCCATTGGTGTGAGTGGGGTGTTGAAGTCTCCTGTTAATTTGTTACTGTCAGTTTCTCCTTTTATATCTGTTGGTGATTGTCTTATGTATTGAGGCACTCCTATGTTGGGTGCATCGATATTTACAATTGTTATGTCTTCCTCTTGGATTAATCCCTTGATCATTATGAAGTGCCCTTTCTTATCTCTTGTAATTTTCTTTACTTTAAGGTCTATTTTGTCTGATATGAGGATTGCTACTCCAGCTTTCTTTTGCTTCCCATTTACATGGAATATATTTTTCCATCCTCTCACTTTCAGTTTATATGTGTCTTGAGGTCTGAAGTGGGTTTCTTGTAGAGAGCATATATATGGGTCTTATTTTTGTATCCATTCAGCTAGTCTGTGTCTTTTTGTTGGAGCATGTATTCCATTTACCTTTAAGGTAATTATTGATATATATGTTCCTATTGCCACTTTCTTAATTGTTTCCGGTTGATTTTGTGGCTCTTTTTTCTTCTCTTCTATTTTTTGACTATATAAGACCCTTTAACCTTTGTTGTAAAGCTGGCTTGGTGGTATTGAATGCACTTAACATTTTTTGTCTGAAATGTTTTTTATTTCTCCAGCAATTTTGAATGAGATCCTTGCTGGGTACAGTAATCTTGGTTGTAGACTTTTCCCTTTCAGTACTTTAAATATATCCTGCCATTCCCTTCTGGCCTGCAGAGTTTCTGCTGATAGTTCAGCTGTCAAGAGTATGGGCTTTCCCTTGTATGTTACTTGTTTCTTCTCCCTTGCTGCTTTTAATATTCTTTCTTTGTTTTTAGTCTTTGTTAGTTTAATTAGCATGTGTCTTGGCGTGTTTCTCTTAGGGTTTGTCCTATATGGGACTCTTTGTGCGTCTTGGACTCGATTGACTATTTCCTTTTCCATTTTGGGGAAATTTTCAACTATAATCTCTTCAAAAATTTTCTCATACCTTTTCTTTTTCTCTTTCTCTTCTGGGACCCCTATAATTCAAATGTTGCTGCGTTTGATATTGTCCCAGAGGTGTCTGAGACTATCCTTGGTTCTTTTCATTCTTTTTACTTTATTCTGCTCTTCAGAAGTTATTTCTACCACTTTATCTTCCAGCTCACTTATTTGTTCTTCTGCTTTAGATATTCTGCTATTGATTCTTTCCCAAGTACTTTTCGGGAGAAGGAAATGGCAACCCACTCCAGGATTCTTGCCTGGAGAATCCTGTGGACAGAGAAGCCTGGAGGGCTGCTGTCCATAGGGTCTCACAGAGTCAGACACGACTGAAGCGACTTTACATTGCATGCATGCATTGTAGAAGGAAATGGCAACCCACTCCAGTGTTCTTGCCTGAAGAATCCCAGGGACAGAGGACCCTGATGGGCTGCTGTCTATGGGGTCGCACAGAGTCGGACTTGACTGAAGCGACTTGGCAGCAGCAGCAGCAAGTATTTTTAATTTCAGTAATTGTGTTGTTTGTCTCTGTATGTTTATTCTTTCATTCTTCTCTGTCTTTGTTAATTGATTCTTGCATTTTCTCCATTTTGTTTTCAATGTTTTTGATCATCTTTACTATCATTATTCTCAATTCTTTTTCAGGTAGTTTGCCTATTTTCTCTTCATTTATTAGGACTTCTGTGCTTCTGGTTTGTTCCTTCATTTGTGTAGTATTTCTCTGCCTTTTCACTATCATTTCTTTTAACGTATTGTGTTTGAGGTCGCCTTTTCCCAGGCTTCAAAGTTGAATTCTTTCTCCCTTTTGGTTTCTGCCCTCCTAAGGTTGGTCCAGTGGTTTGTGTGAGCTTCGTATAGGGTAAGATTTGTGCTGAGTTTCTGTTCGTTTGTTTTTCCTCTGATGGGCAAGGCTGAGTGAGGTGGTACTCCTGTCTGCTGATGATTGGCTTTGTATTTTTGTGTTTTTGTTGCTGTTGTTTAGATGAGGTGTCCTGCGCAGGGAGCTACTGGTGGTTGGGTGATGCCAGTTCTTGTATTCAAGTGGTTTTCTTTGTGTGAGTTCTCACTGTTTGATACTCCCTAGGGTTAGTTCTCTGGTAGTCTAGGGTCCTGGAGTCAGTGCTCCCACTCCAAAGGCTCAGGGCTTGATCTATGGTCAGGAACAAAGCTTCCAGAAGTGGTTTGTTATGGAATTAAGTAAGATTAAAACAAATATCCAAAAATGAGAAACCAAAGATAAACCCCAGACAAATGGTAGTTACAAAATCAGGCAAACAATAATTAAAATAATGGAATATGCACATATACATATACACTCATAAGAAAAATGAAAACAGTCCAACAAAAATAAAGTACAATACATTGACCCAGCAAACAAAGTAGCTCAAAAATTATACTTACCAGTTAAGAACAAAAGGAACTAAAGCAGAAAGTGGAAAACAAAACGAAACCAAGGTGCCAAGTGGGGAATAAAGCAGTGAAAACAAACTAGCAAATATGTTGAGAGGATAGGAAAGAAAGTAAAGAAGGAAAGAATAGATATGCAAAGTTAAATAGAGGTAGATGAAGAAGATTTATATACATTAACGATTAACTGCAGGGGAAAATAATAGTAGCAAAGGCAAATGAAGGAATAAGCGTAGAAAAAATATAATAGGTGTTTAAAAAATTAAAATTAAAAAAAGAGAAAAGAAAAAAAAAGGAAGAAGACAGAAAAAAGCGGGGGAAAAAGAAAAACTCCACAGAACTGCAAAAGCCCAACATAGAGGCAGAGGTTTATAACGATAGTAAATGTGTGACTGAATATACACATATGCACAAACACCCATAAGCAAAATCAAAACAGTCCAACAAAAATAAAGCACAGTAGATTGACCCAGCAAACAAAGGAAACCAAAAATTTTATCTTCCAGAACAAGACTAAGTAAAGCACAAACTGGAAAACAGTACTAAATCAAGATGCCAATTGGGGAATAAAGCAATAAAAATAAAACTAACAAGTGTGTTGAGAGGAAAGAAAGAAAGAATAGATATGCAAAGTTAGATAGAGATAGATAAAGATTTATATACATTAAAGATTAACTGTAAGGGGAAAAGAATGGTAGGAAAAGCAAAGAATAAATATAGAAAAAAATAATGACAGGTTTAAAAAATTAAAATTAAAAAAAGTGAGAGAGAAAAAAGGAAAACTCCACAAAACTGCAAATACCCAATGTAGAGGCAGAGGTTTATAACAGCAATAAAAAATGTGACAGAAAAAAAGAAAAGCTCAAAAGCTTAATTAGATTTCATAGTGCCAATAAAATCAACAACTACAACAGAGGGGGAAAAATCCAAAAGAATCTACAGAGCAAGTTAAAACATAAGAATCATAGATGTTTTTCTTGAGTCACTGCTGTCAGAGTCCTTTCCCTTCCTGGGAGTCACAGCCCACCTCACCTCCCTAGGATGCCCTGTGCTGGTCTCTGGACCTGCTGTGGGGGCAGCTCAGATTCTAATCTGGTCCTACTCCTCTGTGTTCTTGCTTCCAATGTCCACGGCTATCAGAACTAGTGCGTTTTCTTTTGTGGGAGCTCTCAATGATCTTTTATATATTCCATAGACACAGTCTGCCGAGCTGATCATGTGGCTTTAATCTGCAGGTTGTACAGCTGGTGGGGAGGTTTTGGATCTTCTTCCTTAGCCACACTGCCCCTGGATTTCAATTGTGGTTTTATTTCCACCTTCTGCATGTGGGTCGTCTACTGGGGTTTGCTCCTGAGGCTGCCCTGGAGGACTTGGGTTTGCCCCTGTGAGGGCCAGGTGTGGAGGTGGTGCAGCTGCTTGGGTCACAGGGTTTCTGGCAGCACCAGGTACTCAGGGGGTTGGCAGTTAGGGCATCAGGAAATACAGTGCTCTAGAAGGGTATGGCAACTAGTATTGGCCAGTACACTCCAGTATTCTTGCCTGGAGAACCCCTCTCCCTGACAGACAAGCCTAGCAGGCCACAGTCAACAGGGTTGCAAAGAGTCGGACATGACCAAAGTGACCCTGAGTGCATAGATGCAAGAATTTTTTGCCTGTGGCAGCTCTGCCCCAGTAAGAGCTGAGCATGAAGGTGGCGCAGCTGCTTGGCTTGTGGGGACCCTGGCGGTGCCAAGTGTTCAGGGACACCGACTGCCTCTGCCACAGGAGTTGTGGCCCTATCTGTGTCTTTTCACGAGCCTCTTGTACCTGGCGATCAGAAGGCCCCTTCCACCAGTGTTTCTCTGTAGCTCCACCCGTTCAGCACTTAGAGGGCTCCCTTCTTGGGGTCCTTCTTAGTCGTTCCACGCGTCAGGCACATAGAGGGGCCCCACTGGCTGGGGTCCTACTCTGGAGATGAGCGCATCAGGCACTTAAAGGGACACGCTGGGTGGGGTCCTACTCTAGTTCAGTGCATACACCTGCCCGGCATATGTATGGCTGTGGCAAGGACGGTCTGATTCTCATTCCATTTAGGCTGCCACAGATCAGCTGTTTTACCCTCAGCCTTAATGTTTCTCCTCTGACTCAGACAATTGCCCCGATGTGGGAATCGGACCCCTGCTTCAGTTCCCCCACCCACCAAGAGCAGGTCCAGTTCTACTAACACTTCTGTTTTTCCTCCTAGTTCCTTTGTCCTACCGAGTTTTGCGTGGTTCTATATATTCTTTTCTGCTGGTCGGTACTCCTGTCAGCTCTCAGCTGGTGTTCTGCATGCACTTCTGTGCCCGAAGGTGTATTCCTGATGTATCTGTGGAGAGAGATGTACTCCACCTCCACCTGTTCCTCTGCCATCTTGTTCTCCCTGATGTCTCTGCTTTGTAATATGCTGTCTAGGTTGGTCATAGCTTTTCTTCCAAGGAGCAAGCATCTTGTAATTTCATGGCTGCAGTCACCATCCGCAGTGATTTTGGAGCGCCCCCACCCCAAATCACTGTTTCCATTGTTTCCCCATCTATATGCCTTGAAGTGATGGGACCAGATGCCATGATATTAATGTTGAGTTTTAAGCCAACTTTTTCACTCTCCTCTTTCACTTTCATCAAGAGGCTCTTTATTTCTTCCTTGCTTTCTGCCATAAGGGTGGTTTCACCTGCATATCTGAGGTTATTGATGTTTCTCCCAGCAATCTTGATTCCAGCTTGTGCTTCAACCAGCCAAGCATTTCGCATGATGTACTCTGCACATAAGTTAAATAAGCAGGGTGACAATATGCAGTCTTGACATATTCCTTTTCCGATTTGGAACTAGTCTGTTTTTCCATGTCCAGTTCTAACTGTTGCTTCTTGACCTGCATTCAGATTTCTCAGGAGGAAGGTAAGGTGGATTCTATCTTATTCCTTTATTTCTTTTTAATATTTTATTTTGCCTATGTTGTGTCCTCATTATGGTGCACAGGCTTTCTCTAGTTGTGAAGCATGGGCTTAGTTGCCCCGTGGCATGTGGGATCTTAGTTCCCACACCAGGGATGGAACCTGCATCCCGTGCAGTTGAAGGCAGATTCTTAACCACTGGACAACCAGGGAAGTCCCGAGGGCTGTTTGATTTTTATTTTAGTCACTTGCTGTGTTTCTATACTGTTTACAAGTTTACTATGCTCACCATGACCAAGTTAGGAAAACTGTCTGAAAAAAGAAGTATGAAGAAAGCAACTTTCTTTTCTCCTTTTTAATTAAAAAAAAAACACTTTTAATTTTGTATTTGGGTATAGCTGATTAACAATGTACTGATAGTTTCAGGTGAACAGTGAAAGAACTCAGCTATACATATACATGTGTCCATTCTCCCTCAAACTCGCCTCCCATCCAGGCTGCCACATAATATTGAGTAGAGTTCTCCATGCTGTATGGTCCTTGTTGGTTATCCATTTTAAATATAGCAATGTGTACGTGTCCATCTCCAATTCCCCAACGATCCCTTCCCCAGTAACCATAAGTTTGTTCTCTAAGTCTGTGAGTCTCTTTCTGTTTTGTAAGTTAAGTTCGTTCGTATCATTTCTTTTTAGATTCCACAAGGCATGTCATACAATATTTCTCCTTCTCCGTCTGACTTATTTTACTCAGTATGACAACTTCTAGATTCATCCACGTTGCTGCAAATGGCATTATTATATCCTTTTTAATGGCTGAGTAATATTCCATTGTATATATGTACCACGTCTTCTGTATCCATTCCTCTGTAAACAGTGCTGCAATGAACACAGGGTACATATACCCTTTTAGATCTTGATTTTCTCCTGATATTCACCCAGGAGTGGGATTGAAGGGTCATACAGTAGTTCTGTTTTTAGTTTTTTAAGACACCGCACTGTTCTCCACAAGTGGCTGTACCAATTTACATTCCCTCCACACATTCTTTCCACACCTTCTCCAGCATTTATTGTTTGTGGATTTTTTGATGATAGCCATTCTGGCTGGTGTGAGGTGATATCTCATTCTGCTTTTGATTTGCAGTTCTCTGATAATGAGCGGTGTTGAACGTAAGTGCCTCTTGGCCATCTATATGTATTCTTTGGAGAAATTTCTATTTAGGTCTCCTGCCCATTTGTTGACTGGGTTTTTTGTTTTGATGCTAAGTGTCATGGGTTGTTTGTAAATTTTGAAGACTAATCCTATTCACTCACATCATTTGCAAATATTTTCTCCCAATCTGTGGGTTGTCTTTTCATTTTGTTTATTGCTTCCTTTGCTGTGCAAAAGCTTTTGAGTTTAGGAGGTCCCATTTGCTTATTTTTGTTCTTATTGCTGTTATTCTGGGAGATGGATCAATATATATATAGCTGCGATTTATGTCAGAGAATGTTCTGCCTATGTTTTCCTCTAGGAGTTTTACAGTGTCCAGTCTCACATTTAGGTCTGTAATCCATTTTTGAGCTTATGTTGGTATATGGTGTTCAAAACTTATCTAATTGCATTTTTTACATATATCTGTCCAGTTTCCCCAGCACCATTTGTTGAAGAGACTGACTTTCCAAATATGTAGTCTTGCCTCCTTTTGCATAGATTTATTGACCATAGGTTCATGGGTTTATTTCTGTATTTTTTAATCCTGTTCCATTAATCTATATTTCTATCTTTGTGCCAGTAATATCCTATTTTGATAACTGTAGCTTTGCAGTATAGTCTGATGTCAGGGACTCTATTCCTCCAGTTTTGTTTTTCTTTCTCAAGATTGCTTTGACTATTTGGAGTCTTTTGTGTCTCACTACAGCCTTTAAGATATTTTTTGTTCTAGTTCTGTGAAAAATGCCATTGGTAATTTGATAGTGATCGCATTGAATCTGTAGATCACCTTGGGCATGTTCATGGATTGGAAGAATCAGTATTGTCAAAATGACTCTACTTCCCAAGACAGCAACTTTCTTTTTAAGCCTCTTGGCCTGGGGATAACATGTGTACCTTTGCTTATATTCCATTGGCATGAGGTAGCCTTCTAGCTCCATCCAGATGTAGGTGGGGTGTGCGTGGGGAATGCCAGGAAAACACTGGTACCATGATGCCTCCCCGAAACCAGAGTGAACATGGCCAGCCATCTAATTACTGAGGGTATAATATATTGTTCCTGAGTAAATCAACACTTCTATTTGGCAGACAAGTAGGGAGAGATGACACCCACAAAAGAGTATTTATATGATTATGAAGCCAACACTAAATAAATTTAAATGACGAGAGCCGTGGATGCCACAAATGAAACAGGAAGAATTGTATTTGAAAAGGCTTTAAGTCAGATCCATAGTGATCCATCATGTAACAGTATTGTGAACTCAGGCTCATGGGTGACTTAACCCCTCTTAATCTAACATCTCCAGATACAAATAAGGATGGACTAATACTGATCCTGTGTGTCCAGCGCCAGTGCTTTATGCTAGACTGCCTGGCATAAAAGAAAACCCCAAAAAACCTATTGTATATTTTAATATTGAACCAAAAAGGCAATCACTAGCAGAAACAGAATAGAATAAACCAACTGGGATAAAGATACCGTAAGAATTTCAGGAAGAGTAAGTATTCAGAACATAAAACTCCATCCTTGGCTGACAAAGCAAGTATTCTCATCACTAATACTGAGTTGGCTTCATATATTTAGAACCATATTTAGTAAGAAAAATGCCTATGAGTGTTAAGGATGTTTATAAAGTCTATTTATTTCAGGACTAATGCTTTCCTTGACATTCAAGGTGAGATCAGTTTTTATTCTTCCTGACACTGATCTGAGTCCACAACCAGATCTTTAAAAAAAAAATCAATGCAGTTCTTCACTGGGCTCTTCTTTGGGGAACTGGAAGCAAGTCCAGCAGCTTCAAAGTTTATTTTTGGTAAAAATGAGTGTCATAGAGGATGCCCCAGACATCTGCTGCATCACAGATGAGTTATTTATTCCTGATTATTCTGAACAGACAGACTTGTTTGCAGTAATGTGTCTCGTATAATTCCATGGGTTCTATGATTCACTAAACTTAGACATTGCAGGAGGAGAGTGACATAATTATATTTTCATAACCAGAATGATTCCTTAATATTTAGAAATATTAATTCATGTCTTCAAGTTTCATGATAAAATTTTTGTTTGTTTTTTCCTCTCAGATTTTTTTAATTTTATTTTTTTAAATTGTGGCAAAATATAAATGATGCAAAATTTACTGTGTTGAGGAGGAAGAAAAAATATTTACCATTGTAAGCATTTTGTGTACAGTTCAGTGGCATTAAGTACATGCACATTGTCATCCAACTATCACCACTATCCATATTCAGAATGTCTTCATTTCCCAACATTTTAATACGATACCTATGTAACCCCCAATCTCCCCCTCTCCCAGACCCTGGAAATCCCCCATTTTGCTTTCTCTCTGTGAATTTGTCTGCTCTGGTTCCTCATCTAGGTGAGATCATACTGTACCTGTTCCCTTGTGACTAGCATATTTCACTGAGTATGACATCTTCAAGATTAATCTGCGTCAGAGCAGGTGTCAGAATTTCCTTTTAAAGGTCAAATAATGTTCCATTTCTCTCACACTTTTAAAGGCATCAGTCGTTTGCCTCATAACATGAAACACCACTGATGAAAAGTTTAACAACAAATCAATTATTATTTGTTTGTAAGAAACAGTTTTTTTGTTTCTTGCCCTGGAAGCTTTTATATTCTATTTGAATTTGGTTGATAAAAGATATTTTTTATCGGGTTCTATCTCCTAATATTATATTACTCCTATGCTTCTATTTCTATTTATTTATCAACATTTTCATAGATGTATCATGTTAGATCTATCAAGGTTTAGTTTTACAATATTACTCTTAGAGATATTCTGGAGGATACATCTGCTTAATTATGGCTATCTCATTACTAACTTAACTTCAACTGACAGCTATGTTTTCCATGAGCTGAAAATACAATAAAAATCATTTTTCACTTAGTCTGAGTACATTGTTGTTGTTGTTGTTCAGTCGCCAAGTTGTGTCCAACTCTTCACAATCCCATGGACTGCAGCATGCAAGGCTTCCCTGTCCCTCACCATCTCCTGGAGTTTGCCCTAGTTCATGTCCATTGAATCGGTGATACCATCTAAGCATCTCATCTTCTGTAACCCCTTTCTCCTCTTGCCCCCAGTCTTTCCCAGCATCAGGGTCTTTTCCAGTGAGTCAGCTCTTTGTATCAGGTGGCCAAAATATTGGAACTTCAGCTTCAACATCAGTCTTTCCAATGAGTATTCAGGGTTGACTTCCCTAAAGATTGACTGGTTTGATCTCCTTGCTTTCCAAAGTCTGAGTACATATGAATCACAATTGAGACACTTGGTAAAAACAAAGTTGGTTTCTTTCCTAAGATACTAATGCTAATTTAGCTTTAGTGTATGCTAAGATTTACTTTGCAAATTTAGTGGAAATAATAAACAAGGACCATCTTTTTGTTTGACTAAGTATTATGTCAGGGCTGATAGACGTGGTGCTCACACATTTCTTCTTCATTGATTGGAGTTACTGTTATGGAATTTATGTGTATTATTTACTTAAAAAATGCCACCTTGTACATTCCATACCCTTCGATGTCTCCACCACTGCCACTGGCAATCAAGAGTGAGCAGAGATATTTGTTCATGGCTTTGCTACTTTGATACTGTTTACAAGGTCCTGTTGGCAGCCTGTTGCAGTGAAATGATGAGTAACTGCCAAGATATCCCACAGAGAACATTTTCTCTATATCTCCCATCAATACATCTCAGGGAACTTGTGAACTGAAATGTTAGTGAATATTGTCGAGTTTGGGCTTCCCAGGTCGTAGAATAGTAAAGAATCCACCTGTCAATCCAGGAAAGGCAAGAGATATGCGTTTGATCCTTGGTTTGAGAAGATCCCCTGGAGTAGGAAATGGCAACCCACTCCAGTATTCTTGCTTGGAAAATTCTACAGACAGAGGAGCCTGGGGGGCTACAGTCCATGGGGTCGCAAAGAGTCCAACACGACCGAGCGATTGGACATGCAAGACCAAGGTTGTTGTTGGTGGTGAGTCACTAAGTCATGTCGGACTCTTGCGATCCCATGGACTGTAGCCCACAGGCCCCTCTGTGCATGGAGTTTCCCAGATAAAAATACTGAAGTGGGTTGTCATATCCTTCTCCAGGGGATCTTTCTGGCCCAGGGATTGAACTTGTGTCTCCTGCATTGGCAGGCAGATTCTTTACCAGTAAGCCACCAGGGAAGCCCAGTTGCTAAAGTGATCATTTCTAAGTTGGTTTTCTCTCTATCACATTCCTTTTCAATATTCACCTTATACATGCTCTCTTGAGAAATCTTTGTTATTCTTCAGGAATGTAGAAGATGGCGATAACCAAAATAGAGAAAACTTAAAAAAAAAATAACACCACTCTGAGAGAGCTCTGCTCACTTTGTAACATTTCCTTCAAGTATTTTTGTTTTTGTATTACATGTATATATTTTGTTTTTTAAGGAATCATTATATTCCTTTTGGCTTCCAAGGTGGGGCTAGTGTTAAAGAACCCATCTGCTAATGCAGGAGACATAAGAGACGCAGGTCGATCCCTGGGTTGGGAAGATCCCCTGGAGAAGGGCATGGCAACCCACTCCAGTGTTCTTGCCTGGAGAATCCCATGGACAGAGGAACCTGGCGGGCTACAGTCCATAGGGTTGCAAAGAGTCGGACACGACTGAAGGACTTAGCACACACACAGCACATACATTCTTTTGTGAGCTGACTTTTTCACTATAGCTTCTTGAATATCTTTTCATTTTACTAGCTATTCTACCACAAAGGATTTTAATGGCTACATGGTATTAATTGTATGGATGTACCGTAGTTTCTTCATTGTGTCTTTTGTATATGAACTTTAAGTCAGATAGACACAAATATCATATGATATCACTTATTTGTGGAATCTTTAAAAAGTGGTACAAATGAACTTATTTACAAAATGGAAACTGACAGACAGACAGAGGAAGCATTCTTAAGGTTTTCAAAGGATAAAATTGGTGGAGGGATAAGGAATAGAATAGCTCATTATACAGATATATAATGAGCTCTCTCTCTCTCTCTCTCTCTCTCTCTCTCTATATATATATATATATATATATATATATATACACACATATATATATTGCAGAAGTGTTCTTCCAGTCTGTGGCTTGTTTTCACATTCTCTTGAAGGAATTTATTTCATGTATTTACTTTTGAATGCCCTGAAAGTTGTCAGGATTAATCTGCCCTCTCCAGAGTGCCTATGATCCTCATTCAACCATGTCCTACTTTTGCAATGCTTGGTCCACCAAGACCGGAGTTCCCTGGACCTATTTTTGCAGGCACTTACTTATGATCATTGTAACTCCTATCTTGGCAGATGGTTGCCAATATTTCACTTTTCAGTCATAAACAGATCACCATTGTCTTCAGATACTACCAGGTAAGATAACAAAGACAGATTTCCCTCATTGCAAGTCTTTTGTCTGCCGATGTTCATGGTTTCAAATGTGGTATTAGTAAAATTCCAGTTTCAGAAGCAGAAGCCCCTTGAAAATTGTTAAGAAAAAAATAATTTAATACAGAGAATAAGTTGCTTTCCTTTCCAGAACTAGAGGAGGAAGAAGCAGGAGGCTGCCACTGGGATTGAGATCAAGGCTGTACAATTTTAACAACAATCTAGGTATTAAAGGAACAGTCATGATCAATACAGTTCTAAAATCAGATGTGCTCCTAGGAGCAGCAGCAGAAAAAGGGCTTCAGCCATATCGATGCCTTCTGAATCCCATATGAATGCACCTAATTGGTAGAAACTGCTTCTCAACTAAAACCCTGGCTCTAAGTACATGGGAAATGTAGTTCTTAGTTTTCTGGATTCTGAAGCACAGAAATACTTGTAAAGGAAGTGGGATGGATGCTGACCATATCAATTGTAGTCACGCTATAGGATTAGCTACAATTTATATCCTTTGTTTCAAACCTATAATTTTATTTCTGAGCTGGAGCACTGCCTGACACACTGTAATGGCTACATAAGTGTTGGCTATTTTCCTTTAATTTTTATTCTATATTGGGGTATAGTTAATCTACAATACTGTGTTAGTTTCAGGTGCACATCAGCGAAGTGATCCAGCTATACATATGCACATATCCTTCTCTTTCAGATTCTTTTCCCATATAGGTTATTACAGAATACTGAGTACAGTTTCATGTGTCATACAGTAGATCCTTGTTTGTTATCTATATGGGCTTCTCCAGTAGCTCAGCTGGTAAAGAATCTGCCTGCAATGCAGGAGACCTGAGTTCGATTCCTGGGTCAGGAAGATCCCCTGGAGAAGTTGGATAAGCTTTCCACTCCAGTATTCTTGGGTTTCCCTGGTGGCTCAGATGGTAAAGACTCTGCCTGCGATGTGGGAGACCTGGGTTCAATCCCCAGGTTGGGAAGACCCCCCAGAGGAGGGCACGGCAAACTACTCCAGTATTCTTGTCTGGAGTATCCCCATGCACAGAGGAGCCTGGCGGCCTACAGTCATGGGGTCGCAAAGAGTCAGGCACGACTGACTAAGCACACAGCACACAGTGTGTATATGTCAATCTCAAATCCCTAATTGATCCCTCTCCTTCCCCTTTCCCCTATTATTATTATTATTATTATTATCACTATGTATAACTTCTCTTTCTAGACCAAGATATATATGAATTATTACCATTAACACACCTGAATTCCGTTAGGACATCTTTAAGTTTTATAAATCCTTAAAGCGTCATGAGGTTATAGAAGAAGCTGTCAGCAGAGGCATAGGTAGAGGCCGCCTGTCTCCATTTTCTGGTGGCCGCGGAGATTCACGCCAGGCCCCAGACAAGGTGCACAGGGACAGGTACTCAGTGAGGAGGCATGTGTGTTCATTCCTCACCTGCTCTGGCTCCAGGGAAGCCCTTGGATCCTCTGTATTTTGCAACAAAAGGGCAGCTGAGTGTCTTAAAAGAGGGTTGTGAAAGAGAAGAAACTGAACAAAATTCATCACAGGATATTGAATACGGTTCCCCGTGCTGCACAGTAGCACCTTGTTGTTTATCTCGCCAATATACAATAGTTTACACCTGCTGATCCCAAACTCCCCATCATCCCCTCGCCCACCCCTCCCCTTGACAAGGGCAAGTCTCTTCCCTGGGTAAGTCTGTTTCTGTTTTGTAGATAAGTTCACCTGTGTCACATTTTAGATGCCACATATAAGTGATATCATGTGGCATTTGTCTTTCTCTGCCTGACTTACTTTGTTTAGTATGATAATCTCGAGTTCCATCCATGCTGCTGCTAACCTTAGTTTAAAGGTTAATAGTAACTATTTTCCCAACCTTTATTAGACCAGAATTAGTTGCTATCACATGAGAACTGATTGCTTTAAGGTGCAGATGTTAAGGATTCAGAAGAGCAGCTCCTGTTATCTTTACTACTCAGCTCCATTTGAAAATATGCTAATGATAAAGATAGCTTCTACAAACACTCAAAGTCTGCTCTAACATTTCCTCCTTTATAATTTCATTTCAGTTATACTAATGAAGACATTTTAAGACTTAAATAAAGGGGATGCTAAATAAGTAGCTAACATAGATTAGTCTGAAATGAGAATAAGAAAATTCCACTTAAACTACACCAAAAGCCTGGTTTCTGATAAAGTCGGCAGTTCCTTTTGTTCATCTTATCTCTCATATCATGCCTGCTGAGAGTTCATTTGGCATAAAAATGATAGACATGTGAGTCGTACCTTTTGGAGTTCATTAGAGAATGTTCCCCCTGGTAAGTTTCCCTCCATCAAACACTATCCAAATTTTCAACCAAAACCCCTGACTGCTTAATAAACTCCCTGAGAGTAAGACAACAGCCCAGGATCCTTCAGCTTTTACTCTAACCTGCTTCCCCCAGAGACCCTGCACTTCGATTGCTAATCTTACAGAGGAAAGGGAGGATAGAAATCCTTAGAGTCAACCCCACATCTTAAGTCAGAACGGGTGAGGATGGCTAATCAGAATGGCAGGAGATGCAGAACTTCTAGTTTAGATCCCCTTCGAGGTCCTTTACAAGTTGTTACATGGAATTAAGACTCTTGGGCTAAACCTTTTGGACTCAGCACATTATTTAACCCACTGTGTGTCAGTGAAGTCGAGACAAGGGAAGATTCTGGAAACATGTTACAAATGCTCCTAATAAAAATGTCTGTTTGTGAACTGACCCTCAATACATCTTTCTTGGAAGCATTCATTACTGTCATTTTCAGGGATTTTCTTTTTTCAGGGAACTGAAGCAGGTTGTGTAGGTTAGAAGTTCAAAGCTGATGAACCTTTTAATTTTCTTCACCAAATCATCATAGATTGAAGTAATCCAAGAAATGATCTCCAGAAATTGCATTGTATCTGACCATAGGACTTAGACTTGGGCATAAAATGGTACAAATTCTGCAGACACTGACACTGTTGGAAGTTCAGATTGGAAACACCTTTTGCTTTATTTACAGAGGGAAAAAATATTTGTAAAGAAATATTGCTTTATTAAAAGTTATGGGGCCTGGCAGTCCAGTGGTTAAGGATCCCGCACTCTCACGGCCAAAGGCCCTGGTTCAACCTCTGGTTAGGGAACTAAGATCCCACAAGCCGAGCAGCACAGTAAATCAATAATGTACAACCATGGCTGATTCATGTCAATGTATGGCAAAAACCGCTACAGTATTGTCAAGTAATTAGCCTCCAATTAAAATAAATAAATTAAGTTTTTAAAAAATGAAAAATAAATGTTAAGTTCTTTCAACAAAAGGGCACAGACAATTCTAGAGAATTTTGCTCATTATCTCAACTTTTATCTCAATTCAGGTGTACTTGGTGCTATTCCGTCAATGACATTTTCCCTGAAAGCAGGATCTCGGGTTGCCATACGGAGGAGGAAGAGGACCTGTCAAAGGGCGACGTTCCCAGCAGAGCACACGCAGGGATGCTGTCCCATAGCCGGGCTGCTTCTTGATAACGCAAGTGATAGGAGCCAACTCGAGTGATATTGGTTCAAGGGATTCCTACACAGGTTTGAATAAAATCTTTTCTGAAAAAAAGATTTATCAAGTGTGAAACTAGCACAGGAACCTAACCAACAAAAGTTTATTCACTGTGCCGAGCACCATAGCAAGCACCATGGGAATAAGAAAAATGTCAAAACAGGTTCCAGTGGTGGTGTGAATGTGATTTGGCACGCAATAGACCTCACTTCAAGTCTTGCGTTGATCACTACATTGTTATTTTTCTTAACCTGTATTTAAGATGGCTAAGGAAAAAAGAGGAATTTATTGAAATGTTCAATGCTTCTATAGCTACTTTGTCATTACCTTCTAGATTTTATTTAAACAGACTGGCTTGTGCACATGGTTGAAATCATTGCTGCAAGGGAATGACATTTCTTTATTGTCCCTGATCCCACTTAAAGTCCTGGGAAAGGGCTTATCAATGCTTGATTTCAAGTCAAGCACTGACCTCACAGACAAAAGTCTGTGTTTGGGAATGTAAGGTGGAATAGTAGGGCAACATATTTATAAGAATATAGCATTTTTGCAACTTCTATCAAAATTTCAATGTATTTTTTACAGAAATATATCAAACAACCCTAAAATTCATAAGGAACCATGAAAGACCCCAAGTAGCCAAAGCAACCATGAGAAAGAAGAACAAAACTGGAGGTTTCATGCTTCTTATTTTCAAACTATATTACAAAATTGTAGTGATCAAAACATTATGGTATTGGCATAAAACACAGACACCTATGAAATATAACAGGAGGTACAGAAATAAAACCACACATATATAGTCAATTAATTAAGACAAAGGGGCCAATAATATACAGTAGGGAGAGGACAATATTTTCAATAAATGGTGTTGGGAAAACTGGACAACCTCATGCAGAAGAATGAATCTGGACCATTATTTTCACCATACACAAAAATTAACTCAAAATGGATTAAAGACTTGAATGTAAAGATCAAAAACCATAAAATTCCGAGAATGAAAAAGAGGCAGTAAGTTCATAGACATTGGTCATTGCAATGATGCTTTTGGATTTTTACACTAAAAACAAAGGCAACAAAAGCAAACATAAATATCAAAATGTAAAAGTTCTGCACAGCAAAGGAAACCAACAAAATGAAAAGGCAATGTCCTGAATGGGAGAATGTATTTGCAAGTCATATACTGATAAGGGATCAGTATCCAAAATGTATGAAAAACCCCTACAACTGAATGGCAAAAACAAATCTGATTTAAAAATGGTAGAGGATCTGAATACATATTTTTTCCAAAGAAGACATACACATGGCCAATAGGTGCACAAAAAGATGTTCAACATCACTAATTATCAGGGAAATACAAATAAAAATCACAATGAGATATCACTTCACCCTTGTTAGAATGATTATTATCAAAAAGAAGACATAACAACTGTTGTTGAGAATGTGGAGAAAGGGAAACCCTCATGCATTGTTGGTGGGAATGTAAATTGATGCAGCCACTCTAGAAACCAGCAAGGAGGTTTATCCAAAAATTAAAAATGGAACTATCACATGCTTTGGCAATTCCACTTTTAAGTTTCTATTCAAAGAAAACAAAAAGACTAACTTGAAAGATATCTGCAATCACATGTTCATTGCCACATTATTTACAATAGCAGCTAGACATTGGAAGCAACCTAAGTGTCCATGGTGAGTGAACGGATAAAGAATATGTTGTATTTATATATACAATAAGATATTATTCAGCTATTAAAAAGAAGGAAATCTTGTCATTTTCTATAGTATAAATGTACCTTGAGAGCATGATGTTAAGTGAAACAAATCAGACAGAAAAAGGCAGATACTTAAAAAGCAGAAAAAACCCACAGGAACTCATACAGCAGGTTAGTGCTGGGGGCAGGGGTTGGGTAAAATGGGTTCAAAGGCATAAACATTCAATTGTAAAATAAGGAAGTCCTGGGGATGTATGACAGCATGGTCACTATAGTTAATCACTGTTGTTGTTCAGTCGCCCATTCACGTCCAACTCTTTGCGACCCCATGGCCTGCAGCACGCCAGGCCTCCCTGTCCCCCACCATCTCCCGAAGTTTGCCCAAGTTCATGTCTATTGCATCTGTGATGCCATCCAGCCTTCTCATCCTCTGACACCATCTTCTCCTGCCCTCAATCTTTCCCAGCATCAGGGACTTTTCCAATGAGTCAGCTCTTCACATCAGATGACCAAGATACTGGAGCTTCAGCTTCAACATCAATCCTTCCAGTGAGTATCCAGGGTTGATTTCCCCTTAAGATTGATTCATTTGATCTCCTTGTGTCCAAGGGACTTTCAGGAGTCTTCTCCAGCACCACAGTTAGAAGGCATCAATTCTGTATTGTATATTTGATAGTTGCTGTAAACCAACAAGGATCTACTGTATAGCACAGGGAACTCCACTCAATACTCTGTAACAATCTAAATTGGAAAAAAAATCTGAATAATAGACACATGTGTATGTATCATCTGAAATTAACATACCCTTATTAATCAACTATGCTCCAATATAAAGTAAAAATCTTTAAAAAGGAGAGTAAATCTTAACAGTTCTCATCACAACAAAAAATGTAACTTTGTGTGGTTAAAAAAGCTGTATGGAAATTTCAGTTTGCACCTCTCAGTCACAGTGACTCCGGCATTTGCAAACGGCTCCCATGGCTCCTGCCTAAACCATTTAAGTCAGTTTCCTTTGTTGCAAATGAGAAAATTCTAAACTCAAACTGATTTAGGCACAAAATGGTATGTATTGGCTGACACACTGAATAATTCAGTAATTGCAGGGCTTTAGCTGTACAAAGGGTTTAACTGTCTATCATCACTTCTCAGTTTCTCTCTATCTCTTGGCTTTACCTTTTATTTGGCTTCTGTTTTCTTAAAAAAAAAAAAAATATGTAACTCCTAGTGCCAGAATTGCTGCAGAAGTTTGCTGGAAATAGTGAGCTTGTTTTCTGATAGTGCCTCTGGAAATCTAATTGTTAATTCTGATTAGATTGACTTAAGTCACATTTCAACATGTGAAGTAAATAGTGTGGCTAAGATAATGTGCTGGTTTAGACTGACACCAGCTTGAATCAGGTGTTCAACCATGGAACACAGGCGTGGATCCCCACACAGAAAACACCAAAAGGTCTTTATATATACATTTATTAATTGAAATGCAGTTGGTTTACAATATTGTGTTACTTCAAATGTACAGCAAAATGTACATATATGTGTGTGTGTGTGTATATATATATATATACTTTTCCATTATAGGTTATTATAAGATATGGAATATAGTTCTCCATGCTATATATTAATAGTAGGTCCCCTTTTTTATTTACAGTAGTGTGTATATGTTAATCCCAAACTCCTAATTCATCCCTCCCCTTACCCTCCCTCTTTGATAACTGCACGTTTGTTGTCTGTGGCTGTGAGCTTATTTCTGTTTTGTAAATAAATCCATGTGTAGGCTTCTCAGGTGGCTAAGTGGTAAAGAATCCACCTGCCAATGCAGGAGACAGAGGAGATGCAGGTTCCATCTCTGGCTTAGGAAGATCCCCTGGAAAAGGAAATGCAACTCACTCCAGGATTCTTACCTGGAAAATTCCATGGACAGAGGAGCCTGGCGGGCTACAGTCCATGGGGTCACAAAAGATCAGACAAGTCTGAGTGACTCAACATGCGCACACAAATAAGTCCATGTGCACTATTTTTTAGGTGCCACAAGTAAGTGGTATCATATTTGTCTTTCTCCACTGAAAAGTTTTGAGGCATTGATCTTCATCTAAAATCTGAGGTCAATGAAAGGAAATGGTAATAACAGAGGCTATGAAAGCAAATAACAAATGTTTATAAATAATTCCTTATGGTGAAGAATTAAAAGACATAAGGCAAACCAGTTGCTCTAGTAGAACACGGTCTCAGAAGTAAAAGCCGTGCCACTTTGGGGTTAAATAACAAGGGTCTCCTAACAGGTAGAAAAGAGAATATTCTCCACTATATTTTCAGAAGACCCTTCAGCTTCAGTATACCAAGGGATCAAGACTACAGCCTTATTCTGACAAGGTGAAGATATGCGGGTTGAGCAGAGTCAGGA
Organism: Okapia johnstoni; assembly: GCA_024291935.2. Classification (NCBI taxonomy): domain Eukaryota; kingdom Metazoa; phylum Chordata; class Mammalia; order Artiodactyla; family Giraffidae; genus Okapia; species Okapia johnstoni. Next base: position 578,910 of record JAGTYA010000027.1, on the reverse strand, counting down.
AATGAAGTGTCCTGGAAGCATCCGAGGTAGGAAGGAGCCCCTAAACAGCTCACACAGAATAATAAAGAAATACATGAGAGGACTCTTCAAAACCTCATGAGGCACCTCTGTTACTCCCGGAAATTAGTGGCTTCAATCAGATGGTGATAAGAGAGAGTGACAAATGATTATTACCTTAAAGTTTCTCACACTGCATCCATAGGCTGGTGAAACTACAGGAAACTTCAGTTAAAATTACCAAAAACCCACGATAGTAAATGCATTAGGAATAGAAGAAAAAATTACAAGGGTAAAGGGAAAAAACAAAAAAAATAAGCAACAACAACAAAAAAGAGGAAGGAAAATTAAATTCAATCCAGGGAGGTGCACATGGCAGGGTACAGTCATGATGAGAAAAACAAAAATAAACTTAATATGAACCCTGCTCTTGAGGAATCTATAATCTAGAAATCAATACGCCATTTACTTAAATAACTAAGATGTGAAAAGCAATGAGAGTAATGCACATCTCTTTAGAGTTTAATGGAACAATAAAAACGTGTGGGGCATTTAGCATATTCCCTGACACACAAGTGAAACTATAAATATGGGGCTTACTGTCTAAAAACTAGTGAAAATCATAAGCAAGTTACATTAAAAATGCTTCCATTTTACATGGAAGAAATAACATTTCTAGTAAAAGAAAACTGCAGAAGCAGAAGTACAATGGTGAAAATTTCAGAATGTTTGTATTGCTGCAGGAAGGGGGACCCCTTCTAGAACCCGAGAGTGGGATCTTGCCTGACACTCAGGGAGTTTGGGGTGGAGAACTACACACTTGTATTGCTGATCCTGTTCACAGAGTCAATTGTTTCGCTTTTATCTCACTGTGTACACTGTTCGCTGAGCCTACGGTAGGTAAGGAACGAGCTAAGAGGCTGAAAGAAAATGCAGGAAGTTGTAGGACCTGCAGATGCTTTCTCTCCTCGCTGGCACAGCAGCTGTAGTAGCAGACATAACGTAACACAACATGACTGCACGTAACACTTCAAGGCATCTGCCGGTGAAGCTTATATATGTATGTACTTACAGAACAAAAGCAGCCCGTGGCCCAGCAAGTACCGTGTGATGCACATACTCAGTACTATAAGAAATCTCAGGCTGTCTCACAACTGTGCAAAGTCATTGTTTACAGAACATGGGGCAAGAGAGCCTGACAGGCGCCATCTTGTTCATTTTCCCGCAACATTGGTCTGTTTTAAATGGATAACCGACGAGGCCCTGCTGTGGGGCGCATGGAACTCTGCTCAGTGTTATGTGGCAGCCTGGACGGGAGGGGAGTTTGGGGAAGAATGGAAGCATATATGTGTATGGCTGAGTCCCTTTGCTGTCCGCCTGAAACTACCACTGCATTGTTAATTGGCTATACTTCAATGTAAGATAAAAAGTTTTAAAAACATTGAATTGTCTGGAGACATATTTTCTGGCAAAGCGTGAGATCTTATCAGGACGGGACTCCCCTAGGTGGAGAGTAGGAGGGTGAAGGAACCCAGGAGAACTGCCCTTCCAGGTAGGCGGCAGTCTTAGGTTTTATGCTAAAGGAGTTAGTTTCCAGTTTGCCGGTGGCCAATCACTCTGACTCAGGGTCCTTCCTGGTAGTGTGTACATGGCTCGGCCTAGGTGAATTCCAGCAAGAAGGACTCTGGGAGGTTGGTGGGACATATGAAGTCTCCTTTCTCTTTTTGACCTTTCCCGAATTTTTCTGTTTCGTGGTGGCTTGTTAGTTCTTCATTCCTTACCAGGACCTACTGTTTAAGATAACTCTTTTCTGTCAGTGGTTCCCCTAACAATGTCATCAAGTTGATCAGTTTAACCAGGGTGGAGGAATGAATGACTGCATCTGGTTAGTAACTTGTTAAAAAGTGAAAAGTAGGAAATTAATTCATTGGTAGCAAACTTCCAGAATATAGAAGAGTATTCTGTGATGGGTAGTACCTGCTCTGGGTAGTGGAAATTAGAATTGATGAAAAGTATACCAAGAATGTACTACCCCAAAAATAGTGCAACATATTGGATGGTGGGTGAACCTGAAAACGGGGTCTAGGGAACTGATAAAAGACTTTAAATCAGTGATCAGAAACTTGGTCTACTTTTTTCCCATAAGTAACAGAGAGCCAGCAAAGATTTTCATGTAAGAAGATGTTATTATAAATCTATTTAGGAGCATAACTCTGGCAGCATATGGAAGAGAGAGGTACACATTTATTTAGGAAATTACTGCTATGATCCTGCTGGGAGTAGTGATAAGGCTTTAAATAGGATTATGTCAGTAGGGATGGAAAGAGAATGGATAAGAAAAATGATCCCCAAATACAATGAATAAACCATACTGCAAGGGGAGGAAGTGAGATGATTAAAAAAAAAAAAGGTTCTGTGACTTCTCATTTGAGTTTTGCAGGAGAGGTAATAGAAATCACAGGAAGAGAGAAAAACTGACATTATTTTGGCAGTAGAACATCTGGTTAGGTTTGTTCAGAAGATATTTGGAAACTCAGGTCTAAAGTGCTAGAAAAAGGTGAGCTCTAGAGATTAAAAACCTGTGAATTTTCCAGTGATCAGTATTAGTTAAAGCAGGGAATTGGTCCTATTTGCTTTTAGTCAAATGAAGCATCCAAAATTATTGCACTGGACATAAAAAAAAAGAAAATTTAGAATTACCCTTTAAACAAACATTCTATGTGATGGCCCCTCTCGAATGGATAAGTAGGCAACAGGAAACAAAATGAACTTGTTTTATGGAATTTTCAAAACAGTTAAAAATTACAGCAACTCACTCATGAAGGAGAGACAAAAATCAGTCCTTTGACTGGAAAAGGAGTGAAAAAAAGTGAAAATAATGCGTCGTGTGTAAGCGATTATTGTTAAGAACTTTGTAAAGAAGATGAACTTTCAGCTTTAAGTCCTTCAGGCAAAGGTGAATTTTAATTATAAATTTAGCATCTAGTAAATAAACAGTGTATTCCAGATGATAGTAGCTAGAATGAGCAATCAATCCAAAGGACGCTGAGTGACTTTGTAAATGTGCTTGTAGTGGATGCTCCAGGAAGCCTGGTGACTTGCCTTAAGAGTCTCTGTTTGAAATTATAGCATCAATTCACTTAAAATGTTAAAAATGTGTATCACCTGCTATTTCTTACCGGGATTACGTAACTGGTAAAGAACTTATTCTTCCAATATTGAAAAGCACAAAACTGGACAAAGTATATGAGACCCTTGTTTTTATGCTTTGAATAAGGGCTTTCTGAGTGGATGGAAGTAAAAGATCTAAGCCCCATATTCACCCACTCTTTCTACCTGGGGGCAATTTCCCAAAATGCACAAAGGGAGACACCCTCCAGCAGTGAGGGGTGGTCTTCACAAAGAGGAAGAAGCTCAGAGCAGAGTCCAGGGCAGGGGTAGCAGGTAGACTTGGGGGGATACAACCCAAAGAGGAGCAGTCTTCATAGAGAGTTTGCATGCGGATTCCCCTGTGAACTGTTGGCTGAAGGCTGGGCTGCATGTATTCAGGGAAAGACTTTACATCCAACGTCCAGCACAGAGTGACCGCAGTAGATCTGAGATCTGAACGAGATACCAGACAATTTGCAGGACCAAGAGGCACTTGAGTTCTAAGCCAAGCAGAGTCCAGAGACCTCACTGAGCATCTTGGGAATCCAGTAGAAAAACCTGGAAAAATCATACCTTATGAGTAAGAATCACACCCTGAAATGAGAGCTATGCTCTAGCAACCCTAGAACTAAGAAAAATTGAAAGAGACTTACCCTTATAAGGAGTAGGGCCAGAACTGAGAGAATCAAAAGCGTTTTCTAGTAATTTAATTGCTGTAAGCCTAAAGTTTAAAGCTATTTAAGGAAAGATAACATAAACTTGACTCTCTCCCATGAATCAATATGCAAAGAAAAAGGAAAAGGAGATCAGTGAAGAAAATAAGTATCAATGAAGAGAGATTCTGAGATGACTCAGATGTTAGAATTCGCAATCAGATATTTTGAAAGAGCTATTATAAATGTGTTCCAGGGCCTTGAGAAAAAAAAAAAAGATAGACATAATAAATGAAGAGATGAACAATCCACAGAGAAAAGAAACCTATAAAAAGGTTAAGACAATTTTAATAAAGGAGGATCAGAGTTGGAAATTTCACACTCCGTGATTTCAATACTTGATATATATCTGTAAATAGTGATCAAGTACTATAAACAGTAAACAAGACAATGTGATGTTGGCAAAATAATGATATATAGTTCATGGAAGGGAAAAAAGTATGATCTACCAATTTTCAACAAAATACTGATGCAAATTCAGAGGAGAAATGAATCTCTTTAACAAAATGTACTGGAACAAGTAGATTTCCCTCACACTATCCATAAATTTAATTTAGAATGAAGCATAAATGAAAGACAAAGTGGAAGTTGAATTATTCTAGAAGAAACCGTAGGAGCCCATCTTTGCAATATTCTTAGAGGAAATATAAGAAAAAATACAAATTTGACTTTATCAAAAGTAAAAAATCTCTGCTCACTAAAAAGTAGTATAAAGAAAGTAAAAAGGCAAGGTACACTATGAGAAAATATTCTAAATATATGTATTTGACAAAAGATTGGCATCCTGAGTATATAAGTGATATAACTAAGTAACAAGAAAACCAATAACTTAATTAAAAAGAAGCAAAGAATTTAAGAAGACATTTAACATTGTTTTGTACAGTGTTTTTAAAATGGCCCCTAAGCTTACAAAAAGGTGCTCAATATTCTTGTCATCATGAATACACAAAATAAAACCTCAGTGAAATATTTCCCACTCTCTATAGTGACCCAAAATTTCCAATTTTACTAAAACCCCCAAATATTAGCAAAGATGTGGAAAAACTGGAATTCTCTTACATTGCTAGTGGGAATGCAAAATGGTACACCTCTTTGGAAAACTCTTTAGAAGTTTCTGATAAAGTTAAATGTACACCTATCCTGCCAGCTAGCAATTTCAATCATATATATTTACCAAAGGGAAATGAAAGCATGTGTTCACAAAAAGAATAATAGAGGAATACTTATAGTTGCTTTGTTTAAAATAATTCCACATGAAAAAGCCTGCTGAACTAATGTCTATCAATATAGAATGAAAAAACTATTTGTGGTATATTAGTGCAATAAACATTCAGCTCAGTTCAGTTCAGTTCAGTCACTCAGTCATGTCCGACTCTTTGCAACCCCATGAGTCGCAGCACGCCAGACCTCCCTGTCCATCACCAACTCCCAGAGTTTACCCAAATTCATGTCCATTGAGTCGGTGATGCCATCCAGCCATCTCATCCTCTGTCGTCCCCTTCTCCTCCTGCCCCCAATCCTTCCCAGCATCAGGGTCTTTTCCAATGAGTCAACTCTTCGCATGAGGTGGCCAAAGTATTGGAGTTTCAGCTTCAACATCAGTCCTTCCAATGAACATTACTTAGCAATAAAATATAATGAAGTAATATAAATAATAACATAGGTATAGTTTAAAAACCTATTGAGTGAATAAGAATAAAAAATACTGATAATACCATTTAGATGGCATCCAAAAGCAGGCAGAATTAGTCTAGGAACATAGAAATCAGAACAGTGGTTGTTACTTTTGTGTAGTGAGGATTGACTGGCAGGGAACAGGGAAAAATGTGCTTGGTGATGGAATGGTTCTCTGTCCTGATTGAGAGTTGGTTACACAGGTGTGTAAATCTGTCAGAATGCATGATTTGTATGTTTAAGGTCTGCATATGTCACCGTACATAAAGTTTACATACATACAAACGTACACAGGAGAGAATGCTTACAGAGCCTCAATCATGTACACTATAATGAGCATTGTGGGGGACCCAAAGAACAATGAGACATCATTAAAGAGATGATATATTTACTAAAGCAAGGTTGGAGGGTCTCAGAGCTGTTGTTCAGTTGCTAAGTTGTGTCCAACTCTCTGTGACCTCATAAGTGAAGTGAAGTTGCTCAGTTGTATTGTCCGACTCTTTGCGACCCCATGGACTAGAGACCCCTAGGCTCCTCCATCCATGGGATTTTCCAGGCAAGAATACTGTAGTGGGTTGCCATTTCCTTCTCCAGGGGATCTTCCTGACCCAGGGGTCAAACTTGGGTCTCCTGCATTGCAGGCAGACTCTTTACTGTCTGAGTCAACAGGGAATTCACTATAGCATACCTGGCTCCTCTGTCCTCCAATATCTCCCACACTTTACTCAAATTCACTTCCCCTGAGTTGGTGATACTATCTAACCATCTCATCCTCTGACACCCCTGTCTCCTTTTGCTGTCAGTCTTTCCCAACCTCAAGATCTTTTCCAATGAATTGGCTCTTCTATTGGAGCTTTAGTCCTTTAGCTGAAGCTGAAGCTGAAGCTTTAGGACTTTAGCCTCAGTCCTTCCAATGAATATTCAGGGTTTATTTCATTTATGATTGACTGGTTTGATCTTGTTACAGTCCAAGGGACTCTCAAGAGTCTTCTCTAGCACCACAGTTGGAAAACATCAATTATTCAGTGCTCAGCCTTTTTATAGACCAGCTCTCACATCCATACATGACAACTGGAAAAACCATACCTTTGATTACATGGACTTTTGTCAACAAAGTGCTGTCTCTGCTTTTTAATACAGTGTTTAGGTTTGTCATAGCATTCCTTCCAAGGAACAAGCATCTTCTAATTCCATGGCTACAGAAATTGTCTGCACTGATTTTGGAGCCAAAAGAATAAAATCTGTCATTGTTTCCACTTTTTGTCTTCTATTTGTCATGAAGTGATGGGACCAGATGCCATGATCTTAATTTCTTTTAACGTTGAATTTCAAGCCAGCTTTTTCACTCTCCTTCTTTACCATCATCAATAGGCTCTTTAGTTCCTCTTCACTTTCTGCCATTAGAGTGGTATCATCTGCATATCTGAAGTTGTTGATATTTCTCCTAATAATCTTGACTCCAGCTTGTGATTCATCCAGCCTGGCATTTCGCATGATGCACTGTGCATGTAAGTTAAATAAGCAGGCTGGCAATATACAGTCTTGTTGTACTCCTTTCCCAATTTTGAACCAGTTAGTTATTCCATGCATGGTTCTAACTATTGTTTCTTGACCTGCATACATGTTTCTCAGGAGACGGGCAAGGTGGTCTGCTATTCATATCTGTAACAGTTTTCTGCAGTTTGTTGTGATCCATGCAGTCAAAGGCACTAATGTAGTCAATGAAGAAGTAGATGTTTTTCTGGAACTCTCTTACTTTCTCCATGATCCAGCGAATGTTGGCAATGTGACCTCTAGTTCCTCTGATTCTTTGAAACCTGGCTGGTACATCTGGAAGTGCTCAGCTCATATACTGCTGATGCCTAGCTTCAAGCCTTCCTTCAAGCCTAGCTTAAAGACAGTCTCGCTTGTAAAGACATTATTAGGAGCCTTAGTGAAATCAAGAAGTACCCTCTGTGGCTCCTGTGAACACAAGCCTTTCCATGTCCCTCATTTCTTTGATTACACAAAATAGGCTTCATTCAGCCTCCATAATCCTTCTTGAGTTCCAAAGGGCAGGTTCAAACATTTGTTGATTGGGGAGGGTGAGGATGCAGAGACTAGGGAGAAACAAGCTGTCAAGACAAACAATAGTGCAGCCTTGGGGCAGGGTCCTGGTTCCCCATCAGGCGAGACACACAATATCCTTGAGGTATTTTGCAGATACAGAAGCCTCCAGCAGGTGGGAGGAGTTAACTGTATGCTGTCCACAAGCACAGTTGTAGACCCTAGAAGGGTTGGAACCGGAAGATTGGTGGTGCTGACTCCTACTTACCTCACCACCAATCAATCAGAAGACTGTCCACATGCTGATCACACCCTCGTTGAATCATCATTATAAAACTCCTCGCTACCACCTCCAGGTTGAGACATTCAGTTTTGAGGGCATTAGTCCACTGTGGCCCACTTTGCCTGACAAAGCAATAAAGCTATTCTTTCTACTTCATCCAAACCTCTGTCTCTGTGATTTAGTTTGATGTCAGGGTACAGAAGCCAGATTTGTCTTCATTAGTAAATCATTCCTTTGTCCTTAGCAAAGGTATAAATGTATTACAACAGTACTATTTTTATAAACTAAAACAGCTACTCATTAAATAGAAAACATAATCACTTGAGTACATTTTGTAAGAATATAAACATTTCAGAACTGATAAGTTTTACTCATTTCCTTTATCTTTTAAACATGGTCTTGTTTCCTTTGTGGCTATGTGCATTGCTTTTTAAATTTCATTCTCTGTATTTTCAGTGCCTGACATTTGCCTGTCTTCAGAATCTCTTTTCAGCTTCCTAAAGGAAGCTTCCTTTGCTTCCTTCCTTGTCACTCTCGGGAAAGAACTGATCCATTCCATCTTAATCAGAGAGTACCCATGAACTTGTCTTTTTAACATTCTCAGTTAGACTGCTGAATACCAAGCATCTCTGCTGTGTTCCTTCTGACATCTTCTTCTTTTTCTGCCTCCTCTTGGCAAAGCAGAAAAAGACAAGAATTATGCAGCAGCACGAAGCCTCTGGACTAAGTGAAGACTCTGATTGTCTATCTCCAACCAACAATTTCTCTGGGGGACAGCTTCTAAATTGCCTTAAGCTCCCCTCTCAGTAGGTTTGCTGAATGATTACTAATTAATTTGAATTGAATAGGCCCCTAACAACTCTCATTCACAGAATTAAATCTCTGTGCTCTATAGACTTGAAAGAACTGTACCTTCCAAGAGTGTAACATTTTACAACCTAGATAAGGTTGGTTAGCAGACTGTCTATGGCAGCAAGTTCAGCCTAGCTGTTGTGGAACATGTTACAAAGATAAGAATGGGAAACACTAGTTGATGAGAACTTTAGGCATTAAACTAAGTCGCTTAATTTTAGAAGATAGTTAGGTGCTTATATGTAGCAACATGATGATCAGAACATTTGACAATAGTGTGTGTGTGTTTTTTTCTGAAAATCTGAAGTTATTTTTATGTAAGTGATCTTCAAATGTGAGGGAGTGAAATCAGATTCTAAAGGAAGAAAAGCTAGATTATTTAAGGAGCTGATAAAAATTATGTTGAGTGAATGAAAGTTACAAGAGAACAAAATGACAGTTGATAAAGAAGTTTTGGATTAATAACAGTTCTGTCCTGCTTATTAAAAAGAGAAATTATAGAAAGCACCATCATTTATCTTCACCCTTATTTAAAGGAATCTCTATTCAAAAGGAATCTCAGGAATAACATAGCTACTAGAACTGAAATACTCCCACAGTAAGTGTTGTGTACTTATTTTATTACTTGCAAATGTATGTTTCTGCCACTTTACCTATATCATCACTTAATGCACGTGACCTCCCCAATGGTAGCACACCCCATAGGGGCTGTTTTTTTCCTCCATGTCTCTGTAAACAAAAAATATTGCCTGTCATTTCAGTAAACAAAGGACGTTGAGGCTCGCTAGAGTGCACCCTGGAGGAATTTGGTATGGAAAAAAAAGTTGCCTGTCTCTGAGCCATCAGCTCAGCCAATCCCAGCAGCGCACCCTGGGGTGATTCTGGATGGAGGAAGGCAGGAGACCGACCCTAGACAGTGCATGCGCTTCAGTCATGTCCGACTCTTTGCGACACTATGGACTGTTGCCTGCCAGCCTCCTGTGTCATGGGATTTTCCAGGCAAGAGTTCTGGAGTGGATGGTTATGCTCTCCTCCAGGAGATCTTCCCAGCCCAGGGTTTGAATCTGTGTCTCTTGGGTTTCGCGCATTGACAGGCAGGTTCCTTACCACTAGCACCATCTGGGAAGTCCTGGTTTTCATTAACGATCAGTAATCTTTTGATGTTCCAACTATGTTAAAAAAAAAAAAAAAAAAAAAAAAAACCTCCCGTTTATATTGCTCCTCCCTTACCTCTTCAGAACAACCCTTAAGGGATCTGTTCAGTGGTGTCCCATTCTTTGCAACTTCACTGACTGCAGCACACCAGGCTTCCCTGTCCTTCACCATCTCCCAGAGCCTGCTCAAACTCATGTCCATTGAGTGAGTGATGCCATCCAACTGTTTCATGCTCTGTCGTTCCCTTTTCCTCCTGCCTTCAATCTTGCTCAGCATCAGAGTCTTTTGCAATGAATCAGTTCTTCATCAGGTGGCCAAAGTATTGGAACTTCAGCTTCAGCATCAGTCCCTCCATTGAATATTCAGGACTGATCTCCATTAGTATGGACTGGTTGGATCTCCTTGCAGTCCAAGGGACTCTCAAGAGTCTTCTCCAGCACCACAGTTCAAAAGCATTAGTTCTTCAGTGCTCAGCTTTATTTAGAGTCCAGCTCTCACATCCATACATGACTACTGGAAAAACCATAGCTTTAACTAGATAGACCTTTGTCAGCAAAGTAATGTTCTGCTTTTTAATACACCGTCTAGATTGGTCATAGCGTTTCTTCCAAGGAACAAGCGTCTTTTAATTCCATGGCTGCAGTCCCCATCTGCAGTGATTTTGGAGCCCAAGAAAATAAAGTCTGTCACTGTTTCCATTGTTTCCCCATCAATTTGCCATGAAGTGATGGGACCACATGCCATGATCTTAGTTTTTTGAATGCTGAGTTTTAAGCCAATTTTTTCACTCTCCTCTTTCACTTATATCAAGTGGTTCTTTAGTTCCTCTTCACTCTCTGCTATAAAAGTGGTGTCATCTGCCTATCTGAGGTTACTGATATTTCTCCTGGCATCTTGATTCTAGCTTGTACTTCAGCCAGCCAGGCATTTTGCATGATGCACTCTGCCTAGAAGTTAAATATGCAAGGTGACAATATACAGCCTTGATGTATTCCTTTCCCAATTTTAATCCAGTCTGTTGTTCCATGTCCAGTTCTAACTGTTGCTTCTTCACTTGCATACAGGTTTTGCAGGAAGCAGGTCAGGTGGTTTGGTATTCCCATCTTTTGAAGAATTTTCCACTGTTTGTTGTGGTCCACACAATCAAAGTGTTTAGCATAGTCAATGAGGCAAAAGTAGATATTTTTGTGGAATTATATTGCTTTTTCTATGATCCAATTTGATTTTTGGTTCCTTTGCCTTTTCTATACCCAGCTTGAACATCTGGAAGTTCTTGGTTCACATTCTGTTCAAGCCTAGCTTAAAGGATTTTGAGCATTATTTAGCTAGCATGTGAAATGAGTGCAATTGTGCAGTAGTTTGATCATTCTTTGGCATTGCCTTTCTTTGGGATTGGAATGAAAACTGACCTTTCCCAGCTGTGGCCACTGCTGAGTTTTCCAAATGTGCTGGCATATTGAGTGCAGAACTTTAATTGCACTTTATCTTTTAGGATTTGAAATAACTCAGCTAGAATTCCAACACCTCCACTAGCTTTGTTTGTAGTCATGCTTCCTAAGGCCCATTTGACTTCACACTCTAAGATGTCTGACTCTAGGTGAGTGATCACAGCATTGTGGTTATCTGAGTCATTAAGATCTTCTCTGTATAGTTCTTCTTTGTATTCCTGCCACCTCTTCTTAATCTCTTCTGCTTCTGAAAAGTCTTTGCTGTTTCTGTCCTTTATTGTGTCCATCTTTGCATGAAATATTCCCTTGGTAGCTCTAATTTTCTTGAAGAAATCTCTAGTATCTCCCATTCTATTGTTTTCCTCTATTTCTTTGCATTGTTCGCTTAGAAGGGCTTCCTTATTTCTCCTTGCTATTCTTTGGAACTCTGCATTCAGATGAGTATAGCTTTCCTTTTCTTCTTTTCCTTTCACTTCTCTTCTTTTCTCAGCTATTTGGAAAGCCTCCTGAGACAAACATTTTGTCTTTTTTTTCATTTATTTTACTTGGGGATTTTTTTAAATTGATTTATTTTTTATTGAAGGATAATTGCTTTACAGAATTTTGCTGTTTTCCGTCAAACCTCAACATGAATCAGCCATAGACATGCATATAATTCCCTCCCTTTTGAAACTCCTCCCATCTCCCTTCCCATCCCACTGCTTGAGGTTGCTACAGAGCCCCTGTTTGAGTTTTCTGAGCCATACAGCAAATTTGTGTTGGCTATCTATTTTATATATGATAATGTAAGTTTCCATGTTACTCTTTCCATACATCTCACCCTCTCCTCCCCTCTCCCCATGTCCATAAGTCTATTCTCTATGTCTGTTTCTCCATTGTTCTCCTGTAAATAAATTCTTCAGTACCATTTTTCTAGATTCCATATATATGTGTTAGAAAACATTATTTTCTTTCTCTTTCTGACTCACTTCACTTTTGATCACTGCCTCCTGTACAGTGTTATGAACCTCCATCCATAGTTCTTCAGGCACATTGTCTATCAGATCTAATCCCTTGAGTCTATTTGTCACTTCCACTGTATAATTGTAAGGGATTTGATTTAGGTCATACCTGAATAGTCAAGTGGTTTTCCCTACTTTCTTCAATTAAGTCTGAATTTTGCAGTAAGGAGTTCATGGTCTGAGCCACAATCAGCTCCCAGTCTTGTTTTTGTTGATCGTATAGAACTTCTCCAATTTGACTGCAAAGAATATAGTCGATCAGATTTCAGTTCTGACTGTCTGGTGATGTCCATGTGCAGTCGGCTTAAGTCTTCAGGAAGTCCACCAAATAAAACATTGATCTCAACTTTTACATTGTGCATTATTTTTCCAGTCAACATCTCCTAGTGACTTAGTTGACACCAGGGTGCTAGCAACTGAATGTTCCCTTCCTCCCCATCCAAATTCATATGAAAAATCCTAGTACTCAAAGTGATAATATTTGGAGGAGGGGTATTTAGGAAGTAATTAGGTCATGAAGGTAGAGCACTCATGAATGGGACTGGTATTGATAAATGGAATATTTCTTGCCATATCAGTAAACAAGAATGTCATAGTCATCAGCCATTGCAGCCACCACCTGACAGTGAGCTGGTGGGCTCTGAGGGAAGTCAGTTAGAAGTGAATACCCACCATCTATCAGCCCTCAGACTGCAGCCACTCCCCGTGGTGAGCCCTTAAGAAACTCAGGGTGTGAAAACACAGAATACTGGCCCCAGATAGCTGAGGTACCTATTGAAGGATTGATTTCAGTAAGCTCAGGTCGCAGATATCTTATCACATCTTTCTATCCTTAAAAAAGTGTTAACTTTTTTGCTTAGATTACCTGGTATTCTTTAATTTACAATATTCCTTTGATATTCAGACCACCTGCCTTCTCTTGCAAAACTTCTTTATAACCTGGCTCCATCCCCCACTGTCCCCACCTCAGCCATTTCCTTGAAGCAATTCTTTCCGGGTTACTTGAGATGCTGCCTCCCAGGCTTGAAGTCCTAAAAATTCCCACTGAACAAAACATAATTCTCAACTTTTAGGTTGTGAATACTTTTTAGTCGAAGTGTCTTCATGAAAGAGACCCTAGAGAGCTCGTTTGACTCTTCTGCCACAGAGGGACACAGAGGAAAGATAGCTGCCTATGAACTCGGAAGCGGTCCTCACCAGACACCAAATCTGCTGGTGCCTTGATCTTGGACTTCCCAGCCTCCAGAACCATGAGCAATAAATATATGATGTTTATAAGTCACCCAGTCTGTGGCGTTCTATTATGGAAACCCAAATGGACCAAGAAGACAAGCCACACCCAAGGTTCCTGCAGTATCTAGATGTTCTCAACTCTGGTTATTCATCAGAATTAAGTATGGATATTTTCAAGTACATGGCAAGCTTATCTGGACTTACTGAATCATAATCTTCAGAAGAAAGCCTTTACTCATGTAGTTTATTTAGAGTTGTTGTTGTTGTTCAGTCACTCAGTCATGTCCAACTCTTTGTGACTTCATGGACTGCAGCATGCCAGGCTTCCTTGTCCTTCACTAACTACCAGAGTTTGCCCAAACTCATGTCCATTGAGTTGGTGATACCATCCTACCATCTCATCCTCGTTTACTCCCTTCTCCTCATGCCCTCAATCTTTCCCAGCATCAGGGTCTTTTCTAATGCATCAAATCTTTGTATTAGGTGTCCAAAGTATTGGAGCATCAGCTTCAGCTTCAGTCCAATGAAAATTCAGGGTTGATTTCCTTTAAGATTGACTGGGTTGATCTCCTTGCTTATTTAGAGTGGCATAGGCATTTTTGATGTGTAGCCCAGTGTGAGAACTACTATAATATAGCCCAACTCTCCTACTCAAGAATGCAAATGAAAAACTAAAACCGACATACTTTGTCTCTCCCTATGTTAAACTATACGGGGACTGAGCATGCTTTCCTACCCCTCTGTTAAAGGACACTGAGATTAAGCAAAAGCAACCTAGCTACTTGCTCCAGGTAATATTTGCTCTTGGAAGGTAGGTCTGTGCACCAACTAAAAAAGCTTACCTATCAAGACGAACAGTTTATTCTTCAAAACTGACTTCAAGACCTTTGCCCCATTGTGCCCACAAGTCCAAAGCTATTATCTGATAAAATCTGCTAAGTCCTGAGTAGACTGCCTTCACAAACAGAACTTTAAGTTTCTCAGACTAGGTCCCAGTGCCTTACAAATAGACTCCATGATCTCTGTTCTTTTGAGGAGTTTCTAAGACTCTCTCAAGGCAGTGTTCTCCCTGATGGCAGTGTGCCCAATAAACTTAGCTTTGCTTCATCAATAGGTGTTTTTGGTGAGTTAAAAGTCACTGTTCAATAAGCATCCCTCAGTTGCATAAATGATTCATTTAATAACAATCACTATAATTTATAAACATAAAACATAGTTTCAAAGGCATAAATCATCTAGGCTCAGAGTAACATAAATTACTTGGGCATTTTGGCAGAGATTGTCTTGGCTTCTCCTTTCTACAGATGATTTTGTTCCTGGGTGAGCTCTAGCAATACTGCAACCTTTGATATCCCAGGATATCTTAGTTTAATATCTTCACCTGAAGCAGATGACAACAATTTTTAAGTTACATTTTCTTCTGTTCAAACATCATACTACTCCCAGGAATCCAAATCCCCTGTTTTCCCTTTTTAAGGGTTGTTCCGTTGCTGTTTCCATCTATCAACATATGTGCCAAACCAATTAGAAAAATATTACCTATGGCAATTCAACGATTATGACATTTATTTCACTTTAATGTGTTATCTCCTACTTTGGAAAAAAAGCTGTTTCAGAAGAAGAAGAAACTTAATTCTCCTATAACTAAATTCTAAACCTATGTTTGACTTCAGACCTACATTTCAAACATTTCTGAGAAAATATGTCAGAGCTCATGAGCAGAGGTTGTAAAATGGAAAATCTTCAAGAAAATTAAGAGAATATATGAAAAAAGGTGATCTGAGAAGAAGTAACATT
Organism: Okapia johnstoni; assembly: GCA_024291935.2. Taxonomy (NCBI): domain Eukaryota; kingdom Metazoa; phylum Chordata; class Mammalia; order Artiodactyla; family Giraffidae; genus Okapia; species Okapia johnstoni. The sequence goes on along the minus strand of JAGTYA010000027.1, from coordinate 563,561 downwards.
GGAATAAATACCCAAAAGACAGTTACCAATGAGCTTGGATTTTTAAAGGGCTCATATAAAAGACAACTAACAGAGTGAGGTGATGTGAGAATCCAGAATAAGCCTACTGTTGTGCCCAAACAATAAAAACTAAAATATTTTAAAGTTGAATTTGACCCAAAAGACCTTTAAAATTATCTATGTAGAATGAAAAGGAAAAGGCACTGACTTGAAAAACTTGACAAGAACTATTACATCCATTCTTGGGAGTATGTGGTTAAAGGTCAAAATTCTTAAAAGCTTTTGACTCAACCTCAAACTCCCATATATTAGATAAATAAAAATAGACTTTAAAAATAAATGTCAACATATGTATTTTTGATCCACTATCTGAAGTCCTGGGATGTGTCATGCTTGAGGAATTAAGGGAGGATTTAGTGAGATAAAGCCACACAACAGTTCGGCTTAGGTGGGTCATTTATCTCTAAGGACTGGGTCCAGCTGCAAGTTCAGACTTAACTATGATGCATGGCATTGAATAGACTAGGACACTCTGGCATAATTTTAATAGAACGAGCATTATATTTATCCATAGTATTTATTTCTAGTTTTATTTTATGATAATATCTGGATTTGTATTAATAGTTAAGGCAGCAAAGACATGTAATGAGTTTAAACACTCAAATATCAACATCAGGTAAAACATTTGCACTTTGTAAAAGCTTTTCTCTTAGCATTTAAGCTGTTAAAAGTTTTGTTGATAGGACTTTATTGATGAGAAATTGTGTATGTGACAAAGAATAAACACAAGTGTCAGTGACTGTACTGTTTCACAATATGACATTTTAATATATTGAATGTATCAAGTTGGCAACAGATAAGAAAGTGCTAAATGTACGATCAGAAGCCCTGGGTTAAATTTCAACAGTGTCACCTATTACTAGCCTCTCAAGCAATGCATTGATCTCTATCAACCTATTTTATCTTCTTTAAAGTTGGATTAATAATACCTGTCATAGCAACCACCCATGCTTGTTTTAAGAATCAATATGAAACAAAGTACATGGAGCATTTAGAAATAGATAGCAGAGATTTTTCACTAAGATCAGAGCTGAATGGAAGTCACAATCAGAGCTCAGAGGGTGTCTATAGTTTGCATAGGAGCCCAGGGCATCTGAGTAGGTCAGCGAGCTGCATGGTTCTCTGACCAGCTAGATTCTCACAAGTGCATCACTCAGAGAAGCAATTACTACTTGAAGTAAGGGAGCGTGTCATTTCTTTCCGTTGCTACATCACAAATTACACTCTATAGTTTAAATAAACACAGTCATTTACTCTCATTCAAAATTTCCGAGGGTTAGGAATTCAGAAAAGGTTGGAATACTCAAAGGCTGATAGCTGCAATCTTCTGAAGGCTACATAGTGTATATGCCAGACAGTTGATGCTAGTTGTGAGATATAAGGCATTAGTTCAGTTCAGTCACTCAGTCATGTCTGACGCTTTGCAACCCCATGGACCGCAGCACGTGAGGCCTCTGTCCATCACCAACTCCTGGAGTTTACTCAAACTCATGTCCGTTGCATTGGTGATGCCATTCAACCATCTCATCCTCCGTCGTCCCCTTCTCCTCCCACCTTCATCAGCATCAGGGCCTTTTGAAATGAGGCAGTTCTTTGCATCAGGTGGCCAAAGTATTGGAGTTGCAGCTTCAGCATTAATCCTTCCAATGAATATTCGGGACTGATATCCTTTAGGATGGACTGGTTGGATCACCTTGCAGTCCAAGGGACTCTCAGGAGTCTTCTCCAATACCACAGTTCAAAAGCATCAATTCTTTGGCTCTCAGCTTTCTTTATAGTCCAAAATCTCACATCCATACATGACTACTAGAAAAACCATAGCTTTGACTAGATGACCTTTGTTGACAAAGTAATGTCTCTGCTTTTTAATATGCTGTCTAGTTTGGTCATAACTTTTCTTCCAAGAAGTAAGCGTCCTTTAATTTCATGGCTGCAGTCACCATCTGCAGTGATTTTGGAGCACACACAAAAAAAGTCAGCCACTGTTTCCACTGTTTCTCCATCTATCTGCCATGAAGTGATGGGACTGGATGCCATGATCTTAGTTTTCTGAATGTTGAGCTTTAAGCCAACTTTTTCACTCTCGTCTTTCACTTTCATCAAGAGGCTCTTTAGTTCTTCTTCACTTTCTGCCATAGTGTGGTGTCATCTGCATATCTGAGGTTATTGATATTTCTCCCAGCAATCTTGATTCCAGCTTGTGCTTCATCCAGCTCAGCAGTTCGCATGATGTACTCTGCATAGAAGTTAAATAAGCAGGGTGACAATGTACAGCTTTGAAGTACTCCTTTCCCTATTTGGAATCAGTCTGTTGTTCCATGCACAGTTCTAACTATTGCTTCCTGACCTGCATGCAAATTTCTCAAGAGGCAGGTCAGGTGGTCTGGTATTCCCATCTCTTGAAAAATTTTCCACAGTTTGTGGTGATTCACATAGTCAAAGGCTTTGGCATAGTCAATAAAGCAGAAATAGATGTTTTTCTGGAACTCTCTTGCTTTTTCAATGACTCAGCGGATGTTGGCAATTTGATCTCTGGTTCCTCTGCCTTTTCTAAAACCAGCTTGAACATCTGGAAGTTGACGGTTCATGTATTGTTGAAGCCTGGCTTGGCGAATTCTGAGCATTACTTTACTAGCACGAGAGATGAGTGCAATTATGTGGTAGTTTGAACATGCTTTGGCATTGCCTTTCTTTGGGGTTGGAGTGAAAACTGACCTTTTCCAGTCCTGAGGCCACTGCTGAGTTTTCCAAATTTGCTGGCATATTGAGTGCAGTACTTTCACAGCATCATCTTTTAGGATTTAAAATAGCTCAACTGGGAATCTATCACCTCCACTAGCTTTATTCGTAGTGATGCTTCCTAAGGCCCACTTGACTTCACATTCCAGGATGTCTGGCTCTAGGTAAGTGATCACACCTTCGTGATAATCTGGGTCGTGAAGATCTTTTCTGTGTAGTTCTTCTGTGTATTCTTGCCACCTCTTCCTTATATCTTCTGCTTCTGTTAGGTCCATACCATTTCTGTCCTTTATTGTGCCCATCTTTGCATGAAATGCTTCCTTGGTATCTCTAATTTTCTTGAAGAAGTATCTAGACCTTCCCATTCTATTGTTTTCCTCTATTTCTTTGCATTGGTCACTCAGGAAGGCTTTCTTATCTCTCCTTGCTATTCTTTGGAACCCTGCATTCAGATGGGTATATCTTTCCTTTTCTCCTTTGCTTTTTGCTTCCTTTCTTTGAATCTTCTGTGACCTTCGCATGTGCCTTGGTGTTTCTTACAGAATGGTGGCTGGATTAACCTGGAGGCTAAGCTCTGTGGACAAGCACTAAGAGAGAAAGAGAAACAGACACAGAGAGACACAGGACAGTGAGAAGTAGGAGGAAACCTCCCTGACTTTATGAACCAGCAACTAGCTGTGGCGGTCACACGGCATCATCTCCACCAAATGATATTGGTTGTGACAGTTTCAAAGGCGCACCGGAGTGGCACCTCTTCACAGAGATGTGTCAATGTCACACTGCAAGAGCACCGCCAGAGATGACACATATCTTGGTGAGGCCATCTTTGGAAAACGCAGTGTGATACAGAATATGAAAATTCCTAGAATAGTCATTTCTCCCCTCCTCCATAAGGTTGTAAAAGCTACATTCTTCTTCTCAGGAGCCGTCTCGTGAAGGTACCAAGGGAAGTGTTTTAGGGTGGAAAATTGGAGAAATCTGAGAAAATCCTGAGATTGTGACTCAAGCTTTTGTACTTAAGATTCTATTAGTAAAAACATGGGAATTGAAGACTCTGGAATTTGAGGGCTGTCAGTCAGGTTCTTAGAGGCTGAGATTCTAACGTGGGGGCTTTTGCTGCTGGAGAAGCACCTGCCAAGATCTTTTATCCACTGGGGGTGAGCTTTCTCCTGGCTCCCAAAGTGGATGTATGTGCAGCTCTTTGTAGTGTAGAAAATGCAAATTTATTCTGCAGTCCTGGCATCAGCTGGTTGTCTTATTTGAAAACAAACAAACAAAAAAGAAATCTGAGAGACTTGAAAGGCTATGATTGTATAGGGCTTCCCTCATAGTTCAGGTGGCAAAGAATCTGCCTGCAATGCAAAAGACCCCAGTTCAGTTCTTGGGTTGGGAAGATCAACTGCAGAAGGGATAGGCTACCCACCCCAGTATTCTTGGATTTCCCTTATGGCTCAGCTGGTAAAGAATCCACCTGCAATGTGGGAGACATGGGGGTTGGAAAGATCTCCTGGAGAAGTGAAAAGCTACCTACTCCCGTATTCTGGCCTGGAGAATGCCATGGACTGTATGGGGTTGCATAGAGTCAGACACGACTGAGCAACTTTCACTTTCACTTTCTTACAAGGATTACATATACAAAAAAACTACTTTGAAAATTATTAGTGTTACTTTCTAGAGTGTGAAAGTGATAGTCACTCAGTCGTGTCCAACTCTTTGCGAACCTATGGACTGTAGCCTGCCAAGCTTCTCTGTTCATGAAACTCTCTAGGCAAGAATACTGGAATGGGCTGCCATTTCCTTCTGCAGCTACCTTCTAAGTTGAGTTAAATTAATGACTAATATTTTAATTATTATTTTTTTTACTTCTCAATGTTGTAGAGCTTAGAAGAATTATTTATACATAAAATTTTAAATATTGAGGCTCATGGTCTCTTCCTTGATGTGGCTTCTTTTGTTGTACCGCATGGGCTTTAGAGCGGTGGGCTCAGTAGTCGCGGCAGTTAGGGCTTACTTGCCCCACAGCATATGAATCTTAGTTCCCCAACAAAGGATGAAACCCGTGTCTTCTGCATTGGAAAGCAAATTCTTAACCACTGGAGCACCAGGGAAGTCCTGCTGATATCAGTCCATCCAGTGAGGAAAGAAGGCACACTTTGGGCATAGAGAGACAAAATAACTCCTCTTTCTTAGCCCAGGAGCATACGGAAATCAGACCCTGATTCTGGCAAAGATTGAAGGTGGGAGTAAAAGGGGAGGTCAGAGAATGAGACAGTTGGATGGCATCACTGACTCATGTCCATTTTGGATAGACATGAGTTTAAGCAAGCTCCAGGAGTTGGTGATGGACAGGGAAGCCTGGTGTGCTGCAGTCCATGGGGTCACAAAGAGTCGGACACGACTGAGTGACTGAACTGAACTGAACTCTTTATTTTCAATATCATCTTTATAATTTGCAGAGATTTTTCTTCTGTATTATTTCTTTTCATATCTTTTTTTTTTTTTGGATGCAATATTTTTTCTTATCTCTGAAAGATATCAATTATGGCCACTTTAAATTTTCTCCGGGCACTTTTTCTACTTATTTATTTTTTTAGCTATCTTTAACGCTGGTAGAGCTTTTCAGTTGTCCAGTTACATAGTGTTGACTACGTTGAAGTGTGAGACACCAAAATTAACTGATAGTTCTGTGCCAGTAATGAAGATAATGGCGACCTCCTTCAAAAGGTCCATGCACGCACTGCCACACTCAGTGCCCCTGACCCTGCAGCAGGCCACTGCCAACCCACACCACCACAGAGACTTTTGGACACTCACAGGCAAGTCTGGGTCAGTCTCTTTTGGGCCACTGCTCCTTTATCCTGGGTCCTGGTGTGCACAAAGTTTTGTTTGTGCCCTCCAAGAGTCTATTTCCCCAGTCCTGTGTAAGTTCTGTGATCAAATCCCACTGGCCTCCAAAGTCAAATTCTCTGGGGGTTCTCAGTCCCTTTGCCAGATCCACTGGTTGGGAAATCTGTTGTGGGTCTTAGAACTTTCTTAACAGTGTGAGAATTTATTTGGTATAATTGTTTTGTGGTTTGTCTGCTCCAAGTCTCCATGGTGGGGTTAATGGTGACCTCATGCTGTGTGACCCAGATCTGCTACACTCAGAGCCCCTGCCACTGTGGCAGACCACTGCTGACCTGTACCTCCACAGGAGACACTCAAGCACTTAAAGGCATTTCTGGCTCAGTCTCTGTGGGGTCTCTGGGTCCTGGTGCACACAAAATTTTGTTTGAACCCTCTGAGCATCTCTTGTGGGTATGGGGTTTGATTCTAAACATGATTTTTCTCCTCCTACCATCTTGCTGGGGCTTCTCCCTTGCCCTTGGATGTGGAGTATCTTTTTTTGGTGGGATCCAACATTATCCTGTCAATGATTGTTCAGCAGCGAGTTGTAATTTTAGTGTTCTCACAGGGGAAGATGAGCCCATGTCCTTCTACTCTTCTTACCAACAGAGAGAGAACACAGCCTGGACAATCAACATAAAATTGGATTAAAGATTTACTGAGCATGGCCCGGCACTTCAGAACAAGACCCAATTTCCCCACAGTCAGCTTCTCCCATCAGGAAGCTTCCTTAAGCCTCTTATCCTTATCCTTCAGAGGGCAGACAGAATGAAAACCGCAATCACAGAAAACAAATCAAACTGACCACGTGGAGGACAACTTTGTCTAACTCAATGAGACCAAGGGATCATGGTGGGGAGTTCTGAGAAATAGTGGACCCAGGGAGAAGGGAATGGCAAACCACTTTAGTATTCTTGCCTTTAGAACCCCATTAACAGTATGAAAAAGCAAAAAGATAGGACACTGAAAGATGAACTCCCCAGGTCGGTAGGTGCCCAATATGCTACTGGAGAAGAGTGGAGAAATAACTCCAGACAGAATGAAGAGATGGAGCCAAGGCAAAAACAACACCCTGTTGTGGATGTGACTGGTGATGGAAGTAAAGTCCAATGCTGTAAAGTATAATATTGTATAGGAACCTGGAATGTTATGTCATAACATTAGGTCCAAGGTAAATTGGAAGTGGTCAAACAGGAGATGGCAAGAGTGAGCATTGACATTTTAGGAATCAGTGAACTAAAATGGACTGGAATGGGTGAATTTCATTCAGATGATCATTATATCTACTACTGTGGGCAAGAATCCCTTAGAAGTAATTGAATAGCCCTCATAGTCCAAAAAAAAAAAAAAAAAGTCTGAAATGAAGTACTTGGGTGCAATCTCAAAAAAGAGAATGATCTCTTCATTTCCAAGGCAAGCCATTCAATATCACAGTAATCCAGTCTATGCCCCAACCAGTGATGCTGAAGAAGCTGAAGTTGAATGATTCTATAATGACCTACAAGACTTTCTAGAACTAACATCAAAAAGATAGCCTTTTCATCATAGGGGATGGAATGAAAAAGTAGGAAGTCAAGAGATACCTGGAGTAACAGAAAAGTTTGGTCATGGAAAACAAAATGAAGCAGGGCAAAGGCTAACAGAGTTTTGCCAAAATAGCACACTGTCACAGAAAACACCCTCTTCCAACAACACAAGAGAAGACTCTACACGTGGAAATCACCAGATGGTCAATACCAAAATCAGATTGATTATATTCTTTGCAGCCAAAGATGGAGAAGCTCTATACAGTCAGCAAAAACAAGGCCAGGAACTGACCATGGTTCACATCATGAACTCCTTATTGCCAAATTAAGACTTAAATTGAAGAAAGTAGGGAAAACCTCTAGACCATTCAGGTATGACCTAAATCAGATCCCTTATACAGTGGAAATAATAAATAGATTCAAGGAATTAGATCTGATAAACAGAGGCCTGAAAAACTATGGACGGAGGCTCATGACATTGTAGAGGAGGCAGTGATCAAGACTGTCTCCAAGAAAAAGAAATGCAAAAATAAAAAATGGTTGCCTGAGGAGGCCTTACAAATAGCTGAGAAAAGAAGAGAAGTGAAAGGCAAAGAAGAAAAGGAAAGACATACCCATTTGAATGCAGAGTTCCAAAGAATAGCAAGGAGAGATAAGAAAGCCTTCCTCAGTGAACAGTGCAAAGAAATAAAGGAAAACAATAGAATGGGAAAGACTAGAGATCTTCAAGATAATTAGAGATACCAAGGGAACATTTCATGCAAAGATGGGCTCAATAAAGGACAGAAATGGTATGGACCTAACAGAAGCAGAAGATATTAAGAAGAGGTGGCAAGAATACACAGAAGAACTGTACAAAAAAGGTCTTCATGACCCAGATAATCACAATGCTGTGATCACTCAACTAGAGCCAGACATCCTGGAATGTGAAGTCAAGCAGACCTTAGGAATTATCACTCTGAACAAAGCTAGTGGAGGTGATGGAATTCCAGTTGAGCTATTTCAAATCCTGAAAGATGATGCTGTGAAAGTGCTGCACTCAATATGCCAGCAAATTTGGAAAACTCAGCAGTGGCCACAGGACTGGAAAAGGTCAGTTTTCATTCCAACCCCAAAGAAGGGCAATGCCAAAGAATGTTCAAACTACCACACAATTGCACTCATCTCACATGCTAGCAAAGTAATTCTCAAAATTCTCCAAGCCAGACTTTAATAGTACATGAACTAAGAACTTTCAGATGTTCAAGCTGGATTTCAAAAAGACAAAGGAATGAGAGATCAAATTGTCAACATCTTTTGGATCATCAAAAAGCAAGAGAGTTCCAGAAAAGCAGATACTTCTGCTTTATTGACTATGCCAAAGCCTTTGACTGTGTGGATCACAATAAACTGTGGAAAATTCTTAAAAGGATGGAATGCCAGGCCACCTTACCTGCCTCCTGAGAAATGTGTATGCAGGTCAAGAAGTAACAGCTAGTACCAGACATGAAACAATGGACTGGTTCCAAATTGGGAAAGGAGTATATCAAGGCTGTGTATTGTCACCCTGCTTATTTAACTTCTATGCAGAGTACATCATGCGAACTGCTGGACTGGATGAAGCACTGGTTGGAATCAAGATTGCTTGGAGAAATATCAGTAATGTCAGGTAGCAGATAACACCACCCTTATGGCAGACAAGTGAAGAGGAACTAAAGAGCCTTTTGATGAAAGTGAGAGAGGAGAGTGAAAATGTTGGCTTAAAACTCAACATGAAAAAAGCTAAGATCATCACATCCAGTCCAATCACTTCATGGCAAAGAGGTGGGCAAACAATGGAAACAGTGAGAGACTTTATTTTGGGGGGCTCCAAAATCACTGCAGATGGTGACTGCAGCCATGAAATTAAAAGATGCTTGCTCCTTGGAAGAAAAGCTATGACCAACATATACAGCATATTGAAAAGCAGAGACATTACTTTGCTGACAGAGGTCTCCCTAGTGCAAGCTGTGGTTTTTCCAGTGGTCATGTATGGATGTGAAAGTTAGACTATAAAGAAAGCTGAGCACTGAAGAATTGATGCTTTTGAACTGTGGTGTTGGAGAAGACTCTTGAGAGTCCCTTGGACTGCAAGGAGATCCAACCAGTCCATCCTAAAGGAGATCAGTCCTGAGTGTTCATTGGAAGAACTGATGCTGAAGCTGAAACTCCAATACTTTGGCCACCTGATGCGACAAACTGACTCCTTGGAAAAGACCCTGATGCTGGGAAAAATTGAAGGCAGGAGGAGAAAGGGACGACAGAGGATGAGATGGCTGGACGATACCACCGACTCGATGGACATGAGTTTGAGCATGCTCTGGAAGTTGGTGATGGACAGAGAAGCCTGGCGTGCTGAAGTCCATGGGGTCGCAAAGAGTTGGACAGGACTGAGCGACTGAACTGAACTCTGTGCCTGTCAACGGGCTCGAGGATTGGACAGCTTCCAGGATGATAGGCTGAACAGCTGGCTTTTCTCTAAGATCCCCTGTAAATACAGGTACATTCTGCCTTTTTCAGTTGATTTTTCCAGAGAATCGTCTGTCAGTATCATCACAGGAAGTTTAAAACTGTTTTAGTCAACGTCGAGTGAGGGTTTTCACCACCCCATAGACATATCCTTGCCTATCCAGGGCGTCGCAAAGAGTCAGACACGACTGAGCGACTGAACGGAACTGAATCTCTCTATATACAATTTTGTTCATGGCCCTCCTATGTCTTTACCTCTTTATAGCTAGATTTATATTGGGGAGGAGGGTGTTATGGAGGGATGGTTATCTATGTTTGTTTAGCAATAAACAAAGGTATGGCAATTCTATTATAGTCAGCTCCCCAAACACGCTCATACCATACATCGCAGGTGACATCAACTTCCTGAGGCTTTCTGGGATTCCAGAGAGAAGACTGCCTTGCTTCTCACAGAAAGCAATTGCAGCAATGCTGGTAAATCATGTAGCTTCCCTCACCAGCCCTCTACCATCATATCAGGATAAGAAGGCTATAGAAGTCTCCTAGATTTATTTGAATTCAGAATTCTTATCTCTGTCTTTTCCTTGATGCCTGGGATAGAAGTGGAAAGATACATTGACTTTGGTCTTTGAAATCTAAGTCTGGTTTATATATCAAATACATATTTTAATAGAATTAATACATTTTAGCCTGAACATCTAGATTTTAAAGAACATAAATGCTAAAAGTCCAGAATCCTATCACTCTGAGATAATCACTCTTGAGCTGTATATTCTTAATTGGCGTGTTATTATTCTATCTTGCTTTTCTACGATTAATGGCTTGTCCACCAGGTCATCAATTTACACCAAGTAATCACCTTCCAGAGTCAGTTTACCATTTAATGGACTGACACTTCCTTTAGGGGATCAAGCATATCTCTTTATTTCCAGCTATTTTTCTGGAAGGTGTTTACAGACATTAGAGATCGTAATAAAGACTCGGATTCTAAGAATCACTATTCATTGTCTATAGAAATAAACAACTCAAGTTGAAAACAAAAATTTCCTACAACAGAGAAAATGAAAAGTGTTAGTCATTGATTGCTTCTCTAGAAAGAAAGAAATTATCTGTAGTTTCACTTTCCACAGCTCAGAAACAATAACCCTTGTGAAGTTCTCATGAGCTGTGTAATTAATCAATCATGATTCATGACATTGAGAAATTCCTTCACAACAGAGAATGTCTTCTTTATCCTTATCTCCTTCCTGGTGACTAGATAACTGCTTTGCACATATTTCACTCTCAAGAAAAGGATATTAAATACCTGAAAAAAACACCTCTGACATAATTTAATAGACTACATTTTGCATTCAGGTTTATTTTTCCCTTTGCTGATATCAATTTCAATTTAGACTAAAATATGGGAGAAATTAATTTATTGTGAAGATGGCATCTGCAAGTGAAAATAAAGTATAGCTTGCTTGACTTTCCTCTGAATAAGGGTCCTTTGCTTCTCTTTCAAGCAAAAAGGAAATTATTTTTTCAGAAATGTGTGAAAGAACTCTAACCTTTGAAAATGCCAAAAGAAAAGGGGTATATTTGGAGTATAACAAATTTGTTTAATTTATACTTTTTAATTCAATGATAAATTTGTTACTAGAAAATATATATTGATTGCATTAAAATACAGAGAAGCCAAAACAAAGAAATGAAGGTAGAAAAAGAAACTTAGGATTATAAGCCCAATACTCAAAGATAGCCAATATTTACTTTTTTCCCTTTTTTTATGCATAGTATGTTTACCATATTTAAAAGCAAAGAATTGTATGATTTGCTCATCCAAATAACTGGAAAGTTCAACCACCACTGAGGGGACTGTAAAGTGGTACAGCCACTTTAGAAACATCTGGCACTTTCTCAGTTTAACATAGAGTAGCTGTATGACCTGGCAATTCTACTATCAAAGTGAAAGTCCCTCAGTCGTGTCCAACTCTTTGAGACCCATGGACTATACAGTCCATGGAATTCTCCAGGCCAGAATACTGGAGTGGGTAGCCTATCCCTTCTCCAGGGGATCTTCCCTATCCAGGAATCTAACCAGGGTCTCCTGCATTACAGGTGGATTCTTTACCAACTGAGCTATCAGGGAAGCCCATTTTACTACCAGGTATATGCCAAAAAGAAATAAAAATATGTGGCCACTCAAAAGCATGAATGATCATAGGAGCCTTAGTCATAAATAGCCAAACGTTTGTCTACTTTTGATATGATGGTAATGCTGGCCCTGTTGAAAGAGTTTGAGTTTGAGAGAAAAAGTTATTTCACTTTTTGAAATAGTTTGAGAGGATAGGTGTTATCTCTTCCTTAAAAGCTTGGTAGAATTTATCTGTGAAGCCATCTGGTCCTGGAGTTTTGTTTCCTGGGAGTAGTTACATTAGTAATCCAATTTCAGAATGATAATTAGTCTGTTCTTATCTTCTACTTCTATTTCTTTCTAATTCAGCTTTGAGAGATTTTATGTGCCTAGGAATTTATCCATTTCTTCTAGATTGTCCATTTTACTGGTGTATTCTTGCCTATAGTTATCTCTTGTGCTTTTTGTATTTCTGTGAGGTTGGTAAAAATTCTCCTCTTACATTTCTGGTTTTATTTATTTGAGCCATCGCTTTTTTGTTGATGTATGCTAAGTTGCTTCAATCGTGTTCGACTCTTTGTGATCCTATAGGCCATTCCCGCCAAGCTCCTCTGTCCATGGGATTCTCTAATATTCTCAAGAATATTAGAGTAGGTTGCCATTTTCTTCTCCAGGGGATCTTCCTGACCCAGAGATTGAACCTGCATCTCTTATGTCTCCTGCATTGGCAGGCAGGTTCCTTACCACTAGTGCCACCTGGGAAGTTCTGGCTAAAGAATAATCGATTTTGTTTATCTTTTCAAAGGACCAACTCCAATATTTTCTATTGTGTTTTAGTCTCATTTATTTCAGCTCTGATCCTTTTAGGGTCTCTACTAATTTTAGACCTTATTTTTTTTCTTCTTTTCCTCATTCCTTTAGATATAATATTAGATTGTTTATATGGGATTTTAAAAAATTTCCTGAGGTGTGCTTGTATCACTATAAACTTTCCTTTTAGAACTGCTTTTGTACAATAGCATCCCATAGATTTTTGATTGCTGTTTTCCCATTCCCAGATGGTTCTAGTGGTAAAGAACCCACCTGCTAATGCAGCAGACTTAAGAGACGTGGGTTCGATCCCTGGGTCAGGAACAACCCCTGAAGGGGGGCATGCCAATCCACTCCACTGTTCTTGCCTGGAGAATCTCATGGACAGAGGAGCTTGGCAGGCTACAGTCTGTAGGTCACAAAGAGTCAAACAAGATTAAAGTGACGTAGTATGCATGCATGCAGGTAGTTTTAAATTTCCTCTTTGATTTCTTCATTGTACCATATTGTTTAGTCTTCTCTTGTGTTTTGCAAGTTTGTTTGTCTTTTTCTTGTAGTTGATTTCTAGTCTTATGCCATTGTGGTCAGAAAAAATACTCAATATGACTTCAGTGTCTTTAAATGTGTTGAGACTTGTTTTGTGGCCTAAACTTGTGATCTATCCTGTAGAATGTCCCAAATGCCCTCAAAAAGAATATATTTTCCATTGCCTTTGGCTGGAATGTTGTAAACACTGCTGACCTTTGAGCATCTTTAGGGTTAACCTGTGTATAATTATAGCAAGACCTCTGTATCCACAGTCCTTTACCCTGTAGATTCTACCAACCATGAACCATGTAGTACTGTAGTATTTACTATTGAAAAACATCCACAGGTAAGTGAACCTATGTAGTTCAAACTCATGTCATTCAAGGGTCAACTGTATGTATGAAGTCCATCTGGTCTAATGTGTCATTTAGGACCAGTGTTTATCTATTGATTTTCTGTCTGGATAATCTGTCTTTTGATGTAAGTGGGATGTTAAAATTACCTACTACTATTATGTTGGACTTACCAGGTGGCTCAGAGAATCTGTCTGCCAAGCAGGAGACCCGAGTTCAGTCCTTGGATTGGGAAGATCCCTGGAGAAGGAAATGGCACCCCACTCCAGTAAACTTGCTTAGGAAATCCCATGGACAGAGGAGCCTTGCGAGCTACAGTCCATGGGGCTGCAAAAGTGTTGGACACTACTTTGAAACTAAAACAAACAGAGCTGTTATGTTACTGTCAGTTTCTCCCTTTATGTCTATTAATATTTGCTTGTGTAGTCTATTAATATTTGCTTTGTATATGTATATACACTTGTTCTATCTTCTTGAATTGATCTCATTATCATCATGTAATGTCCTTGTTTGTCTCTTGCTACAGTCTTTAAGTTCTATTTTGCCTGATAGAAACACTACTATTCCAGCTTTCTGTTTCCATTTTCACAAGATACTTTTCCCATCCACTCATTTTCAGTCCGTGTGTGTCTTTAGAATTGAAATAAGTCTCTTGTATGCAGCATATATATGGGTTTTGTTTTTTATACGTTCAGCAATTCTGTGTCTTTGAATTGATACTTAGCTCATTTACATTTAAAATAAATTTTGATACGTGTGTTTTATTGCCATTTTGTCCATTGTTTGGGGTTTGTTTTGTAGTTATTTTTTGCTCCTTTCTTTTGAAGTTTTTGTTTGAATTTAATGACTATATTTAGCATTCTGTTTGAATTCTTTTTTTCTATGTGTCTGTTATAGATTTTTGGTTTGTGGTTACTATGACATTCATGTATAACAAGGTATTTATTTATTCATTTAATTTGGTGTTATCTAAGCTTGTTAGAAATGCATTCTAATAACCTTGCATTTTTGCTCCCCCATCACAGCTTAATAATTTTGACATCATATTTTACATGCTTATTTTGTGTATCTCTTAACTACCTACTGTGTTATAGATGATTTTACTAGCTTCTTTTTAAACTTCTTACTAGTTTTATAAGAGGTTGACCAACTACATTTACTACATTTTCACGCTTATCAGTAAGATTTTCCTTTTTTAAATTTTCATATTTCTGGTTGTAGCCTTTTGTTTTCTGCTTTGATACATCTCTTTAACATTTCTTTAAAGCCGATTTAGTGAGGCTGGCCTCTTTTTGCTTTTGCTAGTCTGTGAAACTCTTAATCTCTCCCTAAAATCTGAATGCTGTCTTTGCTGGGTGAAGTATTCTTTTTTGTGGGTTCTTTCCTTTCCTCACTTAAAAATATCTTGTCACTTTGTTTTAACCTGCAGAATTTCTGCTGAAAAGTCAGCTCATTGGAGTTACTTTTAAGTTATTGTTTTTCCCTTGCTGTATTTATGCTTTCTATTTATCTTTAATTCTGGACATTTTAACTGCAGTGTGTCTTGATTTGCTTCTCTTTGGGATGATCCTGTTTGGGACTCTCTATGTGTCCTGGGCCTGGATGTCTGTTTCCTTTCTCAGGTTAGGGAAGTTTTCAGCTCTTATGTCTTCAGATATGTCCTCTACCCCTTTCTCTGTCATTTCTCCTCCTGGAATCCCTGTAGAGTGAATGTTAGTATGACTGATACTGTCCCAGATGTCTCTAAACTATCTTAATCTTTAAGAAATTCTTTTCTCTTTTTTTTCTGTTCAGCTTGGGTGATTTCTACAACTCTACCTATCAGTTCTCTGATAGGTAGAGTTCTTCTATATCATCTAATCTACTTTTGATTCCTTCTACTGTATTTTAAATTTTAAGTTATTATATTTTCAGCTGTGTTTATTATAATCAGCCAGTTCACATCCAATGCAAATCATGCTCATTCCCTTCCCAACTAAGTAGCACTGAAAACTTTGACTTAATTTTGCAACCAAAGATGATATCTTGAAATCACTTTGAAGCTAATTTCTAATATCACAATATACTCTCTCTAATAACATCCATTTACTTTCTAATATTTTAGATAATACCTTACTTATACAACTTTCCATAGGACATCTTTAGTACCAGACTTTCATTTTCTTTCCTTTGCCTTTAGCTGGTTCCTCAGTTGACCTGGGATCCTTGTCTCACAGACTAATCTGAACCATATTTTCTAAAAGGTTTAGACATGTCATATTTTCTCAACAACATTCAACAGAAAATTAAAAGAGGGGCCCCCAAACCCCTTAGTTTATCTGAAAATTTTTCAAGTTCCATTGTGAGGTAGCAGAATTATTGCCCCTGCCAACATAGGGATGATACTTTTGACTATTCTTATCATGACTTGAGATGTCCAAGATTGCAAGGTACCAGCCACAGTTTACAATTCAGTAGAACCATTTTTATATTTTACATGAAATATGAATATGTGTGTCTTCCTTTAGATATTATCCACCTCATACCTATGATGTAGAGTTTAGAAGAAGAATATCTTGAAAATAAGACATCAGGTAAGATGTAAAAAGCACCACACCTACTACAACTCAGTTCCTAGACGGATGTCTTTAGTTATGGCAGCAGCAGCATGTCTTACATGACAAAAGATAAAGAAGACCTCCAGCTCTTTCACTGTGAATGAGTTTTCAACAGATCAAGTTATCATTATATAAGGCCAAATACTTATGCATGGTGTGAACATGAGTAGTTCCTTTCATGTCCTTTTATTTCTAGGAATTTAGTGCGAAGGACAGAAGTAACATTGTTGAAAGAACTTGGTGGTACATGAGGTATTCTACAAATTCATGGCATAGACAAAAGGAAGTTAGCCATAAGAAACAAATTTAGATTCCAAATAGTGTTTTCAAGTAGTGTTGATAATTGTCAAATTCATCCTAAAAGAGACCTGATGCAATCAACATGCTATCAGTGGCTAACTGTTTTCTAATAGAGTATAGTGATTAGCCTCAAAGATTGTTGATGTAGGCAAATTTTGTCTTCAGAAATGACTGTAGTCATAATTACCTTCATAATGAGAAAATAAGCTCTAAATCAAGGAGAAAATAAGCTACTAGATCTAAACATAGTTGAGCTTCCCAGGTGGCTCAGTGGTAAAGAATCCACCTGCCAAAGCAGGAGATGCAGGGGACATGAGTTTGATCCCTGGGTCAAGAAGAGCCCCTGGGAAAGGAATGGCAACCCACTCCAATATTCCTGTCTGGAAAATTCCATGGACAGAGGAGCTGGTGGGCTATAGTCCATGGGGTCACAAAAGATCAGACATGACTGAGCACTCACACATGCTAAATATAGTCCCTGTTCTTTTCTGGGAAGATAACTAGGTTCTGGTCTCTCTCTTAAAATATTTATCCACACATCCTTATCCAAAACCCTAGGACACAAATCCTCCAATTATACTTCCAATCTTTGACAATTTAACCAAATATCTGCCACTATCTCCAAATCAAGGTAAATTCAATTCTTAATCTAGACATCCTTCCAGACATAACAAACTGTGAAATGTCCTACTTGAAATTCTGCTGTCTAGGAGAATTTCTTCACTCAACTATACGTGGAGTTCACTCTTATAAGTGCTTTCATGCTGAAGCAATCCACTTCAAGGCCGTACTTTCTTACTCCACAGAACTCCCTATCAACATCTCCTAAGACTTTATCCTCTTTAAGTTGAACAGAGAGGATTTGCTATGAAGCCATAGGCATAGGTTGAGTGAAGGGTAATGGCAGAGGACCCACATAGAGTCAGTGAATGTAGGAAGGATTTGTTCATATAGAGCCCCCAGAAACCTGATCCCAAACAGATCCCTTTCATTTCATGGTGGACTTCACCTTGGTGTATCCCACCACGTGGCTTAGTGGATTGCACAGTGGATAAAAGCCAAGCATATCATCATTCATGTCTCAAGGTTATTTGTTTTTCTAGAGACTTTTTTCTCTAGAAGTGTGCAAAATCAAACATTCTTTCTCACAAGAAGAGCGATATTCTGTGGCAAGATACCTAATTGTGTGTCTAAACTTCAGGAGCCACATCTAAACGTCCACCTTAGAGGTTTTGCCACCTGAGAATTCTTCTCTATTAGAGACGCCAGACCTCCGCAAATCAGTAGTATCAAAGTGACTAACTGGAAGGGCAGCTCAAAAAGTCAACTTAAATTCGTCAAAGGCTCTATGAAGCACACAAAGGGGAGTATGATAGAATAGCCAAAATAAATCACTAAATAGCAAAGAATATCTAGGTGGAAAAGTAAGATACTTCCAAAGCAAGAGGTCAGTTAAATTCTACACTAAATTAAAATGAGTAAGAGCTACCCTTAACCTTGGAGGGGATTATAATTCACCTCATATTGTTAGACTGATGAGAACTTCATTAAGATATACATTCCCATGGGTTTCATATCTAACATCAATCACTCATTTAAAAAAATTTGTGATACCTACAATTTTCTGTTCTCTTGGGCCAAGTATCATGGCATAACTACATTGACAGAGAGACGAAATACTGTGGGGTCCGTATGCTTGATGACTAATTTAGAGAAATCTTCCCCTGGCGTGTACAGGTGTGGATTTAGTATGCTCTTAAAAAAAGATATCTGAAAACACTTTCGCAAAGAATTAAACATATGTCAATTTTAAAAAACATTTATTGATATATCTAGTTTTGACTGTGCTGGGTCTGTGTTGCTGTGCAGACTTCTCTTTAGTTACAGTGAGCAGGGGCAACTCTCTAGTTCTGGTGAGCATGAGCTTCTCATTGTGGTGGCTTCTCTTGTTGCAGACAGAGGCTCCAGGGCATCTGGGCTCAGTAGTTGTGACACACGGGCTTAGCTGTTCCATGGCACGTGGGATCTTCGGGGATCAGGGATTAAACCCGCATCACCTGCCATTGCGGTTGGATTCTTCACCCCTGAACCATCAGGGAAGCCCCAACGTATGTCACATTTTTGTTAAGCAGAGGTAATATTTTAGGACTCAATGTACTTAACCCAGACCAAATCGAAGAAATAAAAGCTAATGGATTTACTCTCTTTGGTGGTGACTGGACTCAGAGGTATTTTCCTAGAGATGGAATGTCATTCTGTTTCATAAATTTAGTAGATAGGAGGACTACTCATATTAATAGCTTCCTCCTGGTCATCAATATCATAACTCAGTCCAATACCATTTGCTTCATGGGTTAGGGAACAACCAGCTTGAATTTTTTCAATTCCTAAATACATTTTCCAAGTGTATGATCTTGAATTTGGGACATCACTATGGGAAAAAATATATAAACCATTGACCCCAACTAGGGTGAGATTAATTCAGTCATAATCATCTATCACTTGATACCAAAAGTCTCCAGTGGACCCCCGGGGTCAATGTGTGAAAACAAAATGTCCCTTCTCTAGATAGCAATCATGTGCCTTTATAAGTTGCTCAGCTTTTTAAGAAGACAGAGTACAGTGGGGCCTGGGCCAAAAGGTATTTTCTCATTTTCTAGTTGTCTCCAATCTTCTTATAACAAAGGAGACGAAGTATCCTTGTCTTAGAAATAAAATTCAATATTTACAATTTCCAGAAAATATTTACAATTTCCAAAATGTTTATGCATTCTCTTTATTCTCACAACAACCCTCTGGAGTAGTGCTTTTACCCCCACCCCTTTACATTTCTTTGGAAGAGACTGAGGCCCCAAATCACATGACAAGTACAAGGGGAACCCAATACTTGCTCCCAGGATGTTTGCACTACACAGTTGATACTTGTTGGTATGAAGGAAGCACAGCTCCCATCTCTTTTAGCAGTGCAATTTCCTTGGTTATAGAGATCAAATAAAATCTTAGAGAATACTTTTACATTTCACCTTATACGTTCTAAGCTATGACCAAATGTCTCTGGTGTTATAATTTCCTGAAGCTGGAGAACCACAAGTACATCTTGCACAGTTCATCCCTGTATCTCCCAGCTCTGACCGTTATAATCAACATCTCTTTGTGGTTACAGCCTCTCCCACCAGTGGAGAAAGGACAAGAGGTCCTCTGACCCCTCCTGGGGCTTCTTTTGAGCCTCTCCTTCTGGCTATTAACAGGGAGAACACCATATGTAGGAAACATAATGTGAGCTCTAACGCCAGCCAGGTGATAGATATATTACATAAATTCTTTACCCCCAAATACTGAATTTCTCTGCTTAAATTATGCCAAATGCTGACTCCTCACAGCTGTCATTATGAACCAGGTATTAGTATGATTGTGCATCAGTTAAAACAGCACGCTGTTAAATCTCTTGAGAGACATCCATGACTGTGCATTAATGTGCATTCCCGATGGATCCAAAAAAACAAAGTGTTCTCCAAGTACATGCTCTCATCTCCTGGACAAAAGATCCCTAAAACAAAGACCATTTCATCTCTTCTGCCTTCTGTCAATACTCTGGTGACTTGTACACTCATCCTTGGTCTTATTTCCACTCCTTCTGAGTATGGATTTTCATAGTGATGCTAAGGTTAAGAAAAAATCCCAACTCTAGTTACTTCTGTCTCTTATAATTGGAAAGACCATCATTCCTGTAAACAAAGAAAGATGGCAGGAGGAGTTAATGTGGCAAGGAAATGGTTAGAAATGTTCTGCTGTACCAAGTTTTCCAAGCTTAAAGCCTCCCTTCAGCCTTCTAAAAGTCCCTGCTTCAGTGAAACATGTCCTATTTGATTAGCCAGAACCCTGATTTTAACTGTGAAAAGTTAATGCAACTCGGAATCCAGCTTTCCCTCACATCTTTCTCTGTGTCCTACACCATTGCACTGCCTGGAATAGCTGCTTGTCAAAGCACGGGATTCAAGCTGAGTGTGTTTTCTCCTACAGAGTCACGTGGTTGTAGCAGTCAGGACAGCTTTGAGCCAAAGAACAATAGACCTAACTCAATGGGCTTCCATCAAGTGACACTGTTTTCTTATACAACAAAAGTCTGTAGTAAGAAGTTTTGGTGTTGTTTCCCAACCCAGGGATCGAACCTAGGACTCCCACACTGCAGGCAGATTCTTTACCATCTGAGCCACCAGGGAAGCCTCCTCTTATTTGGATTCCCTTCCCACTCAGGTCACTGCAGAGCACTGAGGAGAGTGGACATGTTTGAATCAGGTACTGTAATTCCTGATTCCATCATCTGTGGCCAGGCCAGAGGTTACTTTTATTCAACCCAGCTGGCATGACCATCAGCAGTTTTTTGTTAAGGCAGTATTTACTAGAATAATACAGTGTATTTCAAAAGTACTTTGCACTTTATTTCTGAACCAGTCCAAAGCATCAACAGCAGGTATTGAGAGAATGTGTGCTTCAACTTACCGTGTTGAATAATCAGCATAAAGTGGTAATATCTCTTATACTGCAGATGAAGAAACACAATCAGGGAAATACTGTATAACAGTCAAAACAATTTATATTCATTGTCTTTATTGACTTTGTGTAGCTTGAAAGAAGGTAGTGAAAAGTTGAAAGAAAGCCCTTTAAACTTGATCACCTTTTAAATCAGGGGCATGTAAAAAGAAATAAACATAAGGAGACAGAAATATTAAGCAGGTCTTAAATGGTTATGGCTAATATTTTTCAAGTCTTTAATGATTAAGTCAAATAGTAAATGCAAGATATATCTGAATTTTAAATAATCATCATCCAAATAGAATTCTCTGATAGCCCACCAGGCTCCTCTTCCATGAGATTCTGCAGGCAAGAATATTGGAGTGGGTAGCCATTTCCTTCTTCAGGGGATCTCCCTAACCCAGGGATCGAACCTGGGTTTTCTGCATTGCAGGCAGATTCTTTACCATCTGGGCCACCAGGGAAGCCCTCATGATATGTCTGAACTTTAAGCAACCATCTTCATTTGAACAGAAGTCTACTTAGAGTCTCAACTAAAGGAATTCTATAATTGCTTTTGCTTCAGCTGTTTTCTTTAACCCTTGCTTTCCCCATCTGTTAAACTAGAGGGAAAGACTCTATTGTGACAGCTGCATGCCAGGCAGGAGGCCAGATGCTTTATATACACCAGGTCACTGAATTTTATTAGAAGTCTTACATTTCTCAGACTTCCCTGGCGGCCCAGTGGTTAAGAATCTGCCTGTCAGTGCAGGGTACACAGTCCCAAGTCCAGGAAGGTCCCATGTGCCAGGGAGCAACTAAGCACGTGTGCCACAAGTACTGAGCCCGAGAGCTGGAGCCTGGGCTCTGCCACGACAGAGACCACCACGAGATGTCCACACATCACAGTGAAGAGGGGCCCTGCTCACCGCAGCCAGAGACAGCCCACGTGCAGCAGGGAAGACCCAGTGCAGCCAAAAGTAAATTAATTAATTTTGAAGATTTAAAAAGCCTTCCATTTCTCTTATATGAAAGGTATAATTCCAGTTCCCTATTGATTAAAAAAGTAGGTCACAATGGCATACATCTCCTGAGAATGCCTTAATATATGTATTTAAATATTAGATCATTTGCCTGAGAACCTTAGACTAACTCTGAAATATCTCCAAGTTTACAAATTACTGTTTTCCAAAAGTGATCCTAGGTTTTTGTCGTCGTTACCATGAGCACAGGTAATGTTTCCTAGGTTATAGCCATTCCCTAAATGGAACATTTAGGGAACAAACCAACCTGGGGAACAGTTTTGATCTATATTCTGATGATGTGGATATGTTCCTCATTCCTAATTTGTATTCACACATTCACACCAGGAGGCAGGTGTCTAATTGATTGTTCTGAAGACAGAGTGCAGACCACATGAAAATAATTGGAAATCTTGGACTCAGCCTTGTATACGTAATGCATTTTTCCCCTAGTTAAGATTTCTTTTGAATATGAAGTTGTGTAGTCAAAATGAAAATTATTAAACTGTCAATGCATACTTTGCAGTTCATAGCATGTGCATTTAAAATACCAAAAAATTAAATATTAGGGACTTGCTTTATGGTATTGGCCTAAATTCAACTTTGTTCAACTTTGCATTTTGGATTCTAATTACATGTCAAGTCCACAGGCACAAATAAGTTCAGAGTGGCAAGGAGAGAAGTTGGAAATACAACCCGCTCTACATTATGAATTTGTGCCTGAAAGCATGCGTTTAGAAAAAATGATGGCAGGGACTTCCCGGCAATCCAGTAGTGAAGACTCTGTGCTCCAAACACAGGGGGAATGAGGCTGATCCCCGGTTATGGAACTAAAATCCCCACATGCTGCAGCTGGAAAAAAAATAATGGCATAAATAGCTGCAAAGGACAGTGGACTATTGGAATTTCTTCACCTGGAAACTTATAGGTCCATCATCTGTCACAATCCTGGTGTATTATTTGGTGCTAGTCCTTGATGTTGACTTTAGAATAATATTAAGAAATTCTGATTGAGCAATTTAAAGCTTCTCTCCTATAGATCTAATAAGAAACAAATACAATAATGAAATTTTTTAAATGTTGGATAGTGTAATTAAATATTATGATTGTATTAAAAGTAATTAAATAGTAGCTGGAAAACCACATGTAATAATGTCCTATGTTTATCCATGATATATTAAGGATCACAATGAAAACACAGCTTCTTTATTTCTGATGAACAGATGTGATTTTTTTTTTTAATTTTCTAAGAGTGTATTTATACACATATAAATGAAAAAGAAAAATCAGGAAAGTTTGGCCCTGATATTGGTGGGTTTTTTTTTTTATTTTATTTTTTTAATTAATTTATTTATTTTAGTTGGGGGCTAATTACTTTACAATATTGTAGTGGTTTACCTGAACCTCGACCTCCTGGGTAGCTGGGAACGGGAGGGTGGTGGAGGTAAAAAAGCAGAAAATAGTAAATTTACTTTAATATGACAACAATGGTACATGATAATACACTGAAAGCATTTTAAACTTATGTTTTCTTTTGGGTCTTTCAGCTTTCTCAGATCTACCTCTTCCCTTGCTTCTCTGCAAATCTGAGGGATCCCCTTCAAGCCAGACCTGGGGAGACTGTCAAAAATCATGACACTTAAGCCTCTGAAATTGCGTACCTGCACAGGTCTTCTGGGGCTTTAGAATCTACTCCCAGGGTGATACATTTTAATGGAATTTGCAATATTAATACATATTAACTACAACTGGTGAAGACCACTGGCTGTTTCCATAGCCGTGGGAAGTTTTGGAATCAGCCTACAGGGACTTTTAGCAGTAAATACTTACTGTCTAAATTTACAGTAATCTATTTTTGCAGTTTGCCGTCATTTCTCTGTAAGTTAAATTATTGCTAGCCGTCTTGAAAGGTTTCTAGGACTACTTTAGTCAGTTTAAATAGTATTTAGGAGACCTGAAATGTCCCAAAATGATAAACCGCACATATGACAGAAGCCTTGACAGAGGGTTTTCTCGATTTGACAGCAATAGTAAAAAATCTACGTGGCATTGCTAATTATTGGGTTGGCCAAAGTGTTCATTTGGGTTTTTTCAGTAAGATGTTATGGAAAAACCTGAACAAAATTTTGGCCAACCCGAGGCAACTTGTGAAGTCGAAAGGAAATTCTGTGATACTGATTAATTTTTAAGAAATTAATTGCAAATTGATGATTTGTTTAAAAAAAAACAATTACTATTAATCATGGCAGGGGGAAAAAGAGTTACTTTCCTAATCTGTCTGTGGAGAGGTACTAAAACATCATGTCAAGAGGCAGTTAAGATATAAGCATGGAAAACTGTAGAGGTGGAAAGTCTGATAGAGGTGAATCAGGGAGATGAATAATGATTAGTTATATCCTTTCTCTCCTATCTTTTTTCAGAGCCTTTGATAGCGTTTGAAAATGTAGATGTTCTTTTGTAAGTTCTTTCACATTCTGACTTCCCTGGTGGCTCAGACCATAAGGAGTCTGCCTACAATGCGGGAGACCCCCGTTCAATCCCCGGGTCGGGAAGATCCCGCGGAGAAGGAAATGGAAGCCCACTCCAGTATTCTTGCCTGAAGAATCCCATGGACGGACGATCCTGGTGGGCTATAGCGCATGGGGTCTCAAGAGTCAGACACGACTTAGCGACTAAACAACCAGTCCTCTTCTGCGTTAACAGCCATCGCTAAGTGCCTGAGTGGGAGTGAGGGACACAGATTTCTCGGGCTTACCTTTTCACGGTGCACACAAGCCAGGGAAAGCGGGAACTTTTCCTCAGATTCCCTCGAGGAACCACATTTCACCCATACCTCTAAGCTCCTGCACAAAGTGGAAGGGACTCTGGACAAGAGCTGCTCCTGGTGGTTGTGGTCCCCAGAGAAACATAGAAAAGGGTGCTTCTCAAACCACCTTTAACAAGCTATAGGTTTCTCAGGACCATCATCTCATCATTTAGCCCAAATGGTGAAATTCCAACACTTAGCTTCGTTTCCATTTCCTGGATCCATTTAGACTGATTTTACTTACTTTCTGATGATAACTTCTGGTGCATAAAATTCGATGCCTTGACTTGATAGGAAATCAGTGACTTTCATACACCGTGGAATCCGAGCTGATTTTCTCAATCAAGTTTTTAAAATCCCGTTTTGGGTATCTGCAACCTAATGGCCGATTTCTTACTCTTACTGCCGCGGTAAATCGCAATTTACCACCAACCCATCAGCCATAAGAAATAATGGATCTCATGATGATTAAGGAAAAGGTCCTCTACACAAAGGAGAAACACGGGTTTTACTTGGTTTGCCCAGTCTTCTTCTCTCCCTCACTTCACATGAGCAGATGAAAAATAAGCAAAATAATTTCTGAAATAATATTCCAGAGCTAACTGGAGATGAAAATGAGAGAGAAGAAAAGCTACCAAGTTATAAGCATCAAGCTTTCTTGCATTTGCTTGTATTTACTCTATTTTAAAGGCTTTCCAGGGGGTTCCCTCTTTCCTGAGGGAAACACAGAGGGGAGAACAGAGTGTTGACTTCACTGCAGGCGGTGCCATAGGACAGGCATCCAGGGATGCAGCTGTGATGTTGAGGTCCAGACATCCAGGGATAGAGCTGTGAGCCTGAGGTCCTGCTCCTATAACACTCAGAAGGTTTTCCTTAAGGTGGGATTGTATTTTTAATGGCGGCAAGGCGAAGAATATAATGAACATCCATTCTAAACAGATAACTTATATATCTATAACTAAAATAGCTTATCTTTTAATCTCTCGCATCCTCCTTCAGTAACTTGAGGGAATCTATGCAATATGAATTTTTAATCTCCTAACTGCTAATAACTTTTCTGACAGACAAGATATAACCTGAATTTCCTTTTTTCCTTGCGTATATTTGGCCAACTATGTCACACAGTAAGAGAAATACGTCAATGATAAATAAATACGCCTACCTAATATACAATACCAATCATTAATTCAGATAGCTGAAATGTGAACTCAATCCTGAAATTGCTGAAAGATGATTTGCCTTCTCTTTTCCACCTATTTCATTTTTCCATTGACCATTCCATCGCGACCTCTGAAGTATTCAGTGACGCCAACATCTCCTTTTCCCTGCACTTTCCGCTAGTACTCTAAAGTTGCTCAAATTATAATATTTTAAACAGCTCCACTTATTTTAAATTGGAAGAAACTGAGGCTGTAAAAGGAAAAGAGATATTTTCTGAAAAGTTGTTACTCTCATACTTCACTCATTTCTTATATGCAATAGTTTCCTTCTTTATTTGGCTACAAATAACTGCACCATTTTCATTTCACATGAGGCTGACTGGGTAGAACGACAGAATTTCAGGTCTTGAGAGATACCTCATGAAAATACTATTCAGCATCTTTATTTTACAAATGAAGAAACCAAACCCAAAGAAGTTAAATCTCTTACTCAAAGTCACATACCTAAATGGTGACAGATATACGACTCCCATTAAAGACTCATTATATAAAAATAGTTGAAATATAAATTGAAAAATACAACCTAAGATAAAGGAAAGACGCTTATATTTGTCACTGGGCAAAACAAAAGTTCTGACTTAAGACCATTAAGATTTTGTATAGCATATGTACAAAATAAATTGCTTTGTACATGTATATATGAAACTATGCTCAGGACAACCATCTTTAAAAAGGGCCTCAGAGAAATTCCAGGTGAGCAGAAGAGTAAATTTTGAATTAAAAAATATAAAATTTTATTTAAAAAGTAGGAAACAGAAGTTGATAACTTTTCATCTCTGTATAAAGACTTTCTAAGATCAATTAGCAATATACTGATGAAAAAATAAATGAATTTGACCACACAAAAATGTAAAACATCTCTGAGTGTAGAAACATTATACAATATAAAATAAATATTGTATAATGTTTGTATACAATATTTACAACACATACAAACAAGGTAGCAGAGGCAAAATTAAAAGCAAAACAATTACCAGTCATAAAGAAAATTAAAACGTGATGGACAGGGAGGCCTGGCGTGCTTCGGTTCATGGGATCTCAAAGAGTCGGAGTCGACTGAGCAACGGAACTGAACTGAACTTTACAGAGGTAATCAAGCTAAAATGTAAGAGCTTAGGGTGGGCCCTCATCTAATAGTGGAGAAGGAAATGGCAACTCACTCCTGTATTCTTGCCTGGGAAATCCCACGGGCAGAGGAGCCTGGCAGGCTGCAGTCTGTGGGGTCATAAAGAGTTGAACATCATATATATACCATATCTTCTTTCTCCATTCATCTGCTAGTGGACTCATTTGATGAAAAATCAGGAGGATGTTAAAACTGGTTCAAAGCTACTTCCAAGCTAGAGGGCAAGTGACACTACCTTCAGTGCTGCTAAAGTGGGGAGAGAAGAGTCAAAAAACACTGAAGCCAACACCAAGGTGTTCTGGAGATTTAGTGTTTAAGCATCGGTGGTCCAGAGCTATGCTGTGTCTTTCCCCTGAAGAAGGCATTCTGGGCTCCTGAATCTAAGAGGCCAAATTATCCCACATACCTACCAACAGGGGAGAAAATCTGGGCAGGGTGAGGGCAGGTGGGTTGAATATTTTCACATGGTTACTAAAACCTTTGCACTACAATGAAATACTGTATAGCTCAGGCTTGGCAAACTACAACCCAAGGACCAAATCCAGCCCACTAATCCAGCCCACTAATCCAGCCTTCATAAATAAGGTTTTACCGGAACGCACATGCACACACACATACCTAGTTTAAGGGGCATTTGAGAAGCTCAATATTAGTAAGTAATATAAAACTAAGATTGCTGATTTACATAGAAAACTAGTTGAATTTCAAAGGACCATATACTATAGCCTTTGGAATTCTCTATTCTACCAGACAGAATTGACATGTATCTCCATAGATAAAAATCTTGAGTCAAACAGATAACTTCACTGTCTCAAGACATTAACCAGTGGTAAACAATAAATGAAATATAATTCTGTCATTGGAGAAGACAATGGCAGCCCACTCCAGTACTCTTGCCTGGAAAATCCCATGGACGGAGGAGCCTGGTGGGCTGCAGTCCATGGGGTTGCTAAAAGTCAGACATGACCAAGTGACTTCACTTTCACTTTTCACTTTCACATCAACCCACTCCAGTGTTCTTGCCTGGAGAAATCCCAGGGACGGGGGAGCCTGCTGGGCTGCCGACTATGGGGTCGGAGAGTCGGGCCTGAAGTGGGCTGCAGCATTCTAGTCCATTCTGACTACACTCCAGGTTGCTAATCCCGTGGAAGGAGTCAGACATGGGGTTTTCCAGAGTTGACACGACTGGGCACTTTCACTTTTCACTTTCACTTTCATGCATTGGAGAAGGAAATGGCAACCCACTCCAGTGTTCTTGCCTGGAGAATCCCAGGGACGGGGGAGCCTGGTGGGCTGCCGTCTATGGGGTCACACAGAGTCGGACACGACTGAAGCGACTTAGCAGCAGCAGCAGCAGCAGTTCTGTCATACAGGGGTGAGAGAAGAGGAGCAGAATAAATTCCATAATGAAGAGAAATGCATTTTTTAAATGGAAAAAATTACACACTGAAAATTTCAAAAGTTAGCTTTCATTATATTCTCAGAAAAAAAATAGCTCATAAAATAGTGAAGAAATATGATTGGAAGTATTTATTATTCATTTATTTTAAATTTAACTAATGGTCCTATATGTAATTTTAATACTAACGGACTTATGTGATTGTTATATTAGGCTAAAACTCTTGAGATAATTTTAAGTAACAAACATATGTTAGGATGAATCATTAATTTCATTTCAATAGGACTAAATTCAGACTCATTTACACAGAAGGTTTTTGGCTATAATTAAAATTGAAATGTTATCTGCATAATTTCTGAAGTAATTTACAGTTACAAAAATAAAATCATTAACTCTTATATGTACAATATTCATTTACTATTTCAATATATACATATTTATGTATAATTTATATGTACATATGTAACCATGCATATATAACTATAATGTAGCTTTAAAAACTATATATGTAGCTTTAAAACTATAGTTTTCTGAAAAATGAGACCAAGTTTTTTAATTGTTAAAACATTTTCTATATGCAATAATACCAAAAGTAGCAAATGCATTAAAAAATTTATACACAATAACATCAAGAGTAGAAAATACATTAAAATATACAGATATATAAACAATAATGAGTTTCTCGGGTGGCACTAGTGGTAAAGAACCTGCCTGCCAATGCAGGAGATGTAAGAGACATGGGTTTGAACCCTGAGTCAGCAAGATCCCTGGAGGAGGGGGTGGCAACCCAGTCCAGAATCCCATAAGAAACTTGGCAGGCTACAGTCCATAAGGTCACAAAGAGTTGGACATGACTGAAAAGAGTTAGCATGCACACACACATACACAATAACATCAAAAGTATAAAATATATTAAAAACGAAAGTAGCCAGGGAAAGGTTTAAAAATAAATAATCTTAGGTACATACACATGTTTCACTAAAGGCTGTTAAGAACTTTCTTAGATGAAAATTGTTAGAATATTTTGCTGTCAGGAGAATATGTGTGTGATTTTTTTTTATAAATGTATTCTCTGGATTTTTACAATCATATCCACCAATTGTGCCAATTTGGCAACATACACACCAGTTTCTCCTTAAGCACTTAAATACCAAGGATGCGTCACAGGCAGGGATTCAGAAAGAGGACCAAAAAATTGACGTCAAAGAAACTCACTGGAATATTATATCAAAAGAATTCTAAACCTTGTAAGCATTCACCACGTCATTTCAATACAACCAAATAATAATTGAGGCTCTTCTCTGAGTCTGTACTTGCTAGATGCTTTGGGAAAAACAAAAGTCATACTTTTAGAGCTTTCATGTTTCCCTTGGAAAATCCCTTTAGCCTGAAAATGCTGATAATTACAATATTTTCTCTGTATAGCAACTGGAAATTTGTTTCTTTGATTAGTAGTCTGAGAGCCCTGCTGATATGTCTGGACTCTTGCATCATCAAGGCTGAGATAAAAAAGAAAGAAAGTCTATAACCAGGGACTTCTCTGGTGGCCTAGTGGGTAAGACTTTGCCTTCTAAAGCAAGAGATGTAGGTTCCATCCCTGATCAGGGAGCTAGATCTCAGATGCCTCTTGCCCAAAAAGCCAAAACAGAAAACAGAAGCAATATTGTAACAAACTTTAATAAAGACTTCAGTGCTAGCCTATTCTCAACACTGCTGTGAGAAAATCTGCTTAAAATTTAAATCAGGTCATAAACCACCACCCCCCATCCCCCACCCCACTTCCCCCACCCCCCCATTAAAACCTGCCAACAACCTCTACATCCCTGCAATGGCTGCAAAGCCCTATCTGATCTGGCCCCAGCTACTCTCTGCGTTGAGTTGTCATCCTTGGTTCTCTCTCCCTCTACTGGGCAAGTCATTCAGGACACGTCATTCTTTCACGCAAAACAAGCCTGTTCTCACTCAACATTTGGTAGTTGTTTTGCCCTCTGCCTTGAATTCTGTTCAGTGAGTGTGCTTCTCTCCCTAACTTTCTCCCAGGTCTATATGTAAACATCAATCCTTCACTGAGTTCTGTATATAACATAATGAAATACCTCTTCCTACCTCATCCTGATTGTTGTTCCTCGCAGAAGCCAATCACCATGGTTTGCAAGAGTATTGACTCTTACTTTTTCTTTCTTTGTAGTTTGCAAAAGGACTGTGAGCATTCTGCACAGAAAGAAGAGGAATTTTGAAGACTTTGGGTCAGCCAGAACCAGCTGTGTCCTGGGTCAGTGGAACTGGAAGGGAGAGAGAGGGAGAAAAATTGGCTGTGGGGAGGGGTTTAAATGTAAAGATGAGACATGGTGAGAAGCTTGACTTTCTTTCTAGCTGTGATGAGTATTTTACATTTTGAACTTACAAAGTATGAACGTGTTATTGAAAGAGCACCTTACTGTGTAAAAAATGGATGGAGTGGAGCGTATTGGATATTTTGTGGCTCTCCTTCGCCACTTTCTTCCCGGTCTATCCTGGAAGGTTGATCTTTATAGAGAATATCAGTCAGACCTTCTGGCCTTCTGGATTCCTGTTAGATTCAGCCAATGGGAGGATTAAGAAGGAGAGATCAACTGGGGAAACTTTACTTCTGACAACCAACCTGCTGAGCTGAGGTTTGACAGCCCCCGAGTTCTTCTACCCAAATCCTTGGCCCATGTCAGGAGGACGCCTCCTACAGTCATTGCTAACGCTGGGCTGCAGTGATCGCCCCCTTGCCTTGCCCACTGTGACACGGGACTGGCCTTGACACGTTTCATCGTTCCTTGTTGGTTCCTTCACCACAGTTACATCTTGTCATATGCCATCTGTTTCATGCCAGGGTCCTGACAACAGGTAAATGGAGGATGTTAAGAAACAGCTGGCAGGGACCTCCCTGGTGGTCCAGTGTTTAAGAATTTACCCTGGAATGTAGGGGGTGTGGGCTGGATCCCTAGTCAGGGATCTAAGAGCCAGCAGGTGTGTGCTGCAGCTACTGAGCCCGTGAGGTCTGGAACCCACACAACTAGAGAGTCTGTGCGTTGTAACAAAAGAACACGCTTGTTGCAAATCAGAACCAACGCAGCCAAAAAAAAAAAAATCAGTCTGGAAGAGAGGTGGCTTAGACTACTAAGTTGATGCAAAAGTAATTGCAGTTTTGCATCATTGAACTTTGCCACTTAATATTGGAATACTCTCTTAAATAAATGTGATTATGTTATACACCATTTTAATGCTCATTTATTGCTTTTTTGCTAATAACTTATTGCTTGCTATTTATTTTATATTTATTTTACACTATAGAAATGATGTTAGACAAAAAGCAAATTTGAGTGATTTTTTATTCGAGTTCAAAATGAGTCATAAAGCAGTGGACACAACTCACAACATCAACAACACATGTAGTCCAGGAACTGCTAATGAATGTAGAGTGCAGTGGTGGTTCAAGAAGTTTTGAAAATTGGAAAGGTGAACAAACTTGATAAGTGAGTGCCTCACGAGCTGATTGCAAATCAAAAAAATCATTGTTTTGAAATGTTGTCTTCTCTTATTCTACTCAACAACAATGAACCACTTCTTGATCAGATTATGATGTGGTACAATGAAAAGTGGATCTTAAACAACGATAGCAAAGACCAGTTCAGTGGTTGGACTGAAAAGAAGCTCCAAAAACACTTCCCAAAGCCAAACTTTCACCAAAAAAAAAAAAAAAAAAAGGTCATGGTCACTGTTTGGTGTTCTGCTACCAGTCTGATACTGGTAGCACTACACTACAGCTTTTTGAATCCTAGCAAAACCATTACATCTGAGAACTATGCTCAGCAAATTGATGAGATGTACCAAGAACTGTGATGCCTGCAGCTGACATTGGTCAAGAGAATGGGCCCAATGCTTCTCTACAACAATGCCCAACGCATGTCACACAACCAACACTTCAAAAGTTGATGAAATTGGGCTACAAAATTTTGCTTCATCTACCATATTTACCTGACCTCTTTCTTGCCAACTGACTAACACTTCTTTAAGCGTCTCAACAACTTTTTGCAGGGAAAATGCCTCCACAACCAGCAGGAGGCAGAAAATACTTTCCAAGAGTACCTTGAATCCCAAAACACAAATTTTATGCTACAGGAAAAAACAAACTTATTTCTCATTGACAAAAATGTGTTGATTGTAATGGCTTCTATTTTGATTAATAAAGATGTATTTGAGCCTAGTTATAATGAGTTAAAATTCACAGTACTAAATTACAATTATTTTTGCCCCAACCTAATAGCATGGAGTCAACAGAGATAAAGATGGGTATGAGATATATTTTGGAGGTAGAATTAGAGGGCTTTACAGTTGGAAATGGCAACCCACTCCAGTATTCTTGCCTGAAAAATCCTGTGGACAGAGGAACCTGGTGGGCTACAGCCCATGGGGTCCCAAATAAGTCAGACACAACTTAGCGACTAAACAACACCATCAGTCGCTAGAGGACAAGAGAAAGAAAGAACTAAGAACTCCAAGGTTTGTGCTTGAGCTTCTGGCTGGACTGTGGAGTCATAACGAGAGGGAAACCAAGATGGTGGAAACAGTAGGGAGGAGGAAAAGACAGAGAGTTCCTTTTGACATGCAGAGCTGAAACTGCCTCTTCAGCAGAGAACTTGATCAACGGCCTTGAGTGCCAGAGGGACTCGAGAGCTGGATAAAGCGTGAATGTCATCAGCATAAGCGGGATGTTTAACATGAGACAACCAGAAAGGGTTAACTTTAGAAGAAAGCAAGGGTTTAAATGGAAAAGTATTCAGACACAGTCCCTTTCAAAAGTGGGAAACTCAAACCTTTCAAACCTTTAGAAATGGGATAGAGAAGGAGAATTCAGCAAAGATAGTTGAGAAATATCTCAATTCAAAATATTCAAAAAACAAAGATCATGGCATTCGGTCCCATCACTTCATGGCAAATAGATGGGGAAACAATGGAAACAATGAGAGACTTTATTTTTGGGGGGCTCCAAAATCACTGCAGAAGGTGACTTCAGCCATGAAATTAAAAGATGCTTACTCCTTGAAAGAAAAGTTATGACCAACCTAAAGAGCATATTAGAAAGCAGAGACATTACTTTGCCAACAAATGTCCGTCTAATAAAAGCTATGGTTCTTCCAGTAGTCATGTATGGATGTGAGAGTTGGACTATGAAGAAAGCTGAGCACTGAAGAATTGATGCTTTTGAACTGTGGTGCTGGAGAAGACTCTTGAGAGTCCGTTGGACAGCAAGGAGATCCAAGCAGTCCATCCTAAAGGAAATCAGTCTTGAATATTCACTGGAAGGACTGATGCTGAAGCTGAAGCTCCATTACTTTACTGATGCAAAGAACTGACTCATTGGAAAAGACCCTAATGCTGGGAAAGATTGAAGGCAGGAGGAAAAGGGGACAACAGAGGATGAGGTGGTTGTATGGCATCACCGACTCAACGGACATGAGTTTGAGCAGGCTCTGGGAGCTGGTGATGGACAGGGAAGCCTGGTGTGCTGCAGTCTATGGGATCGCAAAGAGTCGGACATGAGTGAACGACTGAACTGACTGAAATGATAAGTATGGTGTATGGGGGTACACAGGACAGAAGCAGAGTGTGCGATTCCAAAGGCATGGAGGCATGAGGGTGTGTTCATTGAAAATAATTTTACTTTAGGTGTGAAGTGAAGATTAAACGAAAATGCTTTCATTAGCATCCCATCCAGCTCATTAGAGACCTTTTCTGAGGAGAGAGGATAGAATACCATACAGTAAAAAAAAATAAAATAAAATGCTCTTTTGTGTTCATTTATATATTATTTTTCACGGTTAAGGGTATATTTTTCTTGACACCGGCTAGGCAGTCTCGCTGGTAGGATTCAGGAGGGCAATTCCTTGCCACAAACACTATATATTTATTTATAAGTATCTATTACCATCTCAGGAGAAGGCAATGGCACCCCACTCCAGTACTCTTGCCTGGAAAATCCCATGGAGGGATGAGCCTGGTAGGCTACAGTCCATGGGGTCGCTAAGAGTCGGACACGACTGAGCGACTTCACTTTCACTTTTCCCTTTCATGCACTAGAGAAGGAAATGGCAACCCACTCCAGTGTTCTTGCCTGGAGAATCCCAGGGACGGCGGAGCCTGGTGGGCTGCCGTCTATGGGGTCGCACAGAGTCGGACACGACTGAAGCGACTTAGCAGCAGCAGCAGCAGCATTACCATCACATCTTAATTGAATTATAAGGCAAATTATACTTTACCAGCAGAATAAAAATAGCCACAAAATAAGTTACAGATGTTCAAGATGGCATAACAATGAATGTGCTGTCATCAAAAATCCTATTCCAAAAGTTTCAAGTCTATCCAGAGACCTTTATTACTTTTTTCCACTGCCTCACTTTAAAAGTGACTATTCCAAATTTACATTTATAATTTTTTTTTAAGTTTTAGCTATAACAGTTATATGGTCTCTTTCACTGATGAGTTCTACAAAGTGTTTCTATTCGAAAAACAATTTCCTTGCTATCAGGTAAATATACAGATCATTTTGAGGGGGAAAAAAATGGCACATTTATTTTTTAAGGACTCTACTTCTTTCTCTTCACAATTAAATTATTCCATTTTTTTCAATATTAATGTTTACATCAACTTTTCTTTTGCAGATAATAACTAATCAATAACATGATCCTGCCTCAGTATTAAGATAAAATTTAACTATATAGTCAAGAAAAGCTGGGTAAAAACAAAATAAATTTGATTTGTAGAAGTCATTTTTAAGCTGCATTTTATCATAAACATCATGCCAGACTTTACTAGTTATCCTATTTTTCAGATGAGATTTTTTTCTTAAGTGACATTTCTCAAAGTAGTATAAGTAACACAATTTATGTAAAATCATCCATGGGCTAGCTCTAATTTTTCCATTCTATGTTCTAAGTGGTTTTTTTCTTTTTTGATGTGTCAATTGCCTTAGTCCTTAAGAGAATCAAACAAAATTAAAATGCAAACTAACTGATCAAGATTTTTTTTTTATCTATATGAAAATGAATGCTTTGAGTCAAGACATGGACAGATGGCTATTGTAGTAATTAATTAAAACATGGCTCTGTCTTTTACATTTAGATAAACAACATCCCAAACTAACCCTTTTTTACTTAAAGATACCTGTAGCTCTCAAACATCCTTCCCAGCTTCAAAATTGTATTTAAATAAACCAGAATGTAAACAGATTAAAAATGAATGATTCCAGCTGGGACATTGCAATGAAAAAAGACCAACTCTCACATTAAGAACACAGATTTGATTTAATATCAAGCTTTACTCATTCACTCTTAGAAAAGTCAAATTTTGCTTGCATTACTTTTTTTACAAGTAAGATAAATGAGAATCTGCTTCTTTCTATTTCAGAAAGAGTATTTTTTTTTTTTGCTTTTTTTTTTTGTAAAGGAGGCTTTTTTGTTTGTTTTGATTTGGCCAAACTGAAGAAATATGAAGTACAGCTTAAATTAATAAGATATGTGATGACAGGTATTTGACTGAATACGTCCTGAAAATTTCCAGGTGTGATGGACTGTACACTTTAATTTTAATAAGGTGTCAAATTTTACAGTTTGGATTTGGTTTTTCTCAAGGGGAAAAAGAACTGATTATTCCCTGGTATCAATATAAACTCTGTGGATCACTGGTATAGGAGTAACTTATGTTTGAATAGTTCATCAGCTTGTACAAAAATTGGGAGAGAACGAATACCCTATCTGATCACTCGCATGACATAACTTGGAAATTACTTGTACCTTATATAAATATGATATTTATTTACACATTTTTGCAACCTAAGCACAAATTTATTTTTGCCTTCTACCACCTATTTAAAATGTATTCGGTGGAAAAATTTTCTCTGCTGGAAGACAGAATTCTGGCAGGATCACTCTTCTGGTGACTTGGGGGTAATAGAAAATCCTACAGTCACTGTAAACTGTAACCAATCTTGGCTCAGACTGTATTGTCAAGACTGATGTATTAAACAATATATCCACCTGTACTCAAAGAATAGACTTTTACCACATCCCAGCTGGTGTACGCTTCCCTTCAGGGAAGAGTGTGCTTTTTCTTCTTTTCCTAACTTTTTTTTTAGGTGTATATCAGATTTACAGAAAAGTTGCAAGAATAAATAAAGTCCCTTATGCCCTTCTTTCAGATTTCACAAAGGCTAAAATGAATATTTTACCATATATGTTATTCTGTGTTCTCTATCTATATATAATTTCTTCCTGACTGTGTGTTAGTGACTCAGCCATGTCTGACTCTTTGAGACCCCATGGACTGTAGCCCACCAGGCTCCTCTGTCCACGGGATTCTCCAGACAAGAATATCGAAGTAGGTTGCCATTTCTTTCTCCAGGGGATCTTCCTGACATAGGGATCGAACACAGGTCTCCTGCATTGCAGGCAGATTCTTTACCATCTGAGCTACAGGGAAGTCCCAATTTCTTCCTGAACTGGCTGAGAATAACTTGTAGCCACCATGCTTCTCTAGCCTCAGAAATGTTGGCATATCTTTTCTGAAACCATGAACTCTACTCAATACTTTGTAATGACCTATATGGGAAAAGAATCTGAAAAAGAGTGGGTATATGTATATGTATAACTGAGGAACTTTGCTGTAGATCAGAAACTAACACATTGTAAATCAACCATACACCAATAAAAATTAATTAAAAACAAACAAAACCAAACATGACTGTTCTCAGCTCACGGACATAGACAGCAGACTTGTGTGTGCTGAGGGGAAGGGGAACGGCGGTAGGATGGTTTGGGAGTTTGAAATTAGCAGATGAAAACTATTATATATAGAACAAATGAAAATCCCAGGTCTATTTACTTGTCTTGTTTCTCTAGTCTTTTGAGGCTCCTCTCAGTATCCCAACAATTTAGGACGAGGACTACTCTCCTGCTCGGGCAGGCCTCTCTTCTTCGAAATCTTACAGACCCAAAGTGTTCCCCAAATCTCAGACCTTCCCCCTCAGGAAGAAAAAACACAATTCCACTCAGTCCCTACTCCAGTTCATCCTGAGTGTTTAGATGAAGTGAAGTCCAATCCCTGGGATTCAGATCTGGTGACATGTGAACTAAAAGCAAAGCATTTTTCTCTGCTTTTCCACAGATACCAGCTCTCTATTTGTTCACAAGAACAAAATGTTTCCAGTGAGAGTTCCCACCAGAATAGAAACAAATCAACCTAATCAACTGAAAGTGATTTATCTGAGGTTCTAATTAGAAATCTGTTCTGTGTCTCTGGGACTCAACTTCTGGAAGATTCTTTCCTGTCCATTTTCTTCTTCGACCACAACCACAGTGATTGTTGAAGGTACATTATTTTGGGTCACTAATTTTGAGGCTTCTAGAACTTTCAGTCTGACTTGCTCATGCAAAAGTGGGTCCCTTGGAGCTCTTTTGATGCTAGAATAGTTAGTCATTGTTGCTGTTGTTTTGCTTAGATTTTTGATTTCTTTAGCAAACTAATTCTCTAAAAAATGTAGTAGGCTTTTACTCTATTTGCTTCTAGGTGCCAGTAGGCACATTCGAAGTGTTTTTCTCACACATGATTCCTGAATGTGATTTATTTGTTTGCTTTGCCCCATATCTTTTTCTCTCAACATAATTATGTCTGCCTCAGGCCTGCTGCTATGAAACATGTCACTTTTCCCCTGTTGGATTCAAACAAGGCACAAACTCCACATTTTCTTTCTACATTTCCACTAACCAATGCTCTTTCTTTATGTATAAACATTCTATGGGCCCCATTTCCATCTTTTCTTATTTCATTAATGAAGTCCTTGGAGTATTAATTAAATGTCAGCTCATAAAAGTATTTTTCCTAACAAACCATGTAAAATAGGTTCCACTCAGTTTGCTCTATAACCCAATTTCTCTTTCTTAACATTTTCACACTCTGAAATTTTAGTTATTCATTTTTTATAATTCATTTATTTTTTTATTGAAGGATAATTGCTTTACAGAATTTCGTTGTTTTCTGTCAAACCTCAGCATGAATCAGCCATAGGCATACATATTCATTTTTAACCTTACAAGTTTTCTGCCTCCCCAGGGGATACACAGGGCATAAGAGAAGTGGCCGGCACTGTGTCCAGCACACTGAGGCACTCAGCATTTACATCCTGGATTAGCCCATGTGAGCAAGAAAAATGCGCTTCAGGTAAAACCTGTGGCACTGTGTTCCAGAATTATAATTTTTAATGCTTCTTGAGCCATTACTTTTTAAATGGTTAATAAGAACAGTACATGCAAAAAAAAAAAATGGGAAGACAATTCTAGCCAATCTCAAAGTTGTGCATTTATTTTCTGAGTCATGCTGGAACACTTGACATGGGGCAGAACATCCTCTCAGGAAGAGTAAGGCATTAAGCCGATGAGTACCTTGCCCGTACAATCTGCCTGGAAAACTCATTTCAAATGGAACTCAAGAGTCTCCTTAACTTGTTCCTTCTAGTTTACCACCATAGTGCCTTACTGTTAACACTGTAAGAAAGCCAAAAGCAGCCTTCCTTTGTATGGAAATTTGGCAGAAACATATGAACTTCTTAACCTCACAGTTGTTTTTTCTTTTTTTTAATTTTTATTTTTCAGTACATTGAATTTACTCATAATATAATTCTGAAAATGTACAATTTTTAAACAAAGTAGAGTAAGCACAAGAATAAAATGTGTGTGTGTGTGTGTGTGTGTGTGTGTGTCATTCAGCCATGTCTGGCTCCCTGTGACCCCATGGACTTGTAGCCCACCACACTCCTCTCTCCATGGAATTCTCCAGCAAGGATACTGGAGTGGGTTGCCATTCCTTTCTGCAGGGGATCTTCCCAATCCAGGGATCAAACCCAGGTCTCCCACACTGCAGGTGGATTTTTTACCATCTGAGCCACCAGAGAAGTCCAGAAGAAAACATGCTGCTGCTGCTGCTGCTGCTGCTAAGTCGCTTCAGTCGTGTCTGACTCTGTGCGACCCCATAGACGGCAGCCCACCAGGTTCCCCCATCCCTGGGATTCTCCAGGCAAGAATACTGGAGTGGGTTGCCATTTCTTTCTCCAATGCGTGAAAGTGAAGTTGCTCAGTCGTGTCCGACTCCTAGCGACCCCATGGACCGCAGCCCATCAGGCTCCTCCATCCATGGGATTTTCCAGGCAAGAGTACTGGAGTGGGGTGCCATTGCCTTCTCCAGAAGAAAACATAACTCCCCCCAAAACAGAATACTTGACATTTGCAATTCAAAATCAAATTAGCAGAATATTAAATATTTACCAAACTGTATCTTTTAAAATATGTTACATTAATTCTGTAGAATTTACATAAAAAATGGCTCAAAATGGGAGAATTATACTTCATTCCTAAAAAGAAAATATGTCCAATAGAAGCTGCGAAGATTCTTGAGTACACAAGCTCTGTCAAAGCCTGTCTTTGTGAATCTAAGAACTTTACATGTGTGAGGAGCTTCTTTCAACAATGGGCTGGAGTGGCTGATTGATCCATGGATTCAGAAGAGGCTCAGTTACTGAAGAGTCCCAAGGTTCTTGGGAATATCTTTAACCTCAAAGTTTTTAGGATATTGTCAGGATCAGTAATAAAGCAAACATCCTAACCATCCGAAGAAGATACTAAATTGAAAAATCTTAGAGTACTTCTATGAGGCTATAAATGCATACTGAAGTACACGACACTTTAGCAAGTTAAGTAGAACAGAAAGGTTAGTATAATATTAACATACTCTAATATTCTTTTTTTTTTTTCCCCAAAGAAGACATACACAGGGCCAACAGGTACATGAAAAGATGCTCCACATCATTAATCATCAGGGAAATACAAGTCAAAATGACAATGAGATATCACCTCACACCTGTTAGGATGATGATCGTCAAAAAGACAAGAGGCAGCAAACGTTGG
The DNA here is from genome assembly GCA_024291935.2 of Okapia johnstoni. NCBI lineage: Eukaryota > Metazoa > Chordata > Mammalia > Artiodactyla > Giraffidae > Okapia > Okapia johnstoni. The sequence continues at coordinate 523,093 of JAGTYA010000027.1, read as the reverse complement.
TGAGGATGTGGAGAACAGGGAACACTTGTGCACTGCCTAGGATGGAAATGTAAACTGATACCGACACTGTGGAAAGCAGGATGAAGTTTTCTCAAAAAAATGACAAAGAAAACGAGCATATGATCCAGCAATCTCACTTCTGAGTACATATTCAGGAAACTGAAAATAGGATTATCGGCGCCCCATCTTTACTATATGGGCTTATTCAAAGTAGTCAAGGTACAGAAACAATCTAACTGATGTGGTGTATATATATACATTATCCACGATGGAATATTATCCAACCATCTGAAAAAAAGGAAATTCTGACATTTGCAATAATGTGGATGGACTTTGAAGGCATTGTACTAATTGAAAAAAGTTAAAGGGAGACACATACAGCATGGTATTACTTATCTATGAAATACAAAAAAAATCCAATGTACAGAAACAGTTGAACAGTAGTTACTAGGGGTGGGTGGGTGAGGGAAACAGGGAAAGACTGGGAAAAATATATAGTTTCAGGTATAAGATGAATAAGAAATACACAAGCTCTGAGGCTCTAATGTATTACGTAGTGACTCCAGTTGATAACATGTATAATTAAATTTAAATGTTCTCACCAAAACCAAAAGCAAATGCAAGCAAACAAAATATTTTATAACATGTAGAAACTGTAAATACCATCCAGAGAGAAGTTAATAAAATGTGATATATTCATACACTTGAAAACTACAGAATCACTGGAAGTTTAAAGAGGAATGAACTGCCGTAAATGTCTCACAGGCATTAAGTAGAATGAAAGAATCCGGACATAAGAGTACTTATGTGAAGTTCAAATAGAGCAAAACTAATCCATGATGACAGGAGGTGGAGTATTGGGGGTTACCAAATGGGAAGTGTTCTGTAGTCTCGTTCTAAAATATTAGGCTGAGTGTAAAATTTACTGAGCTGAACACTTAACATTTATGTACATTATTATAGATATGACATAACTTAATGAGAAAATATATTTAATCCATGGATGACAGAGTATATACGTTAACCAAACATTTCTTGTCAATTCTGTATTCAGATTATTTGTACTGCCACAAGCCATTTCCCTCTGTATTTCATAAGCAGTTTCAGGTTCCAGATCTCCTCTTTCTACCCCAGTTAAGTGTAGGACATTTACTTATTAACTGCCATTCTGCTGTTTTATGACCCAGCTCTGTTTCCTCCAGAAACTTCTTTCCAGTTCCAAGCAATAAGGAGCATGTGGAATGTTGAATAGTCTGAATTAATTTGCCTACACCAAAGCATCACTTTGAAGTTCAAAATCCATTTGAACCATCAAACAATTCTGCCCCAACCAAGGAGTATGATTTAAATTACAGCAGAAACTTAGTTTCAGGGCAGGAATAGAGACACAGACGTAGAAAAATGGCAGGTGGACACAGTGGGGAAAGTGGAGAGTGGGATGAAATGGTGTATTAGGTTTACATGAATATACTACCATGTGCAAAATAGATAGCTAGTGGGAAGCTGCTATATAAAACTGGGAGCTCAGCTTGGTGCTCTGTTATGACCTAGATGGGGGGGGATGACCTAGATGGGACCTAGATGGGTGGGATGGAGTGGGGAAGGGTGAGAGGGAGGTCTAAGAGGGAGTGGATACATGTATACATATGCAGGAGACACAGGAGACATGGGTTTGATCCCTGGGTCAGGAGGATCCACGAGAGTAGGAAATGCCAACTCACTCCACTATTCTTAACTGGAAAATTCCATGAACAGCAGAGACTGGTGGGCTACAGTCCATGGGGTCACAAAGAGTTGGACACGACTGAGCATGCATAGCTGATTCATTTCATCATTCAGCAGAAAATAACACAACACTGTAAATCAATTGCACTCTTTTTTTTTAAGGAAAAAAATTGCAGCAGAAATGGCAAGGAAATTCATAGTGAAGAGATGTGCTAGAGAGAAAGCAAATCTAATAATATCTTTCCTTCTCTTATTCCAAAAGTACCAGATTAAAATGATCACTAATGCCTTTGCTACTCAGATACTCACACTTCAAGAGACCAAGGAAACCATGGATATTAGCACAGGCTTTTCTTATGAATAAGAATACTGTGTGTTTTGCCTTTACTTATTTGAAGACAAATATAGAGAGACTAGAAAGCCTAATACCATTCAAGAAGATTATAGAAAATGCAATTTGGAAGCATAGATTAAATTTATAAATAAATTATATATTTTAGGGGCAAAATGGTTGTCTTGGATTGGGCTGCTGTCACAAGATACCATAGATTGGATGATTTGAAAAAATAGAAATGTTTTTCCTCATCTGTCTGAAGACTGGAAGATCTGGATGCTGGGAGGGTGGCTTCTCTGCCTCACGGCCTTGTGAAAAGTAAGAGAGATGTCTTTTCATCTTCTTATAAAGGCACCAGCCTATCAGAATAGGACCCCACCAGTGTGACCTTGGGCTTCCCTGGTGGCTCGGCTGGTAAGTAATTCACTTGCAGTGTGGGAGACCTGGGTTCCATCCCTGGCTTGGGAAGATCCCTTGGAGAAGGGAACAGCTACCCACTCCTGTACGCTGGCCTGGAGAATCCCATGGACTGGAATGGGGTTGCAACGAGTCAAACATGACTGAGCGACTTTCACCCTATGTGACCTTGCATGCCTGCTAAGTTGCTTCAGTGTGTCCAACTCTGTACAACCCCATAGACTATAGCCTTCCAAGTTCCTCTTTCCAAGAGATTCTCCAAGCAAGAATACTGGAGTGGGTTGCTGTGCCCTCCTCCAGGGGATCTCTCCAGACCGGGATCAAACTCGAGGCTCTTCAGTCTCCAGCATTGCTGTGCAGGTCTTTGCCACTAGCGGCCACCTGGAAAGCCCCTGTATGACCTTATTTAGCCCTAATTAACTCCTAAGAATCTTATCTCTAAATATGGCTCTTTGGGGGTTAGGATTTCAATATATGAATTTTAGGGGGACATAAATCAGTCCATGGCAATAGTCTAGTAGTTAAGGGTGGGCGCTCTGGAGTTATAATAACATATTGTAATAATATATAACTATAATATATAATAAAAATAATAAAGTTCAAATCTGATATTCCATCTCCCAACTGTGACCTTAAACTCTCTATGATATACTTTTCTCATCTGTAAATCAGATAATAGTACCAACCCTATAGCATTATTGTAATATTTAAATGAATACAGACATGCATAGCAGATAGCAATTTTTTTCTAGTTGATGTATAACATGGTATTTTTTAGCTGTGCAATATGATTTGATATGAATATCTATTGCAAACTGATTACCACAAGTTTTGCTAACATGCATCTTCCCACAGTTGCACTTTTTCTTATGGTGAGAGCTTGTAAGATCTAGTAAGAGCTACTCTCTTAGCAACTTCCAAATATATAATAAAACATTGTTAACTATCATCACCATGCTGTGGATTACATCATCAGGACTTACTTATCTTCTAACTGAAAGTTTATATCTTTCAGTTATAAAGATAACTCCTTTATAACTCCTTTCAGTTATAAAGATGACTCCTTTTACCCGTTTTACCCACCTGCACCCCCCATGCCCTGCCATTGGCAACCGCCAATCTGTTTTATATATCTATGAATTTTTTAGATGCACATGTGAGTGAGATAATGCAATATTTGTCTTTCTCTGCCTGATATTTCATTCAACATAATTCCTTTAAGGTGCATCTATGTTGTTGAAAACAGCAGGCTTCCCATCTTTTATGACTGAATTATATTCCATTTTGTATGCATGCATGTGTAGTCCATAGGGTCGCGAAGAATCAGGCACAACTCGGCGACTGAACAATGGATGTATGCACGTATATATATATGCATGTGTTGGGTGTTTCCATACTTGGCTGCGATAAATAATGCTGCAGTGAAGATAGGATATACCAATGTCTTTCTAAGATAGATGATAATTTAAAAACAAATATTAGTTATTATTATTCCTAGGTCACTTTGCAAGAGTAATTCTCCTCCATATAGGATAATCTTTTAAAAATAGATTGGATGAAACAATGCGCTACTGAATAGAATTTTTTTTTCCATAAAAATTAGCTTGTAGAAATGCAGCAAAACTAACGTAGCAGTAATTCTCAACTTTATGTCAGATCAGAAGAATCTGGAAATTTGATATAAATGCAAATTCTTGAGCCCATACCAGATGGAATAAAGACAATTTTTAGGGGTGAGGTTCAGTAATCAGTGTTTTAGCATGTCCTCCAGGTAATTTTTTGACACACACATACACATACACATTAATGTTTGAGAATCACTGAAAAATAAGTGAGACAGCGCTGTGAAGAAGATAACCTTCACCTTCATAAAGAGCCAATCTCTGATGAATCTTTGGCCTGGAACATTGAGCCTTCTGTTACTTTCCCTGTTGAATCAATGAAATTAAAATCCATGTTTTACTGTAAATACAAAAACAGTAAACTATAAAATAATTGACATAATTGATGCCAGTAATGAAGAAATGTAGAAGGCTATAGACAAAAATAATACTACTAATAAGGTGGTTTTATTTAGCATAAAGGCTTTTAAATTAAATCTACTTCAGAGACAGCTCTGTGAATTCTGCTATCTCTGCTGAAATCTGCAGGATTTGTCTTTTTCTAAAAAAGGAAAGGTCACATGAGGAGCTCTACTGCTAGAATTTATGCAAGCTGTTTATGTTCTAGCCTACGCCCTTGAGGTCACTTCATTTGATAACCCAATTGTGCAAATACCTGCTTGAGAATCAGAGACATTTTTGCATAATCTTACTTGATCTTTCCCTTTGGCTTTGCAAATGAGCATCACTGTATTTTAAAATGGCATTATGTCATTTTTCAGTTAGAGTTCAGATTGACTGAAATTACTAAATGAAAGACACCAGGCTGAAGTCCAAGTTATCATCTGCAGTCATATTTTCAAGGCATTAAAAATGAATAAAATGGAGTCAAGGCCATAAGCTTATTTCACAGATGAGGAGACAGAATGGATCAAAAAATTCCTCTGACTTGTCACAGCTGAACATGAAAGTCAAGAAGTGGGTCAATGTACATGTGAGTCTTATCCAGAAATCTCTTCACCATTAATTCAACTTCAGCATTTACTTCTCTATTCACTACCCATGCCCAGCCTAAGGCCATGGTTATAAAAGAATCTTCTCCCAGTAATTAGGGGGGAGGAGCAGGTAAGTGAGTAGGTCCGAGGGAGGAGGAAGAGTTAAAAGGGAAAAAAGCGAAGGTGAGTGGAAATCTTTAACATGAGACATCCTTAATATCCTAGCATTCATGAAATGCTTTATTTTGTACAGTTGTAATGGAATCTTCAGACCATAAACTGATTGAACAAGAAGTTTACGCAGTTGCCACCCATCCAATGAGGCAGGGCAAAGAGAAGCCAAATAAAATATAAAGCTGTGCAGAGAGCGGATATTCAAGAAAGACTTGGCTATTACTTTGATAAACAGAATATCACGGCGCACAATCATCAAATTGCCTCTCTCCACTGGCCTCTCGGGGGCATTTCATTGGGTTCCCACAATATTGCAAAAGCCCACCTTCATGCTTGAGTTACCTTCTTCCTGTTGTTAAAGCAAGTTCATGTGCCTGATGCACAGTGAGGCCAAACAAAGGAGAACGTAGGATTTTGGAGCAGAGAGAGGTTTATCACAAGGCCAAGCAAGGGAATGAGGTGGCTCATGCCCTGAAACGCCTCAAGCTCCCCAAGGGTTTAGGCAAAGCATTTTTAAAGGGTAGGGGGCAGGGGAGTTGCAGGGTACATGGTCTGCTTGCTCACAGTCCTCTGAATGGCAGATGATGAGGCAGCAGCTGGCATCACAGGTGTTAAGGAGGCCCTCCAGTAGTTATTCCGTTTGGTGGGGGAGGTTTTCACATCAGCAAAACATCTCGGGAAATTTACATCAAATACTATTATCTTTACAGTCTGAGCAAAGAGTCAGATATGACTGAGTGACTAACACTTTCACTTTCACTATTATCTTTGTACTTCAGAGGCTCCATAGAGGGCTGCTGTGTTACAGCCACTATGCATTCAGTAACTGGTTTACCCTGCCAACTTCATTTGTACAGGAAATGAGGTACTCTGCAAGTGTTTAATTAGTATTTCATTGCAAGTGGAACTGAGGTTAATGGCTTATCAAAGCCTTTTTAAGTGAGAAATTGACTAAAAATAGAGCATAGCATTAAACACTTGTGCATTATATGTAAACATTCATACCAGAGTTTGAGGTATTTTGTCATATTAGTGGGCTTATTATCCTGACTATCCTAGTGCTAAAGTCCTTGAAACATTAAAGGTTTTTTTAAGACTCACTAACCATCATTGTCACATATAAATCAGAATGGTGTGCTTTAAAGCTTTACACAAAAATATTATTCAGATATTAATTCACAAGAAAGCAATTTATAATTAAAGCAAAATTGCTCACAGCCTATCGGTTTACAATAGACCATTTAATTTTAATTAACTAAACTCTCAGTACCATACTGAAGGGCTTAAAAATAGGTCTTTCAGTTTTTAAAGACAAAGGAATGTTAAATGTCAAGAAAAATCCCTTGTGAGACTCAAATGCCTTTTGAAAATTTTGCTATTTAGAAATACTTCCTTGGTAGTTATCTCATTCCTAAAGAAGCCACTTTGCCCCTTAACACTGAATTGTGTGCGTGAGTGTGAGTCACTCAGTTGTGTCTGGCTCCTTGAGACCCCATAGACTGTAGCCCACCAGGCTCCTTTGTCCATGGAATTCTTCAGGCAAGAGTATTAAAGTGAGTTGCCATTTCCTACTCCAGGGGATCTTCCCAACCCAGGGATGAGACCCACATCTCCTGTGTCTCCTGCATTGGCAGGTGGATTCTTGACCATTGCACCATCTGGAAAGCCCTAATGTTTGCAGAAAATGAAAGTGAAAGTCGCTCAGTCATGTCCAACTCTTTGCAACCCCATGGACTATACATCTGCACACCTGCAAAACAACTCGGGGAATTGCTGTCCACGGAATTCTCCAGGCAAGAATACTGGAGTAGGTAACCTTTCCCTTCCCCAGGGGATTTTCCCAACCCAGGTATCAAACCCAGGTCTCCCGCATTGCAGGTAGATTCTTTACCAGCTGATCCACAAGGGTCTACCATAAGTATTTCTATTTTTAAAGTTAGATTTCCATTTTATTCGGTACAATATAATTTTAAGCAGAAATTTTAATCTTATTAAAATTGTCGAATGAGATTTTATATGTAGAAAGTAAAAGAACTTTGAGGAAAAGAAGTTTTAATTATACAATTTAATTAGTGTCAACTAAAAAAAAATTATTCACAATGTAAATGTTAGGAATTTTTAGGACTTCAAACCTGGGAGGCAGAATCTCAAGTAACCCTGAGAGAACTGCTCTGAGGATGTGAGGTGTGGAGCCAAGGTATACAGAAGTGTTGCAATAAAGGGCAAGTTATCTGAACATCAAAAGATTATTATTAATTAAAGAAAATCAGATATCCCAAGTTGAGGAATTTAGTGCTTTTCTATGTATGGGAAGATGCAAGAGTCTGGGCTCCCTGCCATCATTTCTTTGATATGCACCTCAGCTCTTCCCGGCCAGCATCCTGTTTTCACATTCTGAGTTCCTTCAGGGCTCATCAGCTCACCTTTAGCTGTGGCTGCAATAGCTAACGACCGTGACATTCTTTATTTACTGACATGGCAGGTAATTGCATTTATCATTAGCAATCAATAATTTACAGATATTCTATTTTAAATTTCAGTAGTCTGCAATCATAAAAGTCTTAACTGTTCAAAACAATTTTTTTTAGATAAGTCCATTTCTGCTCAAAATAATTTTGTTTTACTGGAAAGCTTTACTATTTGATACACAGTTTTAACATGTGTTACACATTCAATGTCATGTATTTAATATAGCTGCTTCTGTTGCCTATAAGTTTTAATCAATTTTTTTTAAAGCAAAATGGTAACTCATGCAGCCCTGGATTCAGGCTGCCTGGGATTGATTCTTGGTTTTCCATTAAACTAGGTGCAAACGAGTTGCAAGTTATTTTTTGGTTTTCATGTCTGTAAAGTGGGATGTGTGTGCTATGGAGTGTGCTTAGTTGTGTCCAGCTCTTTGCACCCCCATGGGCTTTAGCCTGCGATTCCTCTCTGCATGGGATTTCCCAGACAAGAATACTAGAGGGGGCTGCCATTTTCTACTCCAGGGAATCTTCCTGACCCAAGGATCAAACCTATGTCTCCTGTGTCTCCTGCATTGGTAGTTGGATTCTTTACCACTGAACCACCTGGGATTCCCAAAGTGGGATGTATTAATTATCTACTGCTATGTAACAAGTTGCCACAAATCCAGGGGTGTCAATCAGGCTCCCTTCTCTTCAACACTTATTCAAGTGCTTGACAGAGTTCATTTCCTTGAAGTTGAAAGACTGAAACCCTCAGATATTAAGACTGCCTCTCCACAAACAGTTCCTGAATGAGTGCTCCAAGGCCAGAAAAAGAGTTCCTCCCACCTCCAGTCTCTTCTCTCAGGAAAAGCCTGAACCCTCTTTTAAAGGGCTCACCTGATAAGGTCAGGCTCACCAAGGAGATTCTCCCTTTTCATCAACTCAACATCAGCTGATTAGGGACCTTTTAATTTCACCTGCAAAATTGCTTCACCTTTGCCCTGTTCTGAGTTAGAAGCAAGCTGCAGGTCCCACATGTACTCAGTGTAAGGACTGAGGTACCAAGAGAAGAGAATTTTGGAGAACATCTCATAATTTTGCCTAATATAATGGAATAATAATGGTACACACCTCTTTGGGTTGATTTCTTAAAACTTATTTGTATAAAGTACTTAGAATAATGCATGATACACAGACTACTATTTACTATATATATGTATTTTAATTTGATAGTCATTTTTGCAGAAGCTTGAACGAGTAAGGTGGTGTCCTTACTGGGAAGACTACACACTGACATGGAGCTTGCAGATGGGAAGGAGCCTCAAGAGCTCATTATACTCCACTGGAACCTTGGTGGTAATTCATTCTGTTCCTTTCCATGTAGCACTAATGGAACCAAGTGACAAATTTCCATGGGCCCATCGCATAATTCCATAAAGCTCCGTGGTCTATTATAACTTTTAAAGATTGTTTTGATGTGGACCATTTGTAAAGTCTGTATTAAATTTGCTTCAACACTGCTTCTGTTTTATGTTTTGGGGTTTTTAGCCCCAAATATATGAGATCTTAGCTCCAACCAGGGATTGAACCCACACCCCCTGCGTTGGAAGGCAAAGTCTTAACCATGGAACTATCAGGGAAATCCAGGTCTATCATATTTCAAACATTAAATATTTTTCCTACTGCATATAGGGAAACTAAGTTAAAGTCAAGAAGAGGTAGGGAGGTTATTACACAAATTATTCTAGAGGTCTCCACATTTATATTCTCCACATTGCTTTAATGTGCTATCAAGAAATTTTTTTCTAAGGAAATAATTTCTGCTCAAATGAATGGTAATGTACTTCATTAACCAAAGAAAGTATCTTAAAAACATATTTCTGATGATGTTGCCTTTTCCTCTACTCGCCACATTCCACAGAAAATCTGAATCATCCACAGAAATACTCGGTTTAATTAGACTAGAGTAAGCCAGCTATGGTTGTGTTAACTTTTAACTTTGAAAAATAAGAAAGCTCCTTTTCTTCTTGAAGCCTCAGGCTATGGTGAGGTGGAGAGAGGTGGGGTAAGAAGGGGGAAAGAAAAAGTGAAAGTGAAATTCGTTCACTCCTATCCAACTTTTCGTGACCCCAAGTCCATGGAATTCTCCAAGTCAGAATACTGGAGTGGGTAGCCTTTCCCTTCTCCAGGGGATCTCCCCAATCCAGGGATCAAACCCAGGTCTCCTGCATTGCAGGCAGATTCTTTACCAGCTGAGCCACCAGGGAAGAAGGGGGACATCCTGGTAAATAAAATTTTTATTTTCCCCAATATGCTTGAAAACAAAGCAACCACCCGTTTCCCTCCACAGTATTCAACTCTCCATTCAATCCCTAGAGAACTCAGAAGGAAATAGGGCTACACCAAAACACAGCCCCTATTATTTTTTCAGTAACAGTCGCCAGAAAAACTTCACAGCTTTTTCTCATTAATTCTCAGAAAATCCCAGTGGAAAAGGAAATTCTTAAAAACAAAATGTAAAGAGCTTAGTGATTCCCAAATGTAATTTAGAGAGAAATACATCTTTCTTTGCTTTGGTAAATCATCGACATTTTAGCTTAATTTACTAAATGTTTTAAGGGAACTTCAAGAGTATTCTCACTTAAATAAACAACATTAAAGCAACTCATTATGTTCTTCTTCTGGCATCTGATTGTCACCCCCTTCTACGTTTCTCCCAAAGCTTCCTTTACTAAGATTTCTTGAAAAATAATTGCTTTGCATATGCTGCGAAAGCAGTTGATTGGTTTCATATTCTGGTCAAAAATGTTATTAATAAGTTCACTCTTTAAATTTCAAAGCAGGCACACATGTTGAAGTGACAAAGAGAAATTGTTTGGCCAGTTGGCATTTTCTTCTTTTTCACTGAGTTTTGCGGTATTTCTTAGTCCTTATATCAGTTTTTAAAATCATTCTGGGTTTTTCATTACTTGGCATCTACTAACAGCTTGAGTTTTATTTCTTGATTTCATAATTTTAGTGATCATCTTCTTGATGATTTGTTTCTGTATATAGGGAAATACTTTTACAAGAAAGAATTGGTTTATGCAAGCATGTATACCCTCAGATATCCATAGCATCATAATATTCTGTTTATGTTAGGGAAGGAGATTTATCTCCCCATGTGGGATGCTTTCAGGTCTTTTGAGACCACACTATCACATATTCATAATCTTCAATTTATTCTCTTATGTGTAAAATTGCATATTCAGAATCTCACTTTTTTAGCTTAAAATGTTGATGCTATTGAAAGGCAGGTCCAGGTATAAAATCCAATTGGACAATTGTTTGACAGGCAGTTCCTCTGTCTCCCTCAAATCCTTAGGAAGTTACGCACACACAACTGGAAAGCAGACCATTTCTTTAAGTGGGGCTGACCACCCACTCTATCACAGAATCCTGGTGATATCTCCACTAGGTTCAAAGTCCATGGAACTAGACTGCAAGCCCAATGAGCAGCAGAGCCTGTGATACGTCAGTAACTCTATTGCTTTAAAACAGTTTGAAAAATCCTGTCTGCTTCCCTCTTTTCTGACCTCTTGTTGGGTTGCCCTGCCCTCCTCCTCCAGGGGATCTTCCCAACCCAGGGACTGGAGCCAGGTCTCTTGCATTGCAGGCAGATTCTTTACTCTCTGAGCCACCAGGGAAGTCCTTAGATACACAAACAAAAGAAAAAGAAAGCAGCCATCCTTTCAACTCATGGCTACATGTTTAAAGAGCCAGTGGACTCCTCCTCTTTTCATAATCTCATCAATCTTCTCTTCTATACCATTGAGAGACTAAAATGCTTGAGAAAACAGGACAAGGAAAAGCAAGAACAAAACAAGGAGACTGAACTAGGCAGGGAGTCAGCCAGAGCTGGCAGGCTGCTTAATGGGAATCGCCGTTTGTAGCACAAGGTAGACTTGGCAGAAAGAGGAAAAGTTCCTAAATGCAGGCATCCTGAGAATTGCAGTTATTATATATGCGCTTCTTATACCCTAATTCCCCCTAATGTTCAGAAAATGAGTCCAATGCTGATGCCAGAAAATAAAAACTTTTGGACACAGGGATTGACTGAGCTGGCATTTCCCCAAGTACACATGCTCTAAAAAAAATGACTGTAAGATATCAGATATTGCATAAAAGTGCAGATAAAGTACAGGATCTGTGCTCAAGTGACTGAAAAACAAATAGGTTAATTTTAAAGAGCAGTTTTCTTTTTAAAAATGTGTTTTATTGAAGGATAATTGATTCACAGTGCTGTACTTATTTCTGTTGCACAGGAGAGTGACGTAGGTACACACTCATATATCCTTTTTCATATTCTTTCCCATTTTGGTTTACCACAAATCATGGAATGTAGTTCCCTGTGCTATACAGCAGGACCTACTTGTTTATCCACCTATATATAAAAACTTAATCTGTTAATACCAAACTCCCATTCGAACTGGCCCCCATGCCCCACCACACACACCTTGGCAACCATAAGTCTATTCTCTATGTCTGTGAGTCTGTTTCATAGACAGGTTCATTCATGCTATATTTTAGAGTCCATGTATAATTGATATCTACAGTATTTGTCTTTCTCTGGGTGACTTAATTCATTTAGTATGATAATCTCTGGGTCCATCCATGTTGTCAAAGCAGTTTTCTTAACTCAAGTTTTCTCAGACTTGGTTATGCCAATGTTTATTGTAATGATGATCATGGGGGCAGCCAGCTGCATGATTTGCAGCATTTATACAAAAGAAAAAAAAAGTATATCATAAACTATAACCTTACCCACCCCAGAACATCATAGGGAATGAGTATTCAAAAAGAAGGCACAATTATTAAAACTACATATGTCAACCTACCCTTAATCTGTAAATCTAAGAACCTGTACAAGTCAGACCCTTAAAGATAAGGATTTGTTGCAAGGATGAGTAAAATGAGACAGACAGGCCTTTGGTGAACGAGGCAGACTGGTGACAAACCATCTCTTTTCATGGCCCTGCATGGCCACCTGCTCTCTTCTCACTACTAACTGGCCAACCCTTTCCCAACAGCCTTGTCTGTCCCCTCTAGTTCTCAGTCTAAATTCAGGAGAAGCCAGTGTCTGTCTTTGATTAATCAACACACCCCATCTTGGGCTGCGCTCTCAGCACCTTGCCAGTTCTGTGTCCTTTGATGCCTGCATGGGGTCCTCTTTGGCCAAAGGACCTGCCCAGTGTCCAGTTAGAGTCTACCTTGACCTGTCCTGTGCTCCTGACCTAAGGACTATTGGAAAAGAAAATTGAGCAAGGCTGAAACCCTGATAGAGCTTTCTATATTTGCAAAATAAAATTACAGAATTAAAGGGGGGAAATAAGCATCATCCTAAAAATACAGAGGAGAAGCAACTCCCTGAAAATGACCTTTCAAAAGAAGCACAAGTGTCTAAAAACACTGGACGATCTCAAGATCCCAGGAGATCTTATTTGTCTTGGTAAAAACAGAAATCCCTTAGAAGTGAAAAACAGAGAAAGGAGCAGGATAAGAAGGAGAGACAGGATGGCAATGAAAAAAAGAAATGGCATAATTCAAATATACAGAACAAGGAATAAAAGTGGAATCAATGCTATAGAAAATTAAACATATGCTGTGAGAGTCAAAAGGACAAAGTGATGCAAACAGGAGAAGATAGTGTTTATGTAAGAAGACATTTGCTCAAATGCAAGCCCTCTTAAATCTCCCTAGTATGCCCTCTGGGATTCATGTCAGTTACCAGCATCTTCTCTATATTCATTCCTTACTGAAATTTCTCCTGAGGGTGACACCTAACTTAACAACTCTTTCAGGTCAAGGCTGTATTTCATTTCATGCACCATGTATCCCAGTGCACAGAGATAAGCAAAGTGCCTCTTCATTCTCCACTGCTGTTTCCAAGGCATCTTTAGTTCCTTTTCCTTCACAAATCTCAACCTCTTTAAAAACCATGTTTTGGAACTCTGCAATTTGCTACCCTCTCTGATGTGTCATCCACATTTTTTTGTGTGTGTGTGCAAGACAGTATCTCTCTCTCCACGAGTATTTCTGCAATTATACTTCATGCTTTCAATACTCATTTGGATAATTCCCTCTGGCCTTCAAGTTCTTTGACCTTCTAAGATCCAATACATATGTATGTATGTATTGTATCCTACCTTGACTAAGCATATGGTCATTGACTTGATTTGTTTATAGCATCTGCTCTCCCCCTTCAAAATCACAATAAGTATTGTGGGCTTCCTTTGTGCCACTGGGCTTCCCTTGTGGCTCAGCTGGTAAAGAATCTGCCTGCAATTGGGAGACCAGGGTTCAATCCCTGAGTTGGGAAGATCCCTTGGAGAAGGGAAAGTCTACCCACTCCATTATTCTGGCCTAGAGAATTCCATGGACTGTATAGTCCATGGGGTCGCAAAGAGTCAGGCACGACTGAGCAACTTTCATTCCCCCCCTTCAAAATCACAATACATATCCCTTTTTCTGATGATCACCTCTAATTATTCCAGCTCACCCAACCTGGGATCTCCAGGCTATCAATCCCTCAAGAGTGCTGAGAGCTCCAACCTGTGAATCCAACTACATTTTCTTATATTTTTAAAAATATTTTTTGATGTGGACCATTTTTTAAAGTCTTTATTGAATTTCTTACAATGCTTCTTCTTCTTTTTTCTCTTTTAATGTTTTGGTTTTTTGGCCTAGAGGCAGGTGGAATCCTAGTTTCCCAATCAGGGATAAAATTTGCACCCGTGCATTGAAAGGCAAAGTCTCAACCACTGGACCACCAGGGAAGTTCCCAGTTACATTTTCAGCATTAGTAATGCTTCTTATCTCATCCAGCACTCCACTCCATGCTCTGCCCAGATTCCAGACCTCCTAACTCCCCATACATCCAAGCTTTTCCCTCCTTTAGTCTCCTCTATCCATCCCTTTGTACAAATAAATAACAATGCAACAATTTTTATAGTTCCTTTTCATCAACCCCCAACAGCAATTCTTGTCAGCTGTTCCTCCAAACCACATCCTAAATCCATGCACTTTTCTCTGTTGCCTACCATCTCCCTAGTTCAAATGACCATTACTTCTCACTGTGTCATGACTTCTCACCCTAACTGCACCTCCTACTTCTTTCCTATCAATAACCACTCATGATATACCAACAAGGCTAAATATTTAGAGAATGTAGACTGAATCAGAGGTTTCCACTTTGTGAAACCCTTCAGTGGCTTTCCATCTCTCTGTAGGTCCCATCAGATCCTTTGTAAGCTGAACCCAGCCTATCTCTCAGACCTTAGCTCCTAGGAAATGATGTCATATTCACTGTCCCCAAGACTTTCTGGCTTTTTTTGTTTATTTGAACAGTCACCACAACCATCATGTCTCCACACAAATGTTACATTTCAGAGAGGCTTTTCTTACATCTCTGTTTAAAATTGAGCACCTCCTCCCTGTTTTCTCATCAGTGCTTTCTGTCAACTTCCCTGTTTTTCTTCCCTGTGTTTATGGTCCATCTATTTCTCATTGAATAAATGTAAGGATCCACTACAGCAAGGACCTTTCTATTGTGCATGCTGTGGCATCTCCAACAGTACATAGTGACTGCTACTCAGTAAAAAATCAGAAAAATTAAAACAGAAACTGTCAAAATTGTCAGAGCTGAAAAATGATCTGAATGTTTAGATTTAAAGTATTCAAATGTATTCAGAAAAATCATCGACCTAGTAAGGGCAAATTTATGGAAAATTGCAAAATTTAAAGAAAGATTTTCCACAGATTTTTCAGCTGCAACAATAGGAGCCCAAGGACAGTGGAATTATGAAAAGGGATGGCTGTTATTTTGACATTTAGAGCCAGCTTAATTTTCTTCCATACGGAATGCTACCAAAAGACACTCTCAGGTGGGTTATAGCTGAGGAAGGTTGCCATCAACTCTTTTAGGATTAAAGTAAATAATAAACTAGAATAAAACTGTATTTTATTTGTATTACTATTATTTTTTAATATTTATTTGTTTGTCTGCACTGGGTTGTAGTTGTGGTATGCAGATTCTCTGTTTCAGCATGTGAGATTTTTAGTTGAGGCATGTGACCTCTTAGCTGCAGCTTGAGGGATCTAGTTCTCTGACCAGGGATTGAACCCAGGCCCCTGCATTGGGAGTGTGGAGTTTTAGCCACTGGACCATCAGGGAAGTCCCTAGAATAAAATATTTTAAAAGAATGAATAAAAACTCAGGGATCAAAATAAGATTTTTTTTTTAACTTCAAGAGCAGGTCAGGAAACTACTTAGGAACATTTTATAGACTTACAAAACATGCCTCAGAGTGCTTCTATTAGCAGTTTAATTTCTCCTACAACTTCTTTCACATACAAGGAATTATATTTCTCATTCCACATGCTTAAGATTTCAAATGAACTATCTTGCCAACCATGATAACCAATTAAAACAATAATTGGTTCTATTCCATTCCAAGCTTGAAGTATTTTTGCTATTGTGACACTGTGCAGGGAGAGATGTAGGTAAAATTAATCTCTCCAACCCTCATTCATTGTAGGGAGAGATTCATCAAGCTCTGTAATGACAGTTTTCATTACCTAAAAACTTAAGTAATAATTTTCATTATCTTTGAATTACTTCAAACACTGTTTTTTTCTTTTTTTGGTTTTTGTTTTCACCTCAGGAAAGATGATAAATCACCCAGATGCTGTCATGAACAAGGCTGCCTTTATATCTCTTGCTATGTTGTTGATTGTATAAATGTTTTTTCATTAACGGCACTGAATGGAAAATGATCTCAGCCATGTTACACATATGCAAAGACAAAAAGGCTGAAAGGAAATTAGCCAAAGTAGGAATGCTTCTATTGAATGACAAAATTATGCATGATTTTCCTCTTTATGTATTTTTGAATTTTTAAAATATTTTGTGGCCATCATTGTGTTTATGATTTAGTTTTGCTTTCCAGTTTGTGCTTTAGTTAGTTTTGTTCTTAACTGGTAAATATAATTTTTGATTTGTTCTTTCACCAGGTCCATCTACTGCACTTTATTTTTGTTAGACTGTTTTGATTTTGCTCATGGATATATACGTATATGTGCATATTCCATTGTTTTAATTACTATTTGCCTGATTTTGTAACTGCCATTTGTCTGGGGTTCATTTTTGGTTTCTCGCTTTGGGATATTTGTTTTAATCTCACTGAATGCCATAACAAACCCGTTTTGGAATCTTCATTTCCTTACCAGAGATCAAGCCCTGAGCCTTTGGAGTGGGAGCACTGACTCGAAGCCCCTAGACTACCAGAGAACTAACCCTGGTATCAGTATCAAATAGGGAGTATCAAATAGTGAGGACTGACACAAAGGAAACTGCTTGAATACAAGACCGGGCATCACCCCACCAACAGTAGCACCCTGTGCTACACCTCTAAACAACTAACAAAGCAAAAATACAAAGCCAATCATCAGCAGACAGGATTACCACCTCACTCAGTCTTGCCCATAAGAGGAAAAACAAAAACTCAGCACAAATCTCAACTTACACAAACTACTGGACCAACCTTAGGAGGGCAGAAACCAAAAGGAAGAAAGAATTCAACCTTCTTCAAGGAAAGAACTCAACTTTCCTTGAAGCCTGGGAAAAGGAGACCGCAAACACAATAAGTTAAAAACAAATAATGAAAAGTCAGAGAAATACTACACAAATGAAGGAACAAACTAGAAACACAAAAGTCCAAATAAATGAAGAGAAAATAGGCAAACTACCTGAAAAAGAATTCAGAATACTGATAGTAAAAATGATCAAAAACCTTAAAAACAAAATGGGGAAAATGCAAGAATCAATTAAAAAAGACATAGAAGAATAAAAAATAAACATACAGAGACAAACAACACAATTACTGAAATTAAAAATACTCTAGAAGGAATCAAAAGCAGAATATCTGAAGCAGAAGAAAAAATCAATGAGCTGGAAGATAATATGGTGGAAATAACTTCTGAAGAGGAGAATACAGTTAAAAGACTGAAAAGACCCAAAGACAGTCTCAGAAACCTCTGGGACAATATCAAATGCACCAACATTCAAATTATAGGGGTTGCAGAGGAAGAAGAATAAAAGAAAGGGTTTGAGAAAAATTTTGAAGAGATTATAGTTGAAAATTTCCCCACATTGGAAAAGGAAACAGTCAATAAAGTCCAAGAGGCACAAAGAGTCCCATATAGGATAAACCCAAGGAGAAACATGTCAAGACACATAATAATCAAAACTAACAAAGACTAAACACAAATAAAAAATATTAAAAGCAGCAAGGGAGAAGCAGCAAGTAAAATAAAAAGGAAACCCTGTATGCTTAAGAGCTTATTTTTCAGCAGAAACTCTGAAGGCCAGAGGGGAATGGCAGGATATATTTACAGTACTGAAAGGGAAAAATCTACAACCAAGATTACTGTACCTGGCAAAGATCTATTCAAAATTGATGGAGAAATCAAAAACTTTTCAGATGAGCAAAAGTTAAGAGAATTCAGTACCATTAAACCAGCTTTACAACAAATGTTAAAGGGACTTATATAGTCAAGAAATATAAGAGAAGAAAAAAGATCTAAAAAATCAACCCCAAACAATTAAGAAAATGGCAACAGGAACATATATATATCAATAATTACTTTAAATGCATTAAATTCTCCAGCCAAAAGACTGACTGAATGGATAAAAAAACAAGACCCATATATATGCTGTCTACAAGAAACCAACTTCAGACCTAAAGACACATATAGACTGAAAGTGAGAGGATGGAAAAATATATTCCATGAAAACAGGAGGCAAAAGAAACCTGGAGTAGCAATCCTCATATCAGACAAAATAGACCTTCAAATAAAGAAGATTACAAGAGATAAGGAAGGATACTACATATTGATCAAGTGATCAATCCAAGAGGAAGACATAACAGTTGTAAATATCTATGCACCTAACACAGGAGCACCTCAGTACATAAGACAAGCACTAACAGACATAAAAGGAGAAATTGACAGTAACACAATAATAGTAGGAGACTTTAACACCCCATTCACACCAAGGGACAGGTCATCAAAACAGAAAATTAATAAGGAAACACAAGTTTTAAATGATACTTTACATGAGATGGATCTCATTGATATATTCAGGACATTCCATATCCAAATGAAGAAGAATACACCTTCTTCTCAAGTGCACATGGAAAATTCTCCAGGATAGACCACTTCTTGGGTCACAAATCAAACCTCAGTAAATTTAAGAAAATTGAAATCGTATCAAGCATCTTCTCTGAAAACACACTATGAGACTAGATATCAAATACAAGAAAAAAACTATAAGAAACACAAACACATGGAGATTAAACAACACATTTTTAAATAACCAACAGGTTACTGAAGAAATTAAAAGGGAAATGAAAAACTTTCTAGAAACAAATGACAAAATATGACAACTCAAAACCCACGGGATGCAACAAAAGCAGTTCTAAGAGGGAAGTTTATAGCAATATAATCCTACCTCAAGAAACAAGAAAAACTTCAAATAGATAACTTAACTTTACACCTAAAATGAATGGAAAAAGAAGAACAAATAAATCCCAAAATTAGTAGAAGGAAAGAAATCATAAAGATCTGAGCAGAAATAAATGAAAAAGAAATGAGAGAAACAATATTAAGGATTAATAAAACCAAAGCTGGTTCTTTGAGAAGATAAACAAAATTGCAAACCTTCAGCCAGACTCATCAAGCAAAAAGGAGAGAAGAATCAAATCAACAAAATTAGAAATGAAAAAGGAGAGGTTACAAGAGACAATGCAGAAATAGAAAAGATTATAAAAGACTATGATGAACAAATATATGGCAATAAAATGGATAACGTGCAAGAAATGGATGGATTCTTAGAAAAGTTCAATCTTCCAGGACTGAACCAGGAAGAAATAGAAATTATGAACAGCCCAATACAAGCACTGAAATTGAAGCTGTGATCAAAACTCTCCCAAAAAACAAAAGCCCAGGACGAGATGCCTTCAGAGGAGAATTCTATCAAACATTTAGAGAAGAGCTAATGCCTAACCTTCTGAAACTCTTTCAAAAAATCACAGAGGAATGAACACTTCCAAACTCATTCTACAAGGCCACCATCACCCTGATACCAAAACCAGACAAAGACAACACAGAAAAAGAAAACTACAGGCCAACATCACTGATGAACATAGATGCAAAAATCCTCAACAAAATTTTAGCAAACAGAATTCAGCAACACATCAAAAAGCTCATACAGCATGATCAAGTTGGGTTTATTCCAGGGATGCAAATCAATCAGTGTGATACACCATATTAACAAATTGAAGGATAAAAAACATACGATCATCTCGACAGATGCAGAAAAAGCCTTTGACAAAATTCAGCACTCATTTATGATTAAAACTCTTCAGAAAATGGGCATAGAAGGAATCTACCTCAAGACAGTAAAGGCCATATATGAGAAGCCTACAGCAAACATTATTCTCAATGGTGAAAAACTGAAAGCATTCCCCCTAAGATCTGGAAGAAGACAATGGTGTCCACTTTCACCACTATTATTCAACATAGCTCTGGAAGTCCTAGCTACAGCAATCAGAGAAGAAAAAGAAATAAAATTATCCCAGATCAGAAAAGAAGTAAAGCTCTCACTGTTTGCAGAAGACATGATACTGTACATAGAAAACCCTAAAAATAGTATCAGAAAGTTACTAGAGCTAATCAGTCAATTTAGCAAAGTTGCAGGATACAAAATCAATACACAGAAATCGCTTGCATTTCTATATACTAACAATGAAAAATCAATTAAAGAAATTAAGGAATCAATCCCATTCACCATTGCAACAAAAGATATATCTAGGAATAAACTCACCTAAGGAGACAAAAGAACTCTACACAGAACATTATAAGACACTAATGAAAGAAATCAAAGATGATATGAACAGGTAGAGAGCTAGTCCATATTCCTAGGTAGGAAAAATCAATATTCTGAAAATAACTATGCTATCAAATGCAATCTCCAGATTCAATGAGATCCCTATCAAATTACCAATAGCATCTTTCACAGAACTAGAGCAAAATATTTCACTATCATATGGAAACACAAGAGACTCCGAATAGCCAAAGCAATCTTGAGAAAGAAGAATGGCGCTGGAGGAATCAACCTTCCTGACTTCAGATTATACTACAAAGCTCAAGACAGCATAGTACTGGCACAAAAACAGAAATATAGACCAAAGGAACAACATAGAAAGCCCAGAAATAAACCCATGCACCTATGGGTACTTTATTTTTTACAAAGGAGGCAAGAATATACAGTGGGGCAAAGACAGCCTCTTCAATAAATGGTGCTGGGAGAACTGGAGAGCTCCACATAAAAGAATGAAATTAGAACACTTCCTGACACCATACACAAAGATAAACACAAAAAGGATTAAAGACCTAAATGTAAGACCAGAAACTATAAAACTCTTAGAGGAAAACATAGGCAGAACCCTCAATGACATAAATCAAAGCAAGATCCTCTATGACCCACCTCCTAGAGTAATGGAAATAAAAACAAAAGTAAGCAAGTGGGACATGATTAAACTTAAAAGCTTTTGCACAGCAAAGGAAACTATAAGCAAGGTGAAAAGACAGCCCTCAGAATGGGAGAAAATAATAACAAATGAAACAACTGGCAAAGGATTAATTTCCAAAATATACAAGCAACTTATACAACTCAATACCAGAAAAACAAACAACCCAACCAAAAAGTGGGAAAAAGACCTAAACAGACATTTCTCCAAAGAAGACCTACAGATGGCTAACTAACACATTAAAAATGTTCAACATTGTTCATTATTAGAGAAATGCAAATCAAAACTACAATGAGATATCACCTCACACCAGTTAGGATGGCCATCATCAAAAAGTTCACTAATGATAAATGCTGGAGAGGGTGTGGAGAAAAGGAAATGCTCTTGCACTGTTGGTGGGAATATAAATTGAATCAGCCACTGCAGAAGATGGTATGGAGATTCCTTAAAAAACTAGGAATAAAACCACATATGACCCAGCAATCCCACTCCTAGGCATATATCCCGAGGAAACCAAAATTGAAAGAGACATAGGTATTCCACTGTTCATTGCAGCACTATTTATAATAGCTAGAACATGGAAGAAACCTAGATGTCCATCAACAGATGAATGTACAAAGAAGTTGTGGTACATGTACGCAATGGAATATTACTCAGCCATAAAAAGTAATGCATTTGAGTCAGTTCTGATGAAATGGATGAACCTAGAACTGATTATACAGGATAAAGTAAGTCAGAAAGAGAAAGATAAATATAATATTCTTATGCTTATATATGTAATCTAGAAAAATGATACTGAAGAATTTATTTACAAGGCAGCAATGGAGAAACTGACATTGAGTTAGATTTACAGATATGGGGAGAGGGGAGGAGAGGGTGAGATGTATGGAAAGAGTAACATGGAAACTTACATTGCCATATGTGAAAGAGATAGCAAACGAGAATTTGCTGTATGGCTCTGGAAACTAATGCAGGGGCTGTGTATCAGCCTAGAGGGCTGGGATGGGAGGGAGATGAGAGGGAGTTCCAAAGGGGAGGGGATATATGCATACCTATGGCTGATTCATGTTGAGGTTTAACAGAAAACAGCAAAATTCTGTAAAGCAATCATGCTTCAATAAAAAATAAATTAATGTTAAAAACTGGGGCATTTGTAGAGACATGGATGGTCCTAAAGACTGTCATGCACAGTGAAGTAGATCAGAAAGAGAAAAACAAATATTACGTATTAATATTCCATATATATATGAAATCTAGAAAAATGGTATAGATGAACCTATTTGCAGGGCAGGAATAGAGATGCAGGGGTCGAGAATGGATATGCAGACAGAGGGGGATTGGGAGGGTGGAGTGAACCAAGAGGTTGGAACTGACAGATATATACCCCCATGTATAAAACAGATCACTGGTGGGAGCCAGCATGATAGCACAGGGAGCT
Organism: Okapia johnstoni; assembly: GCA_024291935.2. Taxonomy (NCBI): domain Eukaryota; kingdom Metazoa; phylum Chordata; class Mammalia; order Artiodactyla; family Giraffidae; genus Okapia; species Okapia johnstoni. The sequence continues at coordinate 500,334 of JAGTYA010000027.1, read as the reverse complement.
CAGCGTGGTGCTCTGTGATGACCTAGAGGGGGGGACGGAGTGAAGGGGGAGTCAAGAGGGCTCTATGTATACACATAGCTATATATATATATACACATATATGTATACAACTACTTATATGTGCTTACTTTGTCGTACAAGAGAAACTAACGCAATATTGCAAAGCAGCTATACCGCAATTAAAAAAATTTAAAAGTAAACCATGTTTTCCCTGGAAAAGTGGACATACCCAGCTACAATCAGCTGCTTTATGTCTCAGTGTGGATTAAGAAACAAAGCATGGAACTAACAGGGGAGGCGATGGGATGGTAGGGAGGGAGAAGGCTAGAGAGAGAGCAAGGGCTTTAAGGTATAGGGAAATTCTAAGCAGTAGGGAGAGGGTAGGGAAGGAACTATAATAGATATGCATGTTTTCTATAATCACATTCCCCAGAGATGCTTTTCTTGCATACTTTCAAACAAAGTTGAGCTGTTTACTCACTTTTCATTTTTGCTTAAGTCAGACTGGACTTTGCTTAAGTGAAAACATGAGCTGCAACATTGTCCGAATGATATTTTTGACATTACATTTATAATTACAATACATTACATTTACAACAATCCATTCATTCATCCCCCAGGTATTTATCTGACATCTACTTCTAGGTCTCGGAGTACATACTAAACTAGTACGTATTAAAAACTAGTGCAATTGTATGAGAGGAGGATGATAATAAAAGGTAAACACGTAATCATGATAATTTTAAACATTAATTAATACTGTAAAGACAATAAACAATAGTTAATAGAATGGGGCAATCAGAAAAATGGGAAAATCTGGACTTTGGGGAAATCTGGACGTTGATATGAATCTATGAGTTCTCCACATGATACCTGAGTGAAATGTTTAGCAAATGTCAATTTATTGAGAATTTATGTTCAACACAGTGTGTTCAGTGAGATGAAGAATGATAAGAAAATGTTATTTTTGAGGGAACTCACAAACTAGTGGATTTATAGAGCACCTATTTAAAAAAATTTTTTTTATTTATTTGAATATGCCAGGTTTTCATTGCTGCATGCAGGATTTTTTGTTGCAGGAAGTGGGATCTAGTTCCCCGACCAGAGATGGAATCCAGGTCCTCTGCTTTGGGAGCACGGATTCTTAGCCACTGGGCCACCAAGGAAGTCCCTAAAGCACCAATTTTTTAATGCAGTGGTTATCAAGTTCAGTTCAGTTCAGTCGCTCAATCATGTCTGACTCTTTGTGACCCCATGAATCACAGCACGCCAGGCCTCCCTGTCCATCACCAACTCCCGGAGTTTACCCAAATCCATGTCCATCGAGTCGGTGATGCCATCCAGCCATCTCATCCTCTCTCGTCCCCTTCTCCTCCTGCCCTCAATCCTTTCCAGCATCAGGGTCTGTTCCAATGAGTCAACTCTTCGCATGAGGTGGCCAAAGGATTGGAGTTTCAGCTTCAACATCAGTCCTTCCAATGAACACCCAGGACTGATCTCCTTTACGATTGACTGGCTTGATCTCCTTGCAGTCCAAGGGACTCTCAAGAGTCTTCTCCAACACCACAATTCAAAAGCATCAATTCTTCGGTGCTCAGCTTTCTTCACCGTCCAACTCTCACATCCATACATGATGTTATCATGGTGTAGTGCTAAAATCAGCAGTATCAGAATCTCCAAGTACTTGTGAGAAACGTAATTCCTTGGGTTTCACCCTAGACATACTGAATTAGAAATTGGGGCAGGGTAGCGGGTGGCCCAGTGTGGGTGTTTTAACAGCCCTCCAGGTAGTTGTGATGCATGCTAAAGTTTGGGAATTACCGCCTTCTTTCCTGCTCAGCTGAATCTGCTAATTAGATCCAATTCTCTCAGCAAACTGGAAACTACTGGTGATTTAAATAAGTTCCCTGTTGACTGAAAGAAATACACAATGTGAGAGTTGCAAGTTAAGTTTTATTTGGGACAAAATGAGGACTACAACCTGGGAGACAGCGTTTCAGATAGCTCTGAGAGACCATACAAGGAGCCAAGGGGAGGAGCCAGGATATTCGGAGTTTTTGAAACAAAAGGAAGGTACTCAAGAACATTACCATTAAAGAAACCAGAAATGTCAAGTTAAGGAATTTAGCACTTCTCTGTGTATTCAAGAGTCTGTGCTCACTGAAATCATTTCTTTGATATGCACCTCAGCTCTCTAGGGTCAGTATCCTGTTTTTTCACATCCCGATGTTCCCCAGGGCTCACTGGTTCACGTTTGAGGGCTGTGATTGCTGATGACTGTGACATCCTTGTTTACTGGAAATATTCCATTTCTTATCCCTTTCTCCCTCCTTATGTAGGACTTCTCAGAAGTCCTGGATTCCATCTCTGGTCGGGGAACTAGATCTCACTTCCCGCAACAAAAAATCCTGCATGAGCAATGAAAACCTGGCATATTCAAATAAATTAAAAAAAAATTTTAAATAGGTGCTCTATAAATCCACTAGTTTGTGAGTTCCCTCAAAAATAACGTTTTCTTATCATTCTTCATCTCACTGAACACGCTGTGTTGAACAGAAATTCTCAGAAATTCAAAGACACTGTACAGTGACTCAAATAGTCTAAAAAGTCTCAGTCTCTTCTATGAAGCCCTAGGGAAGAGCACAGACTTTTTTCGCAAATAACTCTGCAAAGTGACAGATTACCATGCTGCAAGAGAGACCATGTAGGAGAGGCAAGCAGTCCCACTTAGTCTCAGAACACAGGCTGCTAGAAGGAGAAGGGGGGAACTGTTTATTTAAAAGCCCTGAACCCAGATAGATGCTTTCCGTTTCTAAGAAAAAGCATGGCTCTTTATACAATGTAGGTAAACCGACCTCATGAAAAAGAACTCATTCTTGCCGTTTGTTTGCTGTTAGGGAATAGCTGTGCAAGCAAACGAACAAAAAAGCAAGATAGAATGTAGTCTTTATGACCACAAGTAACTCCACTGGAAAATTCGCTAGAATGTTGACACAGCAAACTCTAATAATCAATGTTTATCATATTTGATATCTATTGCACTTTCTCTACAGAGACTTCCAAGTATTTTACACTGTTATGACAAGAGCAGGTGTGCGGATGCTAGTTCCTGTCTCTTTACAACATTTAACTTGTCAGTACTGCAGTCCATGGGGTCACAAAGAGTCGGATATGACTGAGCAACTGAACTGAATGCTACACTCGATTTTTCAAATTATAAATGAAGTTGGGGTGGCGTTGAGTTATAATTATAAAGGAAGTTTATTTGTTGTTGGGTTGTACCCCCACAGGCCTGGAGGCCTTGAAGTTACCCAGCCTCCAGACTGAAGAAATAGCCCAGAGACAGTGACAAAAATATTGGTGCTGAGTCCAAGCTCAATCTGCTCACAGCGCAACAGGTCAACAATTGGGAGATGAGATGCTGAGGCAAAGGATAGTGAGTTTATTCAGAAAACTAGGCATCTGAGGGGATGGTGGGCTAGTGCCCTATAGTACCATCTTATCGGGGTCCAGATGTTAGTTCCTTTTATAAAGCAGAGAAGGGGAGGAGGTGAGGAAGTAAAGTAAAAAGGCTATTAATCTTGCAAGTTTTCTCCTACTTGGCCCACATCAGGGAAAGGATGTGTTAATTTCTTTTTTTTTCTGCAACCATTCGCAGGTGGACAGGGTCAGACTGTTTCCTCTAAAAGACACTTTAACATTCAGGCAGAGGGGCAGGGTTCCCTGAATTGGGCCGTTATGTATACTTACAGCTATAGGCAGCATCCTTTTAGTGTTTACAATAACAAAAACAATGAAAAGCAAAGTTTAAATTAAAACAAACAGATTCAACACGAGTCAGAATTTGTTCTTCCCTGTTACAATATGGGTGGTTTATTAGATTATGGACTTTACAAAGGATCCTGGAGTGTGCAGCAGATGATGGGCATGGCATGGCACCATATCTTGACTACTCAAGGGAAAAGGAGGCTGCCATGTATAGGGGGAACTGATGTCAGATGGGCCTATCAGCTACCAGGGATGGATTAAGCCCTATAACTGAGAGGACGGGACAGTCACGTGACACTGGCTGAGCAGGGGATGTGCAGAGAGCAAGAGAGCAGCCATACTGAACACCCCAACCACAGAGGTGTATGGCATCTGCCTCAGTCTCATGACTTTAAAGGAAGAAAGAGGGTAAGAGTAAGGAAGAAAAGAGAGAAACTGAGGTCAAACTCTCAGCTCCAGGGCCTAGAAAAACTGAAAGCAAAATAAAGTTCAAATTAAAAATCCTTCTCAATGAAGAAAATAGAGCCAATCTCAGGATTTCCCTGTTCTATATTTTTAGAGCCCAAACACATTTAAACTAAAAGGGATACAAACAACATAATGCTAGGAAATTCTAATCACCAGATACGACCGCTGTTGCTGAATCTGTAAACCAAACAACCATTTTAAAGAATAATGCTTTAAAATATATGTATAAATTAGACTCAGCATCATGCTAGTCGCTTATTCTATTATTTTCAGCATCCACGTAATTCTGAGAGGCAGTGTTTCATTCCAGTGTTGAATGTTTATCTGCTGTGTGTCCAAATGGTCTAGAAGAGAGTTGGCCAGAATCACCATCCTCCATCCCACTGAGGGGCCGTCACAGACGTTTTATCGCTCTTGGTAGGTTCTGTTCGTTCTATGTCCAAAACGTGTTTATGATGAAGCCAAACTAATTACACAATTCCAATCCCAAATTGTTCCAAGTTTCTGGTAAATTAGAGTGTACAGAGTGTACAAGTTTAATTCGTTTACTCATGGATGTCAAAAGTACTGTTAATACTACACAAAATCCAGTTTAACAAGATGCGTAATTATTCAATGAAAAAAATATACAGATAATGAAGTTCCTTTGATCTATATAATACATATAGTATATAAAATATTTCAATTCCTTGGAATAAAATTTGTGTACAAGGTATGCATTAATATACATAGCAATTTGTGGCAAATTAATAATTATTTATAATTTCATATTTTGCATCTCATTGCAATACCTTGATTCTTTGATAAAGTTATCTAAAAAAGAAACATAGTACAGAAAACACAAAATTCTAAAAGATGAAATTTCTGTAGTAAATACAATAATATATGAAAGATATAATTCTCGATGAAGTCTATAAGAATTACAAAAAGAAGGTAATGAAATCAAATATTGAATGAACAGATAATGATTTATTAGGTATCTGTAAAGAAAGCAAATGGACTTACCAGGTGGCTCAGTGGTAAAATAATTCACCTGCCAATACAGGAGATGCAGGAGATACCAGTTTGATCCCTGGGTCAGGAAGATTCCCTGAAGGAGGAAATGGCAGCCCACTCCGGTATTCTTACCTGGAGAATCCCATGGACAGGGGAGCCTGGTGGGCTACAATCCATAGGGTCACAAAAATCAGACGCAATTGAGCAACTGGGCATGCACAAAGAAAGCAAATAGGGCCTTCCCTGGTGATCCAAGAGGTTAAGTCTCTGGACTTCCATCGTAGGGACTTGATCAATGGTTGGGGAATTCAGATTCTACTTGCCATGCAGCATGGACAAAAGATTAAAAAAAAAAGAGCAAATAGAAAACCATTGTCTTACAACAAAGAAGGATATGAGAAGGCCACCATGAAGTCAGAAACACTGTGGATTTATTATTTTTAAGAGAAATCTCTTTTGCAGCTCTCTCAGTAAAGAATTCTAGTCCAAAGTCACATTGGCTACCAACAGTATGAGGAAGACAATTTTATGTGTACCTTAACAGTGATCAAGACCATTGCCAAGAAAAAGAAATGCAAAAAGGCAAAATGGTTGTCTGACGAGACTTACAAATAGCTGAGAAAAGAAGAGAAGTGAAAGCAAAGGAGAAAAGGAAAGATATACCCATTTAAATGCAGAGTTCCATAGAATAGCAAGGAAAGATAAGAAAGCCTTCCTCAGTGATCCATGCAAAGAAATAGAGGAAAACAATAGAATGGGAAAGACTAGAGCTCTCTTTAAGAAAATTAGAGATACCAAGGGAACATTTCATGCAAAGATGGGCTCAATAAAGAACAGAAATGGTATGGACTTAACAGAAGCAGAAGATATTAAGAAGAGGTGGCAAGAATACACAGAAGAACTATACAAAAAAGATCTTCAAGACCCAGATAACTACAATGATGTGATCACTCACCTGGAGCCAGACATCCTGGAATGCAAAGTCAAGTGGACCTTAGGAAGCATCACTATGAACAAAGCTGGTGGAGGTGATGGAATTCCAGTTGAGCTATTTCAAATCCTAAAAGATGATGCTGTGAAAGTGCTGCACTCAATATGCCAGCAAATTTGGAAAACTCAGCAGTGGCCACAGGACTGGAAAAGGTCAGTTTTCATCCCAATCCCAAAGAAAGGCAATGGCAAAGAATGCTCAAACTACCACACAATTGCACTCATCTCACATACTAGCAAAGTAATGCTCAAAATTCTCCAAGCCAGTCTTCAGCAATATGTGAACCATAAACTTCCAGATGTTTAAGCTGAATTTCAAAAAGGCAGAGGAGCCAGAGATCAAATTGCCAGCATCTGCTGGATCATTGAAAAAGCAAGAAAGTTCCAGAAAAAAAATCTACTTTCACTTTATTGACTATGCCAAAGCCTTTGACTGTGTGGATCGCCACAAACTGTGGAAAATTCTTAAAGAGATGGGAATACGAGACCACCTGACCTGCCTCCTGAGAAATCTGCAAGCTGACCAAGGAGCAACAGTTAGAACTGGACATGGAAAAACAGACTGGTTCCAAATAAGGAAAGGAGTACGTCAAGGTGCATATTGTCATCCTGCTTATTTTACTTATATGTGGAGTACATCATGCGAAATGCAGGGCTGGATGAAGCACAGGCTGGAATCAAGATTGCCAGGAGAAATATCAATAACCTCAGATATGCAGATGACACCACCCTTATGCCAGAAAGCAAAGAAGAACTAAAGAGTCTCCTGAGGAAAGTGAAAGAGGAGAGTGAAAAATTTGGCTTAAAACTCAGCATTCAGGAAAGTAAGATTGTGGCATCTGGTCCCATCACTTCATGGCAAATAGATGGGGAAACAATGAAAACAGTGACAGATTTTATTTTTTTGTACTCCAAAATCACTGTAGATAGTGAAGGCAGCCATGAAATTAAAAGACGCTTGCTCCTTGGAAGAAAAGCTATGACCAACCTAGACAGCATGTTAAAAAGCAGAGACATTACTTAGCCAACAAAGGTCCATCTAGTCAAAGCAATGGTTTTTCCACTAGTTATATATGGATGTGAGAGTCGGACTATAAGGAAAGCTGAGTGCAGAAGAATTGGTGCTTTTGAACTGTGGTATTGGAGAAGACTCTTGAGGGTCCCTTGGACTGCAAGGAGATCCAACCAGTCAATCTTAACAGTAATCAGTCCTGAATATTCATTGGAAGGACTGATGTCGAAGCTGAAACTCCAAAACTCCCAAACACCACCTGATACGAAGAACCAACTCTTTGGAAAAGACCCTGATGATGGGAAACATTGAAGGCGGGAGGAGAAGGGAACGACAGAGGATGAGATGATTGGATGGCATTACCGATGCAATGGACATGAGTTTGAGTAGGCTCAGGGAGTTAGTGATGGAACAGGAAGCCTGGCGTGCTGCAGTCCATGGGGTCTCAAAGAGTCGGACATGACTGAGCGACTGAACTGAGCTAAACTAAACTGAACATCGCTGAAAGAGTGAGACTGGGAGAGAAACTGAGTTCATTTCTCACTGTAGGAAAAACTCAAGTTAGATTAGGACTGTCTTGAGAGAAAACAAGGGATGTTTTCACAGGTTTCAAAGGTATTGCTGAAATGGAAAAAGAGCCTTATCAAACTTTCAGATGTTTAATCTCAATGAAAGAAAAAAGCCTACAATTAAATGTAGCAAGTTCAACCTGTGAAAAGCCATAAACCCCAAAGGATACTCAAAGTGGAAAAATAGATGCAATAAAAATAAATTCAATGTGTTTATATCAATTGTATATGTATAATTATATTGATTTTTAATAAGCTTGGGAGTATTTTAGCCTGTTTCTAACTTCAAGCCTATTTTCACTCAAAGTATGGACACTTCTCCGTTAATCAATTGAAAGAATGAAAGCAAGGATTACTCAAAATGGAAAAATAGATGCAACAACACAAATGCAATGTGTTTAAGCAATTATTTATCATGCAAAAGGAATATATATATTGGTTTATATATAATTATAATTATCTTTTAATAAGTTTGGGAGTATTTGAATCTGTTTCTAATTTCAAGCCTATTTTCATATTATGAACACTTCTCTGTCAATCAAAGGAGTGAGAATAAAGCATGTAAACTCCTGGGAATGAAAGTAATACCAGCATGTATGTAATACTGGAAAGTCAAATTCCTCAACACAGTCGCAGGAAAGGGAACAGGATCTCAAAGCTCAGTGGAAATGTCTGGGCTCAGAGTCTAATAACCAATGCAGCAGTGAATTTGAGTTTATAAGAAAGTGCCCAGTTTCCTTGAACAAGTATTTTATTTTTTTAATTTTTTCTGAACACAAGGACCAATCAGCAGAGTAAACTTATGTGTACTAACCCATGGCCAGTTTGTACTAGAGTTGACATATTGACAAGTAAAAAGAGCTAGCAGTTGTACATAAAAGTATTACAGGGAAGAACAAAGTCTGATCACATGTTGTGTCTGCTTCTTTTACTTTTTTTTGCTTCCCACTGCTTTTGTTCACTAAAAGGAACAAAATGGCCTGTCTCGAGGAACCTTGTCCCTCTGCCTGAAAGTTAAACCAAAGTGCCCTTGTTCAGGGAAAATCTTGGCACTGTCCACCTATGAATGGCTGCAAGAAGGAAAAAGTTAACACATCTCCTCCATGAGGCTGGTCATTCCAGAGATAGAAGATATTTGCAAGATTTATGGCCTTTTTACTTTACTTCCTCACCCTCCCTCATCTCTGTTCTATAAAACAGACTGACATCCAGACCCCAATAAGGTATTTTGAGACATTAGTCTGCCATCTTCTCGGTCTGCTAGCTTTCTGAAGTCATTATTCCTTGCCTCAATACCTCATGTCCGATTTATTGGCCTGTTGTGTGGCAAGCAGAGGGAGCTTGGACTTGGTAACAAATGTAATCAATACTCAAAGAACTAGAAAATTTTGCTTTTTCAACTTATAATTCATTAGTTTTTTAAATATTTAAGAATTCAGAATAATATTATTTAATTGATATACAATCTTGAAGCATTGAGCATTAAGTAAATTACAAATGTGTCTCTGATATTGGGGATTAAAGTTAAAAAGAAGAAAACCTAAGTACTGAGTAGTTAGATGTGTTAGGTACTGTTTCCCATGCCTTATGATGTTTTACCTTGCAGTGTATCCTGATCTCTGCATTGTGAGTTTTATTACTGTTGTATTTTATAGATGAGGAAGCTCAAGCACAAAGAGATGAAATACAGTAGGTCCCCTATATACAAAGCTTCAAGTCGCAAACTTTCAAAGATGTGAATGTGTATCCTATCAAATGTCAGGTGTGAGTGAAATTGCAGCTTGCCTCCATCTCCTATTGCTGATGATCCTTCAGGTCTACCATCTCCCTTCTCCAGTCAGTAACTCTTCTTGCCTGTTCACTCAATGCCAGTTCTGGAATGCCAGCTATTGTACTATACTACTGTACTTTTCAAGGTACTATACAGCAAGAGTAAAAATGTTTTCTTAATTTTTGTGCTTTTTAAAATTTATTATTCATGTGAAAAGTATTATAAACCTTTTACAGCACAGTACCATATTGGCAGTTGCGTTAGTTGTGTACCACAGCTAACTTTGCTGGACTTATGAACAAACTGGACTCACAAACACACTCTTAGAATGGAACTCATTCATATGTAGGAGATTTACTATAATTTGTTCTGGGTTACACATTATGCAATCCTAGCAAAGGTGATTTCACTTGTTCCCAATCTTAACTACTGTGAGGGGACCCCAGTCACACCCTGATGTCATGAACAGCACTGAGTCACCAGTACGTGAATTGAGCGTGAACTCCTCTCAGTAGAGCTGAACTGATGCCCTTGAGCCTTGGTCAGCCTACATCCAGACAGAGCATTCGCACAAGTGCAAATGGCCCTCACAGATGGTCTGCTTTGTTATCTTCCACCTCTGCTCTGCTGACAGTAATGAAGCAAGACTTCGCTTAAAATTCAAATCTTTGGAACAAAGTCTCAGAAGAAAACGCTTGCCCAGGCCCATAATTCATATTGTGAATGACAGTGATCATGTATGAAATAAACATCTTTGAGTTCAAAATAATTTCAACACATTAAAAAAACATTCTTCCTTTCATTCAAAATACCAAGAAATACAGACACATAGGTATTTCTTAGGTTTACTGTTCTTTCCAGAGCTCAGCTCTCTCTGTTTAATTGTACCTTTTACTTTCAAACAAGGTGAAAAGGGATATGCAATGAGTCAAGACTACAATTCTGGAAAGGACCAATTTTGCCCTGCCTCTCGGCATCAGCCAAGAGCACAAGTTTCATATTATAGTCACAGCCCCTTGATGTTTAATGATCACAGTGTCTTCCCAGGCTAGAAGAGTCTTCCTTCTTCCTGCTGGTCTCTGTCATCCTAGGGCATGAGAGCTATCCCCTCTGGTCTCATCACTATCTTAATTGAGGTTTCTCTTCGTTAAGTTTTATAATTATCAACTTAAATCCAACTTCATTCTCTCATTTCTTTCAACTTTCCTTTTACTAAAAACCATTTTTCCCATATCAGCCGACAGTCTTGATTTCATTCTGCTTGTGACATACAGCACTTAAAAGTGAATCGTAAAACCCTGCCATGTACAAGCTTTGCAGAAACTTGAGACAATCAACTCTTCTCGAATGAATTATTTGCCACTCCTGCCTTCGTAACTTCCCACGGCTTGTAAGTTTATATGAGAGAACATTCATGTTTCTGGGTCTGCAACTCAAAGTAGGCTGTTAACAGTGCAGAGTTAGGACTTGGGCTCTGAGCACAGACTACCTTATGGCAGATCTCAACTAGTGCTGTGAACTTGAGGACATTGCTTCACTCCTCCATGACAACACTTCATAGTGACTGTTTATCCCTTCATAGTGACTGTTGACCATATTGTCATTTTTCTTTCTCATAGTATTATGCTCTCAAATAGGAATTGAATATTTATTATGCGCTTCTTCTTGTGCACTGCAAGTTTATCTTGTGTTGTGCTGTACGTAGTCGCTCAGTCGTGCCTGGCTCTTTGAGACCCCATAGACTGTAGCCCACCAGGCTCCTCTGTCCATTGGGCTTCTCCAGGAAAGAATACTGGAGGGGGTTGCCATGCTCTCCTCTAGGGGATCTTCCCAAATCAGGAATCGAACCCAGTTCTCCCACATTGCAGGACAATTCTTTACCATCTGAGCCACCAGGGAAGCCCCAGGTTTATCTTATGAGGTTATAAACATGAAAAAAAGAATGTTTGAAGCAGTGAGGAATATACGGACAGTTGGATATACTTGAATGTCAAATATTAATATTCTGAGTAATTATCTTAAGTTATTTTAGCATATTTTGCTGGGTTGAACTTCTTTGAAGATATTTCTGTGGGAATTAGTTTAATTTTAAAGTTGCACGGGCAACTATATCTATAAAGTCCTTAAATTTAATGAATAACAAAAGGTGAATCATTTTTCATGGTATTTAACCCTTTTTAGTCAACGGTGTTAATTCCTTAGAGTCTCTAAAAAGTGTTGCAAAATAATTTGAGTATTAATAATAGCAGTCAATACTTAGGTAAGTTTCTGCTGTGCAATAAGCATTGTTCTAAAAGAAGGAATAAATCTATGTATTAGTTTAGTTAGCAGTCAATATTATGTTCCCTGAGCTACAATTAAAGGAACAATAACATGACCAGGATCATAGTATGATTTGTATTGCCCCAATTTTATTATAATTTATATTTAGTGAATATTTAGGAACACAGACCATGTATAAGCAACGTTACATACTTTTGTGTATTTTTCCTTTTGATCTGATTCTCTTGATTATTTTTTTATCCATTTATATTTTGTATATTTTGGAAGCTATAAAAATTTAGACTATAACACATGTATATATTTATATGCATATGTATAAACACATGCCTATGCATTCATGAAATAAAACTCCCAAGGCTGATTTTGAAGTGTGGATAATTTATATGCCTTATGCCCCACTTCTTCCCATGAGGCCAAAGCATTCCAGACTTTATCATCTCTTCAGCAGCCTCATCATCACACACTTAAGTATTTGCTCATGGTGTGCCTGCAATGTCTTTCATTCTCTGTTTACTTGAATCGTCTCCTGAAAGTCCCATCTTCTCCTTGAAGTCAGCTCAAATATTCCAATCCTTGTATTCTCTCTCCCCTGAAATCCTGCACTTACCATTATTACATAGTCACTGCAGGTCCATGATACACACTTCTAAATTCCATGAGACACTTAACACTCTAAGACCTAATGGTGAATACCAATTAGACAGCTGATTGATCAAGAAGCACAGTTATTTTTATGTTCTCATATTTCCATTTTAGGTAAGTTATTAATAAGAACATATAAATTATTGGGACCTCCCTAGTGGTCCAGTAGTTAAGACTTAATGCTTCCATTGCAGGCATGGGTTTGATCTCTAGTCAAGGAACTAAGCTCCCACATGATTCATGGTGAGACAAAAAAAAAAAAAAAACCACACAAAAAGCTAAAGTCTTCTGTGGAGTAAGATAAGATTCTCCCAGAGCCTTAAAAATTATCTCCCCAATGTTAGTTGTATAAACAATGTCCTGAATTTAATTAAAAAAAAACTAGAAAAAAAATATAAATTATTAAAGAGTAATCAGAGAGAAAAGACCATGTCCTAGGTTTATGGTCAATAAGATTAGCATGCTCTTATTTTTTCTTCCAAGGACACCAAATTAACATGATTATTTATTAAAAGATAGTCAGAATATGTACTGAGTTGGTAAAATATCTCATATTGTTATATCAATTATTTATTCTACATGTACAGACACAACAGGTTTTATAAATGTGGATTTTATCAAAGAATGTTTTCCCGGAATCAAACCTTTACAGAGGATTTGCTTTTCTCCTAGGTGAGTCATCTTTTTAGAATGATTCATAATCTTTGTTTACAGAGTCCTTTAAAATCAGAATCTCTTTTAAAAGAACAATTTTGAGAAGTAGAAACACTTTAGTGCATTGCTCATCAATTTAGGTAAATTCAAAGTGGCCGTTGAGATATGTGTGTTTGACCTCATCCTTAAAGACAGAAAGGTTAAAAGGAAAACAAAAGTAACGTTTGTGCTAATGGTCTTGCCAAGTACTTACTGTTGCAACACCATAGGGTCTTAATATAAATGGGTTGTGAAGATGTCTCTTTATAGAAAAATACTCTAAACCCACTAGAAAGGGAAGAGTTGAGGTTCTTAACCTGAAATGTCCAACATTAACCAAACACTTCCCTATGTAAAATAGTGTCCAGAACATCTGTCCCTTTGTTTGTAGTGACAGAACTATATCATTTATGTTTCCATTCCAATCTTTAACTGGGTGGTAAAAAGAAGGGGTTGGAAAACTGAGGTTCATGGGCCACAATCTTTCCTTCCCCACCGGTTTTTAGAAACACGGTTTTATTTTATTAGAACACAGGCACATCTATTCATTTTCATATTGTCTATGCCTTCTCTTAGGACACAGCAATGGAGCTGAGTAGTTGCAACAAGTACCATATACGGACTTGCCTGGTGGTCTAGTGGCCAAGACTCTGTGCTTCAAATTCAGGGAGTGTGGGTTTGATCCACACTCAAGGTCAGGGAATTAGGGTCAGCAAATTAGGATTGCACATGCCATGCAGCCAAAGAAAAACCCGAAACAAACAAACAGAAAAAGCAAAGAGCAGACGGATCACAATATTTAAAATTCTTTTCTACCTGGTCCTTTACAGAAAAGGTTTACACAGCTTTAGTTTAAAGTATCAGTTCAGTTCAGTCACTCAGTCGTGTCCGACTCCTTGCGACCCCATGAACCACAGCACGCCAGGCCTCCCTGTCCATCACCAACTCCCAGAGTTTACCCAAACCCATGTCCATTGTGTCAGTGATGCCATCCAGCCATCTCATCCTCTGTTGTCCCCTTCTCCTCCTGCCCTCAATCTTTCCCAGCATCAGGGTCTTTTCCAATGAGTCAGCTCTTCGCATCAGGTGGCCAAAGTATTGGAGTTTCATTTTCAACACCAGTCCTTCCAATGAACACCCAGGACTGATCTCCTTTAGGATAGACTGGTTTGATCTCCTTGCAGTCCAAGGGACTCTCAAGAGGCTTCTCCAACACCACAGTTCAAAAGCATCAATTCTTCAGCACTCAGCTTTCTTTATAGTCCAGCTCTCACATCCATACATGACCACTGGAAAAACCATAGTTTTGAATAGATGGACCTTTGTGGGCAAAGTAATGTCTCTGCTTTTTAATATGCTGTCTAGGTTGGTCATAACTTTCCTTCCATGGAGTGAGTGTCTTTTAATTTCATTGCTGCAATCACCATCTGCAGTGATTTTGGAGCCCAGAAAAATAAAGTCAGCCACTGTTTCCACTGTTTCCACATCTATCTGCCATGAAGCGATAGGACCGGATGCCATGATGTTAGTTTTCTGAATGTTGAGTTTTAAGCCAACTTTTTCACTCTCCTCTTTCACTTTTATCAAGAGGCTCTTTAGTTCCTCTTCACTTTCTGCCATAAGTGTGGTGTCATCTGCATATATGAGGTTATTGATATTTCTCCCAGCAATCTTGATTTCAGCTTGTGCTTCATCCAGCCCAGCGTTTCTCATGATGTACTCTGCATAGAAGTTAAATAAGCAGGGTGACAATATACAGCCTTGACGTACTCCTTTTCCTATTTGGAACCAGTTTGTTGTTCTATGTCCAGTCCTAACTGTTGCTTCCTGACCTACATACAGGTCTCTCAAGAGGCAGGTCAGGTGGTCTGGTATTCCCATCTCTTTCAGAATTTTCCACAGTTTATTATGACCCACACATATTATGTAAAATTCTTATTCCTGGGTTGACATGATGAATACATGCCATCTCTTTCCTTATGAATAGATCTGAAGTGTCAGGATGATTACTGAAAATTCACACTTGTGATATGTTAACCAGTAAGTCTTATCAAGTACATGATGTTGCTATTATAATTTACACTATTATTGTTACTGGAGAATGTTATTGGACATTTATGGTGTGCCAAGCACTTTGCAGGTAGTATCTTATTTATACTAAAAAAGAACCTTGGGAGGTAGGTGCTATTAAAATCTCAATTTTTGAAATGGTCAAATTGAAGTGAATTTGCCCAAAGTTACACACAGGACTAGGTAGGGCAAGACTTGGAAGCAGATCTATTCAACTCTAGCACTCACATTTGAAACAACTGTGTTCACTGCACACCAGCAGGAACTAGGGAAATAGTAGACCCAGTACTACTGCAGCAAGCTTCTAACCATGCTACAGGCAAAACAGACACACTGTGAACACCTACACAGTGTTTGTGGTGGGTGCTGTCCTCAGACCTTCACACATATTATCTCTATCTTCAAAACAGTCTTTTGATCTGAGCTCTGTTGTCCACCACTGTCTACAGATCAGGCAGAAAGATTAGGTCACTAGTTAAGCCCATGAAGTTAGAAAGTAACTTCAAGGTGTTTGCTTCATCACACAATTGTTAAGTTACTTAAATGTATTTGACCATATATTTTTCTATCAATATCAGTAATTAAAGTGTCCAGGATCTTTCACTACACCCCTCTTCTTGCCATGAAAATGATGGGAACTTTAATTTTACATTTCAAAATAAAATGCTACCATTACCTTGTATTTTTTAATTTATTTTTTAATTTTTTAAAATTTATTAACTTTTTAAAATGAAGCATAATTGTTTTACAGAATTTTGTTGTTTTCTGTCAAACATCAACATGAATCAGTCATAGTTTCTATTAAAGAAAATGAGCACACTTTGAAAATTTCTTAGCAGGTGAGAAAGAAATCCCATTATTGCTTTAGAATAATAAATTAATGAGGAATTAATGAGGATACATTGTACTTTTGGGAACTGTGTGTTGGTGTCAATTGTTGCTAAGGAGCTATTATAATTGTTTAAGGGAGACATGATAATCACCTGGTCTAAGGCAGTTAAAGAGTGAAAGATGACTAATTGGATTTAAAAGGCCCAAAGAAGTAGAGATGAGAGATTGCCCAAAATCTTGGGGTCTCAATTTTGAGTAATAGAGGATGACAATAGCATTAATTATCACAGAAAATGAAAGAGAAAGAGAAGGTTTGTCTGTATTTCGAGTTGAAGTGTCTCAGGAACAAGAACGCTACCTTAGAGTTACAAATAGGGGTGAGTTAAGTAACGAGTCGGTCTTAAAGACTTAAAATAAAAGAGACCCTGGTTCTCCTGCATTGCGGGTGTATTCTTTACCAGCTGAACTACCAGAGAAGCCCCTTAAAATAAAACTTGCCCATAATTCTGTCTTGACCTAGAACCTGAGCTCTGTAATTAGACTTTAACTTGACTGATCCTATGACTAAGTCCACATCTGTGAACCAATCCCTCTTAGATTTTTTCTCACTTGCAAGGATAAAATAATTGTATCATGTTTACAAATAATATTAAACAAAAGATGATTTTTCCATTATAGTTAGTAGGCAGATGTCTGAATTTCAATAGTTTTTTGGTAAACTATTCTGGAAGAACAGATTGTTTTGTAAAAATTATATTTCCCAGTATCTTGTATTGGGAAGTGATTTTTCACCTGACCGGTTCACATCCTATTCATGGAAATTATAGCCACTTTGAAACACAAAACAGAAAAAGCAAACAAACAAAAAACATTTGGAGCTGCATGTTGAGAATGTTGGCAACCTACTGTGTCATTCAGAAACATTCAGGTTGGACTTCAAATGAGTAAGAAATAAAGTTGTATTGTGTTAGGCCCTGTGAGATGTGGAATTGTCTGTTGCCACCAATAGCTTATTATTAGAACACAGGAATTAAAAATAAAATAAGAACTTAAAAAAAATCCTGGTGTGCAAACCCAGGCACCAACTCTGGCTAAATTATTCAGGGAAGTAACAATAATAGATATTATACAGACTCAATAGAAAAGCTAGAAAACCAAGTTTAGAAAAGAGTTGGATCCCAAAGAAAGCTGGACAGGAAGAACCACATCCCAAGGCCAGTGAAAGGTTTAGTTAAGACCCAACTTCTGGGTCAACCACCATGATGTCACAGAAGATGCCACTACTGCTACTCAGAATAACATCTCAACGGATCAGCATCTGTCTCTTGAGGGCCTAACTCCCTGGCAAAAGTGTTTTCTTGGCTATGTACCAGAGTCACCTGCTCATGCCCTTGATGTCAGGTATGAAAAAGAGGTTATCATCTTTCTTTGGCTGCTCTAGTGAGGGGAAGGCATTGTATCCCACTAAATTATTCAACAAATATTTATTGAGTGCGTACTGAGTGCCAGTTCTAGGCATTGGGAGAGAGTAATGAACCAGCAAAACTAAAGTAAATCAAGCAAAATTTCTCACCCCCACAGATCTGTAGAGTAAAAGTATAAGAGAGTTTCTGGTGTGCCTTTTCTCCCAATTTATTGTAAATTAGTTTTGTAAAGATCAAAACTCTGGACAATGATTGACTGATATTCTAAATCTATGTATGCTTAAGAATTTAAGTCAGCAGCAGGGTTGGAGATACTATCTGATAATAGATACGTCTTCAAAGTTTGAAAAGTCTAAAAGGCAGCTGTTGAATTTCCCAGCTCTGTACTTTCCACAATATCAGCCTTCAGAGCCCCCTATCCAAAATCTCTCTTCAACTGATGCTTTTAACTTGTATGATATGATTAAAATTTGTACCAGCCAAGGTTGTTCCTCAGGTATCTTTGACAATTTTCTGGTTCTAATTTCACACGCACAAGCATATCCTGAAATATTATACAAATGACTAGTCCTTACCTTGTTCAGTTGCTCAGTTAATGTCTGACTCTTTGTAACCCCCTGGACAGCACTCCAGGCTTCCCTATCCTTCACCATCTCCCAGAGCTTGCTGAAACTCATGTCCATTGTGTCAATGATGCCATCGAACCATCTCATCCTCTGTCACCCCCTTCTCCTCCTGCCTTCAATCTTTCCCAGCATCAGGATCTTTTCCAATAAGTTGGCTTTTCGCATCAGGTAATCAAAGTATTGGAGCTGCAGCTTCAGCATCAGTCCTTTCAATGAATATTCAGGTTTGATTTCCTTTAGGATAGACTGTTTTGATCTCCTTGCAGTCAAAGGGACTCTTAAGAGTCTTCTCCAACACCACAGTTTGCATCACACCTGATGTGAATAACTGACCCCTGGAAAAAAGTCCTGATGCTGGGAAAGATTGAAGGCAGGAGGAGAAGGGGATGATGGGTGGATGACATCACCAACTCAATGGACATGAGTTTATGCAAGCTCTGGAAGTTGGTGATGTACAGGGAAGCCTGGTGTGCTGCAGTCCATGGGGTCACAAAGAGTCAGACATGACTGAGCAACTGAACTGAACTGATATCCTTCAAAGTTGCTAAGAGATAGATCTGGAATGTTCTCATCACACACACAAAATAGAAAATTATATGATAAGATGGAGGTGTCAACTAATGCTATGGTGGTAGCCATATTGCAATACATAAATGTATCAAATCAACACATTGTAAACCTTACAGTAACATAATATGTTAATAATATGCCAATTACATGAGCGACTGAGCATACATACACAGATCTCAATTAAAAAAGGTGTAAGAATATGACCATAGAACAATGCTACTATTTACATATTAGTAAGTTTTCATTGTTTCTGATCTTTTATTTTGTTAACCTTCTCTTTTATGCATTTTTGAGGGACCCTAAAGCTTTTATGATATTCTATTGATACCAACAATATGCTTTTTCTGAACTGTCACTGATGTAATTATTTTCTACTCTCCCAAAATTCTTATGTTCAAATTTTAGCTCTGCTTCTGTTTAAACTAAGCATAACTGAAAAAATCCAAAACTTTCTGTTGTGTGAAAATGGTCTCTCTAAACATTATAGATCTCAAAAATCTTGGTGGCACCGGGAGCATTTTCCTTGCATGCAACTAAAAAGGAGCATCAGAAATGTTGGTAACTTGTGGTCTGAGAGGAAGAGAAAAAAGAATCCATAGGTAAATCAGATATATTTTCTAAGCCCTTCAACCATCACCTGATTAGTGTACGTGGGAGGGCACCCCTGTGTTTGGTGTGGGATCCTGTTTTCAACAATTAGCTCCTCAGGAGTCTGCCTGGGACTCTTCCTGTAAGCTTCTGGGATGAACTCTTGGGTTGGACTTGTCCTTGGCTTTCTGCTGCCACAGTGGCCATGGCAACTGATTCAGACGTGGGCACATGACCTCCCCTCCTTGGGGCCCAAGCAGACCTCAAGGATTATGGGAAGCTAAAGGGAAGGATGTTCTCTTTCCACCAGCCCTGGAAGTGTGAGTTTATGACTAGACTTACTGCAATGAGGTAGAGCCCCTTTGAGAAGAGAAAAATAGTACAGATGAACCTATTTATAGGGCAGAGATAGAGACACACATGAAGAGAACAGACGGGTGGACACAGGAGTGGGAGAGGGGTGAACTGGGGGATTTGGGTTGATGGATGTGCGCTGCCCGGCATCAGACAGAGAGTGGGAACCTGCCATATAGCACAGGAAGCTCAGCTTGGCGCTCTGTGATAACCTAGAGGGGCAGGAGGAGGCAGGCGAGGAAAGTACTGGGGGGGAGGGAACATATGTGTACTGATAGCTGATTCACTTTGCTTTACAGTAGAAACTATTAATAACACAACACTGTAAAGCACCCGTACCTCAATTAAAAAAGAAAAATAAAAACAGAAGCAATCCAGCAGGAAAGAAACTGAAATTCAAAGACAGAAATGAGATCTTGAGGTCATTACTTGAAACTTTGCCTTATGCTCCACCTAAGGCTAGCCTTCCTCAATGTCTCACTTTATATGAGCCATAAAACTCATTTATTTTAAGATAGATTGAGTTGCGTTTTCTGTCACTTGAAACTAAAAATATGGTAATGATTATATGTTGATTTCACATAACCTTGAAATGTATTTGAAAAGTATCTTATGTATTTCAAAAATATATGACACGAGATATTAGAATGTTGTTCTCCTAAATCATAGGTAATATGTTTTCTAAAGAGCCTCTTGATGAAGGTGAAAGAGGAGAATGAAAAATCTGGCTTAAAACTCAACATTCAAAATGCACTAAGACCATGGCATCCAGTCTCATCATTTCATGGCAAATAGATAGGGGAAAAAATGGAAACAATGGGAAACTTTATTTTCTTGAGCTCCAAAAATCACTGCAGATGATGACTACAGACATGAAATTAAAAGACTTTCTCCTTGGAAAAAAAGTTATGACAAAGCTAGACAGCATACTAAAAAGCAGTGACATCATTTTGTCGATAAAGGTCCCTCGAGTTAAAGCTATGATTTTTCCAGTAGTCATGTATGGATGTGAGAGTTGGACCATAAAGAAAGCTAAGCACCGAAGAATTGATGCATTTGAACTGTGCTGTTGGAGAAGGCTCTTGAAAGTCCTTTGGACTGAAAGGAGATCCAACCAGTCAATCCAAAAGGAAATCAACACTGAATATTCACTGGAAGGACTGATGCTGAAACTGAAACTCCAACACTTTAGCCACCTGATGCAAAGAGCTGACTCACTGGAAAAGACCCTGATGCTGGGAAAGATTGAGAGCAGGAGGAGAAGGGGCCAACAGAAGATGAGATGGTTGGATGGCATCACTGACCCAATGGACCTGAGTTTGAATAAGCTCTGGGAGATGGTGAAGGACAGGGAAGCCTGGCATGCTTCAGTCCATCTGGTCACAAAGAGTTGGACACGACTGAGCAACTAAACAACAACAAAGTCTTCTCATCAAGTGAATAGAAAACTATGTATTAATAAATATAAAATAAAATTAGTAAGCTCTAAGAAGGAAGAGCTCAGCAGCCTGGACTAGGGCAGAGAACAGGCACCCAAGCAGGACATAGTGGGAAAGAGTTGATGTAGGCTTCAGAGCACAGAACCAAGATGAAGCCTGGACCAAGTAGAGAGCCCAACAGAAGCATCAAGTCACAGAGGCCAGCCAGTAAGTCAGAATACAAGCAAGAGGCCAAAGACCATGAGGGCTCCTAGACCACTGAAGAAGGTTTAAAACTGATGTTTCAAAGGCAGACTTGAAAGGGGTGCTTGATGACTTGGAGATGAGCTGCATGCTTTTAATAGGTCGCCTCTGGAATCAGCACAGGGAGAAAGAGAATTATAAAAGCATTGAAGAGCAGGAATACACTTGACAAAATAAAATATTCAGTTATGTATCCAGGCCAAGTGAAATACTCAGAATTCAGTAGACCTTCAAATCCCCAAGGCAACATTACTTTGAAAGGGGAAATATCTTCATGTAGAAAAACACTCCCTATTGATGAAATGGTAATTCTCTATGACCTGCCACTGAATCACTGAAAGCAATCCAAGAACAAGGGGAACATTACATTTCTCTGCTTCTCTCCCACACACCACCTCTCACCTAATGTTTGGCATTGACTACTTCACAATGAAAAGTAAAAATGACCTCAACTTCCCATAAACATATTAAGGGACAAAGTGAACATGTTAAAAGTATTGCTAATGATTAAAGAAATGAAAATCAAAAGGACAAGAAGTTATCAACTCACACGGGTCAGAATGATCATCATCAAAAAGTCAACAAATAAACGCTAGAGAGAATGTGGAGAAAAGGTAACCCTTCTACGTTGTTGGTGGGAAAGTAAATTGGTGCAGCCAATATGGAGAACAATACGGAGATTCCTTAGAAAACTAAAAATACAGCTACCGTATGATCAGCAATCCCACTCCTGGGCATATATCTGGAAATGGCAAAAACTCTGATTCGAAAAGATATATGCACCACAGTGTTCATAGCAGCACCGTCTACAATAGCCAAGATATGGAACCATCTGTCCATTTGACAGATGAAGGAATAAAACAGAAGTGGTACATCATACTCCAATATACAAGGGAATATTACTCAGCCATAAAATGGAATGAAATTATACTGTTTGCAGCAACATGGATGGGCCTAGAGAATGCCATACTGAGTGAGATAAGTCAGACAGAGAAACGCAAATGCCATATGGTATCACTTCTATGTGGAATCTAAGAAAATTATACAAATGAACTTATTCACAAAGCAGAAGCAGTCACAGAGACATAGAAAACAATTATGGTTACCAAAGGGGAAATAAGGAGCATGTGTAAATTAGAAGTTGGGATTAACAGATATATACTACTGTGTATAAAAATAGGTGAATAACAAGGTCCTATTCTATAGTAGATGGAACTTATTCAATATCCTGTGATAAGTCATAATGGAAAAGAATATATATGTGTATATGTAATATATATGTATTATATATATATTACTGAATCACTTTGCTGTATACCTGAAATTAACTCAACATTGTAAATCAAGTATACTTCAAAAAAACCTAGGCAAATAGTCTTTCTAAAATGTTGCTCATATAGAGAGAACTTGGAGAGTCCACTTGCCCCACAGCTACAGGTCAAAGCTACACTCAGAAAGAATTCTGAGATGAAATCCCACACCAGATAGTTCTAAAAGGGCTTCCTGGACCAGCAACAGCAGCATCGCCTGAAAGCTTGTTCAGCGGAACTACTGAAAGCAAAACCCCAGGGATGGGGCTCAGCACACTGAGGCAAGCCCCCTGGGGGATTCAGACTTACAAGCAAGTTTATGACCTGCTACCTTAGCTCACCACCTCTCAGCTAAAGTCACTGAGCCTTTCCTCAGACAACTCAATTGTAGCCATTTTCTGAGCACATATCTTATTAAAAAAAAAAAAGACAGAGGAAAACTTCTTGATATGATGGCAAATGGCCTCAAGCACTTACTAATGAAAAGAAGAAGAAATATTAACATTTGTTTAAAACAAAGAGATGGATTGAGATCTTACTAAGTAAAGGAAAAAAGTTAAGTTTTTTTCCCCTCGAGGGATAGTTTTTGTTCATGAAAAACAATTGTTTCTGACAGCCAGTAACAAAAACATTTGGCAATGTAATTGCTCTATTACATAAATGCCTGCATTGCATAAAGATTCAAACATGCATTTGTTAACAGTTTTCTTTTGCTTCTAATTTTTGTTGTTGCTCAGTCATGTCTGACTTTTTGTGACCCCATGTACTGCAGCATGCCAGGCTTCCCTGTCCTGCACTATCTCCCAGAGTTTGCTCAAACTCATGTCTGTTGAGTCAATGATCCCATCCAATCATCTCAACCTCTGCCGTCCCCTTCTCCTCTGGTCCTCAATCTTTCCCAGCATCAGAGTCTTTCCCAGTGAGTTGGCTCTTTGCATCAGGTGGCCAAAGTATGGGAGTATCCAAAGCTTCAGCATCAGTCCTTCCAATGAATATTCAGGACTGATTTCCTTGAGGAAATCAGACTGGGTGATAGACTGGTTGGATCTCCTTGCAGTCCAAGAAACTCTCAACAGTCTTCTCCAACACCACAGTTCAAAAGCATCATTTCTTTGGTGCTCAGCTTTCTTTATAGCCCAAATCTCACATCCATACGTGACTACTGAAAAAACTATAGCTTTGAATAGATGGGATCTTTGTTGGTAAATAACGTCCCTGCTTTTTAATAGGTTGTCTAGATTGATCATAGCTTTCCTTGCCAAGGAGCAAGCGTCTTTTAATTTCACGGCTGCAGTCACCATCTACAGTGATTTTGGAGCCCCCCAAAATAAAGTTTCTCACTGTTTCCATTATTTCCCCATCTATTTGCCATGAAGTGATTGGACCAAATGCCCCAGTTTTAGTTTTCTGAATGTTGAGTTTTAAGCCAACTTTTTCACTCTCCTCTTTCACTTTTATCAAGAGGCTCTTTAGTTCTTCTTCACTTTCTGCCATAAGGGTGGTGTCATCTGCATGTCTGAGGTTATTGATATTTCTCCTGACAATCTTGACTCCAGCTTGTGCTTCATCCAGTCCAGCATTTCGCATGATATACTCTGCATAGAAGTTAAGTAAGCAGGGTGACAATATACAGCCTTGATGTACTCCTTTTCCTATTTGGAACCAGTCTGTTGTTCCATGTCCAATTCTAACTGTTGCTTCTTGACCTGCATACAGGTTTCTCAAGAGACAGGTCAGGTGGTCTGGTATTCCCATCTTGTTAAGAATTTTCCACAGTTTGCTGTGATCCACACAGTCAAAGGCTTTGACATAGTCAATAAAGCAGAAGTAGATATTTTTCTGGAACTCTCTTGCGTTTTCGATGATCCAACGGATGTTGGCAATTTGATCTCTGGTTCTTCTGCCTTTTCTAAATCATTTTTTTGGGGGGGAGGTGTTTAGAAAAGAATGTACTTCAATGCCAGCAAGTCTGATGCTTTAAGGACCTCCCGGATAGGAAATTATTTTAGCACAGCAGCCTCCTCTGGCATAGCAGCTAATTTGTGGAGCAATGATGGAACATGAGAGTGTGAGTAAGAAGAGCTTTTGTTCTGGTACTCATTGTGGAGCATCGCTCTGGTGCCGGCAGGGGCTGGGGCCAGCAGGAATACCCATGCTGCCGTGGAGGAGCATCACCTCACAGATTATGCCATTCAACAGCTTCCATGCTGTTTGAGAGAAAGGAACTGA
Organism: Okapia johnstoni; assembly: GCA_024291935.2. Classification (NCBI taxonomy): domain Eukaryota; kingdom Metazoa; phylum Chordata; class Mammalia; order Artiodactyla; family Giraffidae; genus Okapia; species Okapia johnstoni. The sequence continues at coordinate 475,458 of JAGTYA010000027.1, read as the reverse complement.
TGGCAACAAGAGCCAATTATTTTTCTGTTCCCTTAGTGTCTGAAAATAGTGCTAACTTCCTTTTGAACAGATTAAACTCCTTGATTTTCTGTGCATTGACAGTAGGTGGGCAGATGTCTCAAGAGAGACAGAATGGATTTGCAGCTACTAAGTAAGTGAAGGACTGAATGACTAATGAAAATAATTTAAGTGGTTATATATTTATAAAAGTGAGTGAATTGGTAAGGTTGATTGTGGAGGTTATTTTTACAACATCAATGCCTGACATGTATGTTTCTGTGCTATTGAGTCATGTATATGTTATATCTAACCCTCCCAGCAATTCTGCATGCTACCCCACACTTCTCTTTATTTAATAACTGTACAATATCACATAGCTATCTAACAGAAACTTATTATAAACCACTGTTGGTATAGCTTAACAGTTCAAGGCTTCCTCTTATTAAACCAAGAGTTTTCCATTGCATGTACTGCAGCCATAATAAACAGAAGCCACCCAAAAGAAATCAAGAATTTTTCAATGACTGGTGTCTTCATTGTGAAAACTTTAATATTATAGAAGCATAGTATTATCTTATGGAGTTCACATATTCAGAGATTTGATTTTTTTTTTTTTTTAAAGTAATTTATTTGTTTTAATTGGAAGATAATTACTTTACAATATTGTGGTGGTTTCTGCCACACATCAACATGAATGTACACCCATCACTGATTCATATTCAGAGATTTGAAATTGTTTATTTGATGAGCAGATTTAGCCCTCTCCTCTCAAAAATAATCTTTTCTCTTTCTGTGTCTTAATCAGGAACCCACAGGAAGCTGAATTGACCAGGTGACCCTTCATTTGTATAATGATGACCTTCTTTTTGGGTTAAGAATCCATCTGTCATGGAAGAGACACAGGAAATGCTGGTTCAACCCCTGGGTTGGGAAGATCCTCTGGAGGAAGGCATGGCAACCCACTCCAGCATTCTTGCCTGGAGCATCCCATGGACAGAGGAGCCTGGTGGGTTACAGTCTATGGGGTCACAAAGAGGCAGACATGACTGAGGTGACTGAGCATGCATGCACTGCTTCGATTACACAATTTTTATTACATGCATTTCTTCTAATCACTGTTTACTGCTCTCTGGAGAAGGGGTCTAGTTTTTCACTAGTATTTTGATGCTTGGCTCTTGGACTTTCAGAGGACACATGAAATTATGAAGTAGGGAAAGCTTGGAATGTTAGAGAGTGAAAGTTAGTCACATAGTTGTGTCTGTCTCTTTGTGATCCCATGGACTGTAGCCTGCCCACTCCTCTGTGCATGGAATTCTCCAGGCAAGAATATTAGAGCCTGCAGCCATTCCCTTCTCCATGGGATTTTCCCAATCCAGGGATTGAACCCGGGTCTTCTGCATTGCAACCAGGTTCTTTATCAACTGAGCCAGACCTTCATAATTCCTTGGTAGCCTGTAGTCCTGAAAAATCAAAAAGGCAGGGCTCCCAAATAATAGCATTAGATGTTTCCCTTTTGGGTTTTGGTTCCAGTAAGTCTGCTCATGTCTTGAAATATGATTAATTATAGTAATGGTAAATAACACAGAAAGGGAATCATGTATAAAATTATGTGTGAAAGATCATTTCCTTGAATTAGTACTGAAATATAGTAAAATCTCTTCTTATTGAATAGTTAAACATTATTAGGCTAATAAGGTCCAAAACTCTAGAATTTAGATGCATCTCTGCATTCATTTCCCATGCCAAGATCCTAAATGGTCATGACTATAGAGAGGATCCTGGTAGAAGTTAAAAGTCAAAAACAAACAAATAAAAAAAAAAACCTCCAACTTTTGTGCTAGACTATTTTTGAACATGTGTTCCGCTCAATTTTGCTTGTCTCTCTTTTTTTTCAATATCATAAGACATTTCTGAATCTGCCTGCATGCTTCTCTTGCCCAGGTGTCTTCTTGTTCCAGTCCACCGTCACTCCCAGCAGATAATCAACAAATCTATTGAATGTACGATGCTAGTTCAAAACATTTTAGATAAAACCTTCAAGTAGCTTCATCTTTTCTTTGCAAAATAAACTTATGGGCTTGGGCTGTATGAAAGCTGTTTATTTAGCTTTTTCATCTACTTCTGAGAACACAAAATGACAGTGGCTGAAAATCTTCTAAATTCTGATCATCATTGAGATGACAAGTTATTCTCATCAAGTCTATTCCAGTGAAAACACTGTAAAAATAAGACCATGCAGAGATCAAATACTTATGTCCTTATACGCATGCCATATTTTTATAAATTCTTAGAAATCTGAGACCAGCTGAACTCATCGAAATACGTTACTTTAGGACATTAGGAGGCTTCATTTTGAATTTTACAGAAGAGTTATTTAAAAAACATAACTTAAATAGCATATTTATATGCAATGACGTTAATTCTTCTATAACGTATTGATGGAAAGTTTTTGTTTGACATCTATTTATTGAAAACCTAGTGTGTTTCAGGCATTGTTTGCAGTTCTGAGGAAATATAACAAATAAGAAAGACAATGTTCTGTATCTCAAGAAATTTATATTCTTGTGGGAAGAAAATCTAATTAAATGTATCATTAATAATTAAAAATGTTAGGTGGTAATATGAAGAAAATGAAAATGGTAATAGTATATAGGGAGGTGCGATCTGGGAGAAGGAGCCTCAGGGCAGCTTCTTTGAGAAACTGTACTTAACTTGACTCCACTTTAAACTTTAAACATAAACCAGGAATTGATGTGAATTTTAAAAAGTTTGATAAAAAACAGGCTTATAAAAAAAATAAAGTATTCAAATGAGAGTTGCAAAACTCAAAGAGAATAAAGGTAACTTAAAAGATGCATTTATGTTATCTAACAGTGAAAGTTCTCGATGTGTTTTTTTAAAACAGACTTTGTTGTATTGATAGGTGTTCCCTGGACATGATTAGAGGCTCTAGCCTCTAATATTATTACAGGAAGATATACTCCGTGCACTTAAAATGATGGAAGGAAGATAAACAGCATAAGTCTTATTAAAAATCATCTCTCTATATTTTTGCCCAGAATGACCAGATTTTCTGTTCAAAGCCCCTCCACGCAGGGAAATAGGATTTGTCGTGCTGGATTAGAGCACTGGTCTATTGCATGTGCAATCCTGACTCCAGCAAGAGTCAAATAGCTCTTGTATCAGAAGCCAGCAAAAGCTTACAAAACAGGTTGTCAGACTTGCTGTGCTTTCAACAGCAGCCAAAAGTCCATCTGGAGCTATGCCTCATTCACTCTCATTTTAGACGGAAGATATTTTATTTGAGAACTTTAATAATACTACACTGAATATTTTAAAGTCGCTAAGAAAGTAGATCTTAAAAGTTCTCATCACAGGAAAAGAATTTTATAAGTATGTACGGTGACAGGCCTTAACTAGACTTATTATGGGATCATTTCACAATGTATACAAATATTGAATCATGATAGTGTACACCTGAAACTAATATAATGTTATACATCAACTATACCTCAATGAAAAGACATTTAAGCACAGAACTGTAAGACACCTTGTTTTATGAAGATCTGTGTGAAGGATGCGGGGCGGGGGTGGGGGGGGTCACAGGGACCTGAGTTGTGGATCAAAGATGATGAAACAAAGGAAATTGACAATATTTTAAATGAAATGAAAATTAAAACTTCACAGAACACAAGTGACAGGATGTATCTACAGCTGTTCGGAAAATATATATATATAACACTAAATGCTTTTATATGAAAATAACAAAGTTCTAAAATCATAGATAGTGCTTCCTCCTTAAGATGTTGTGGCTGTTGTTGTTTAGCCACTAAGGTCTGACTCTTTTGCGACCGCATGGACTGTAGCCCACCAAGCCACCCTGTCCGTGGGGTTTCCCAGGCAAGAATACTGGAGTGGGTTGCCATTTCTTTCTACAAGGGATCTTCCCAATCCAGGGATTGAATCCACATCTCTTGCATTGCAGGCAGATTCTTTACCACTGAGCCACCAGGGAAGCTCTTAAAAAGATACAAAAGTGTAAATTAAATCCAAAATATGTCATAGGAAGCAAATCAAGATAAGAGTGAAAACACGTTACATAGAAAATCATAATATAGAAAAATTAATAAAATATGATTTTTTAAGAATTAGTAAAATTTATAAACTGCTAAATGGTTTTATTATAAAATTAAAGGCATAATATCAAGAGTGTATGAAGCCACATGATTATGGGAGCTAAAAATGTCTTAAGGACAATAAGGAACTACGTCAAACCACTTTATACCAACAAAATCAACAATTTAAATGAACAAATCCTGTGAAAGACAAATTTCTAAAACTGACCTGGAAAGAAACAGAACGTCTGAATATTCCTATGTAACTAAGGATTGGGTTGTAACTGAAATTCCCCTCAAACAAGCAGGGGAATTATCTGGTGGTTTAGTGGCTAAGACTCCACACTCTCAATGCAGGTGCCCAGGTTCCATTCCTGGTCCGGGAACTTGATCCCACACACCACAATTGAAGATCCTATGTGCTACACCTAAGACCCGGTGCAACCAAATAAATAAACATTTCTTAAAAAGAAAACTACAAGCCCAGGTAACCTCACTATTAATTCTATCAAAAATCTGAGTTATAGCAATCCAAAAACTCTTTTAGAAATTATAAAGGAAGAGAATACTTTCCAATCTATTTTAAGAGGCCATCATTACATTAACAACCAAACCAAACAAAGACATCAGAAGACAAAATAATCACCAAGCAGTGATGCCTATTTAATCCTCCTTATCATTATCATGTCCATTATCCTGAGGAAACTATGACTCAGCCATTACACAACTTGGTAATGGCAAAGTGGTGGCTAGAACTCAGGCATCTATACTTTTCATTACTAAATTCATGCCTACAAGGCATTGCCCATATATTCTAATAGAAGCTATGATTTCGAGTCTCTGTCAGATCCCAGACCTGACAGCTTGTAAAATTACTACCTCTACAAATATTGGTACCTTGGTACACTTTGCAGTGAAATTGTTTTGATTGAATAGAGGAGTGCTTATGTGCCTCTGTGCTCAAGCATGTCCAGTTCCTTGTGATCCCATGGACTGCTGCCCACCAGGCTCCTCTTTCCGTGGAGTTCTCCAGGCAAGAATACTGAAGTGGGTTGCCATTTCCTCCTGCAGGAAGGATTCCGGTCCCAGGGATCCAACCCACCTCTCTTGCATTGGCAGGCAGATTCTTTACTACTGAGTCACCTGGGAAGCCTAAGTTTCCTTAAAAAACCTACAAGTCTAACTATAAACACAAATAAATACTAACTAGCATGCCTGATTTTGACGACCAGTTTATATAATTGCTTTAGAGTCACATATTATACAATAGAATATTACTCAGCTATAAGAAGGGATAAAATTGGGCCATTTGTAGAGATATGGATGAACCTAGAGTTTGTCATACAGAGTGAAATAAGCCAGAAAGAGAAAAACAGTTATCATATATTAATGCATATATGTAGAATCTAGAAAAATGGTACAGATGTACATATTTCCAGGGCAGGAATACAAATGCAGATGGACTTCTGACATTTAAGGTTAGGCATTATGAGCCAACTTTTGAGTTTGAGTGACAGGTTACATACCTTCTAATTGCCATGAAAATGAAAGACACAGGTGGGTAATTTCATCATTTGTAAAGACATCAACATACACTAAGGGTATACATATTGGCAAACAAATAACTCTTTCTCCACAAAAGAAGAACTATGAAATGGAAATATTTCTGTGATATCTAGGTGCATGGAGAAAACATTGTTAGTATTTTCTACCTAGAATTAATAGCTTCTACAAATGTCCTGAAAAAATTATGCCAAGTGAAATAAGCCAGACACAAAAGGACAGATATTTCATGATTCTGCTTACACGATATATCTAGCTAAATTCATAGAGACAGAAGTATATTAGAGATTTCCAAGTCTGAGGGAGTGGGTAAGGAGTGGGAAGTTATGACTTAACAGTCAACAGAGTTTCTGACTGGGGTGATGAACACATTTTAAAAATAGAAAACGGTGATGGTTTACACAATGTGAATACACTTAATGCCAGTAACTTGTGTCCTGAAAAATGAAAAAAAAAAAAAGATGTTCTGAATAAACTACAAAGCAATCCTCTAAAAGATAAAGTAACACAAGCTGGTTCGCTGAACACAGTTTTATGATACCCTATCCAGTGTTTTTTTTTTGTTTGTTTCTATTATTTCTAGATGCAAGCTCAGAGAATCTCTTTGGTTGCTATTGAATCTCAGAAATAATCAATCAGGCAAAAGAAATCTTTCTATGCAAATCCAGCCTATTCCAGACACATGAAACACTGATCACTGCCATAGCATTTAAATGAGTAATGTAAAAACTAGAAATGTGTATTTAATAATTGGATTTAACCATTCATTATTTAATATTAAAACAACAGAAACCCATTCACTCAAGGAATAAATATCTTTGAGGACAATTATATGGAAGCCACTATAAGAGAATCAAACCTGCATTAAGACATTTATCCTAGCCTCCAAAGAGTTTCATACTGTTCACAGGGTTCTCCAGGCAAGAATACTCAAGTGGTTTGCCATTCCCTTCTCCATAACTAACTAACACCACTTTGCTGACAAAGATCCATGTAGTCAAAGCAATGGTTTATCCAGAAGTCAGGTATGAATGTAAGCTGGACCGTAAAGAAAGTTGAGCGCTGAAGAATTGGTGCTTTTGAACTGTGGTGCTGGAGGAGATTCTTGAGAGTCCCTTGGACAGCAAGGAGATCAAACCAGTCAATTCTAAAGGAAATCAAACCCGAATACTCATTGGAAGAACTGAATGCTGAAGCTGAAGCTCCAATTCTTTGGCCACCATCGATATGAAGAGCTGACTCATTGGAAAAGACCCTGATGCTGGACAAGATTAAGGACAAGAAGAGAAGGGGATGGATGACAGAGGATAAGGGGGTTGGATGGCATCACTGACTCATGCACATAAGTTTGAGCATATCAGGTAGATAGTGAAGGACAGGGAAGCCTAGCGTGCTGCAGTTCATGGGGTCACAAAGAGTCAGACACGACTTGGCAACTGAACAAAAACAACAACCAAAGAGTTTGCAAAAGAAGAGGTTTGCCAATTTGTGTCAGTTACCATAACATAAGATATGATTAGAAGTAACGTACAGCACAGCGAGGGGCCCCTTGATCAATGGTGAGCAGGGTGGGCTTGCTGAGTGACTTTGACATCACTTCTTTTAGAATAAGCATATTATTTCACTACACACACACACACACACACACACACAAAGAAGGGAATCCAGAAAACAGATATTTTTTTAAAAAAGTGGCCTGAAATAAAGGTGAAATCGAAATACAGCATTTTGGGCAGCATAGTAATTTCCCGGACTGTTATTCATGAGATAACAAATATACTGTGTAATATATAATAATAAAATCATGTAATGATTTATTAAACTTAAGATTTATCTTAAGACAATTATTTTGGCAGATTTTAGTAATTTTAACTTAAGTCAAAATTCCTGACCCAACATTTTTACAAGCGGGGCATTCAATCTGTAGCTGAAAAAGGAAATTATAAATTTAATTACAAAGGCTTACTCAAATAATATTCAGTATTGATGCTGTGTATATAAGCAGTCAGATGTACCAAATTACTCTTTCCACTAGTCTGCATTCTTGACAGACCTTTTAAACAAAGTGTTTAAAAACCATGAGAGCTTCCAATTTCCTTAAAATTGTACTCAAATTAGAAATATTTCAAAGAAAGTAGCAGTTTTATTGGGAATAAATGAATATAATATCAATATTGTTATCAAAATCAAAGGAACATCAAGATACATTCTATCTTCAAATTCTACAAAACAAATATTTATTTGATTAAAAAGAATCAAACTTTGCAGCCATTTTTATAGTGAGCATAAATAGTCATAATACAGTTTGACATTAAAGGAAAATCCAAATTTTCAGGAACCATTTCTAGGCATACAAGCGAACATGAGCTGGTTCCGGTGTGGAACCTGTGCGCAGTCCCTTGATACCTCCTGACTCTAATGGGCATTTCTCCCCACTCAGAGGCAGGATTCTGCACTGGGTCACACCCAAGCCTGCCCTGATGCCCCTTTATCACTGCATTTATAAACCTAAGCTTCTGACCTCAGGAGTTAAAATGTCCCAGTTCTATCCTCTTTCCCTTTCTCTACTAAAAGAAAATAATTTCTCTGTCCTGTGTTACTTAGACCTCATGTTCACCTTTTTGTGTAATAGACCCCTTTAGCATTCTGTTGAAGTCTATGGATCCATTCCAAGAATAATGTTTTTAAATGTAGAATATTACAAGGAAGTTAATTATATTGAAATCCTGTTATTAAAATTAAAATGTGATATAGTAATACCTGCTTCTTTATTAACATGTTAAACATTGATATCTGGTGAGATGTCTAATAATGCCATATTCTCCAAGGAATTATGAGTGTAAATTATATTTTTGAAATACTGTAATAAATTTAATATGCCATAAAAATATTCCAAGACTTCCGGTGATAAAGTTCACCAGTGTTGCAAATTCTACAGTGGTTTGTGGCCTACATTCAAAATTAATGAAACTGCTAATTTTGAGTGAGATGTTAGTGAGAGTTAAGATGTAATTCTGTTACTCCACCCCAGTTCCTGGATTCTGCTAATCCTCTCTCTGCATCAGGTCAGCGTTTGCTTTAATGATGTAAAATGAGGCATTGGTGCACTGTGACAGCTGAGAAGCAGCAGCATGTCTCAGGAAAAACACAAGTTTTATGATCAGTGAGACGCAAAAGCCAACCCAAGATATGCCATCTACCAAGTCCCGTCACCTAGTGAGTAAAGGATTTGTCATTCAGTGGTTGTCTGCTGTCCCCTCCAGTTGATGTCAACTCCTGGGTGTGGGCAAGGGCTCTACCAGGATTTGTCCAATCTCTTGTCATCTGGCATGGACCACAGCAACTTCTAGAACTATCCCAGCTGAGTCTAAAGGAAATGACCTTCCTGTGTACTTCCCTCCTATGGTGTCTTACTAATCTCTCTTCTTTGGCACTTGCCGTCTGTGACTTGTGTATGCATTTAGAGGCCAACTTGTTCTTTAAAATGTGGAAGTTGGTTGTTTATCACTCGCATTCAGTCTAACAGCCCCAGTGGAAAAGCTCTGCATAGTTACCTAGGGCATCTTCCCTCAAGGATCTTCCCATTCTCTTTTGTTGACGACCTCCTGGCTCTGTGTGCGAATCATCCCATCTCCCCCTTTTCAGTGGAAAGATTGAATGTGGAGAACTGGTCACTTTTCCACAACCCTCCTCTTGTGCCCATCCTCTTCAAAAGAGAATAGCAACAGTGTCCACAGAGTATTTTGTGAGCAGAGTTGATGATGCTTTAGGGCAACGGAGGAGCTGACGTCAGCACACGCCCCCCACCACCACCACTCCGTCAGTCTCCTCCTGGCAGCTCTGCTTTTCCAGACCTTAGCATCCTTGGGCTCTCCTACAAGACTCCTTTCCTGGTATTGGGCTGAGCAATTTGGCTCTTTACCACTTAAATGTTTGCAGAGCTTATTTTTGTTGATCCAAACATATAATGTCTCCTCTAGCAAAGGAACCAACTCTTCTTTAACAGCAAAGATGAATTGGCAGAGACATTATTTCTGTTCCCCTTCCTCCACCAGCCTCTGGGTGGGAAAAAGAGGAAGAGAGAGATTTCTTTTCCACCCATCTTTGAAGGCAGTGAGAGATAGAATAAGTTTTGGTTTTAAATAACGGATTCCTCTGTGTCACAGCGTGACAGCTATCTGCTGTGGCATCTGTCTCTCTCATCGCAGTCCAGCTCCTGGAGGAGAGAGTTAGGGACTTTGCAATACAAAAGCTCCTCACCACATAGCAAGATGCTTTACACATAGGATTTCTTGGGAGGCGGGAGGAAATGAATGAATGGGTGAACCAATGGATGACGAGAGAGGATATTGCAGAATTGCAAATTCTCTGCATGTACTTATATATTTCATTAGTGATCTGTGTGTACTGGTTTGGATGATCAAAGTCCAAGTGGTTCATAAGCCAGCAATGTGGTCTGTATGACTTCCTAAGTGAATCACCTCTTAAAAATATAATTAAATGGTGCAAGCAAAAGTCACTCAGTTGTATCCAACTCTTTGAGACCGCATGGACTATAGCCCGTTAGGCTTCTCTGTCCATGGGATTCTCCAGGCAAAAATACTGGAGTGGGTTGCCAGTCCCTTCTGCAGGGGATGTTCCCCACCCAGGGATCAAACCTGGGTCTCCTGAATTACAGGCAGATTCTTTACTGTCTGAGCCACCATATAAATAAGCAGCTATTAGGAGAAATAATGGAGGTGTAAAATCATATGGAACCCTTGTAATACAGAGGATCTAAATTGAGTTCCCTGTTTCCTGATGTAGTAAAACTAAGTGATCAAGTTCTTAGGATTTAGAATAAAGCAAACAGGTGCAAATCCTGGCCTCTCACATATGAGTCATGTAACTCTGACATTTTTCTCATCAGTAGAATAATTATCATTAAAGAAGAGGATTTGAGGATAATCAAAAGAGAGATAGTATATATAAAGGCACTAGCTCACTTAACATAATGTGTAGTATATATCAGGAAACATAATAAGCTACTTCCAATTACTGCCATAACTATTACTATTAAAAAGAGGCAATAATAACTAGACCCCGTGATGCTAAGGAATGTCCTGGGTACCAGTCTAAGATTGTCTTCAGCTTCAACTGGAAGAATTTGTTAATCCTTGGGATTCAGTTCAGTTCAGTTCAGTCGCTCAGTCATGTCCAACTCTTTGCGACCCCATGGACTGCAGCACGCCAGGCTTCCCTGTCCATCACCAACTCCCAGAGCTTGCTCAAACTCATGTCCATGGAGTCAGTGATGCCATCCGACCATCTTGTCCTCTGTCCTTGGGGTAATCTTTCCTTTTATTTTTTTCTGTTTTAGCCAGGCTGTGCAGCATGTGAGATCTTCATTTCCTGACCAGAAATCGAACCCCTGTCCCCTGCAGTGGGAGCATGGATTCTTAACCACTGAACCACCAGGGAAGCCCCCTACTAGTAATCCTTGAAGTCAGATGAAATGTTTGAACTGCCCCCTCATTAAAATTAAGTTTGGTTATGTTCAGGAGGCACAAAAGAAGCCAGAGTATTTCTGTAGTTCACGGAGATCAAAGAAAAAAAAATTTCATTGTGTTATTAGCAGAGTTGTCAATCAGTCCTAATGTGATCCAAGCCACGACACATTGACATATATTTTATTCTAAATTGCAAAGGGGAGCTGGTTGCACAGTTCTTTGGAGCTTTTATTGCCTACCATTGGGAACAGGTATAGACAAATTATTTCAGTGATTCCTTTAACTGACTTAAAATGGTATCAGAAAAATGGGGGAGCTTTCTCATACTATTCTGTGAAAAATGATTTAAGTCAGTGAGTGGGCTGTGCTTTCACAACAGGCTGCTCCAAACATCACTGGCTTTCAAAACTGCTGTGTAAATTCCATGGGAATCAGCTTTCTTTTCTCTTCCAGCGTTTGTGATTGCCAGGGCCATGGTGATTAGCATTTGTGGACCTGATTGAGGTTTTTCTCTGGGCTACAGGGTGCTAACTGCCTCCACTCTGTCCTTTTGTGCAAAGGTCTTATCAACAACTGTGTGCACCCTTTTAGCTCCATATAAATCTTGAGTCACGTGGAAAACTTCATCAAAGGGCAAACAGAATCCCATGCTGTTCTGTCTCCTCTTATTTATGGGTAATCAATGTCCATTTAGTTGTGCTCTCTAATGCATGGTGTCTCCCCCGTGACATAAAATGGAGAATATTTTGTATGAACGTTAATAGCATTTGTTAAACTATTTCTGGTTTCACAAAGCTAGTAAAGCATTTTTTAAACACAGAAAAAGAAGACATTTATAATTGCCAATGCATATAATTCTTTTCCTACCAGGAAGCATAAAAAGCTTGTACTTCTAAATAAATACAGTCTTAACTGTGTCCAGTCCCCAGGAAATCTCTGTGTCAAAGCTAAAGTATAGAAGAGTTTAAAGAAAGGAAATAAGCTGTATTTGGAAGGTAGATGAAGACTCTGTAAGCGGCCAAGTGCTCCCTGCTAATTGTTTTTCTACAAGAGAGATTTGTCCTGTTTTTCCTTTCCTTGCAGGAACAACATAGAATTTGATTCTTTTCTAGCCCAATAGATGTCCCTACATCTTATCAGCCTGACACTAAAGCCAGACAAAACAAGACAAGAAAACTACAGAACAATATCTTTGATGATCATCCATTTAAAATTCTCAACATCCAATGAGCACTTGATGAAAGAGGAAAGGTTCAAGAGTAGAGAGATCAAAGCAGGATTTGAGGGAATAAACCATAGAGAATGTGAAAAGAAATCTGCTCGATGACTGAAAAAATGGGAAGAAATGGGTCTTCCATCTTGACACATGGACAGAAGAGAAATAAGATGAGAGAGTGAGTTTACACATCCCTTTACACGCTTTTCTATTAAGTGTTTGTGCTTCCATGGGAACAAATAAGAGAAGGCAAATGGGAATAAGCGAAGCTATATCACCTATGCATTAACATAGATTATCTCAGCAACCAACAGTCATATTTGATAATATACATAACATGCTGCTGCTGCTAAGTCGCTTCAGTCGTGTCCGACTCTGTGCGACCCCATAGACGGAAGCCCACCAGGCTCCCCCGTCCCTGGGATTTTCTAGGCAAGAACACTGGAGTGGATTGCCATTTCCTTCTCCAATGCATGAAAGTGAAAAGTGAAGTGAGGTCGCTCAGTCATGTCTGACTCTCAGCGACCCCATGGACTGCAGCCTATCAGCCTCCTCCATCCATGGGATTTTCCAGGCAAGAGTACTGGAGTGGGGTGCCATTGCCTTCTCCACTCTCTTCCCATACTTCCTTTCTAAAAATGATATATTTGAATATCAAATTAAAGTCCTTGGGCGTTAGGGAAAAAGGAGAGTGAATACTTCTGGAGGATAGACTCAGATTTGTTTGAAACAGACTCGGTTTCAAATGTATAATCTTATAGTCACTCCATGAAATACAGTTTGAGATGGCAAAAGGCAATCAGTCAAGTGAGTCAAAGACACGGAAATGAACGGAGGTGGGAGGAGGTGGAGGCAAGAACAGTCAAATAATAAACCGTTGTTTACCTTTTCTCTCTGCCACATGCTTCCTTTTCTTGTCCCTGTTCATCCCTTTCTCAATCTGAGGAACTCCTCAATTCTCCAGTTTTCATGGGTATTCTCTGATGAATGCAACCTGAAAAGCTGCACTCCACCCTAAATGACTTTTCCTTTGTGAACTAGATAATATTGTTCATGTCCTCAACACTTAGTTGGTACAGTTCTTTGGTTTTATGCCCTTCTTAAGCTTTACTGGGTCTTTGCCTACCTGGCACTTAGCATCGAGTAGTCACTCAATAAATGTTTTTGAATAAACTAAATACCAAGCAATGGGAGGGCTTGTCTGAGCACATTCCCCATCCCACCATGTATCTTTTCCTTCCTCACTCACTCAGTTCTCTTTCCTTCACTTTGGGTCCTTTCTTTTCTTACTTTATTCTAATATTGAGAATTGAAGAGGGCCGGGCACAGCCTGACATCGCTGAGGACACAACATAAACTGATTGGAACCAACTAGATCCGAGATGGCAGATTCAGCTTCCACTGGACCTTAAGCCTCAGCGTATGCTCAGTATGTGCTCAGGGCTTCCCTGGTGGCTCGGAGGGTAAAGTGTCTGCCTGCAATGCAGGAGACCCGGGTTCGATCCCTGGGTTGGGGAGATCCCCTGGAGAAGGAAATGGCAACCCACTCTGGTACTCTTACCTGGAACATCCCATGGATGCAGAAGCCTGTAGGCTACAGTCTATGGTAGGCTACAGTCTATGGGGTCACAAAGATTCAGACATGACTGAGCGATTTCATTTTTCCACTTATGCTCAATGTAACAAATCATCATGCTACCTGACACACCCCAGGTGATGTGGTGATTCCAAGGATGACCACAAAACTCAAAAAGTGAGTGGTGGCCCAATTCCTGGAAATCCCCACCCCTTCCCTCAAAGACCTGGAATATTCCTTCTACTCGTTAGCCTATGAAATTACTCACCCCTATAAAAACTGACAACCCCATACTGTGGTGCCTCTCTTGCCTTTGGAGATGGCTCACACTCTGTCCATGAAGTGTGTGTCCTCCCTGAATGAAACTTCTTTCTCTTTACTATCGCTCTGATTGCGTTGTTTCCTGTATAAAGACAAGAACACGTGCCTGGGATGCGACCATCCTCTCATGTCCCACTCTCAAGTTTCCTGCAATAATATCTTTCTTATTTCTTCCTTATCTCTGGTTGTTTTCTTCTTTTTTCCCTTTTTCCTACTTTTCACTAGAGTTTCCATTTTTTATGAGACTTAAGCAACCCGAGTTTCACATTCAGAATTACTAAAATTTAACTTTCAATTTTTATTTGTATCACAGAATTTTCTCTTTGATCTTAAGAATTTTAAGAAATGTAGAGAAATAATATTTTATGATTTTCTTTTTCTTTATTCCCATTTCCCCTAACCCACTCTTTATTCCCCAAACTAACTCACAATAAATTCTAACTAAAGCTATTTCAATTTGCTTTTAAGTGAAACCAAGTTTTTTGAATAATCAGTGAAAAAGTAACCATCAAAAGAAAACAGATTTCTTCTTCTTGGTGCTCAAGAATGCTAATTGTTGGGATCTACATAAGCTCTCAATTAATCCAAGGGATTCTTATTCCTTATAGATTAATTTTACCCTTAGGCAGAAGAAGTTACCTGGAATCAACTATAATCCTGAATTGTTTTATTTCAGAATAATAAATCAACTAATGGAAGATTGTTGATTGGCAGTTTTTATGTTTTAGTTCAAGACTTGGGGAGTTCTTTAGTTGAAGAAGTTTTTTTCTTATAGGATAATTAATTTTTTCTAATCAGTTCTTATACTTAAATACATTTCGGAATAATTCCTTTTCTGTCTATTTGAAATAGACACTGTTCCCTTGCCTTCATTATAATATTTACATTTCAGAACACAATATGGGGTATTTGCCTGCAGTTTCTTATTGTAACAATCTACTTTCTTGCTTTTCTTTCTCTGAGAAATAGATTTTTGTTTTGCGGAGAATGCATTGCTCAAACAAAAGGTAGCTTATATTATTTTTGACACCATATACTTCGAAGGACATTTCTCATCACAATGTGCCAATATAATAGGGAAAGATAAGTTATTTTTTTCATTGTATAGAAAACTACACTAAATTCCAAGGAGGTAAAGTGATTTGTTCAAAGGTACATAGCAGGGAGTAGAATATACAGATTCGTAATCCCTAAACAAGCGTTTTATATAATTTTATTTCCTGATAACTTAAAGGTAAAGAGTTAAAATTATAGCACTAAAGTTCTGGGTTTGCTTTTTTTTTTTCCTTCTTGTACGGTTCTTTCTGATTCATGCCTTATTATACTGTCCAACAGAAGAGGCAAAACAGACACACAGCATTTCTCTTCTTGGTAGAGGGGGTGTAATTTTCTTGTAGTAGAATACACTGGAAAACATGCTGATCACCTCGGCACCCCTGTTGATGTTCAGCTTGTAAAACCAGAGTGTGTGTGCTCAGTCATTCAGTCGTGGCTGACTCTTTGCAACTATTACTGTAGCCCACCAGGCTCCTCTGTCCACGAGATCTCCAGGCACGACTACTAGAGTGGGTTGCCATTTCCTTCTCCAGGGGATCTTCCCAACCCAGAAATCGAACCCAGGTCTCCTGTATTCAGGCAGATTCTTTACCAAATGAGCTAGAAGGGAAGCTAGTTTAAGCAAAAAAAAAAAAAAAAACAGGTTTTATGGATTCACATTGTAAACTTTAAGAATTATTAGGCTTTGAACTCCACTGTTAGAACATCTCTGACTCCAGAACAGGCCTGAGATAATAATGTGTCAGAACAATCTTGGCTCTGCCACAACTGAGATTCTTAATTTGAGATGCTGTCACGTTACCCACTGCCAGTCCCAGACACCAAGCTGACCTGTCAATTCTAAATATTGTCAATCTCAAAAGCAAGAGCCAGCAAAGTGTATTTTCCACGTTGAACCTGTTTCTTCATCTAGCTCAAATTCTAACCAGAGTCCAGGGAAGTCTTATTTCATTGGAGAAACTGGGTATCTGTTTGGCCCTAGTGTAAGAGAAGATGGAGGAGGCAATTGGAAGACATTCTATCTTGGGAAGGCACCACTCAATAAGGCTGTGGAAATGTAGGTACATGTTTAAGAGATTTTAGAAATTTCTGAATGACAGATGGTCATTACACCTGTGCAAAAATATCACTCTTACTTGTAGACATATCTAGAACAAAAAGAAAAAAAATTAAAATACTAACCATCCAGTGTATTTTTTTTCCATGCAAATTACCCATAGTCCCTTGTTTCTCAGGTATTTCCTTGGGAACAAGTTCTGAAGCAAGTTTGATTTTAAAAATGTAAAATTAAAGGTGTTTGCATATTTTAGTTGTAGCTGTTTGATAATGAAATCAAAGTAGACTTTTAAAATTATGTTCTTCAAAGAGTGAGTATCTCTGGGATTAGTTGAAAAACAAACCTGTTTGACAGTGGTATGGTTAATGAAGCACATTGCTTTCTACACTTTTAGAGCTGAACTTTTCAGACTCAAGGCACAATGTTGAAGTTTATTTGCTTTCCTTTAATATTGGCTTCTGAGCTTTCACATTTTATTTGTAAAACTTGATCAAATGTTATTTCCAGGTATCTTATTGCAGAAGCCATCCTTCATTCACTAAAGAGAGATTATTTTGTCTTGGCAAATTAATCTAATTTGTGTCTAGTCTTTTCTCTCTTTCCTACAGATGGGTTTGAGCTGCAAAAAGTTAAATAGCCGGATGAAGGGAAGTATATTATTATCCAGATATTGTGACCATGAGATCTTACCAGCAAAATCTTTTTAGAAAACTGTTTATTTTCTATTGGAGTATAAACAGGGACTTCTCTTATAATTCAGATGGTAAATCCCTGGGTCGAGAAGATCCCCTAGAGAAAGGAATGGCTACCTACACCAGTATTCTTGCCTGGAGAATTCCATGGACAGAGGATCCAGGCAGGCTGCAGTCCATGGGGTTGCAAAGAGTTGGGCATAACTGAGCAACTAACACATAGCCAGTTAACAATGTTGTGATGGTTTCAGGCACACAGCAGAGTGACTCAGGCGTACATATACGTGTATCCATTCCCCCCCAAACTTCCCTCCAATCCAGGCTGCCACATAGTAATGAGCAGAGTTCCCTGTCATATCAGCAAAATCTTGTTTTGCTAGTATTTCCGTCACATCTGACAGGCTGAGTATATTTCCTGATTTGCCTTTTTTTACACTGTAGTCTAGTTTTGACTTTATCATTAGATGAATAACCTTGAACAAATCATTTAAATCTTATGTGTTGTATTTTCCACAGTGGCAACATATAAACTGATAATTCACGACTCATGCTTCCCAAGCCAATTGATAAGATGGAATTGATAACATATGTGCATGTTACATTGAATTTTTAAAGGAAATGTATGAGATAAATGTTAAACTAGGGTCATTTTTGAATTGCAGGAGAAGATCCAATATCATTTTTAATAATCTATATTTTGTTTTTTAAATTGAAATATAGTTGATTTACAATGTTGTGTTTTTTCTGTGGTACAGCAAAGTGACTCAGCTATACATGTATACATATATTCTTAATCATTGTAGGTTGTAATAAGATACAAATCTTCTGTGTTTCCTTCACCTTTGCATACTTTGCTCCTTTATTAGGTAACAGCACTCTCTATGTTTGGGGGAATATCCCCTTTCTCTGCTTCCACTCTGTGGTCTGGAGGAACTCCCAAACACAGAATCTCATTCTCCTGGCCAGGGGTGTGAACATATACTTTAACCAAGCTCATTATAGCTTTCTACATCCCTGGTTCTAGTCATCTAAGAGTTTGAATGTAATTGAAACTAAACCAGTAAGAGTCCTTCCCTGACATTCATGTAGAGTGAAAAAGGCAGTCTTTCTTTCCTTCAGGGCAGTGTTTATCTAAAAATTTAGCATACTTTAGTATTACCTGGACAGTATGGTAAGGCATAGATTGAGGATGGGAAGCCCAGGTGCAGAGTTTCTGAGTCAGTAGGTCTGGAGTGCGACCCTGGTATTTGCATTTCTAACAAGTTTCTAGGTGTTGCTAATGCTGAACCAACAGCATCAGCACTTCTCTGAAGTCAGTTAAGAAGTAGTTTAGTAGTCAACTTAAAATCACCCACTGACTGCTTCCTTTGTTATGGGGATAAAGTCTGCTCATTTTTAAGTAGCATGTGATGAAGTCAAAGCTCAAGATGTGGAGAAAAGAACAATGAAGATACAAGATAGAAAGCAGGTTGCCATTTAGGCTCTGGATCCTGTTGACCTATTGCCATCTCTGTTATATGAATCAATAAATGTTCTATCTCATCCAAATTTGAGGTGGCTTTCTATTTTGTGAAAACAAAAATTTCATGTGGTCACCTTCCAAAAAAAAGGAAAATTTAGTTTGAGGGCATTATTTAATGATCTAAGTTTTATTTAAGAAAAATTGCCCACCTCCCCCCCAAAAAAAGGATGGTACTGTAGTCTCCATGTTTAATTCTGCAGGAAGAAAATGTCTTGGCATCCTTATATACAAAAATTTCACATCAAAGTTTTTAAAAGTGTTTTCCTGTTTTCATGTGTCATGCATTAAAATATGTTAGATAGTACAATGGATTAGTGTAACAGTGACTGTTTCCTTAAGAAATAGATACATATAATTATATGAATTACCACCAAAAATGGTATTTAATTTCAGCAGAGCCTTTTTCTACTCATCATTCTCAGTTGGGTTTTTAAATAGTTTATCAATAGAGTTCAAATTATAACACAGGAACAACATAAAATGTCACATATTTGTAAAATGCCAGCAACTTTTTTTTTGCATGTTTGCACTATCTGCTTTATGAATTCTTAAGTGACTCAAACCATAGAACCTATTCAGAAGTTCAAATTTATTTCCAAAAATAAAAGTGGAAGAACAGAAGAGAGTGGTGCTGGAAAGATGCAGAAGAGTTTTGATGATCCCACTAGGTAATTAACACAATAAGTAATGTCTTCTTTGCATGATCTCTCAATTCCTCCACAGAGCCAAAATCAAAGTCTTTTTCATCTTTTATTACACCTCCATTTCTAAGGACCTTTTCTTTACACATCACTGAAAAGTCCTTCATTTCTCATTAATGCTTTAAGTGTAAAGCTAGTTCTGGTGATGATATAATTTTTCCCAAGTCTAAATTAGGTAGAATTCATGCTGTTCTGTTCTTTTACTTAGTGTTTATATGACAGAAGAAACACGGAGTTTCAGAAGTTTGTTTTTTCTTTTATTTTACTTTTTTAAATCACATGTTTGTAGTTGACTTAGAATTCATCAGATGGAAAATAGTAGAAATGCTCAGTTTTAGACTTTTATGCTTACCCAGATTTCAAAAGGATGCTTAGAGTTAAAGTCAATAGAGAGCAATTGTATATATAGGCAAG
Organism: Okapia johnstoni; assembly: GCA_024291935.2. Taxonomy (NCBI): domain Eukaryota; kingdom Metazoa; phylum Chordata; class Mammalia; order Artiodactyla; family Giraffidae; genus Okapia; species Okapia johnstoni. The sequence continues at coordinate 455,736 of JAGTYA010000027.1, read as the reverse complement.
GAAAGAATCAACTAAATTTAAGTATCTTTGTGTGTTTGCATTTTCTGAAGCTCTATCAAACTCAAATTCCTGGTGCTATTGAAATTCAATTTTTATTGATTTCTTCTTTTATTAGGACTTCAACTAATCAGAATTATCTCACCATACAGACATTGCAGATACTAAACTTGTCCACTGGAATATTCACCAAAATTTTGCGTCACTTTTTCTACTATCTGCAGTTTAAAACGTTGACTATTCATTAGCAAGCATGTACTAAATATCTGTTTGGAATAAGCATTACATTAGCACAACTGAGGATACAATATTTTCTCCCTCTAGAAAATTGTAATCAACTATGAAGAGAATGTGCTTTACACACACACAATCTGTGAGTGTATATATACACATATAGACATCTAGAACATTTTTAGTAGTTTTGTAATTTTGTTCAATTTCTACTTTAATTTCTCATCCAATATTATGGGCAAATAATATCATATTAGTAAATTCTTGGTTGTTGTTCAGTCGCTCAGTCATGTCTGACTCTTTGCAACCCCATGAACTGCAGCATGCCAGGCTTCTCTGTCCTTTACCATCTCCTGGAGCTTGCTCAAACTCATGTCTTGGTACAGATAGTCATTTCTATTTCAAAACTAGTTAACTGAGTGTTTATTCCTGATTGCTTTCTGGGAGGTACTTAATTCCCAAGATTCATTTAGCCTTCCTTGGAGCATTGCATGATGGGAGGAAGGAAGAAGGGTATTTGGACCTCATCATCAGCGAAGAAGAACTAAACAGCCTCTTGATGAAAGTGAAAGAAGAGAGGGAAAAAGCTGTCTTAAAACTCAACACTCAGAAAACTAAGACCATGGCATCCGGTCCCATTGCTTCATGGCAAATAGATGGGGAAACAATGGAAACAGTGACGGACTTTATTTTTGGGGGCTCCAAAATCACTGCAGATGGTAACTGCAGCCATGAAATTAAAAGACACTTGCTCCTTGGAAGAAAAGCTATGACCAACCTAGACAGCATATTAAAAAGCAGAGACATTACTTTACCACCAAAGGTCTGTCAGGTCAAAGCTGTTATTTTTCCAGTAGTCACGTATGAAATGTGAGAGTTGGGCTATAAAGAAAGCTGAGCGCCGAAGAATTGATGCTTTGGAACTGTGGTGTTGGAGAAGACTCTTGAGAGTCCTTTGGACTGCAAGGAGATCCAACCAGTCAATCTTAAAGGAAATCAGTTCTGAATATTCATTGGAAGGACTGATGCTGAAGCTGAAACTCCAATACTTTGGCCACCTGATGCAAAGAACCAACTCATTTGAAAAGACCTTGATGCTGGGAAAGGTTGAAGGTGGGAGGAGAAGGGGACAACAGAGGATGAGATGGTTGGATGGCATCACTGACTCAATGGACATGAGTTTGAGTAAACTGCAAGAGTTGGTGATGGACCGGGAAGCCTGGCGTGCTGCAGTCCATGGGGTCACAAAGAGTCGGATACGACTGAGCAACTGAACTGAACTGATTGGCATTTGTCCATATCACATGCAGATGTGATGCTCATTCTCCAGTTTGGTCTCCAGCAGGAGCATCCCTCTGTTCACTGAGATGTCGGTCTCACTGTCATTCTCCAGTCCATTTCATTTTGGACTAACGTAATGATTCTTCCAAACAAATGTTTAACATATGCTTGTTGATGAATAGCCAATTCATTCAAATTTAGAAGCCACTCTTGCTATCTCTCTGTACCTGTTTGGTATATAGGAGACTTTTATGGTCTCTCTTATGTCACTTTAGGACTATGTGAGCCTTAGAGTCATATCAATTTAGCATACCTACATGTGAACTCTTGGTTTTATCTCAAATCTGTTTTTTCTGATTCTTCCACATCTCAGTGAATAACACTGCCATCAGCCCAGCTGGCCAGGGAAAGACCTAAAAGATCTGAAAAAAAAAAAAAAAAAGTGAAGTCGCTCAGTCGTGTCCAACTCTTGGAAACCCCATGGACTATAGCCTACCAGGCTCCTCCATCCATGGGATTTTCCAGGCAAGAGTACTGGAGTTGGTTGCTATTTCCTTCTCCAGGGGATATTCCCAATCCAGGGTTCAAATCTGGGTCTGCCACATTGTAGGCAGACACTTTACCATCTGATCCACCAGGGAAGTCCTAAAAGATCTATAAGTTTCCACAAATATAAGTTATTGTAGCTACTATGCAAAACAATATGGAGGTTCCTCAGAAAACTAAAAACATAATTACCAGCAATCCCACTCCTGGGTATGTACTCAGACAAAACTATAATTCAAAAAAATTACATGCACCTCTATGTTCATAGCAGCACTGTTCACAATAACGAAGACATGGAAACAACCTAAACGTCCACTGACTGATGAATGGTTAAAGAAGAGGTGATACATATATACACACAGGAATATCACTCAGTCATAAAAAGAAAAAAATAATGTCATTTGCAGCAACATGGATGAATCTAGAGATATCATGCTAAGTGAAGTCAGTCAGAAAGAGAAAGATAAATACAATATCACTTATATGTGCAATCTAAAATATGACACAAATAAACTTATGTAACAGAAATAGAATCACAGACGTGGAGAACAGACTGGTTTGCCAAGGGCGAGAAGGGGTGGAGCATGGGTGGAGTGGGAGGTTGAGCTTAGCAGATGTCAGCTTTTATATAGAGAGCGGATAAACAACAAAGTCCTACTGTATGGCACAGAGAGCTGTATTCAATATTCTATAATAAATCATAATGGAAAAGAATATTAAAAACTATATATATATATCTGAATCACTTTGCTCTACAACAGAGACTAACACAACATTGTAAATCAACTGTACTTCAATTTAAAAAGAAGATAAAAGTCTTCCACAATCACACACGCACATCTTTTTCTTCCTGCTTCTCATTATCCCCCAGTCTTCAGTTACTGCCCTGATCTGAGCATCCTCAACTTCTCACCTGTTCCGCAGCTATAACCCCTTTACTGAGTCTTTCTTCATCTTGATTTTTCTTCAACTCATTTTCCACACAGAAATTAAAGAGGTAATAGTTTCTCAATGCCTTCCCACCACACTGAGAATAAAATCTAAACTCTATACCATGGCCTTCATGGTCCACATGGGTCTGTTCTCTGCTGTTTCCCAAAATCACCTTGGTCTACCTCCCATCACATCACATCCGACCCCACAGCACTTTGGCCAGTTTATTTTTCCTTCAGCTATACTAGTATATTGAGAATATTTATACTTCCCTTTTGAACAGGCTATTTTCTTCCCCTAAAATTTTCTTCCCTTCTTCACTCACCTGGCTGATTTGTGAATACTATTAGATAACTTCCCCATAAAAGGCTTTCATGATCATGCCATCTAGACGGACCCGCCCTTCTACTATACCCTCTACTCTCCCTTATTCCAGCCTGTTTGAACCACAAAACTATGTCCATTTTTGAAGCCCTATATTGTGAAAACTGTTCTGAATACTTAGAGTAGCCACTCAAAAGGATCTGTTGAATTAGATACCAAAAGAACTGAGGCAGAAAAATTTACATCCAAAATTAATTTTTGCCTTGAAAGCAGTATTTCAAGGATAGAGTCAAGATTTGTTGTTGTTGTTCAGTCACTAGGTCATGTCTGATCTTTGCAGCCACATGGACTGCAACACATCAGGCTCCTCTGTCCTCCACTATCTCCCAGAGTTTGCTCGAATTCATGTCCATTGGGTCAGTGATGCCATCCAACCATCTCATCCTCTGTTGCCTCCTTTTCCTCTTGCCTTCAATCTTTCCCAGAATCAGGGTCTTTTCTAATGAGTCGGCTCTTCACATCAGGTGGCCAAAGTATTGGAACTTCAGCGTCAGTCCTTACAATGAATATTTAGGGTTGATTTCCTTTAGGATTGACTGATTTTATCTCCTTGCATTCCAAGAGACTCTCAAGAGTCTTCTCCAGCACCACAATTTGAAAGCATCAGTTCTTCAGCACTCAGCCGTTTTTATGGTCCAACTTTCCATCTGTACATGACTACTGGGGAAACCACAGCTTTGACAATGTGGACTTTTGTTGACAAAGTAATGTCTCTGCTTTTAATACACTGTCTAGATTTGTCGCAGCTTTCCTTCCAAAGAGCAAGTATCTTTTAATTTCATGGCTGAAGCCACCATCCACAATGATTTTGGAGTCCAAGAAAATAAAATCTGTCAGTGTTTCCACTATTCCCCCTTCTATTTGCCATGAAGTAATGAGACCGGATGCCATGATCTTAGTTTCTTGAATGTTGAGTTTCAAGCCAGCTTTTTCACTCTCCTCTTTCACCCTCATCAAGAGGCTCTTCAGCTCCTCTTCACTTTCTGCCATTAGAGTGGTATCACCTGCATGTCTGAGGTTGTTGATATTTCTCCCACAACCTTGATTCCAGCTTTTGATTCATTCAGCCTGGCATTTTGCATGATGTACTCTGCATACAAGTTAAATAAGCAAGGAGATAATAAATATACAGCCTTGTCTTCTCTGTGTTCTTGCCACCTCTTCTTGATCTCTTCTGCTTCTGTTAGAAGAAGAAATGGTCCTTACCATTTCTCTCCTCTATCATGCCCATCTTTGCATGAAATCTTCCCATGATATTTCCAGTTTTCTTCCCTATTCTATTATTTTCTTCTATTTCTTTTCATTATTCATTTAAGAAGGCCTTCTTATCTCTCCTTGTTATTCTCTGGAACTCTGCATTCAGTTGTGTTTATCTTTTCCCTTATCCCTTAACTTTCATTTCTCTTCTTTCCTCAGCTAACAGTTTTGTCAAGAGAACACGTTGGTCATAGAAAACACCGTTTTCCAACAACCCAAAAGATGATTCTACACAAGGACATCATCAGACAATCAATACCAAAATCAGATTGATTATGTTCTTTGCAGCCGAAGATGGAGAAGCCCTCTAGAGTCAAGCAAAAACAAAACCCAAAGCTGACTGTGGCTGAGATTATGACCTCCATATTGCAAAATTCAGGCTTATATTGAAGAAAGTAGGGAAAACCATTAGGCTGTTCAGGTATGATCTAAATCCTTTATGATGATACAGTGCAGGTGATGAATAGATTCAAAGGATTAGATCTGGTAGACAAAGTGCATGAAGAACTATGGATGGAGATCAGTAACTTCAAGCATCCCTCTGAAAATCCCTGAGCTTTAACTTAGTTTAATAACCCAAATCTTTGGAATCCTTCTGGAACCCTCTTTCTCTCCCTCCTCATCATGGGTCTTAAATCAAGTCCTGATAATCTTATAACCTAAACACTTTGCCAAACAGGACATTTCTCCTCTCCATTTCCTGGTCTAAATCACCACTACATCTAGCGCCAAGTGTCTTAATTGACCCCTAACAAGGAGCCTCGTCTCTGGTCTTGCCCTCTTCACATCAACTCTCCAGCCACCAGGCAGGGCAACTTTTCAAAATTTTTTTAATAATCTCCCCTCATTATGGCTTTGGGGATAAAGGCAAAGTTCCCTAACATCATTCCTACTGTCTTGTACAATTTACTTGTCACCTACCTCCCTACCACCCTCCCTCCTTATCTCACTCACTCACTTGCAAAAGAACTTCTTCTTAACTCTTCTGAGATTACTCATCCCCCCAGGCTTTTCTTCAGTTCAGTTCAATTCAGTTGTTCAGTTGTGTCCCACTCTTTGTGTCCCTATGGACTGCAGCACTCCAGGCCTCCCTGTCCATCACCAACTCCCGGAGTCTACCAAAACTCATACCCGTTGAGTCAGTGATGCTATCCAACCATCTCATCCTCTTCCGTCCCCTTCTTCTCCCACCTTCACTCTTTCCCAGCATCAGGGTCTTTTCCAAGGAGTCAGTTTTTCGCACCAGGTGGCCAAAATATTGGAGTTTCAGCTTCAGCATCAGTCCTTCCAATGAATACTCAGGACCGATCTCTTTTAGGATGGACCGGTTGGATCTCCTTGCATCCAAGGGACTCTCAAGAGTCTTCTCCAACACCACCGTTCAAAAGCATCAATTCTGCGGCACTCAGCTTTCTTTATAGTCCAACTCTCACATCCATACATGACCACTGGAAGAACCATAATCTTGACAAAATGGACCTTTGTTGACAAAGTGATGTCTCTGCTTTTTAATATGCTGTATAGGTTGGCCATAGCTTTTCTTCCAATGGGCAAGCAACTTTTAATTTCATGGCTGCACTCACCACTTGCAGTGATTTTGGAGCCCCCAAAAATAAAGCCTCTGACTGTTTCCATTGTTTCCCCATCTATCTGCCATGAAGTGATGGGACCGGACGCCATGATCTTAGTTTTCTGAATGTTGAGTTTTAAGCCAACTTCTTTACTCTCCTCTTTCAGTTTCATCAAGAGGTTCTTTAGTTCTTCTTCACTTTCTGCCATAAGGGTGGTGTCATCTGCATATCTGAGGTTATTGACATTTCTCCCAGCAGTCTTGATGCCAGCTTGTGCTTCATCCAGCCCAGTGTTTCTCATTTGCCACCCAAGCATGACTCTCTCTAGCCTACTCCTACTTTTCCTTTGGGGACTAACCTAAATATTCCTCCTGAAGAGCCGTTTACATGCCAACACCCTGAGCTAGACCAATTCCTCCTGTTACAGCTTCTAGTCATGTGGAAATTCCCTTCAAAATATTCCTCATAAATTATTGTAATTATGCACTGAATATCTATTTTTAATACTTACTTATGTCTTCATGTGGCCACATTATAGTTGCGGCATGCAGATCTTCTTTGCATCATGAGGGATCTTTTGTTTCTGTGTACAGACTTTATTTGCAACATGTGGGCTTAATTGCTCAGGGACATGTGATATCTTAGTCCCCTGCAGGCATGAAATTAAAAGATGCTTGCTCCTTGGAAGAAAAGCTGTGACCAACCTAGATAACATATTAAAAAGCAGAAACATTACTTTGTCAACAAAGGTCCGTCTAGTCAAGACTATGGTTCTTCCAGTGGTCATGTATGGATATGAGAGTTGGACTATAAGGAAAGCTGAGCACTGAAGAATTGATGCTTTTGAACTGTGGTGTTGGAGAAGACTCTTGAGAGTCCCTTGGACAGCAAGGAGATCCAACCAGTCCATCCTAAAGGAAATCAATCCTGAACATTCATTAGAAGGACTGAAGCTGAAGCTCCAATACTTTGGCCACCTAATGCGAAGAACAGACTTATTGGAAAAGACCCTGATGGTGGAAAGAGTCAAGGCAGGAGGAGAAGGGGACGGAAGAGGATGAGATGGTTGGATGGCATCACCGACTCCATGGACATGAGTTTGAGCAAGCTCCAGGAGTTGGTGATGGACAAGGAAGCCTGGCATGCTGCAGTCCCTGGAATCGTAAAGAGTCAGACATGACTGAGCGACTGAACTGAACTGAACTGAAACAGAAATCAAACCTATGTCCCTTGCTTTGCAAGGCAAATTCTTAACCACTCAACCACCTGAGAAGTCCCTGGATATTTTTTTCATGCCAGACTAAAAAGCACATTTCTGAAAGGAGAGCCTAGGTCTGACTTTTTTGCTCCAAATATCCCTGGTGCCTGACACAGAGTCTAATACAGAGCAGACTCTCAATAAATTTCTATTTAAATAACAAACTTCCAAACTTGGACCTGAAAGAGACTCCTATCACCAAAGTTCCAAAAAGACCAAGTGTGTCTGTGTCTACATGTGTGTACACATGTGCACATGTGTGTACATTCCCACCATAAACAATGTCAGATTATTAAAACCATTGGCAACAAATGAATGTTCATATTCTCCTCCCAATGCAAGAAGTCTAGACAATCCTGGAAGATACGGATTTCCATTTCCATCTCCTAAAGTGAGATGATGTGTGTCTGCCTTCAGTTTCTCTCTGGAATTTGGAAACCTTCTCTTTTCTCCCCCTGTCCCAGGTAGGCCTTGATGGATAACTTGAAAACTAGAGGAGTGTTTATTTTGTCTATTTAGAAACATTTATTCACATAGCGTCCTTGAGCAGTAGATTCTCCAGAGCCATCATGATTTCAAATAGAAGATCCCATGATCTCCCTAAGCACACTTGTAGATATCTGACCAGGCATCCTATGGTTGGATCAGAAAATATGGACACTGGCCTTACACAGAACCACTCTGAGGCAAGCTGCCCACCCTTAGCCACCTGCAGGATTGGGAGCCAGGAGTGGGAAAAAAGCTTCAGAGACTTGTTTGGATCATCCATGTTCCCTCCCTTTTGCCTTCACTACACCTGTTGCCACCTTAAGATGAGGAGAAAGTTGTCCTGTCATTAAAAGAGCCTGTGTCCTCCTCAAATTATATCTCCTGGAGCTTTATGAACCACCTATTAACTGAAGTGGAGACTGTGAACAGCCTCCACTTGTCATTATCACTTAATACATAGCAAAGGCTCAATGAATGTTAATATGATTAACATGTTTACTTAGTTGAACATGACCCCCTAAGAAGCAATAGACATTTAGTAACTTCTCAGAGGTCTTAAAGCTGCTTTACTTGATAATTTGATATTCACATGGAGAATTGAGACTTAGTTTTACTGTGCAGTTGCCCCTTGAACAATATGGTTTTGAACTGCATAGGTCCACTTGTACAGGGATTTTCTTCAATACTTACTACCTGATGCACAATTGGTTGAATCCATGGATGTGGAACCAGAACCCTGGAAATAAAGGTCAACTGTAAAGTTATACACAGAATTTTGACTTTCCAGAGAGTCAGAGCTCTTAACCCCTACACTTTCAGAGGTCAACTATATTTCACAGGAACTCCTCCAAACTACATTAAAACAGAAAAATGCTATTTTTATTACCTCATTGCATTATCATCTTAATTATTCTATAATCCTTTAAAGCACTGTTCATATGCATGTCATATACGTATGTCAAATATCTGACAAATAGTCAAAAGGGGTTTTTTTCTACAATGGAGTTATTTCTGTTTGAAATTAATACATTTCCAAGGAAAGATATCTTGTGCTGTATTAATTCATGAGTCAAAAGTATAAATTAGACAGAGTTGGGTAAATACTAAAGAGATTGCAAATGGCAGTTATCACTGGTAATTGCAATGGTAAAAATAAAACTTTCTTCCTGAGCACAAATATCTCTTTACTGGGAATGTACCTGTGAATTCAACATACCAAATGCCAAAATATTTTAGAGAAACACAACATACTATAAAATCAGAAATGAATTTTTTAATGCAAAATCATTTATAGCTTGCTTGGCTTTTCTGCCACTTTATTTTCTTTGTCTGTAGGGATCTCATAGCGAGTGGCTCTTGAAAAAGAGAATCTTATCACTTGAAATGAAAGAACTAACACTTAATGGCCTGGCCACAGAGAGGTCTCCCTGGAAATATGACTTTCATAAGTAAACACATCTGAGAACTAGCCTGCTGTGAATGTTCCAGTTTCAAATAGAGACCTAAATATTGAAACGTGTTTCTTGCAATGCAAAGTACATCAATATAACTAGTTACTAAACCATATAGTTGATATACTATGCTATTAAATTAGTTCTACATTGCATTTGTAAACTCACTGAATAGAGATGAGCTAAGAGAGTACATGAGATATAAAATATAACTACAGTTGATGCAACTTTTCTCGAGGTTCCACTTAATAGAAAATGTGTGTCTTTAAAAAAAAAACAATTAAGTAATTAGAATTATAAAGAGTGAAAGGAAGCCATGATTATACTGAAAGGCATCATTTAGAGAGCATCGTACATAAATACTTAAATCAGAACACCAGAAAAGCTCAAAATTAATGAGTTAAGGGTTTACTTTAAGAAGTTAGAAACAATATTCAGAATAATTGCAAAGAAATTAGGAAGAAGATAACAAAGATGGGACCAGTTATTAACTATAACTATACAGAAAACAATGATGCAGAAGAAAATATGAAAAACCACAACTGGTTCTTTGAAAAGGAAAATGAAATAGACAAATCCCTGATAAGTTTAATAAAAGAGAAAAAATGTGTAAAGGATAAAAGATCTTAAGGAGGAAAAGTGGGAAATTAATACATATTCAGAAAAATTTAAAGAATGATAGATAGTAATGCTATAAATAATACAAACTAATATTTTTAGTAATATGAAAGCATATGAAATAGGAAAACATATATTTCTATTGCTTAGTATGCCACAAATATTTTCTCCTTATCTACTTCATCTCTTCATTTTCCTTATTGTTTCAATTGTGTCTTTTGTGGAATAATGTTATAAATTTCATGCAGTAAAATTTATCAGACCTATTTATTTCTTGGTTAATACTTTCTCTGCCTATTTATTTCTTCTTGGGTCATTTTGTCTTTTATATATATATTTCATATAATTTATATAACTATGTAATATTTAAGATATGTGTATATAAAACACAAAATTACTATATGCTGCTGCTGCTGCTGCTAAGTCGCTTCAGTCGTGTCCGACTCTGTGCGACCCCATAGACAGCAGGCCACCAGGTTCCGCTGTCCCTAGGATTCTCCAGGCAAGAACACTGGAGTGGGTTGCCATTTCCTTCCCCAATGCATGAAATGACTATATACACTATTTCAAACAGTAGTTTGTGAAATAATATATATAGTTGAATCTTCAGATGTGAAACCCATGGATAAGGAGGGCCACCTGTCAACTCTGACCCATGCTATTTTATGCATAAAAGGGACTTGAGTGTCTGCAGATTTTGGTATCTATAGGAGCTCCTAAAGCCAAGTGTAATAAATATAGAATTGATAATGTGCTTTTTTTAATGAGGATTTTTAAGACAAAAGGGCTGTGGAACCATTGTACACAACTGTACATGCTGTGTACAATGTTGTGTATGTTGTATACAATGAACCATTATATATAATGGTACATATCATATACATGTACTATAAAATTATGAAATAAGTCACATTTTTATGGCAAGACCAGAGAAATTTAAACAAAAAAACCTTTGCCCTTTGGCCTCCTCACCCCATACTGCACATTGTATATCTGCTTTATTCATCAATCAGATCTCCCCCACAGGCAGGAAGACTTGCTCAATCATAAAGAGCAACACTGTTCTAACATCAATGATGAAACTCTTTAAAAGATCCATTCCTTCTTGATCATGTACGAGGTCACATGATACACCATGATGATGCTAGGTCTAATTATGTAGTTGTCAATAACACGTTATTTGATGTACAGGCTTCTGCCTCAAAAATATTTATACAACTGTGCCTTGACTTCTAACAGGTGGAAGAGCTCTCAGGGTTTTCTGAGATTTCTGGGTTATAATCTTCAAATCGGCTTAAAAATAAAATTTGCCACTTCTTTCTTAGATGGACTTAATAATTTTTTGTCACTATAATGATCCATTGTATAAAATGATACATGTTGTGTACAATGTGTATGTCATATACAATGAGCCATTGTACACAACTGTAGATTGTATACAGCAATACAGGCTGGTTCCCACAATGAGTACCTGGCCAGGTGAGTGAGGACAGAGCCAGGCAGAGCTTTGCCAGGTGTTACTGCTACTGTAGAACTTCCCAGTGGCCTAACTGTGACCTGGGAACATTTTAAATGCTGGTTATAACCCCAGGTAAATCTTATATTCCATATAACTGACACTTTTTTATAATCTCAGAAGAAACAGACTTAGCTATTTTTATAGGGCGTGGAGGTTACAAACAGGGGGCCAGGGCATGGATGATAGAGGGAAAAGTTATTTCCAGCTGCACTAATTCTAACCAATGAGGTTGTGACTAGTGGTTCTTGGGAGAAACCTCACGTTATTGGGGTTACCTGCCAATTAAACATTTACTTTAGGTATCTAAGCGAAATGATGCATATTAGTGCTCACTACTGAAGGTGGAAAAGCTTTTCCCCTTCATTCAGCCACACCATTTCTGACAGTGCTGGCCTGCTTTTCCCTCCTTCATAGATACCTCTGGAGAGAGAAATGTCTGTACACCCTTTCAGTTCCGTCACTCAGCCGTGTCCAACTCTTTGTGACCCCATGGACTGCAGCACGCCAGGCCTCCCTGTCCATCACCACCTCCCGGAGTTTACTCAAACTCATGTCCATTGAGTGAGTGATGCCATCCAACTATCTCATCCTCTGTCATCCCCATCTCCTCCTGCCTTCAGTATCAGGGTCTTTTCCAATGAGCCAGTTCTTCGCATCAAGTCACCAAAGTATTGAAGCTTCAGCTTTAGCATCAGACCTTCCAATGAATATTCAGGACTGATTTCCTTTAGGATGGACTGGTTGGATCTCTTGCAGTCCAAGGGACCCTCAATAGTCTTCTCCAGCACCACAGTTCAAAAGCATCAATTCTTTGCCGCTAAGCATTGTTGGGCTTTCTTGGTGGCTCAGCTGGTCAAGAATCCACTTGTAATGCGGGAGACCTGGGTTTGGTCGCTGGGTTGGAAAAATCCCCTGGAAAAGTAACAGCTACCCACTCCAGTATTCTGGCCTGGAAAATTCCATGGACTGTGTAGTCCATGAGGTCACAAAGAGTAGGACAGGAGTGAGTGACTTTCACTTTCATGAGCTTTCTTTACAGTCCAATTCTCACATTCATACATGACAGCTGGAAAAACCATAGCCTTGACTACATGGACTTTGTTAGGAAAGCATTCTCTCTGCTTTCTAATATGCTATCGAGGTTAGTCACAGCTTTTCTTCCAAGAAGCAAGCGTCTTTTAATTTCATGGCTGCAGTCACCATTTGCAGTGATTTTGAAGCCCAAGAAAAGAACATCTGTTGCTGTTTCCATTGTTTCCCCATCTACTTGCCATGAAGTGATAGGACCAGATGCCATGATCTTCATTTTTTGAATATTGAGTTTTAAGCCAGCTTTTTCACTCTCCTCTTTCTCTTTCATCAAGAGGCTCTTTAGTTCCAGCTTGTGCTTCCTCCAGCCCTGTGTTTCTCATGATGTGCTCTGCATATCAGTTAAATAAGCAGGGTGACAATATATAGCCTTGAGGTACTCCTTTCCCTATTTGGAACCAGTCTGGTGTTTAATGTTGACTTCTAACTGTTGCTTCTTTACCTGCATACAGATTTCTCAAGAGGCAGGTCAGGTGGTCTGTTGCTCCCATCTCTTTAAGAATTTTCCACAGTTTATTGTGATCCACACAATCAAAGGCTTTGGCATAGTCAATAAAGCAGAAGCAGATGTTTTTCTGGGGCTCTCTTGCTTTTTCTATGATCAAATGGATATTAGAAATTTGATCTCTGGTTCCTCTGCTTTTTCCAAATCCAGCTTGAACATCTGAAAGTTCGTGGTTCACATACTGTTGAAGTGTTGCTTGGAGAATTTTGAGCATTACTTTGCTAGCATATGAGATGAGTGCGATTGTGTGTAGCTTGAACATTCTTTGGCATTGCCCTTCTTTGGGATTGGAATGAAAATTGACCTTTTCCAGTCCTGTGGCCACTGCTGAGTTTTCCAAATTTGCTGGCATATTGAGTGCAGCACTTTTACAGCATCATCTTTTAGAATTTGAAATAGCTCAACTGGAATCCCATCACCTCCACTAGCTTTGTTCATAGTGATGTTTTCTAAGGCCCACTTGACTTCTCACTTCAGGATGTCTGGCCCTAGGTGAGCGATCACACTATCGTGGTTATCTGGGTCATTAAGTTCTTTTTTGTATGGTTCTGTGTATTCTTGCCACCTCTTAATGTCTTCTGCTTCTATTAGGTTCATACTGTTTCTGTCCTTTATTGTGCCCACCTTTGCATAAAATGTTCCCTTGGTATCTCTAATTTTCTTGAAGAGATTGCTAGGCTTTCCCATTCTATTGTTTTCCTCTTTTTCTTTGCATTTATCACTGAGGAAAGCTTTCTTATCTCTCCTTGCTCTTCTTTGGAACTCTTTCCATTTCTCCTCTTTCTTTCACTTTTCTTCTTTTCTCAGCTATTTGTAAAGACTCCTCAAACAACCATTTTGCCTTTCTGCTTCTTTTTTTCCCTTGGATATGGTTTTGATCACTGCCTCCTGTACAATGTCATGAATCTCTGTCCACAGTTCTTCAGCGACTCTATCAAATCTAACCCCTTGAATCTATTTGTCACTTCCACTGTATAATAATCATAAAGGATTTGATTTACGTCATACCTGAAATGTCTGACTTCCCTGGTAGCTCAATTGGTGAAAAATTCGCCTGTAGTGCAGGAGACCCTGGTTTGATTCCTGGGTCAGGAAGATCCCCTGGAGAAGGGATAGGTTACCCACTCTGGTATTCTTGGGCTTCTGTGGTGGATCAGCTCATAAAGAATCCACCTGCAATGCAGGAGACATGGGTTTGATCGTTGGGTCAGGAAGATCCCCTGGAGAAAGGAACAGCTACCCACTCCAGTATTCTGGCCTAGAAAGTTCCATAGATTGTATAGTCCAAAGGGTTGCAGAGTCGGACACAAATGAGCAACACTCACTTTCACTTTGAATGGTCTAGTTCTTCAATTCAAGTCTGAATTTGGCAACAAGGAGTTCTTCATGTGAGCCACAGTCAGCTCCAAGTCTTATTTTTGCTGACTATACAGAGCTTCTCCATCTTCAGCTGCAAATAATACAATCAATCTGATTTCAGAATTGAACATCTGGTTATATGCATGTGTAGAGTTGCCTCTTGTGTTGTTGGAAGAGTGTGTTTGCCAGGACCAGTGCATTCTCTTGGCAAAACTCTGTTAGCCTTTGCCCTGCTTCGTTTTGTACTCCAAAGCCAAACTTGCCTATTACTCCAGATATCTCTTGACTTTCTACTTTTGCATTCCTGTCCCCTACGATGAAAAGGACATCTTTTTTGGATATTAGTCCTAGAAGGTCGTGTAGACCATCATAGAATTGTGCAACTTCAGCTTCTTTGGGATTAGCAGTTGGGGCATAGACTTGTATTACTGTGTTATTGTATAATTTGCCTTGGAAATGAACAGATATCATTCTGCCATTTATGAGACTGCACCCAACTACTGCATTTCGGACTCTTTATTAACTATGAGGGTTACTCCCTTTCTTCTAAAAGATTATTGCCCACAGTAGTAAATACAATGGTCATCTGAGTCAAATTCACCCATTCCAGTCCATTTTAGTTCACTGATTCCTAAAATGCTGATATTCACTCTTGCCATCTCCTGTTTGACCACTTCCAATTTACGTTGATTCATGGACCTAACATTCCAGGTTCATATGCAGTACTGTTCTTTATAGCATCAGACTTTACTTCTATCACCAGTCACATCCACAGCTGGGCATTGTTTTTGCTTTGTTTCCATCTCTTCTTTCTGGAGTTATTTCTCCACTGATCTCCAGTAGCATTTGGGCACCTACTGAGCTGCGGAGTTCCTCTTTCAGTGTCATATCTTTTTGCCTTTTCATACTGTTCATGGGGTTTTTAAGAATACTGAAGTAGTTTGCCATTCCCTTCTCCAGTGGACCACGTTTTGTCAGAACTCTCCACCATCACCCGTCTGTCTTGGGTGGCCCTACGTGGCATGGTTCATAGCTTCATTCAGTTAGACAAGGCTGTGATCCATGTGATCAGTTTGGTTAGTTTTCTGTGATTGTCCTTTTCATTCTGTCTGCCCTCTGATGGATAAGAGGCTTGTGGAAGCTTTCTGATGGGACAGACCAACTGTGGGGGAATATGGGTCTTCTTCTGATGGGTAGGGCCATGCTCAGTAAATCCACTTTTCTGTTGGGTGGAGCTGTGTTCCCTTCCTGTTGTTTGGTCTGAGGCCAAAGTATGGAAGGGGTAAAAACCGTGATGGCAGTAATGGCGACCTCCTTCAAAAGGACTTATGCCCCCACAGTTGCATTTAGCGCCCCTGACCATGCAGCAGGCTACTGTCCTGCTCCCATCTAGCAGCAGGAAAACACCTGTCCCCAGACCCCAGTCACCCACTGCTTCACTTTGAGCCCCCAGTCTGGGGAATATGATAGCCTCCTCCTGCGGCTCGCCCCTGGACTGACTCAGCATGCTTTACTCCCTTCTCTGCTCCTCCATCACCTACACAACCAAGTCTTCTCACTCTGTTCCTCTTATTGCAAACACTTAGAGACATTTCCTTTTTTTCTGGTTGAATATCAACTAACAATTCCATCTGGGGGTTTAAAGAGAATTCATGAATATGAACTTTAAAAACCCGGAGAAGCCTTTTTCTTGTGTAGAATACAAAGAGGTGGGACTCAGACATGGCGAACCCTGAAAGGACATGAGTCCTAACTTCAAGATCTTCTCTACTTCTTTCTTATGTATGTTTCCTGATGACACTTGAAGAAAGAAGCATGATTGAACAGAGTGGAGCAGCCAAGCTGTAATTCAATGTGCTAACTTGGGACTATTTCCTCTTTTATCCAGGACAAACTAGATGAAGTTCTGGATTTCAACTGAAACCCATGAAGAGCACATAAGTGGCACATACTTTGGACTGAACAGGAAGAAAACCAGGTCTGAGTACTCACAGCATCAACCAATCTGAGACATATTGTCCTGGCTGTTATGTGATCGTAAGGACAGTTCTTCCCTCCTATGCTCTAAACACAAAATAATAAGACCTCATATGTGTAAACAGAGACTGGAATCGTGAAGACACATGGACTGAATGTGTGGTTCTTCCCATTGCTCAGTCCAGGCCAAGGTGAGTAGGGCTACAGGCCAAGAAAATTCACAGCATAGGAGGACACTGCCCAGTCAGCAGTCAAATCTGTGCCACCAATAGCCGCTTAGTTCTTAGTGGGCAAAGGAAGATGCCAATCACTATTTTCTGAAGGCCAACTCGGGGACTTCAGACAATAAACAGAACCAAATATGCTCTATAAAGTTAAAAGAATGAGAAAAAAATTGATTATTATAGTTCATTACAAGATATTGAATATACTTCTGTGTGTTATACATTAGGTCCTCGTTATTTACCTGTTTTATATACAGCAGTATGTATCTGTTAATCCCAACCTCCTAATTTATCCCTTCCTCAACTTTATGCTTTGGTAATCATAATTTTGTCTTCTACATCTCTATGTCTGTTTCTGTTTTGTAAATAAGTTCATTTAAATAATTTCTTTAGATTTGACATAGAGGTGATATCATATGGCGTTTGTCTTTCTCCATTTGATTTATTTCACTTAGGATGATAATCTCTAAATACATGTTACTGCAAATGGCATTATTTCTTTTTTTTTGGGCTGAGTAATATTATATATTACATTATATATATGTGTGTATATATGTACATACACACATATATATGTGTGTACATACACACATGTACACACATATATGTATGCACATCAACCAACCACAACAAGGTGAATGAGACTCCTGTATGGTTTCTAAGGGAGAACTAAGTGAATAGATGCTTCTTCTGATAACACAGCAGAGATTACTGGAGAAAACAACCTCTGCAGCAGCACTTCACATTTTTGTACTCCAGTTTCTCACATTTTCAGCACATCTGGCTCATCTAACCACGGTATTGTTGGGTGCAACCACATAAAAGAGCTCTACAGTGGGAATCCAGACAACAGAGGGCCCAGAAGTGAAGGTCATGGGCATCCCGTCAGTCACTATAATCCGCCAGGCTCACTGACAGATCAGCTTTGCTTCTTCATTTATTAGTTTGTCATTTAAGATGTCAGCGAATTATTAGAAGATTGCATCCTTTCCCCACAAGGATGATGAGGCTATTTTTGTTTCTCTGACTATTGAGAACTGAAATTAGATGCAACCTTGTGCCAATTGAGCTTACTTTTTAGCATCTCCAGCAGCGAATTGTGAAATAGTTGTGGTAAAAGTGTATTTATTCATTCTGAGTCATGACATCAGGTTGCTGTTTTAGGGGGTGAATATGTGATCTTGCCAAATACAGTTTTGCAGCTCATTTTAATAGACTTTACACCATGTGCACTGGTTTCCAAAAATAGTGTGTGTCCTACGTACACATTAAGACAGTATTTCCATTGTCAGCATCTAAGTTTTTTTTGTTACTTACTATCTTCCCTGCATCACAAGCAATTACATTGTAGGGTAAAGAGTAGTTCTTCCCTATGATAGTGACTCTCCCTTTGAGTTCGATTGTGAGTTCAGTTTAATGAAAGAACCACAATGTGAGCTTACTGAGAGAAACAATATATTTCCACTGCTTTTTAGCAAATCATAAGCAATGTTGGAATTAAGAAAGCATTATCGGGTTGAAAAAAATTGTAAATGATGGTAAACTGGTGTTTTCAGTGCTTTTTGCTGTCTGACATCCTCATTGCTCAAAGAGAGAGAAACCAGATCATTTCCACAAACAAATGCTATGAACTTTTAAAACAAATGCCATCACACTGTTTGCAAATGATCAAAGTCAAAAAGAACACTGTCATGCGAGGGAAATGAAGGCTACTGGGGAACTTAAAAGGCATGTAGTCACTCTGCTGTTCTCTGTTAAGTGTTTTTACATACTTGTGACATAAAGGAAACTGGAGCTTAGGGTCTGGGGTGAAACAAGAAAACAAGCAGGTTGCGATAACAAGCTGAAAAGGCAAAGATTGCACAGAGAACCTCACATGGCTTAATTTCAATTTAAAGGGTGACTTGAATGCTTGGCCTTATGGAAATTTAATGATATGTTATGGTTCATCTGCACTTGTCAGCTGGCCCCAAGCTGCGATAATCAACTTTTCAATGTCAGACTCATTTACTCCTCGAAGAATCCTAAAATAGCCATTCTCTCCCCAGGACTTTCCCCAGGAATTGGCAGCAACCTGTAGAAAAACCAAAAAAAAAAAAAAAAAAAAGAGAGAGAGAAATACTGAATACCATACTTGGATACTTTTAATCCAGTCTGTAATGTTAGAAGGAATTCCGTGTCACTTTATATGCTTTTGACTTATTATAGACTGATTGTTAAGAACTTGCATATTTTCTAAATAAGAACAAAACAATTGTGTTAGTCGTTAATTGCATTCATAGGCATGTATTCTCGTGTTCAATAAGCAGAATTGGTGAATACCCAGAGTACAATGGTAACATGTGCATGAGGGTTTGCAGTGCCACATTCGATGACACAAAACTGCAGTTACAGAAGGTCTGCTATGTGACTGGTCTACGATAAAAAAAAAAATCCTGTGTTCAGGGAGCTTACAGTTTAACAAAAGATGATCAACATAAGGCAAGTACTAAGGTAGGAATATGTGCATGGAGAAGCATCTCATTCATCTGAATGGTTCAGGGACGTTGTCATGGAGGAAGTACCACCCAAAATGCTTATTAAAGTCTGGGAGTCAATTGATCAGAAAAAAAAAAAAGGAGAAAGAGAGATTCAAGTAAAGGGAAACAGTAAAAACATAAATATAAAAGCATGAAGCATTGAAATAAAGCAACAAAGTTGTCATTGATCATAAAACAAAAGCAGGTTGGTAGCTTGTGAGGCTAGAAGCGGAGGAAAGGAAAGCCATGCAGAGAAAATAATGGTGAAAATGATGCAAGTCGTTACTTCCAGCAGGAAAGCAGGTGGACAAATTTACATTTTGATTACATTATTCTCTATGAACTGAGATGGGTAAGTTTAAAAAGGCTGGGAAAAATTGCAGGGATGTAAGCAGCCCTTTACAGAAAACTGTCTTCAGCAGGAAACCCCTTTTCTTGCCATGTTGCTGCTGCTGCTGCTAAGTCACTTCAGTCGTGTCCATCTCTGTGTGACCCCATAGATGGCAGCCCACCAGGCTCCGCTGTCCCTGGGATTCTCCAGGCAAGAATACTGGAGTGGGTTGCCATTTCCTCCCCCAATGCATGAAAGGGAAAAGTGAAAGTGAAGTCGCTCAGTCGTGTCCGACTCCTAGCGACCCCATGGACTGCAGCCTACCAGGCTCCTCCGTCCATGGGATTTTCCAGGCAAGAGTACTGGAGTGGGGTGCCATTGCCTTCTCCGCTTGCCATGTTAGCGAAGCTATATTTTAACTAAACTTAAATCAGGGCCTCCTCACGCTCTGCTCATCTCAACCTAAGCACTCTTTTCAAATCTTTTGATCGTACACTACCGTGTCTAACCCGTTGGTTCTTTCCATAGATCAAAGAAGTAGAAAAGAAGACTAAGTAACCAGCAGGTGACCATACCTCTTCCCCAGCTTCCCCCTTCAGTAATCTCAGAAATGAACTTTGTGAACAAGGTAGCAACTAAAGTAAGACGTCAAGAAGTTGACAAGCCCGAAGGCAGTGGGGGACAGTGATGCCTCTGATCCCCACCCCAGTGATTAACCGAGATCATCCCCTTTTCCCTTTAAAAGTTTTGTGATGGAGTAGAATCTTCAGACTTGTTTTTTGGGGAACACAAGTCCACCTTCTCCCCAAGTTACTGGCTTTCTGATTAAAAGAAACTTCCTTTTCACCTTTATTTCTGGGCTTTCAATTCTGTTCCGTTAATCTGTCTGTTTTTATGCCAGAATCATATTGGTTTGATTACTATAAATTTATAGTATAGCTTGAAATCAGGTAAGATGATATTTCTTGCTTTGTTCTTTCGAAGGATTGTTTTGGTTACCCTTTTTTGTTTCCATATAAATTTTAGGATGGTTTTTCTATATCTATAAAAATGCCATTGGAATCTTGACAGGGGTTACATTGAATCCATAGATTTTTTTGGCCATATTAAATTTTTAACAATATTAATTCTTCTCATTCAAGAACACAGGATACCCTTCCACTTATTTGTGACTAAAAAGTAAAATAAACAGCTTTCATTAATGTCTTATAGTTTTCAGAGTAAAGGTTTTTCACCTCCTTTTTTGTTTTTTTGATGCTATTGTACATGGGATTGCTTATTTTCTTTATTTTTTCTGATAATCTGTTGCTAGTATATAAAAAGGCTTTTGATTTTTGTATGTTAGTTTTGCTATCCTATAATTTTACCGAATTAATTGATTTGATCTGACAACTTTGGGATGAAGTCTTTAGGATTTTCCAAACAGGTATACCTTGGAGATTTTGCAGATTCAGTTCCAGTTCACTGCTATAAAATGAATATTGCAATAAAGTGAGTCACATGAATTTTTTGGTTTCCCAGTGCATATAAAATTATGTTTACACTATACTGTAGTCTATTAAGTGTATAGTAGCATTATGTCAAAAAATAATGTGCATACTTCAATTAAGAATACTTTATTGCTAAAAAATGCTAACCATCATCTGATTATTTTGCAAGTTGAAATATTTTTGCTGGTAGATGGTTTAAAGTATTGCAAGAATTACCAAAATGTGACATAGAGACACACAGTGAGTAAATGCTCCTGGAAAAATGGTGCCTATAGGCTGCTCAGTACAGTCTACTGCCATAAATCTTCAATTTGTTAAAAAAAGAAAAAAGTTGAAAAGTGCACTAAAGTGAAGTGCAATGAAACACAGTATGCCTGTATATAAAATCATGTAATCTACAAATAAAGACAATTTTACTTCTTTCTTTCCAACTCTGATGATTTTATTTCTTTTCTTGCCAGATGGCTCTGGAAAGGCCTTCCAGTACTATGTTTGTTTCTTTTAATTTATTTATTTTAACTGGAGGATAATTACTTTACGATATTGTGATGGTTTTTGCCGTACATCAACATGAATCAGCCACAGGTGTACTTGTGAACCCCTCATCCTGAATTCCCCTTCTTTCTCCCTCCCCACCCCATCCCTCGGGGTTGTCCCAGAGCACCAGCCTGGGTGCCCAGCTTCCTGTATCAAACTTGCACTGGTCATCTATTTTACATACGCTAATGTACATGTTTCGATGTTATTCTCTCAGACTATACCACAAAATTACAGTGATCAAGACAGATTGGTAGTGGCACAAAGACAGCAATATAAATCAATGGAACAAAATAGAAAGTCCAGAGATAAATCCACACACCTATGGATAGCTTATCTTTGACAAAGGAGGCAAAAGTATAGAATGGAGAAAATACAGTCTCTTCAACAAGTGATGCTGGGAAAATGGTCAACTACATGTCAAAGAATGAAACTAGAACAGTTTCTAACTCCATACACAAAAAGAAACACAAAATGGATTAAAGACCTAAATGTAAGACCAGAAAATGCATAACTTTTAGAGGAAAGCATAGGCAGAACACTCACCGACATAAATCCCAACAAGATCCTCTATGAACCACTTCCAGAAATGGAAATAAAAACAAAAATAAACAAATGGGACCTAATTCAACTTAAAAGCTTTTGGACAACAACTGAAACTACAAGCAAAGTGAAAAGACAGCCTTCACAATGGGGAAAAATAATAGCAAATGAAACAACTGATGAATAACCTAATCAAAAAGTGGGCAAAAGGCCTAAACAGATATTTCTCCAAAGAACACATACAGATGCTAATAAACACATGAAAAGATGCTCAACATCACTCATTAATAGAGAAATGCAAATCAAAACCACAATGAGGTATCACCTCACACTGCTCAGACAGCCATCATCAAAAAGTCTGCAAAATAAATGCTGGCAAGAATGTGGAGAAAAGGAAACCCTTTCACACTGTTGGTGGGAATGCAAACTGGTACAGCCACTATGCAGCACAGTGTGGAGATTCCTCGAAAACCTGAGAACAGAACAGCCATATGAGCCAGCAATACCACTACTGGGCATACACACCGAGGAAACCAGAATTGAAAGAGACACACGTGCCCCAGTGTTCATTGTAGCACTATTTACAATAGCTAGGACATGGAGGCAACCTGGATGTTCATCGTCAGAAGAATGGATAGGGAAGTTGTGGTACATATACTAAGCCACAAGGGAAGCTCAAGAATACTGGAGTGGGTAACCTATCCCTTTTCCAGCAGATCTTTCCGACCCAGGTATCAAACTGCGGTCTCCTGCTGCTGCTGCTAAGTCGCTTCAGTCGTGTCCAACTCTGTGTGACCCCATAGACAGCAGCCCACCAGGCTCCCCCGTCCCTGGGATTCTCCAGGCAAGAACACTGGAGTGGGTTGCCATTTCCTTCTCCAATGCATGAAAGTGAAAAGTGAAAGTGAAGTCGCTCAGTCGTGTCTGGCTCCTAGCGACCCCATGGACTGCAGCCCACCAGGCTCCTCCGTCCATGCATTGCAGGTGAATTCTTTATCAACTGAGCTATCATGGAAGCCCTCATATACACAATGGAATATTACTCAGCTATATAAAAAAGGAACTCATTTGAGTCAGTTCTAATGAGGTGGATGAGCCTGGAGCCTATTACATAGAATGAAGTAAGTCAGAAAGAGAAAGACAAATACTGTATATTAATGCATATATATGGAATTTAGAAAGATGGTACCGACCATCCTACATGTAGGGCAGCAAAGGAGACACAGACTTAAACAACAGACATTTAGACCTATGTTGAATAGGTGTGGTGAGAATGAGCACCATCGTCTTCTTTCTCAACTTAGAGGAAAAGATTTCAACCTGAAACCATTAAGTATAATGCTCAGTTCAGTTCAATTCAGTCAGTCAGTCATGTCCAACTCTTTGCCACCCCATGGAGTGCAGCACGCCAGGCCTCCCTGTCCATCACCAACTCCCAGAGATTACTCAAGCTCGTGTCCGTTGAGTTGGTGATGCCATCCAACCACCTCATCCTCTGTCATCCCCTTCTCCTCGGGCCGTCAGTCTTTCCCAGCATCAGAGTCTTTTCCAATGAGTCAGCTCTTCGCATCAGGTGGCCAAAGTCCTGGAGTTTCAGTTTCAGCATCAGTCCTTCCAATGAATATTCGGGACTGATTTCCTTTAGGACGGACTGGTTGGATCTCCTTGCAGTCCAAGGGATTCTCAAGAGTCTTCTCCAACACCACAGTTCAAAAGCATCAATTCTTTGGTGCTCAGCTTTCTTTGTAGCCCAACTCTCATATCCATACATGACCACTGGAAGAACCATAATTTTCACCAGACAGACCTTTGGTGGCAAAAAATGTCTCTGCTTTATATGCTGTCTAGGTTGGTCATAACGTTTCTTCCAAGGAGCAAATGTCTTTTAATTTCATGGCTGCAGTCACCATCTGGCACCCAAGAAAATAAAGTATGTCACCATTTCCATTGTTTCCCCATCTATTTGCCATGAAGTGATGGGACCAGATGTTATGAACTTAGTTTTCTGAATGTTGAGTTTTAAGTCAATTTTTTCACTCTCCTCTTGCACTTTCATCAAGAGGCTCTCTAGTTCTTCTTCACTTTCTGCCGTACGGGTGGTGACATCTGGATATCTGAGGCTATTGATATTTCTCCTGGCATATTGATTGCAGCTTGTGCTTCATTCAGTCCAGCATTTCTCATGATGTACTCTGCATATAAGCTAAATAAGCAGGGTGACAATATAAAGCCCTGACGTACTCCTTTCCCAATTTGGAACCAGTCTGTTGTTCCATGTCTGGTTCTAACTGTTGCTTCTTGATCTGCATACAGATTTCCCAGGGGGCAGGTCAGGTGGTCTGGTATTCCCATCTCTTGAAGAATTTTCCAGTTTGTTGTGATAAGTATAGTGTTACATACATATATAATGTTATCAATACATATGTTACATATATATGTTAAGTATAATGTCATCAGTGTATATATATTAATTATGCTATATATTATATATATAATGTTATCTATCTATCTATCTATCTATCTATCTATATATATAGTATATACTGACAATATGCAGCCTTAATGTACTCCTTTTCCAATTTGGAACGAGTCTGTTGCTCCATGTCCAGTTCTAACAGTTGCTTCTTGTCCTGCACACAGAATTCTCAGGAGACAGGTAATGTGGTCTGGTATTCCCAACTCATTAAGAATATTCTGGTTTGTTGAAATCCACACAGTC
Organism: Okapia johnstoni; assembly: GCA_024291935.2. NCBI lineage: Eukaryota > Metazoa > Chordata > Mammalia > Artiodactyla > Giraffidae > Okapia > Okapia johnstoni. Next base: position 430,908 of record JAGTYA010000027.1, on the reverse strand, counting down.
AAAGGCTTCAGCATAGTCAATAAATCAGAAGTAGATGTTTTTTGGAAATTGCTTGCTTTTTCTATGATCCAGCATATTTTGGCAATTTGATCTCTGGTTTCTCTGCCTTTTCTAAATCCAGCTTGAACATCTGGAATTTCACGGTTCACGGACTCCTAAAGCCTAGCTTGAAGGATTTTGAGCATCATCATGCTGGCATGTGAAATTAGTGCAATTGTAAGGTAATTTGAACATTCTTTGGCATTGCCTTTTTTTGGGATTGGGATGAATACTGACACTTTCCAGTCTGGTGGCCGCTGCTAAGATTTCCAAATTTCCTGGCATAATGAGTGAAGCACTTTCACAGCATCGTCTTTTAGGATTTGAAATAGCCCAGCTGGAATTCCATCACCTCCACTGGCTTTGTTCATAGTAATGTTTCCTAAGGTCCACTTGACTTCACACTCCAGGATGTCTGGATCTAGGTGAGTGACCACACCATGGTGGTTATCTGGATCATTAAGAGCCTTTTTGTTCAGTTATTCTGTGTATTCTTGCCACCTTTTCTTAATCTCTTCTGCTTTTGTTGGGTCTTTGCCATTTCTGTCCTTCATTGAGCCCATCTTTGCATGAAATGTTCCCTTGGAATCTCCAATTTTCTTAAAGAGATCTCTAGTCTTTCCCATTCTGTTTTATTGCTCTGTTTCTTTGCATTGTTCACTTAAGAAAGCTTTCTTATGTCTCCTTGGTTTTCTCTGGAACTCTGCATTCAGTTGGATATATCTTTCTCTTTCTCCCTTGTCTTTCACTTCTCTTCTTTTCTCAGCTATTCGTAAGGCCTCCTCAGAAAACCACTTTGCCTCCTTGCATTTCTTTTTCTTGGGGATGGCTTTGTTCACCACCTCCTGTACAATGTTATGAACCTCCATCCATAGTTCTTCAGGCACTCTGTCTACCAGACCCAGTCCCTTGAATCTACTCATCGCCTCCACTGTATAATCATAAGGGATTTGATTAAGATCATACCTGAATGGCTTAGTGGTTTTCTGGAAAACTGGCAGAACAGGCCTTTAGATAATTAAATATTTTCAGGAGATTTTATGAGCTCAAATTCTGGCATCTTCTCATATCTAGAAAAGCACTAAAATCTTTAATGGAGACATCTGCTCCTTGTGACTAGCAGTAACCTCCACAAAACTAGCAGCAACCTTCTGCAAAAACGCGTATTTGATTGCATGTACTCTCCCTTCATCCAAAACATATATATATAGATCTCCTCCTCATGTCTTAAAAGCAGTTTCTCAGAGCTATCTGAGATGCTATGTCCTGGGCTATAGTCCTTATTTTGCCACAAATAAAACTTAACTCACAACTGTCACAAGTCTTTTTTACAAGTATTTTATATAAATGGCATAATATTTGTGTATAACCTGCACACCTCCTCTTATATACTTTAAACCATCTCTAGGTCACTTATAATACCTAATGTAATGTAAATGTTATGTATAAAGTTGAAAATACAATATAAATACTATATAAATAGTTGTCAGTATACAGCAAATTCAAGTTTTGCTTTTTGGAATTTGTAGAATTTTTTAAATATGTTGGTTGAATCTGTGGATGCAGAACTGGCAGATATGGAGGGCTAACTTCATAGATATTGACACTGAGATTATTTCCTAAAGAAGGTCAACCTTTTCTTCTCTGGGAGAGATGTGGTGAAGGATGAAATCCCTCAATTTAGTCAAGAACTGAGTGGGGTCAGGGTTACAGAAAAGTATGGTTAAACTTAGTTGTGCATGTGTGTGTGTGAGTGTGTGTGTGTGTGTGTGTGTGTGTGCCTGGTTTCAAATATTTCAAGGGCTATACCTACCATGTGTGTGTTTCAGGCTCTCTTCAGGCTTTTCCTTCCCCAGTTTTGGCAGCAATGTAGACACTCCGTCTTCCCCTCCCCTACTCATACTCTTTCAGCACTCAGAAATATTCCAGGAGACTCAAATAATATATTCTCTTTCAAATGTTATAAATATTAACTATTGAACACTAATGTTAATTATTGACTACCTCAAGCTGTATTTTAATAAGGAAAATGATATTTGAGAAAGCTAAGTCTAAATACAAAAAAGTATCACTCTACTCAAAGGCATGTGCGTGTACCTGCTAAGTTGCTAAATCATGTCTGACTCTGCGACCCCATGGACTGTAGCCCGTCAGGCACCTCTGTCCATGGGATTCTCCAGCCAAGAATACTAGAGTGGGTTGCTATGCCCTCCCCAAGGGGATCTTCCCAACACAGGGATCCAATCCATGTCTCCTGCATTGCAGACAGATTCTTTACCACTGAGCCACCTGGGATGCCCATACTCAATGGCATAACACTTCTATATATCAACAAGGCAAATACAAGTGGTGAACACACACCTGAGTGATTGATTTTTTGTGAGTGCCTTTTGGAAAAATCTAATTAACGAGAGTCACTCAAATGAACACAAGCCCTAGTATTTAGTATTTTGTAAGTTACAATATGCCTTCTAATGCATACATTCAAATTAAAATTCTATGTTAAATAGACATACATCCAGTAGTCACATATGGATGTGAGAGTTGGACTGTAAAGAAAGCTGAGCGCCGAAGAATTGATGCTTTTGAACTGTGGTGTTGGAGAAGACTCTTGAGAGTCCCTTGGACTGCAAAGTGATCCAACCAGTACATCGTAAAGGAAATCAGTCCTGAATATTCATTGGAAGGACTGATGCTGAAGCTGAAACTCCAATACTTTGGCCACCTGATGTGAAGAACTGACTCATTGGAAAAGACCCTGAAGCTGGGAAAGATTGAAGGCAGGAGGAGAAGGGGACAACAGAGGATGAGATGGCTAGATGGCATCACCAACTTGATGGACATGAGTTTGAGTAAGCTCTGGGAGCTGGTGATAGACAGGAAAGCCTGGCATGCTGCAGTCCATGGGGTCACAAAGAATGGGACACGGCTGAGCGACTGAACTGAACTGATGATAAATAGCATTACCTAAACTTTATTTCTGACAGAATAAAGGGTATATGGAGTTTCCCTAGTGGTTCAGCAGTAAAGAATCCACCTGCAATGCAGGAACTGCAGGAGACACGTATTCCATCCCCAGGTCAGAAAGATGCTTTGGAGGAGGGCATGGGAACCCACTCCAGTATTCTTGCCTGCAGAATCCTGTAGACAGAGGAGCCTGACAGGCTGCAGTCCATAGGGTCACAAAGAGCCCAATGCGACTGAAGCAACTTGGCACACAGGCATACAAAGAGTATATGATCTAAGGACCTAGGATAATTCATCAAATTTTATTGTAATCAACCAGGTAATAATTCCAATCTTCTTCAATCTGTTTCTTACATATAACTTTCTATAATTTTAGGCTAATTATTGCATTTTCTCAGTAAAGAAACATGTGTTATAAATTGGTGAAAACAAAAATAAAACTCTATATGTATATTTAATACTAACTTTTCAAAAGCATCACCCATAACAAAAATAATCTAAGAATATGAAGTTGATTGACATATATGAGAGAACACTGATCAATTTTTTTAAGTTTATATAGACGATAACAGACAAGATTTTATGTTGATTTCAATTTGAAAAAAAAATACTGATTCACTGTTACAATTTGAAAAAAGAGGAGTTGAAAACTATCACTATAACATAAATGATTACAATGGATTTTGTCCTGGAGAAAATAGCAATATTACAAGCAATAGCATAGTGATTTAGGATATGACTAAAGAATACAAAACAGGAATAGAGACACAGATGATTCTAAAATACTCACCTCACAGTAGGAATTCAATTGGAAAGTGTTACATACCCAAAATTTTTCTTTCTGCCCCTGTGCTCCTCTTAGCGTGCCCCATCTAGAAATAATAATAAAAATTATTGGCATGGTTAAAAATACTTGAGCTGCATCTTGATAAAACACAAATTATTGTCAGAATTATATCTTTTCTATTTCCCTTTGTCCCACCATGCTTCATTATGGAACTATCATCATTGCCTACATAAAGGTGAATGTACTGTTTCTTTTTAATCAAAACATCATTGACTTTCTAAGAATACACTTATCTAGTCCAAATAGCTTGAAATCAAACTCATTGATCAAAGGAAAAAAGCCTTAGGGCAGCTGGGATGCAAGGGTTTAAAGTACTTAAAGATATCTCCTCTCTTTACATCTCATCTTCTGAAACTCTACTAAAACTCTCCAAGAATACTGAAAAAACCATGATGTAAGTAAAGATAATTGCTGTAAAAGTGTGTTTTTGCAAAAATATTCATATACATATATTATTTCATAAAATGGCTATATGACTAATATGGAATTTCTCTATATACATGCACATATGGAAATCAAATCCCATATTCTCAGTAAGTGAAGAGGAGAAAGTGGCAGAAAGTGAAGAGGAACTAAAGAGCCTATGATGAGGATGAAGGAGGAAAGGGAAAAAGCTGGCTTAAAACCCAGCATTAAAAAATCTAAGATCACGGCATCCAGTCCCATCACTTCATGGAAAATAGAAAGGGAAAAAGTGAAAGCAGTGACAGATTTTATTTTCTTGGGCTCCAAAATCATTGTGGATGGTGACTGCAGCCATGAAATTAAAAGATGCTTGCTCCTTGGAAGGAAAGCTATGACAAACCTAGACAATGTATTAAAAAGCAAAGATGTCACTTTGCTGACAAAGGTCCATATAGTCAAAGCTATAGTTTTTCCAGGAGTCATGTACAGATGTGAGAGTTGGATTGTAAAGAAGGCTGAGTGCTGAAGAATTGATGCTTTTGAACTGTGGTACTGGAGAAGACTCTTGAGAGTCCCTTGGACATCAAGGAGATCAAACAAGTCAATCCTAAAGATCACTCCTGAATATTCATTGGAAGGACTGATGCTGAAGCTCCAATATTTTGGCCACCTGGTGTGAAGAGTCGACAAATTGGAAAAGACCCTGATGCTGGGAAAGATTGAAGGAAAAAGGAGAAAGAAGTGGCAGAGTATGAGACAGTTAGATAGCATCACTGACTCAGTGGAAAGTGAAAGTCTGTCAGTCATGTCTGACTCTTTGCAACCCCATGGACTATACAGTCCATGGAATTCTCCAGGCCAGAATACTGGAGTGGGTAGCCTATCCCTTCTCCAGGGGATCTTCCCAACCCAGGTATTGAACCCATGTCTCCCACATTGCAGGAGGTTTCTTTACCAGTTGAGCCACAAGGGAAGCCCAAGAATATCAGAGAGGGTAGCCCTTCCCTTCTCCAGTGGATCATCTCAACCTAGGAATTGAACTGGGGTCTCCTGGATTACAGGATTCTTTACCAACTGAGCTATGAAGGAAGTCCCCTCACTGACTCAGTGCACATGAATTTGAGCAGACTGTGGGAGATAGTGAAGGACAGAGGAGCCTGGCATGTTACAGTCCATGAGGCTGCAAAGAATCAAACACGACTTAAAGACTGAATGATGAGGCTGATTCTCAGTACTGGTCCATTGTCAGTGTAACAGATAACAATTCATTTTAAAAAAAATCAAGACTTAAAACACCTCTTGTTCTTCTCTTGATTAAACCCAGTGACATAGATGTTACTAACATGCTCTATTTACTAGTGAAATATCAAGATTAGTCAAAGATTCCAGAGTAGGGATGTTGAACCACAACTCCAAATCCCATATTCTTCTTAATATGTTCTATTACCTCTCTTATAAACATACAGTCCCCAACTGCAGTGGGTTGTGAATGGCATCAGTTTTATGTGGAGAAAGCATATTGATCACCACTTCCATGTGCTTTGGTGGATTATGGGAAAATAATCCTGCTCACATCAATTAATCCCTAATACCCCAAATCTCAATATCAGAATGGTATGCCGTTGTATAAAAAACATTCTGGAAAAGGTGAACTTGTCATTCAAATATTATCAACATGTCCATTTGCCAGAAAGCTGTTTTTAATAGGGTATAAATAGGATGATGCCGCGGTACCATAGAAGTATTGTTTAAAGATGGCAGTTTACTGTAGGGATCTTGGGGGCATTCAAGAAAGTAAGTAATAATTCATTTGGATCATTTGATCCTGTGACTAAAATGTTATCTCCTTCTCTGGTGGCTCAGATGGTAAAGAATCTGCTTGCAATGCAGGAAACCTGACTTCAATCCTTGGGTCAGGAAGATCTATCTCCAGGAGAAGCAAATGGCAACCTACTCCAGTATTCTTGCCTGGAGAATTCCATGGACAGAGGAGCCTGGCAGGCTAAAGGCCATGGGGTCGCAAAAGAGTCAGACATGATTGAGTGACTAACACTTTCACTTTTCAAACTGATTCAGTTTTCAAAATCATTTTTCAATTTTATAATTACATCTACATTCTTGTAACTTTTCTAAATAAGCTACTGACATTGAAAAGTTTACTAGTCAAATGATTTGACCCCAAATATTCAAAGGTAATTATATGCTTCTACCAGTAGATCATATATGAAACGTTGAGTTGCTCATTTTCTGCTCATGATGGCTATCATGACAATTTCAGGAAGGTCAAATTCTGGACCACTCAAGAAAACATTCTTTCAGGCAGTCTGTCCACTAATTACTTGAGCTATTTATAACAAATACAAAATACATGATTAAATCAGAGGAATCTAAGGAGCCACTTGACTCCAAAACAATATAGGCAGGAGAGGACCCCCAAATCTGAGATCCATCAGATGTGGTGAGAAGTTGAGGTATGTCATGCTTGAGGCACTAAAGAACCTCATAGGAAAGAACTTCCATTAGAGAAAGAGGTATTTAGACACAACAAGCTCAATCAAGTAGTTAAACATTTGTCAACAATGAGGAGGAGCCATTGAGAGTACAATCCCTTCCCTGTCACTCAGATACGTCCAAATATAGCTCCATAATGAACTCAGCTAAGTTTGGAGTTCAGGCAGAAACAGGTCAGACTTTTTATTAAAATCTGAAAAAGCTATTTCACTAAAAGCTGTGTATGCCATAAAACACTTTTAGTAATACTCAAAAATAGAGGATAATGATAGAAATGCATAAAAGTTACTTTCCCACTTTGTAAGAGATTTCTAACTTCCTAGGTTCCACCACATTGAGGATGGTGCTTGGGAAGACAAAGTAGTATACCAGAAGGAATTAAAAAGACATAATGGCAAAATATACCATGAAGTAAGTACTGCATGTATTATTAAGTCCATTTTAGATATTCCTAGCACTCTCAGAAATATTGAGACTGTTTTGGAGCATGAAGATCCACAATTGCATATGGGGTTAAGACATACCAAAATGATGACTACACAATAATTCCATTACCAACAGATCAAAGACTAAGTACAGTGGACCTTTGAATAATATGGGTCTGAATTGCATAGGTCCACTTATATGGAATTTGTTTTCACTAAATACATACTATAATACCACAGGGTCTGAAGTTGGTTGAATCCATGGATGCTGAAGTATGGGTGCTGAGAGCAGACTGTAAAGTTACATTCAGGATTCCAAACATGTGGGGCTGGTGCCTAACCCCAGGGTTGTTCTAGGGTCAACTATAATTCTAAGAAACAGCATTTCGTCACAAAGGAGAAGAAATGTAGCTGTATAATTTTTCTTATTCTAGTATCACTGAAAAAAAAGTAAATAAACTATTCTGGAGATATCTAAAAAGTAAAAACTATCACTTTTACTTTTGTTCAAATGTCATATTTTTCATATGTTCCTAATATTTTGTTATGACTATCTAATATTTAATGACATAATAGCAATCATTCTTATCTTATAAATCTATTAACTCTTTGGAGTTGCCTTAAATTTCTTTTCAAGTAGTATTGCTGTTTATTTTCATTTTAAGACTCATTATTTCGAGCAGCAATCATTTTTTAACCCAGGGAGAAAGTCAGTGTTCAAATTATTATAAACATTCTCAAGGTAGACAGGAAAGTTCATCAAATCCTTCAATAAAAGTGAGAGAGGAAAAGGAAAGTAAGTAGGATAAAGCTGATAGTTTCGGGGGCTTGGATGCTTGTGAAAAAAATTATAAACAAAGGATGTTGACCTTTACGCAAAATTCAGTCAGCAAGAACATATCACACCTCCACACAGAAGCTATTGTTAAGTTTCCCTGTGTTACAGCCTCTGTGTCAAATAACAAGCAAGTTTCATCCACCAGAGACTCTAACGTTTGCACTGAAGCCTTCAGCTATCTTTTCTTTCCTCTGTCTTCTGTAGACAGTTCCTAAGATGGTAATCAAATATCCCATAAAGTTGCAAAGAAGTGTTATAGAAAGGTAGACGAGTGGGTTATTTTCTAACTATCCCAGGCTCTGCATGACTGGGAAGAATCAGACCCTAGATTACTAAAATCATAGTGAATTCATATGTGTGTATATACATATATATACACACATATGTATATGAATAGTATATAGTGAATCCATACACACACACACACACATATACACACAAACACACACACACATATTTATACTTTCCTGAATTGTGGTACCTGATTTTGCTTGCCGTTGTACCAACTGGTTGACAATTTTAGGAATGTGTGTATATATTTTTACAAATATCTACTCATCAGACAACAAATGTCTCTGAGGACATGAGGATTTTCTTTACATTCATATCTGCTCAAAACCTATTTACACTCTTCTTTGCCCCCTGGAACCTCTTCATTTTGAGAACTATTCACAAACATTTGGTTAGATGGACCGGTATCTTAACTGTCCTCTGCTGAGATTCTTTCCTTTTTAACATAAAGATGATTTATGCAAATTATTCCAATTTGGGGGGCTACCCCACATGGCATGTGGGATCCCAGTCCCTCAATCAGGCCTCGAGCCCATGACCCCGGCAATGGAAGGGGACCACCTTAACCACTGGACCACCAGGGAAGTCCCTGAGATTGTTTCTAAGAGAGGGATGAATTGGGAGATTGGGACTGACATACACACACTACCATATATGTGTGTGTGCGTGCTAAGTCTTCAGTCATGTCTGACTCTTTGTGACCCTACGGACTGTAGCCTGCCAGGCTCTGTATGTCCGTGGGATTCTCCCGGCAAGAATACTGGAGTGGGTTCCCATGCCCTTCTCCAGAGGATCAAACCCACATGTCTCACGTCTCCTGCATTGGCAGGCAGGTTCTTTACCACTAGCGTCATCTGCGAAGCCCACTGCTATAAATAATACACAACTAATAAGGACCTATTATACAGCACAGGTAACTCTACACAATTTTTTTGTAATGACCTATATGGGAAAAGAACTTTTAAAGAAGAGTGGATACATGTATATGCATAACTTAAACTCTGCCTTCTGGATTCATCTTATGTGCTCACTTTCAGGTAGTTCTGGAAACAGTACTCTTTTGCATAATATTTAAAGTCTTTCTTAGAGAGACCATAAATTCTGCAAAGTAAACATTAAAGAATGATGTAAGATTTGGGATTGCTAAGGTTATTCCCTTTGAAAAGGATGTTATTCTTTTCAGACAATTGTACTAAATGATACTAGACTTCTTAAAACCCTGTTTTAAGTTCTGTCTAGATAGCAAAATCATTGGAACTAAATAAGTACTTTGTATCAATATAAGATTTTAAATGATTTTTTTTTCCTCTCCTTTGGTTTCATTTGATTTTGTCATTGAGACCCATTTATCCAATGTTGGTCATATTTGACATGGTAAATAAGAGAAAACTGACTATGCAATTTTCTTAAAGTAATACTGATATTATTACTTAAAATAATATTATTATTTCTTAAAGTAATACTGATATCATAATACTTAAAGTAATACTGAGAAGTATTTCTTTTAAAATATGAAAGCACAGAATCTCTTGTGTACTTCATCCATTTATTTCTGCCTTTATTCAGCAAACTACTCTTTAGCACAAAGAAAATGTATCTTCACCCTTCAAGATGCTGATTATCTAATGGGAGTGATGTTGGGAAATGAAAACCAAATAAATTTTTGTATCTTGTTCATGTCCCTGGATATGTTCCAGTGTTTTCTAGTTTACAATCTATGGGAACTTGAATAGAATTTGTATCCTACTGTTGTGCGAAATTGTATAAATCTTAATTATATTGAATTGGTTCAAAAATAAAAATAAAAAAATAGTAAAAAATAAGTCATGAACATGTAACGTACAACTCAGAGAATATAGTCAATAATATTCATAACTTTGTATGGTGATAGATTGTAACTAGATTTATTGTGGTGATCATTTATTAATGTATAAAAATATTGAATCTTTATGCTGTATATCCAAAACTAATATGACATTGTAAGTCAAAAAAGTATGAGAATAAATTGAACTCTGTAATTGCTACCTTTTTGAAAGAGTGTTTTACAACTTTTCTATAGGTTGCAGATGAAGAAATCAACTGTGAGGGCAAAGACAACTCCCTTCACCAAGTGGAACAGAAATTCTTCAGGTGGAAACGGAGTGTAGAATTGTAAGCACAAGTGCAAAGTCCCAGGAGAGCGGTGAAAGCTCTCTTGCAGCCTATTCTTACAGCAGCACTTAGTCCAGAGGGACTGGAGAACAGGGTGGGAGTGGCTCAGCCCATTAAGAACACTCCAGGCTACAATGCTTGGCATTTACAAAGCTGCTGATAAAGAGTCATCCAAACTGGGATGTCACATGATACGGGGACAACTTCGGTGTTAGCATAAGAATAGGTTCCAGAGGGAGGAGACTGACAGCTTGAGATGAATGTTGTCATTAAAGCAAGACATAATGAAATGCCCAGGAAGAATGGAAGCCCTCCCAGGCAAATGCTGATTCTTTTAACAGCTGTGTCTCCAACTCCTGAAAACGTGACTATCACATAGGTGACCCTCAATAGACACTTTTTTGAGCAAGTACTGGGAATGAACAGGAAGGCATAGGTTTGCGAGCTATTTTGGAGATAAAAGGGATGGAGTTTATTGGCTAACATATACCAACTGAAAGGCAGAAGGAGTTAAGTCTAACTGCAGGACTTCAGGGTTGAATGAGCAGGAGGGTACATCAAATATGGCAAATCTTGGTGTACACTTCACAGGATACAAAGGTATGTTCCTGACAACCAGGTTGACTGATCATCACCAAGACTGTAATTACAGAACTGCTTGTTCTTCTTGGGAATTCTCTCTCCTGATAGTGGTTCTGCTTATTAACTTTTAAATTCATGGCTTTTCAGGGTTTCTGAACTTTGGCCATCTGATGCGAAGAGCTAACTCATTGGAAAAGACCCTGATGCTGGGAAAGATTGAGGGCAGGAGGAGAAGGGGGCAACAGAGGATGAGATGGTTGGATGGCATCACCGACTCAATGGACATGGGTTTGGGTAAATTCTGGCAGTTGGTGATGGACAGGGAGGCCTGGTGTGCTGCGGTTCATGGGGTCGCAAAGAGTCGGACACGACTGAGTGACTGAACTGAACTGAGCAGGGTTTCTGACAAGTAAAACACTGAAAGAAAGAAGGAAAGCTGATGATTTAAAATAATTTTGAAAGTGACTTTCTGCAGAGTGAAAACTGGGAGGAGGAAATTGTAGCCCCCTCCAGGATGTTTGCCGGGAAAATCCCATGGATTGAGGGGCCTGGTGGAGGCTGGTGGGCTTCAATCCATGGGGTCGTAAAGAGTTGGATACAAGTGAACGACTGAGCACACACACACACACACACACAAAGTAAGGAATTCTGTGATGAGAACAATTATTTTCTAACCTACAAAGTCAAGATCATATTTGCTTAGGAATCAAGTTCTTTAAATCCAGCTAAGAATTTGGAGTGACAAGAAGAAAAAAATATTATATTGATGGTAGATATATTACACTGTGATCCAAATATCTAGATCAAAATGTTGCAATGCTTCAGATAATTTTCACTTCTGGGGTCCCAGTATTAGCCAATAGACTGAAAAGAGGAATTCAAGTTCATGGTTTCTGGGCAGACCAATTCCATATTAGTGAATACAGATCCAGACAGATAAAAAGCAAAGTTTCTAAACAGTGGACATGTAAAGAAATTTAATGCAGTACAGACAACTAAAACCGGAAATTTTGGAAGAAAACAGGGACCAGATACATTGAGAGAGCCTGATATGAAACTCCAACCCTTCTTATTAAGGAAATGAAAGTCAGACAGGGTACAAGTATAAAGAAACCACCAAATGAGTTTCAAGTCACAACAATGAGAAGACTACTCTGGATATAGGACTACACTTTTAAAGGCGAGACTACAGCTAGAAAATCAGGGCTCTTTAATACAAAGATTTGAAAGATAACTGCAGTAATAATGAGGCAAAGATACACAGGGATTTGTTGTTTTATGAGCGTTCTAGTGGCGACACTTAGTAACTTCATTCAAAAAATTACTCAGGCTTGGGGAGCATGGCCATCTTGAATAGGACAGAGAGCCATCACCAAGTGCTAATTAATGCTAGATCAGAGGTGAATGAGAATAGTTTGCATGCGAAAGCAACATAAAACGAGGGTCTCTCCCACCCTTCATTTTTCTACTGAAACAAAATGTACATCAAGCCAGGGTTCACTGAGTCTAAGATTGGCTACTTTTACTGATGCATTCTGCCAGTGAGCTATAAACTTTATCATTGGTTGAAAAAGCATACGGAGATTTCCGAAAGATCATTTCTTGTATGAAAGTGTCAGAGAAGATCATATGTTTTGTGTGCTCATTATATTAATTAGTCATCCAAACAACACCGTTTATTGAGTTGCAGGAATACTGCTTATACTACCTATCCTAATAGTTCAGGAAACAAGAGGATTGCTGAGTGTACTATCACATTTAATTTGACCTACAGAAAGGATTATGGAGGAAATTGATGATAAGGTTGTATTCAGTTCATGCTCTGGTCAGAATGACCTGCTGTGAAACTGGGAGAAGTATTCCTCTGCCTTTACTACGTTGACAGAATATGTGCTGAGATGTCTGTACCGTGAGAAATGTGCTGGAAGAGACTGTAGGACCAAAACTATCCATCATCATCAATGGCAATGAAGTAGGGTAATATCTAATGAAGCTACACTGTGAGGCAAAGCTACAGCCTTTTGATGTTGGGAATAGAAATGGCTTTCTATTTTCTTATAAAATCTTAGCCCTAAAAGGAGACTTTGGGTTTGAGTTTATGACTATTAGGCTGAATCTGGTCCACAGCTTGTTTGGTTGTTTGTTATTTTATTTTATTTTTTATTGGGGGAGAGTTGATTTACAATGTTATGTTAGTTTCGGGTGTACAGCAAAGTGACTCAGTTACGGAACAGTCAAGCCCATTCATCTACACATTATTTATGTCAGCAAATAGCAGAATTGAGTAGTCAAGATCAAACAATTTTGCCAATTTAATCTGACTGTAATCCAATTTATCTCCTGCACAGATAATGCAACTGAGGCCAAAAGAAGTTAAGTAGCAGTTCAAGATTATGTTGTAAGTGGCCAAATTGCCCTGGTGTCTAAGGAACGCTGCTGCTGCTGCTGCTGCTAAGTCGCTTCAGTCGTGTCCGACTCTGTGCGACCCCATAGAAGGCAGCCCACCAGGCTCCGTCGTCCCTGGGATTCTCCAGGCAAGAATACTGGATGGGTTGCCATTTCCTTCTCCAGTGCATGAACGGGAAAAGTGAAAGTGAAGTCGCTCAGTCGTGTCCGACTCTTAGCGACCCCAGGGACTGTAGCCTACCAGGCTCCTCCGCCCATGGGATTTTCCAGGCAAGAGTACTGGAGTGGGGTGCCATTGCCTTCTCCCCTAAGGAACGCAGGCAACACAAAGTAGGACCAAAACGCAGAAATGGGTGGAGCCGTTTCCTGCTGTGAAGAGGCGGCGAATGATGGGACCCGAGCAATTGCAGAAGATACCAAGGGAAAGGGGGCACAGCTGAGAGAAGAGGAGGAGATGATGCTGGGGGTTACCCTTTGTGACTTCATGGAGGTGTCCTGAAAGGTTTGGAATGGGAAGGACTGTAGGCAGCCCTAGAAGGATAAAGCTGGTGATGATGAACAAGACGGGCTAAAATGAAAAGCGTGAGGATGGAGTCAGGAGGGACAGCTTGGTTGTGATAACAACATTCCATCAGGGTTGCATTCACTCACATCCAGCCAGCTCATGTACACACAGAAACATTATTAACCTAATTACTAGAATCAGGGGGATGAAAATAATATTTGATACACTTATTTTGAGGATCCAAATAAACCAAAGTTTTCATTTAATTTCACGGGTAGTACTCATTCATCATCTATGAAATTTATTTTTTCTGCCACCTTTCCCTTTGTTAGTGAAACACAGACTCAGCCTGACCTTCTCTTTGACCTTCTCTTATTGAAGGAGTCAATCACATCCTACATGTTTTTGTTCAGAAACACGTAAACCACCATAGCAACACATGCTTTTAACAAAACCTCCCAGCTCATTCATTTATCAGAATGGTTATACTCCTGGAGCAGAAGATAAAATCCTGAGCCTAGATTACAACACAGTAAACTTCTATTATTGGTTTGGTCACAAAGTTTATTTGGGTTTTTCCATAGCATCTTATGGAAAACCTGAATAAACCCTTTGGTCAACCCAATACATACTTTCTAAAAATGTACACTGATTATTCTGAAAGTACTCTGTCTTTCAAGGGGCAATCTTGAAAGTTCACAAACATACACTTTACCTAACCTTCACGTGAACTCTATCATATTTGAAATTTTGAGGACAATATCTACCCTAGTGATAAAGAACCTGCCTGCCAATGCCGGGGGCATAAGAGATGCAGGTTCAATCCCTGGGTCAGGAAGATCCCTGGAGAAGGAAATGGCAACCCATTGCAGTATTTTTGTTTGGAAAATTCCATAGACAGAGAAGCCTGGTGAGCTACAGCCTATGGGGTCACAAAGAGTCGGACGTAACTAAGAGTGTAATGACATACCTACCACAGAAGGTATTAGATTAGAAAACAGAAATAAAACAAAATCATCATAATAATATACTAAGCTACAAAAAGGAAAAAGCTAAATTTGAAAGGTAGCACTGTTCCAGGGAATCATTATAAAACTCCATCACACAGGCCTCCCAAATCTGAAGCATCCACAGGCATTAAAACTCATCTCAGCAGGACGGTGAAGTGTGCTTTCCCAGTAACTGAAAGCAATTCTCAGCCTTGTTGTAATCCAAGTTCTCTATAAATCTAGGGAATTGTCTATAATCACCTTCCTCAATCAAAACATTGTTCATGTGCCATGTCTTTCCTCGATACTTACCAAATAGAAAATTATTATTTCAAACTACATGTTTTACACAACCCTATAGAATGAAAATGCATGTGAAACCAATGTAAATGCAAAACCAAACTCCCAGCTACCTGTCTGACTTTCTTGGTGCAAACAGAATCATGCTATCTAATGTCATAAGAATGTTATCACATTTATCAAAGAAATAAAGTTTTCCCACCTATAGTCACATTTCTCTTTCCCTTCTCATTTCTATTCAATTGCTTGTCTTCTCAGAATAAATTGGATCAAACATTTTCTGAAAAGAATAATAATTTGAAATGATAAGGATAAAAGTATATCATGTCCTGGATCGGTACTCACTAACGCCCTAATTAGAATCAACTTCATATTATACTTTTAAAAAATTAATTCTTAAAACAGATTCAAGGTAATAAATAAAAAAGTTCAAGAAAATACAGTTTTTTTATAGATATTAAAGAAAATGTAAAATGAGTAGCCTACTGGGAAGCAGACACACTGGCTCCCTTAATCCTAACAACAAGACAGTGAGGAAACTGTTATTATTCCAATGAGAAAACTGAGATTTAGAGAGAATAAATAACCTGCCTGAGATCACCCACGGAGAAGGGAAAGGACCAGCTTTTGCACTGAAGTTTGTCTTTAAATTACATGTTCTTAATGCTCTACAGAGTTGCCTCTATAATCAGACTTACTCTGTACTCTTCTGGAGCAAAAACGATCTTAGAGACCTTTCTGTGTTAGTGTGTGTGTGCATTAGTCACTCAATCATGTCCTACTCTTTGTGACCCCATGGACTGTAGCCTGCCACGCTCCTTTGTCCATGAAATTCTCCAGGAAAGAACCCTGGAATGGGTAGCAATTCCCTTCTCCAAGGAATCTTCTGGACCAAGGGATTGAACCTGAGTCTCCTGCATTACAGGCCGATTCCTTACCATCTGAGTCACCAGGGGAGCCCTGTGCATGGGTATGTACACATAAATATGTGTTTTATGTATATATTTATATATGTTTTAAAGGTGTGTTTTTATGAATGTCAACAGAGATTTCTAACAGCTCTTTTTATTTTTTATCTTTTTTTATTTTATATTGGAGTATACTTGGTTTAAAATGTTGTGTTAATTTCAGGTGTACAACAAGGTCACTCAGTTACACATAAACATATACCTATGCTTTTTCAGATTCTTTTTCCACGTAGGTTATTACAGAATATTGAGCAAAGTTCCTTGTGCTATACAGTAGGTCCTTATTGATTATCTATTTTATTAATATATATAGTAGTGTATATATGCTTACCCTAATGTAATATAATCTCTTGGACATTGTTTAATATGAATTCTTTTTAAAATTATTTATTTTAACTGGAGGATATATTGTGGTGGTCTTTTGCCCAAACATAAATTAGCCACAGGTGCACATGTGCTCCACCATCCCGAACTTCCCTCCCCACCCCATCCCTCTGGGTTGTCCCAGAGCACCAGCTTTGAGTGCCCCGATTCATGCATTGAACTCACTCTGGTCATCTATTTTGCATATGGTAATATGCATGTTTCAATGCTATTCCCTCAAATCATCCCACCCTTGCCTTCTCCCACAGAGTCCAAAAGTCCGTTCTTTACATCTGTGTCTCTTTGGCTGCCTTGCATATAGGATCATCGTTACCATCTTTCTAAACTACATGTACATATATATATGTGTGTGTGTGCGTGTGTGTGTGTTAATTCTTTTTAAACCAACCGTCCTACCTTACCTTTCCCTAAATAAAAATAAAGCTGTACTTTCTTTCTTGCCTGGAAAATTCCATGGACAGAGGAGCCTGGTAGGCTACAGCCCATGGGGTCACAAAGAGTCAGACACGACTGAGTGACTTCCCTTTCTTCTGTTGCTTTGTTTTATAAAGGCAATAATTTTTGCTGTTGTTAATAACAGCAGTTACAGAGTTAACAGACCTGGTCAGTGTTTCAGATGACAAATCAATGAAAGACCAATGTCAAACAAGAGAAACGCAGGGAACACAGACTGTGCTGTCAACTTGATTCAGCATTGACACACAAGGCAGTCTGATGCCATCAGCTCTGAACACAGAAGAAACATAAAACCAGTTTCACCTCCCTGGGTCTCTCTTCACCTCCACTCTTCTGTCAATGAACTCAGCTCAAAAGATACCAACAGTCTGTGTAACGACTCAATGGCTTTCCCGAATGATCGATAGCTTTCCCTAGCCAGCTGCATCAAGACAGTGGGGCTTGTTTTATTTATTAAGGCTCTCAGGTTATTTATCTCAGTACCCACAGCTCCTAGCATGTATAAACTCAGAATATTTGAAAATATTAGAAAAGAAACATCAAGTCAACTTTTATGAATTACTTAGATGATGTCACTTATTTATAACACGCAGGATGATTTTATTTTCCATATCATCAGTTCCATTTTCTCAGATTAGAAGTTCAACTTTCATTCACAAGGAAAGAATCTGAATAACATTTAAAATTTGAGAATGTCATTTACAATTATTAATCTCTTCAAAATGTGGCATACTGGGGGGTGGGGGGGATTCAGCAAATTTTAAAAGGTTTTGGGGATTTCCCAGGCAATCCAGTGGTTAAGACTTTGCCCTCCAGTTCAGGAGGTGAGAGTTTGATCCCTGATCAGGGAGCTAAGTCGCTCAGTCGTGTCTGACTCCTTTGTGACCCCATGGACTAGACAGTCCATGGAATTCTTCAGGCCAGGATACTGGAGTGGGTAGCCTTTCCCTTCTCTAGGGGCTCTTCCCAACCCAGGGATCGCACCCAGGTCTCCCGCATTGCAAGCGGATTCTTTACCAACCAGCTGCAATGTGGGAGAACTGGGTTTGATTCCTGGGTTGGGAAGATCCCCTGGAGAAGGGACCGGCTACCCACTCCAGTATTCAGCCTGGAGAATTCCATGGACTGTATAGTCCACGCATCACAAAGAGTCGGACAGGACAGAGTGACCTTCACTTCCCTTCGCTCCAGGGAGGTAAGATTGCGCATACTTCACAGCCAAAGCACCAAGACATAAACAACAGAAGCAACAATGTAACAAATTCAATACAGACTATAAAAATGGTCAACATCAAAAAAAAATCTTTAAAACTTAAAAAAAAAGTTGTTGAATTATATATCTAATTACAAATATGGCCCAATCGATCCCCACTGTTGATATTATTACTAATAACAGTAAAAATGTATTGAATGTTCCCATACATCCAGCATATGAGTACTCTGTATGCATGACCCCATTGATTCCTCACAAACATCCTTTTATCCCCAGCTTACAAGAGAATAAACATCTAAGTAAATTATAGCAATAGCTTTGATATATATTCTCTATGTCAGTCCAGCGGTTTACTGAACAAGATTAGTATTGAACTGGTTTCAGTGAATACTGGGCCTGCAACTAACCAGCATGTAATCTCTGGAGAATCTCTATTACTATGCCCTCTTTTTTTATATTAGGTTATTGGGTAGATAAAACCCAGGGTCCTTTACAGATCTTAGATTGATAAAATATTTTAAGTTTGAAAAGTAGCAAATTATTTAATCAATTTAATCAAATTATCATTTTAATACTTCTTTTATTTTTAATACTATTTACAATTGGAATATTTCAACACAGTAATAAAAGTAAAATAAAATAACAATTTAGCAGTCAAATAACCTCAACTTTAAAAATTGTGTTTAAGAAAGAGATGAAAAGCTTAGGGTATATATAGTAAAGAGAAAAAAAGTTTTATAAAAACAAAATCTTTGAAAAATAGCATTTCTCTAAAGAAAAATAAATGCAAGGGACTTAATAGCCTTTAAAGTAAGGAAGTTTATGTTATCTTATTTATAAATAAAACACACAAGTTCCCATTTAAGCTGCTCTGAGTATTTTGTTTGTTTTAATATCATTACGTAAATAAACATGAAAATAACTAGGTAAATATTGAAAAGTGAGAGCAATATAGTAATTTGAAACAACTTGATAGTAAAATAAAGCTGTAGGAAACTGTACAATAGCATCTATTTTGAGCAGAACACCCCAGATTAAACCATAATAAATTTATGTAATAATTTAATAAGCTATAAAAAATGCATTTCAAAGGATAAAGAAGGAATGGATTATTTATTATGTGGCCTTGTTGCTTTTAGCTCAGAGTTTAGAGGAAAAAATTAGATCATCACCACACATCATTCACCCAAATATCTTCCAGGTAGATCTTTGACTTAATTACCTTAGAAATAGAAGTTAGAAAATCTAGAATAAAAGTTAAAGCATTGTCCAGGTCAAAGCCATTAAAAGTAAATTTATGAAGCCAAAAATAAACTAGGATTTAGTCAATAGTATAAAAAAGTCAATGTTCCCAATACATTATGAGCTCACACCCATCAAGATTTTAAAATTGAAGTCTCTGCTAGAAAAATAAATAAAGAACAAGAATGCTAGTGACCTTTATTCAGGGTCACTTCCTACTCTAGCCCTCACCTGCACACTCTTTGGTGAAGATTGCCCCCACCCCCAGGCTTTCAAGCACTTTGATTCCATCCATTTCAAAACCACTTACATTTCAATGCAGTTACATTATACGGGTTGTTGGTTTGTTTTAATTGCTGGAGATCAGGCAAAATGGCAGAGTGAAAATACCCTGAGCTCACCTCCTCTCACGCGGTGTTTACAGGGCTGTCTCCACTACCGGACTGGAAACAGTTCAAGACAAGGCGAATGTATGAACATGACTTCCCAGAGCTCGGGTCTGCCACAATGTGTCAGGGGAAGAAAGAAGCTTTTTCGTTTGAAGTTTGTGCTACTTGCTTTATAGCAGAAACTGAACAGTGGGTTTCATTGCTTGAAATCCCATTTCTATTCTTTGATGACAATTTCTGCTCTCAGATACACCTGCATCTCAAAGTAGAATGACCCAGAAACAGGCTGAGCTGAGTCAAACTGGACATCACAGAATAGGGGGAGGAGAAAAACCACCTGGGCACTTGGAACTTCACTGAAAACCGAACATGTTGCTGCAAAGACATACAAATTCCTGCAGAGTCGATGGAGGACAGGGAGACAAACCCAAAGATGCTGAAGCACTCAGACCAAGTGAGGCCCCCGAATAGGTAAGTAAATTATCATTAATAGAAGAATGCTCCAGGATTGGGCTACCTTTTAGTCTCCGTTGTCACTAGATTCCCCCTTGCTCTCCTTGCTAACTATTCAATACTTCCAGTGTCTTCAGTAGGTCCTATTCTCTCTTACAGTGAGATTGTCCATTTTCTGCTCACTTTTCCTGAGACACGCTCTTCTCTTTCCATGTAGCTTTAGTAATTCCTCTCTGCTCTACTCACCTCCACAGCAGGTGTTACTGCTTCCCTGGAGTTTTCTCTGGCTCCAGAAGTTGAGTTATGTGCCTTCCTATATGATACATGCCCTCACTCCTCAATTTACATCCCTATTGCATTTGCATCTCCACACTTAAGACATTGTGGGTTGTTAGCATTGCTTTCTCCTCTCTCTCCCTCTCTGTCTCCCCACCTCCTTCTCTGCACCCCCTGTTTCTCTCTCCCCACCTGCTTGAAAATAGAAGCAGAGCAGGATATTTTTGCTGTCTGTATTCTTAATCCCTAGCACAGGACTTGATACATATTACATACTCAAAAGAAGTTTCTTGCTGAAAAATTAGGAAAAAGTCTTTACATATAGATTAAGGGTGCGTGATCAAAGCAAGGGAGAATATAATTTTATATAAGAAAGAAAGATTCATCTATTTTTACCCTGATGGAATTTTTTGTAAAAGAAAAAATAGAACAGTTCCTTGAAAAAATAGAACACTTTACTGGCGGTAAATATACACTGAGTAAATCTTGATGCTGGACCTTCCTTGATAGATAGATAATAGATAGATGGAAAGAAAGATAGATATAGCTAAATATATTTAATATTTATATATAAACATAGTATTGTTAAAATAGATATTTTGAAGAACCTAAAAAGTTTTCTAAAACCTTTTCAGGCTCTTATTTCTAGTAAAATGGAGTGATAATTCCATCTCATACGGCTTTCTGAACAGCAAGATTTTGTGACAGTGCTACTTCAGCAATTATAAATGCAGTTGGTATATTAATCAAGTGTTGATTAATCAATCAACTTGATTGATCTTGTACAGCAGTAATTCTTAGAATTTCCCAATAAGATTCTCTAAAAGCAGAGCATATAATCACTGAGGGCCTAGGAGATGCAGATCAAGTCAGCTCTCCACAAACTGAAATTTGTGGTTTTGTTTTTTATTTTGTTTAAGTTTATGCAGACGTGGAATTCTGCTGGAAGCTGTAGCTCTATTTGTTCTGATATTACAATGTCACTGCCAAATCTTTTATACCTCCCAGCTGACTCTGGAGCTGGGTAGAGTCATATCAATGAGCTTCAGCCGAACAGACGTGAATGGACTAGAAAGGGTCATTTCTGAGTCAAGGCTTTAAAAGAAGCCTTGACTTCTTTTCAAAAAAGAAGGACTTTAAAAAAGTCCTCCTCAAGCTCTTATTTTCTAGAGGGAGAGTAAAATAAAAACATGTGACCCTAAAAGATGACAGAGCAACAAAGTAGAAAAAGCTTGGGGCCCTGAAACCATATAGAGGAAAACCACCCCAAATCTAAGACCTCCGATCTTGAACTATTATATGAATAATATATTTCTATAAATGTATTTGAATTATCAAGTATTTTGAGTCTATTTATTGCAGCAGCTACTGTTACTCAAAGCAGTGCACCCTCTAGTTCCCCTCCCAAAAAGAAAGAACAAAGTACTTTGCCATTAAAGATACCCCAAGACACAAACTCAATGTTTTTGCATTGCCTATGCTAATTATCACATTTATTTTCATTTTCTAAGTAAGTGTTCATTCATCTGTCTTAGACTTCGCCATTCATTAAAAACCTCTAATTAAAACATCTGCTCAGAATGTAACAATTTGCCAGGGGTTAAACATAACATAGCATGAAATTTCAGGTTTACCATTCAGTTGTTATTTAGAAAGGAAGAAGGGGGAGAAAAATGAATGGGGAAAAACAAGTGGTGGCCCTAATAAAACTACATTAAAAAATGTGCAATTGTACTTAATAGTGATTTGTGTTCCTGGAATCCTTTCTGTTTGTATGTTTAGAAAATATGAGGAAATTTATTAGAAATTTAACTCTGAAGCATTATTTTTACTTTTTTAACGAAATATAGTTGATTTTATAATGTTGTGTTAGTGAGTTTTATATATATATATATATATATATATATATATATATTCTTTTCTTAGATTCTCTTCCATTGTAAGTTATTACAAGACAAAGCATTATTTTTATAGCCTTTTTGGGGTAACTATCTTTAAATGGATGGGTGAATAGATAAATAACTATATAAGATAGATAGGCAGAAATCAAATGTTTAGGACCTAAGAGACCGAGTATTACAGGATAAGTAGGTGCTAACATATAAAATTATGACTTAGTCATTCAACCACTATGTTCATAATCTGTAAAATATCACCTCTTTATTACGTGATTACTTTTTTCTCATCAACAATAAAAATAAAACATTAAAGCTCTAAAAAGTAAGAAAAATAAGAGAATCGTAAAAATTGCAGAGATTAGAATCATCATGGTCTCTAGTCCAATGATTTTTCTCTTTTCTTTGAATCTATCAACTCTTTCTTTTCATCAGGCTGATTAAGTTTTCTGCCATCTTACTTATATCCTAAACCCCTTGCTTTGCTGATGCCTCATTGCACCCATATGGAAAACTGTCTGTCTTAAATGAACTGTACTACTCATTTCTCTCTGCGTCCACCAGAGTGCTGATTACAGCTGCAAAGATCACATATATGAGGGCAGAAGGTACCATCAGCAACGTAAGGCAATTCCTATTGGTTCCTAGGGCAACTCCCTCACCTAAATATCCAGAGGACCATTGCAAACCACCTCTGTTCTCAAATTTCTGATCATTCATCCTCCCACCACCTCTTCCCTCTACAGATAACTTCACCCCCTAATTCCTGGAGATTAGAGGGAAAAAGCAATCTCATAGGAATTTTCCTCAATTTACCACTACCTTTCAGGTCAGAAGTTTCATTTAACTTCCTTTATTCCTTCTCTGCTGATATAATAGACTTGTCACTCAGTCTTTCTCTAAGACTGATGTCTTCACATACTCTGGATCCCAAGCTTACAGTTTTCCAGTTTTCACCAAATCTTACAATAACCACTTTTTAAAAAAATCCTCACTGGCTTCTACTCTTTCTTTGCAGACTCGTTATTTTCTAGTCAGTTATGTTTTTCCCGAGCCTTAGGCTCAGTCTGTCTCCCTTTTTTTTTTGGTTTGTTTTCCTTTTTCTGTTTCGTACTATCAACGTTTGCCTCTACTATGAGATCAGCCTCTTCCTTGAGATCAGTATATCTACCTGTCTTCTCTGACATCTATCTGCACTTTTATGTCTCAAAAACATCTTGAAATCACCAAGCCCAGTAGTGAACACCACGTCTCCATTTTATTGTCCATCTCAATATTAAATCCACCTACCATCTTCCAGCTTTTCTCTTGAAATATTTTTTGACTCACCCTTATCTTCTCAACTCTTCCACCATCTAAGTCCAGACCATTATCTTTTACTACGATTATCACCATTTGCCTTTTGTATCACATTCCTTACATTTATTGCTTTAAAAAAGCAATATTTTTTCAAAAAAATACAAAGATCATACCACTTTATATCTAAATCTTCAATGACTTCCCTTTGCTCTTAAGGTCCTTAATGGAATACTTAATATCTTTGACTAAATTCTCTACACTAGCCTACAAGTCCTTGCCTTCCAAGATTCAGCAAACACAACTTCCTTTGTGTTCAAGGACTTTACACAAGCTAATCCCTTTGTGTGCTACTAAACAACTCATAAATTTTGTCTCATACTTTTCTTCCTCAAGGATCTCTCTCATATCTTCATGTCTAGATCAGGTATTATAATAGATGTTACCACTTCCACCCTGCCTTTGTTAAATGTATCAAAACTTCCCGTTTTTGGTTAATATATAGTGGCACTGTGAGGGCAAAGGCAGTGTGTTTTGTTGTTGTTTTCATTTTTCTCTTCATACCTGATACCCAGCACAGCATCATGAAGAAGACGGGCTTTCTTTTAGTGCGTGTTGAATATGCAGAAAAGAGAAACAACTCATTCTGTGTCCCGTTTTAAGTAACATTATGGATTTGCATCAAGCTTACAGAAATCTTTGACTTGGATTTTCAGTAATTTACTCAAACCAAATGCCTTCACAGTCATTTATTGGAAACATGCCAATTTCTGTCACTTTGCAACGTTTTAATGTATTTGGGGTTGTTTGATGTAATTTCAAAAACTGCAGTCCTCATTCACAATCTACTTGAAACATCTTTGTTATTTTTCACCTATTTTTTGTCTTGGACTTTCTCAATGTTTGCTTCCTTTTGGCCTCCACTTTCAATTGTTTGCCTTTTCTCTCTCTCTGAGTCAATTTTTATATGTTAAAAATTTGATACTTTTGACCCCAGATGCACAAACATACAAACTTTACCATAAAATTTCTGGCCTTTCATAAACACAATTGTATTTGCCTAAAAGCCATACATCAATTCATAGAATATAAATCTGATGAAGACCCGCATCTGTGTCTACTTTGTTTCCTGATATATCCCTAGCTTCTTAAGAACATACCTGGAACATAGAAGTACTCAATAAAATATTTGCTGAATAAATAAACTTTCACAAAAAGCATTATTGAACAATGGCAAACATATGTCCTAAAATAATTTTTATTATTCTCTTTTGTAACAGAGAGATTATTCCTCAATAAAATTCTGTCCCACAAGCAGGGATGACAATGACTTATCCACATAATTTCCTGCAATTTCCTAAAATATTTAGCTGCTACTTTTTTTTCATTTGCGTTCTAGTGATAATTCCTGGAATCATATGCAAAAGTAAATGCCTTTAAGATACTACTTTATACTTCCAAATGAGGGTTTAAAGAAATTTCATAAGTTTTGGTGGACAAAGACACAGGATGAGCTGTCACTTATAGAGAGGACCATAGAGACCACTGGCCACAATGAAAGTCTTAATTATCATATTCTTCATGGTATGATATACTTTTATCCCACATTTTAACATCTCTAAATTGAAATCCATCTAATAATCAATGGAGTTGCTTAGTTTAATTAGTAACATTTCATTCTTCTTCTTATTATTATTGGCATATAAAATAATGCCATGTTTCAAAATATCTGGCATTTTTAATTAAATTAAATGCTTTCATGACCATAGTATCCAAAACAGAGGTTTTGGTAAGAAAAGAGAGAAGGGTAAACTAAAATGGTGAGGAGTGAGGCGGGCAAGAAGATCTAGGAGAAAAAACTACCAACCAGAAGAGGATCACCACGAAGGCTGTGAGGGTGTCTTACCACGCTTCAGAGTACTTTTGAAATGAGGGTCCTTTGTTGGGAGCCGTTCTGGATCTACTGCCGGATGACAAAGTCACGGCACCACTCAAGAAGAAACTGCAAAGCTGTTTCTCTCCAGGATCGGAACCTTCACTCCCTCCTGTTTCTGTGCCTTTGTTGTGGCTAGCTGTGTTTCTTTCCTTGTTGGCAGGATTTAAAGGGGCTTCTGTAGTGATTTCATGAGAGTATAGGGAAAAGAAAAATGATCCTCTGTCCCAAAGAAATAGTCCCAAAATGATTAAACCTACTGAGGCCCCTGGCTGATGGGTCCCTAACACTCAGTCAGGGAATAAGGCCATGATCATTTGGAAAACAAGCCCTAAGCCTATTGTGTGACCTGGCCTCATGAGGAGATTATTATTGATGACTGAAAACTTGGATCATGTATTAAGAAAAATTACAGAAACTAAGCCAATTGCCTTTTCTCATAAAGATTGGGATGCTAGAGATATTTGTGCCCCCCAGAACGTAAACATATACAAAAGGAAATATGTGAGTCATATTGAAGGTGGTTTCAGGGTAGACTGTAAAAGATTTGTTTTTGCCAGAAATAGTCTTGTGATATGTGGATAGATGGTAAACAGATCGCCACAGACAATGGCTGTACTATGTATGAGAGACTCTTGACCTTAAATCCCGCTATAGTGCTTATTCCCTGAAGCAAGACACTGTGTTCGCTGAAGTAGCAGGCTATACAAAATAAGTAGATAGAACAATATGATTTATGATATCATGGATCATGTTTTTAGTAAAATAAGAATAGGTTTCGGGGTAAAAATGTAGCTGAAATGTAACAAAAGACCAGGAAAGAACCTTTACATCTTAGAATCAAGAGATAAATCATCTGAATAGTAAAATATTGCAAAAGAATCATTACAAAAGTTACTGACCTAAAACATGTGCTATGTAAGTAGAAACTTAGACCAATAAAGAATCTTCATCTCTGAACCTTCAAAAGACTCTGTGTCTTTCTTTCTTTCCTTTCTTTCTTTTCGCTGATGCCGTTCATCCCTTGGGTACCCCTGGACCAGCTGGAGCAGGACTCTGGCAGTCCTTAAATGAAATCTGTCAGCCAGACAAAGCTTCCTAATGGAGCAGTGGCTGTGAGGAGACAGAGCACCCCAGGTGTAACAAATAACACAAAACATCTTCTGAACACTGGCAGAGGACCCCAGACATCCAGAAAGGCAAACCAACGTCCTTGGAATGAGTCCATGAATCTCTTTGGGTGTTCTTGGCTGTTGAGAGCCATTTCACCATTAGTCTAGGGGCTTTGTCTTCTGTGCTATGTGGCCTGAGAAGTCTTGATGCTACTATAAGGAGTCAGGTCTGAACCCAGAGGCAGGAGACTTAAACCTAGGACTTTGGACCATCAGAGAACTCCTCAGCCCATGGAACATTAATAGACAAGAGCCCACCCAAAGGCCTCCAACTCAACACAGACCAAGCAACACCCCAGAGCCAGCAAGCTCCAGTTCAGGATGCCCCATACCAATCCTTCAGCAAAACATGAGCACAACTCTGCACATCAACAGGCAGTCTTCCCAAATCCATATTGAACCCACAGATACCCTAAAACACACTACTGGACACAGCACTGCCCTCCAGAAAGACAAGATCCAGCTCCATCCACCAGAACACAGGCACAAGTCCTTCCAACCAGGAAACCTTCATAAGACACTGGTCCCAACTTACCCATGGGGGATAGACTCCACAATTAAGAGGAACTACAACCTTCCAGCTTGCAGAAAGGAGACCCCAAACTCAATAAATTAAACAAAATGAAAAGACAGAGAGAAATATGCAGCAGATGAAGGAACATAGTACAAATCTACAACACAAAACAAGCGAGGAGGAAATCGGTAGTCTACCTGAAAGAGAATTCAGAATAATGATAGAAAGATAATAGAAAATCTTGAAAACAAAATGGAGGAATGGAGAGGTAGACTGGAGGCATGTCCAAGAAGATGCAAGAAATGTCTAACAAGGACCTAGAAGAATTAAAAAATAAACGATCAACAATGAACAATGCAATAACTGAGCATAAAAATATACTGGAGGGAACCAACAGTAGAGTAACTGGGGCAGAAGAATGGATAGGTGAGCTGGAAGACAGAATGGTGGAAATAACTGAAGCAGAGTAGAAAAAAGTAAAAAAGAATAAAAAGAAATGAGGACAGCCTCAGAGACCTCTGGAATAACATTAAGCATCCCAACACTCGAATCTTAGCTGTCCATAGGAGAAGAAGACAAAAGGAAAGGTCATGAGAAAATATTTGAAGAGATTATGGTTGAATATTTCCCTGAAATGGGAAAGGAACTAGCCACCCAAGTTTAGGAAGCCCAGAAAGTCCCATACAGGATAAATCCAAGGAGAAATGCCAAGACACATATTAGTCAAACTAATGAAAACTGAACACAAGAACAAACATTAAAAGCATCAAGGGAAAAGCAACAAATAACATACAAGTGAAAGTGGAAGTGAAGTCGCTCAGTTGTGTCCGACTCTTTGTGACCCCATGGACTGTAGCCCACCAGGCTCCTCTGCCCAGGGGATTCTCCAGGCAAGAATACTGGAGTGGGTTGCCATTTCTTTCTCCAGGGAATCTTCCCAACCCAGGGATCAAACCCGGGTCTTCCACATTGCAGGCAGACACTTTACCCTCTGAGCCACGAGCGAAGCCCATAACATACAAGAGGACCCCCATAAGGCCAACAGCTGACCTTCAACAGAAACTGTGCAGGCCAGAAATGAATGGCAAGATATATGTAAAGTGACGAAAGAGGAAAAAACTACAATCAAGATTATTTTATTCAGCAGGGATCTCATTAAGATTTGAAGGAGAAACCAAAAGCTTTAAAGACAAAAGTTAAGAGAATTCAGCACCACCAAACCAGTTCTTCAATAAATGCTAAAGGAACTTCTGTAGACAAGAAACATAAAAAGAAAAGGCCTATAAAAACAAATCCAAAACAATAAAGTAAATGGTAACAAGATGATACTTATCAATAATTAAATGGGCTAAATGTTCCAACCAAAAGCCACAGATTGGCTGAATGGATACAAAAAGAAGACCCCTATGTATGCTGTCTATAAGAGATCCACCTGAGACCTAAGGAGACATACAGGCAGAGAGTAAGGGGCTGGAAAAAGATATACCATGCAAATGGAAATCAAAAGAAAGCATGAGTAGCAATACTCATATCAGATAAAATAGACTTTAAAAGAAAGACAGTTATGAAACAAAGAAAGACACTACATAATGATCATAATTGACATATTGTTAGCCAGACTCATCAAGAAAAAAAAGGGAGAAGACTCAAATTAATAAAATTAGAAGTGAAAAAGGAGGAGTTATAACAGACAACACAGAAATACAAAGGATCATAAGATCTTACTGTGAGCAACTATATCCCAATAATATGGACAACCTGTAAAAAAAATAGGCAAATTCTTAGAAAAGTATAGCCTTCCAAAACCAAACCAGGACAAAATAGAAAATATGAATAGACCAATTACAGACACAGAAATCAAAACTATAATTTAAAAAAAAATCTTCCAGTAAACAAAAACCCAGAGACAGATGCCTTCAAAGGTGAATTCCAAACAAAAGTTTAAAGAGCTAACACCTATCTTACTCAAACTCTTCCAGAAAATTGCAGAGGAGGGAAAACTCCCAAACTCACTCTAGGGGACCAGCACCATGCTAATACCAAAACCAAACAAATATGCCACAAAAAAAGAAAATTATAGGCCAATATCACTGATGAACATAGACGCAAAAATTTTCAACAAAATTCTAGCAAACAGAATTCAACAGCACATTAAAAAGATCATGAATCATTACCAAGTGGGCTTTATCCCAGGGATGTAAGGATTCTTCAATATATGCAAATTAATCGATTTGAGACACCATATTAACAGACTGAAAGATAAAATCCCTATGATTATCTCAATAGATGCAGAGAAAGCTTTTGACAAAATTCAATACCAATCTATGATAAAACTCTCCAGGACGTAGGAACAGAAGTAACCTACCTCAACATAATAAAGGCCATATATGACAAATCCACAACAAATATTATTCTCAATGGTGAAAAGTTGAAAGCATTTCCTCTAACATCAAGAACAAGACCAGGGTGCCCACTCTTGCCACTCTTATTCAACATAGCTTTGGCAGTCCTAGCCACAGCAATCAGAGAAGAAAAAGAAATACAAGGAACCCAGATTGGAAAAGAAGTAAAACTCACTGTTTGCAGATGACATGATTCTTTACAAAGAAAACTCTAAAGATGTCACCAGAAAATTACTAACACTAATTAATGAAAATAGCAAAGTCAAAAGATACAAAGTTAATACACAGAAATCCCTTCACTCCTATACACTAACAATGAAATATCAGAAGGAGAAATTAAGGAAACAATCACATTCACCATTACAGCAAAAAAAATAAAACACCTAGGAATAAACCTACCTAAAGAGACAAAGCACAGACATCAGTTTGCCACCCAAAGGTCTGTGTAGTCACGGATACGGTTTTTCCAGTAGTCATGTACTGATGTGAGAGATGAACCATAAAGAAGACGGAGTGCCAAGAATTGATAGGCAGTTCCTATCAAACTATCAATGATATTTTTCACAGAATTAGAACAAATAATTTTACAATTTGCATGGAAACACAAAACACCCCAAATAGCCAAAGCAATCTTGAGAAAGAAGATTAGAGCTGGAGAAATCAATCTGCTTGACATCAGACTATACTACAAAGTGACAGTCATCAAGACAGTACGGTACTGTCACAAAAAATGAAATATAGACCAATGGAACAATATAGAAATCCTGGAGATAAATCCATGCATCTATGGGGACCTTATCTTTGATGAAGGAGGCAAGAATATACAATGGAGAAAAGACAGTATCTTCAATAATTGGTACTGGGAAAGTTGAGGAACTACATGTGAAAGAATGAAATTAGAACACCTCATAACACCATACACAAAAATAAACTCAAAATGGATTAAGGGCCAAAAAATATAAGACTCTTAGAAGAAAATTTAGGCAGAACTTTGACATAAATGACAGCAAGATCTTCCATGACCCACCTCCTAGAGTAATGGAAATAAAAGCGAAATAAATGGGATTTAATTACACTTAAAAACTTTTTCACAATGAAGGAAACTATAAGCAAGGTGAAAAGACAACTCTCAGAAAGGGAGAAAATAATAACAGATGAAACAGCTTCCAAAGGATTAACTCCAAAATATACAAGCTGCTCATGTGGTTCAATACTAGAAAAACAAACTACCCAATCAAAAAAAAAGGCAGAAAAACTAAGCAGACATTTTTTCAAAGAAAATGTACAAATGGATAATAAACACATGAAAAGATGCTCAACACTGCTCTTTATTAGATAAATGCAAATCAAATCTACAATTAGCTATCACCTCACACCAGTCAGAATGGCCATCATCAAAAAATCCACAAACAAGAATTGCTGGTGAGGATGTGGAGAAAAGGGAACTCCCTTGCATTGCTGAAAGGAATATAAATTGATATAGCCACTACGGAGATTCCTTAAGAAACTAGGAATAAAACCACCATTTGACCAAGCAATACCACTTCTAGACATATATCCTTAGGAAACCAAAACTGAATAAGACACACGTACCCCAATATTTATTGCAGCACTGTTTACAATAGCTAGAATGGGGAAGCAACCTGAATGTCCATCAACACATGGATGGATGAAAAAGCTGTGGTACATATACACAATGGAAACTACTCAGCCATGAAAAGGTACATATTTGAGTCAGTTCTAATGAAGTAGATGAACCTAGAGCCTATTGTACAGAGTGAAGTAGGTCAGAAAGATAAAAATAATATCATCTATTAATGCCTATAAATGGAATCTAGGAAGATGGTGCTGATGAACCTATTTATAGGGCAGCACTGGAGATGCAGACATAGAGAACAGACTTATAAACAAGGGTGGGGGTAGGAAGGAGAGGGTGAGATGAATGGAGAGAGTAGCATGGAAGCATATACACTACGGTATGTAAAATAGATAGCCAGTGGGAGTTTGCTGTACGATTCAGGAGCAAACTGGGGCTCCAAAACAACTCAGAGGGGTGGGAAAGGGCAGAAGGTGGAAGGGAGGTTCAAGAGGGAGGAGACACATGTACCCCTATGTATAATTATTGTTGATATATGGCAGAAATCAAACCAGTACTGTGAAGCAATTATCCTTCAATTAAAAAAATAACTAGAAATAAAACTATCACGTGACCCAGCAATTCCACTACTGGGCACATACCCTCAAGAAAGCATATTGAAAAAGACACCTGTACCCCAGTATTCATTGCAGCACTATTTACAGTAGCTAGGACACCAAAGCAACCTATATGTCTATCAACAGATAAATGGATAAAGAAATTGTGGTACGTACACACAGTGGAATATTACTCAGCTATAAAAAAGTGATGCATTGGAATCAGCTCTAATGAGACGGCTGAACTTAGAACCTATTATACAGAATGAAGTAAGTCAGAAAGAGAAGGACAAATACTGTATATTAGCACATATATATGGAATCTGGAAAGATGGAACTGATGGTCCTATTTGCAGGGCAGCAAAGGAGACACAGACACAAAGAACAGACTTAGGGTCACAGCGGACGAGGAAGAGGGTCGGAGAGATTAATACTGAAACATGTGCATCACCATATGTAAAGCAGATAGCTGGTGGGAATTTGCTATATGATGCAGGGAACCCAAAGCAGGTGCTCTGTGACAACCTGGAGGGGTGGGAGGGGGAGGAAGGTGGGAGGGAGGTTTAAGAGGGAGAGGACAAGTGTATACCTATGGCTGATTCATACTGCTGTGTGACAGAAACCATCACAATATTGTAAAGTAATAATCCTCTAGTTAAAAATAAAATGATGAGGAACAAAGAAATTTAAGTATTTATCTATCTACCTACTGTAAATATATAATGTATATATATACGATACATATGCAATATATATATTATATGTATTAGTATATATAAAATAGTATAAGCAAATATAAGTATATAAGTATGTAAATATATATATGCAATATATATATATACATATAATGCCATGCATATGGAAATATACAGCTTTTATCACCTTATACTGGAATCACTTGTGAATGTCTCTACTTTATTCCCTAAACTCCTTAAGAATAGGACTATGTATTAATCTTCCTTGTATTCCTCAGAGATGGGCATTTGATAGAAGTTTAAATTCATTAAGTACAAGTGAGTTAAATCTAATAGCTTTGTGTTTGACAAATTCATAGCAAATAGAATTTGATGCAATAAATTCGCAAGTATTTCATAGAAGTACACTGAGCTCTCTGATAAGGAACATTAACTTACTTGGGTTATTTGATTACTCTCTAATTCACTGATGTATTAATTTTCTGAATACAGTAATTACCAAATCAGGAATTACTAATAGAGAAATGAATAAAAATCTACTGCTTCAGGGCTTTTAACAATGCCCAGGGGCCCTAACGTATTTTCGAAAAATAAAAAAATTCTCCAAAAGTTATTTGCTCACTGGCAGAATTAGCCTTGCTAATTGTTGCACATTTGAGATAAATTTTTTAATGTCTCAATCTTTTAGGAGTTTATAAAAGTGAACACATTGCTTCAACTGACACACTCAACATGGAAAATGTACAAACAGTGCAGAGTGATTAAATAGAAACACATTCATATTGTTCAACCCCAGCATGAACAAATTTAGGAGTAGAATGAAGAAAACGTGATCAGCATGGCAGGAGGGAGATGATAAAGGATCAGTTCTAATCAATCAAGAAAGGTTCCACATCAAGGTTGCCATTTCCAGAGTTCTCTGAATTATAAGAAAGATCATTTCAATCACCAAGTGTGTCGGAAAAAATTTTCCAAATCATGACCATTACTAGTGGAAACAAAAATTGATAACGAAACATACATAGGAAGGAGATTTAGAAGAAACAGGACTTTCAAACTGAAGGGAAATGGAACTCAAGTGGCACCGAATTCCCAGTTCCAGTAGCAGTAGAAAGGAAATTTTTACTCTGTTTGTCTTTCTGAAAAGTCACTGAACAACTAAGAATGGAAAAACAAAGCAAAACAAGTTTTCACAATTCTCACATAGAGATATAAAAAATAATTTTACATTGAATGAAAGGAGATCTTATCCTCTCTTCCTGCTTAAACTCTACCATTTGTAATTTCACCCACAACCTCCTTGCATCCTAGTACACCTTGGTTTTGCACACTTTCCTTGATCATCCCATATGTAGAATTCCAATAATCTATTTCCTGGCCCTTAGAACAGATTCTTAGGATGGATTCCCAAGTAAGTGAGAGACATGCTTTGGTCCCTTTCCTAAAATAGTGAGTTAATTTTTCACTGGACTTTAAAATAATGACTAAATAATGTCAAGGTTTTATAATTTTTAATTTGTATGAGAGTCTCTCATACCAAGAGGAATTCTAGCACCTAAATGCCCTGCATAATCTATTTTCAATTTTATTTTCAGGAAGTATTAAATGAAGACTTTTGAGAAATCACCTTACCCAGTGAGTTTGACTGCATGTGTCCGGAACTTCCGATATTTTTCTGAGTCTTCATATGTACTGGTAATGTGTCTGTATATCCCTGTCTTATAATTGAAGAAATCCTCATGGACTTGCATTATAGCTAAAATAAAACCCAACAGGATAAATGACACGATTTTTAAAATCATTATCATTTAATGATTTTTAAATCATTATCTTTAAAAAACAAAAAAACCTCCAAAAATTCTTACAGAACAATCAACAAGTAAATTACCAGGGGTAGAATCTAAAAAGGAATTTTACAACTCAGCTTAATTTTCTTTCCTACTTAATTGATTGAAATATTTTCTAGTTCTCTTATAAAAGTAACTTTTAGCTACTTAGAATATTACTTAAGTTCACATTATACATTTAGAACTCGATCTACTTTTAATTGACAGAATCACTATTATCAGGAGCTGAACCCTTGCAGGAAATCCACTACACTAGGCTGGTGATCACTGTTTCTCCATTAACTTGGGGCATCTCCACCAGTCCCTTAAAATTCCAATTAAGCTATCAGTGAAGGGTAAACCTAACAAAAGGAGTTTAAAGTAATTGTCCTTCCTCCCTAGAAGTAAATACAAAAGTTTCCTTGGTGAGTTTGAATAAAAAGTAAACCCTTAACAAAAGAAAACTCTGACAAGATTGCATCCCTCCAGCTCTGGGGAGCTAAGCCAATAGTGTATTCTTTAGAAAGGAAGAGCTTGTACTCTTCAGAAGGGAAGAGCTTATATTTTATAAAACTCTCCTTTCCTCTCTCACCTAGATTATTTCTTTTCTGTATTGTGGCTGTTTTGTTGAAAGGCAGTTGATGGTGAACACTTTAAACTTCTCTAGAAGACATGAATTGAAAGCATTTTGATTTGGGCTAGTTACGTATAGCTTGATAACTGCACAATGCTTGTCTTAGTTTGATGTGAATTTTAAATAAAATAAGAAATAAAGCCACTAACACTTGACAGATCCTAAAATGAAGCTTCTCCTCCAAAATCAAGTATTACTTTTGATTTCTACTTTTTTTCATTTTTTAATGTTGCATGCCTTTTCTGATGTCCAAATATTCATAAAAGAGATGAAATCTTTATCTACTTGAACACACCTTTCCATAGGACATTAAGAATTTATATAACTGTATTCTTTGCAGCTCTTTGTTTTTGCCCTCTTTCCTGCACCTAAACTTTTTAATTCTATGGATTTTAGAAGAATGCACACAGTATTATTTATTCACCATTCTATCACATTTTACATTCTTTTGTAAGGCAGAGGGGGAAAATGTTGTACATTAGCACTGGCTACAACATGCAGACAGCCATGTTGCACCTACAGCAAAATGAGGCAACCAGCATTTATAAGTGTGAAGATACTGCTATTGGCATTCTCTTCCATAGAGCTACTGACTCCGTTAGCATTCAAAGCACCATTCAATGCAGAAAAATACCCGCCCCCAACTAAAGAAACTTGAGTGAGATACCATGACAATTAACTTGAAGATGGATCCTTCCTTGAGTTTCTGACACCAAACAGACCTGATGATCTAACTACATAAGCTACCATAGTGCAGTTTTACTTTTGGAAAACTGCACAAACTTATTACATTCTACCCACACACAAGGGTAGGATACTGAGCTCTGTCTTCTGCTCTTGGTTCAGGCTGGCAGGAGGTAGGTTCTCAACAAACATTGGTCCCATGGATGCTGAATAACTTGAACTTCAACTTTATTATTTTCAAATTTTACCTCTTTATTTTTGATTCAGTCTGTAAAATTCACGAATACTTCAGTATCTGACCATTAAATAAGCATAAGATATTCTCAATTTTCAATCATTATGCTGCAAATTTCTTTTAACTGATTAAAAGAATGAGAGAGAAACTTTAAACAGCAATATAATGATTTAAAGATTCAAAGAGGTTTAGATAATTCGACCAAAGTCATTTAAGTAGCAAATGTCAAAATTGGAATTTCAAATTCAACCTTGACTTCAAATGCCTGGCTTCCTTCAAGTTTGTCACACAAACTCCAGTTAATGAAGGATATATTTAAATTACATATTAATTCCCTACTGTTTTTCTAGCCTTCAAAGATTACTCAACTGAAAGAAGAAAAAAATTTTTCTTTTTATTCATTTCAGGTTTTGTGTAAGGAGCCAGGATTTTAAAAACTGAATCCAGGCCATGTTCAGAATAAGCTTTGGTTTCTCAATAAATGTTAAGCGATCATAAAGATCAATAACAGTCTTTCCAACACAATTTTAAAATCTGTAGTTTTTGTTATCTGTTGAACCAATATTGATTAGGCCGGCATTCAGAAACACAAAAATAGTTCCTTGGGTATACATCAAATGCTTTCAGTTTAATTTTGGTTTGTTTAACCTAATTATTTTATTTATCTATCAATTCCACTGCATTGATAATATTAATATATTTTTGGACTTTTCAGTATTCACAGCCTGAATGTCTATTTTAGGCCTCACTGGTTCTGTTCTTCCAAGCATTTCAAGGCAATATTTAATACTGGAAATATACACTGTGAGCTTATTCTTATTCATACCATTAGTGCAAAATAAATTCCAATAGATAAGCAGAGGAACTGTGTATCAGATATAATATCTTCATATCAAATCAATGGACATTTTATAAATTAGTATATGATTTCCTTATTTTTTTATTTTTTTTTTAAATAAATTTATTTATTTTAGTTGGGGGCTAATTACTTTATAATATTGTAGTGGTTTTGCCATACATTGACATGAATCAGCCATGGGTTTACATGTGCTCCCCTTCCTGAACCCCCTTCCCACCTGCCTCCCCATCCCATCCCTCTGGGTCATCCCATTGTCCCAGCCCTGAGCATTTGTCTCATGCATTGAACCTGGAACGGTGTTATGTTTCACATATGATAACACACATGTTTCAATGCTATTCTCCCAGAACATCCCACCCTCACCTTCTCCCTCAGAGTCCATAAGACTGTTCTATGCATCTGTGTCTCTTATTCTGTCTCGCATATAGGGTTATCATTACCATCTTTCAAATTCCATATATATGCATTAGTATACTGTATTGGTGTTTTTCTTTCTGGCTTACTTCACTCTGTATAATGGGCTCCAGTTTCATCCATCTCAATAGAACTGATTCAAATGTATTCTTTTTAATGGCTGAGTAATATTCCACTGGTATATGTACCACAGCTTCCTTATCCATTTGTCTGCTGATGGACATCTAGGTTGCTTCCATGTCCTGGCTATTCCTTATTGATTTTAGTTTACTATCCATAACACATTTTCAAAATAGATAAAAATGGAAAGCATTTTGTAATACACAAAAATCATCCTGGCTTATTTGATTTCTTTTCAGCTTATAGGAAAAGGGAAGTGTCTACTTTGTTTCTATCGCTAAACCTTCATTTTTTTACAATCCATTATCTAATCCATTGAAACTGAAGTGAGAAGATTTTTAACATCATGTATGAGTCAAATATAACTAAACAATCAAATAAGCTCTCAGCATTTCCTCTTTGAATGTCTTTTGGGTCCATGATCACTTTGAATAGACTAAGCTGACTTTCATCCAATGTGTTATTAACATTTGTTCAACAATTCAATTTATGAATGAGTCTATCTTCTTCAAGTACAAGGGGAGCTAATGAGGCTATTAGTTGAGCATATCTCCTATAATTACATTGGTCTTACAGCCATTGAATCTTTAGGAATTATCTAAAAGCAAAAAATGTCTATCATTTATTAAGCTCTTTATATAGGAGTTAAATGCAAAGTTGTTTATTAAAGGAATAAATAAGACACAATCATATTTCATCCAAGCTTACCTCGTGTGCATGCTAAGCCACTTCAATCATGTCCAACTCTTTGCTACACCATGGACTGTAGCCTTCCAGGCTCCTCTGTCCATGGAATTCTCCAGGCAAGAATACTGGAATGGATTGCCATGCCCTCCTCCAGGGGATCTTCCCGACCCAGGGATCAAACCCGTATCTCTTATATCTCCTGATTGACAGGCGGGTTCTTTACCAAGAGTGCCACCTGGGAAGCCCAAGCTTACCTTGAACTGGTCCATTTTGCATGATTTCTTTCATGATCTCAGTTTCCTGGAAGGAAAAATATCAGTGAGCACCCTTATTGTTATCAGAGTACACTACACCTATTGTTTGGTCTGTAATGTTAGGGGTTGTACAATCAATTTAGGAATTATGGAACCCAGTGTGCCTTGATGACTTGCAATTTACTCTTAATCATGCTTTGAAATACTTGCATGTGAATCTCCACATTGGTGAAGCTGCT
The DNA here is from genome assembly GCA_024291935.2 of Okapia johnstoni. Classification (NCBI taxonomy): domain Eukaryota; kingdom Metazoa; phylum Chordata; class Mammalia; order Artiodactyla; family Giraffidae; genus Okapia; species Okapia johnstoni. Next base: position 392,219 of record JAGTYA010000027.1, on the reverse strand, counting down.
AAAGACAAGACACACCATGTTTCATTGACTCTTACCACTGGCGATAATTTTGGAACGAGCAGAAAATATAATAATTTTTATGGTCAAAAAGAAAAAAATAAAACACTTTTTTATCAGTGGAAAGTAGTGTCATCTCCATTCTTTGGACCGCAACAGTGATCCCAGGTGATCATTTCGTGAGGTTCCTCAGTTTTAGCATTCAAATATTTCTCTGTTTTCACCTACTGTGCAATGCAAATTTTAGGAATGAAGAAGGTCATTCATTCACATATGCACTTTGATTAGAGTACATCCCAGAAACTAGGACAGAAACAAATATTAACCCTGCACCAGTCCTCAAGATATTTCCATTTTGGTGGAGTAGACAGACAATACCATAACTAGTTGCTAAGTAACATAACTATGAAAAATACAGTGGATGCAAACAAGAAAGGGACATTGATTCTGCCTAGAAGTCAAGAAAACTTCTCAGAGAAGATGAAGTTTTGGCCTACTTCCTTGACATGGAAGTGGGTGGGATAAGCACTGGTGTGAGAGGACTCATCACCCGGCTAAGTAGAAGCAAAGATGACCTGGTGTGTGCGGGGAGCAGACAGCAGTCAGTTTATGAGGAACATTATGGGCGGGTGGGGGATGGGTAGGTGGGTTGGACATGAGTCCAAAAAGCAGTAGGTCAGAACCAAGTCATGAAAGACCCGTGTGTCATGGTAAGAATGTTGAACTACATTCTACAGACAATTGGAAATCACTGAAGATTCAAACAGTCTGAAAGTGAGAATGTCTGATAAGATGGAGTAAAATTCTCCCAGGATTTTAACATGACAAACTGGAATCCAGGGGAATCTTTTTCCCACCATGACTATGTCCATTTCAAGTATTTTGTGGAGTAAGGCAAAGGATGAATAAAATAAGCTAATACCACAAAAAAGTCAATGAAAAAAGGTTTGCTTATCTTTTATCTGTTAAGTATGGATCTGTGTATGTGTGTATAGGCTTCCCTGGTGGCTCAGTCGGCAAAGAATCTACCTCCAATGCAGGAGATGCAGATTCAATCCCTGGGTCAGGAAGATCCCCTAGAGAAGGAAATGGCAACCCACTCTAGTATTCTTGCCTGGAGAATCCCATGGAAAGAGGAGCCTGGCAGGATCACAGAATAGTCCATGGGGTTGCAAAAGAGCCAGAAACAACTTAGCAACTAAACCACCATTTAGTTTATATATACATATATACACATGTGTGTCTGTTATATAATAAACACAATTATAAAACTCTATTCTAAGGACATTTTAAAATTTAGGGCAATCACTTGCACAGCTAATATTACAAAGATGAAAAATTATACCCAAATTGGAAGTCATTAATAAACACTTTAATAATATCAAAAATTATTTCCGAAAGCATAGTACTATTTTAGAATATACTTGTTTTTAAACAGTTTTAATAACAGTGGTATATATTTTTGAGAAAGCTAACCACTAAGAAGTCTTGCAATTCAGACTTACATTGGAAGAGACCCTGTAAGGAGGAGAACACTGGTAGATCCTATTGGATTTCTCGATGCTGTTGGGACATGGCGTGGTGGCATGTCGCTTTCCCCGTCCATCAGACCTGCTTGCCATGGCACAGCCATTGTTGGTAGCATTTTGGTCCTTGAAAAGTGGATAGCACGCATGGGATACCAGTCTATGAGGAATAAGCAAAGAAGTAAATGTAATACTTAGGAAACACAGTAATGACCTATTTCCATACGATTTTACTGGTTTGAATATCAATAAACCATTATGGCTACTTACATGTAAGTTTCATGACACTGAACACAGTCGTTCAATCATATGAACTCTTCTCCCACTCCATTCCTATTTCTTCACTATAATTTTTTTTCACGGTAAGGCATTTTATTTTAAATACAGCAGTGTGTACATGCCAATCCCAAAGTCCCAATCTATCCCTCCCTCTAACCCTTGCCCTCTGGTAACCATAAATTTTTTCTCTAAGTCTGTGAGCCTGTTCAGTTTTATAAATAAGCTTATTTGTATCAATTTTTTTAGATTCTAAAACCTTGCTCAAATCCATTCTAACAAATACATTTATCTACGAAATAGAATTTTGTGAAGATGAAAAGCAACCATTAATAAAATATGTGGTAATATTAATAGGGGAAGGACTCCTTAAGTCTTCATCTATAACTGTAATATAAAAAAGCCAAATAGATGGCCAATGGGAATTTGCTGTATGACTCAGGGAACTCAATCTGGAGCTCTGTAACAACCTAGAGGGGTGGGATGGGGAAGAAAGAGGGAGGGAGTTTCAAGAGGGATATATGTATACCTATGGCTGATTCATATTGATGTTTGGCAGAAACCAACACAATACTGTAAAGAAATTATCCTTCAATTAAAAATAGATAAGTTAAAAAAGACAATTTAATATGAAAAAGAATGGATTTTTATCATATTCAGATGGAGTATTCTGATAAATTATATGTTTTAGGATTAAGTATTTTTTGCATTTTTAGTAAGTTATAAATCCCTTCTCATAGGACTTCAATTACTATGTGCATGTAATTCATTATCCTTTAAAAGAAATTGTATATATTACTATAGTATTAAAGTTAATAAGGTAGAAAGCTATCACATATGTACATTATACAAATGATAAAAGAATTCTGATTTTGATTTTGAAACTGAACATAGAAAAATACAAATTATTTGGATCCACATCTAAAACAATTCATTGAATATGGAAGCAGACGATAAGGAAAATAAAACAGTGAATTTATTTTATGGATAGTTAATGTTCAGCTGGCCATAGAATTATGGTACTAGGATTGCCTCAGGGAAATTCAATAGTGAGAAAAAAGTAAGAGAATCTGAGTAAGGAGCATGATGAAAGCTAAGCCACTCCCACAAAAGGCACCAGTGGATTACTTGGGGATAATGAGTACCATGGATTGGGGTGTGTCACTCCAAATTCATGAGTTTAAGGTCTAATCACCAATGCAATGGCGTTTAGAGATGGGAACTTTGAAAGATAGTTAAATTTTTTTGTGTGTGTGGTAATATAACTTTATTTAAACCAGTAGTGAAAATATTCACATTCTTGAACAATATTACTAGATTGGAAGTAAACCATGATTATCAGATTATCCATGATCAAGGTGAGATTATGGACAAAATTTTCAGAAAGAAGAAACTATAGAGTCTATATATGTGAATTAGCACTTTATTTCCAGAAAATTTTTCCTTATGCTAACTTTTCAAATCTCCCTACAAAATTTCTGCTCCATGTCAGTTTAGTTTCTCTGTATTCATTTACTTTCCTCTACTTTTCAAATATTTGTGTGCTTTACTTTTCAACCATAGATTTATCTTTCTATATACAGATATATAGTTATATCAGTATAGACAAATAATTAGCTTTAAATGAAGTCATGAGGGTGGGACCCTCATGCTGAGATTGTACCCTGATAAGAGGAACAGAGACATCTCTCTCTGCAAGTGGGGACTCAGGAAGAAGGCAAGCCAAGAGGAGGGTTCTCACCAGAAAGTGATTTGACTTTTGACACCTTGATCATGAACTTAGCCTCCAGAAATAAAAACTCTGTAGTTTGATCCAGAGTCTATGGTATTTTGGTATGTTAACCTGAGCAGACTAATACAAGGGGATTTAATTGGCTTTCAATGTTGTTATATTTTTAAGCTCCTAAAGGGCTTTAAGTTTTATTATAGTAAAATAATAAAAACAGAAGCTGACCAAGCACTATTAAATCAGCAAGGTATTAGCCCAAGTTGCCCATTCTAATCACCATCTCATTAGCAAAGCATTAGATAAAAATTTTAAAGAACCTTATAAATGCCTAACACCCAGTCTCTTGTAGCACACCCAGAGCACTCGGTGGATGAGGAAAGAACACGTGGGCAGCACATACATCAACTATTAGTTATCAGCTGCTCTTTCCTTTGCCAAATAACTCAGCTTTTTAGTAGCTATGTTCTTATAGTAGACACTGTGCTGCATGGATATCAGACTACATTAAAGAAATCCAACCTGCATCTTCTCATCAGATGGGATTAATGGTGACAATGATGTTGATGAGTTGAGGCAACTATACAGCATGCCTTTATATCATTACTCTGAGTCTTAGGCAAATTTCCCCCTGGCATTATCTATTAACTGCCTGGGGAACTAAGAGTCTCAAAATAAGTATCAACTCTACCCCCTGCTGGAGAACTCTACAACCATTTGGCTCAGAGCCACAAGAAGACAATACTTACTTGTCTCTATTAATTTAGCTACAAAAGTATACATTTTTGCAAACAATTGTTTCTGATAACTTATAACTTCAGTAGATACCAAACAGAGATTATATTTAAATGAAATTCCTGTGTTTATATAGATGTAGCATATATATTTGTAGAGTTTTGGGAAAATGCAAAATGTTTTTTCCCATTATCGTAACCCAAGCAGCACTCTTAAGAATCCTAGAGATGCATGTTGGGGAGCTATTTACCCACGTTTTCTCAGGTACCACCAAGCCCTATCAACACTTCCGCTGTTGCATCCATGGCGCTTCTTGGCACAGCAAGAGATCAAATTCTGAGGGGATAGGTTGGCGGTGTATCGACCTTGGGACTGAATTGCTATGCGGTCAGCTGCCACACCTGTTTCAAAGAGAATATTAATTAATATGCAAATGGCATATAATATTGCCAAAATTTGCATAGCCCCTGTTTGTCTGAATCATAAAACTAGTCTCTGAAATTTATTGGAACTTAAAGGCCAAATGTGATGCGTATTCCAACACGCTCAACCGTGTCATAATTTCAGTCATCGTTTATGTCCACTTTGGGCATTGCTTCGTTATCTGACCATCTTCAAAGCTTTCCTAGTTCCTTGTTCTTTTCATGGTCTATATACTTCTGAATTCTTCATCAAGAAACCTGTCAAGTGAAACACCTTACAAGCAAGAGTCATTATCTTGCTTACATTTATGTCACCTGAACTTAAAATGTGTGTGTATATATATATGTGTGTGTGTGAGTACACACACACACACACACACACACACATATATATGTGTATATATATATATATATATATATAATGAATGTAACTAACCTGAGGCAATCAGAAAAGCTAATCATAGAAATATTCATTGGCAATTTATCCATGTTAATCTGATATAGTGGAATAAATTAAATTTTGGTTTTAAAACTAATTGAGTCTAGCATGAATCTACATTATAAACTATCACTAATTAATACGTATGTATGGAATCTAGAAAGACAGTACAGATGAACCTATTTGCAGGGCAGGAATAGAGACGCAGACATAGAAAACAGACTTTAGATACAGTCAGGGGGAATCAAAGAGGGGGACAAACTGAGAGAGTAAGATCAACATACGTACACCACCATGAATAGAATAGATGACTGTGGAAAGATGCTGTATAACACAGAGAGCTTAGCTCCATGCTCTGTGACGACCTAGAAGAGTGGGATGGGGGATGGCTCAAGAGGGAGGCGATACATGTATACATATAGCTGATTCATTTTGCGGTACAGCAGAAACCAACCAAACATTGTAAAGCAATTAAACTCCAATTTAAAAAATTATCAAAAAGCTACACAGCACACTTTTGTGCTTATAATTTTCTTGAAGATCATGCTCCTAATCTCAGTGGATGTAGAATCCCCCTTGTTTTATGTATATGTCTACCCTTTGTGACTGAACGTTCTATTTGTTTAAATAATACCCTAGCACGGTTGTTGGTAATGTTTGTCCCTTTCCCCAGCACACATTTGTTGACCACCTGCTAGGGGGCAGGCACAAGACTAAGCAGTAGAAATTGAAACAATGAACAAAATCAAGAGTCATCATCCTGACCTGGTAGAATAATAGGCTGGGGAAACTAATCAACCAGTAGCAGAAAACTATATATGTGAGCATTTTGATCATGAGACCACGATAATATGTGTGTGGAGATGACAAGAAAATTGGAGTCAGTGACATTTTGGTATAGACTTTTGTTGCTGTTGGAGACCTGATACAGTCTTCTTCGTAATCTCTTACTCACTTTTGATTAAAGGAAGCACATTCATAACCTTTCTTCGACCTATCCACTTTTCTCAGAAGTTATAGTTTCTACTCATCAAAATTATCTGTGTACTGGAACCCCTCACAGTGCTACTTTAGAATTATTAAACTAGCACTGAAATAAATTCTTTAAAAATAATTCCTTTGCATATGTATTTCTGTATATACATAGTTTTTATGTAATTGCAGCACATGTACAATTCTATAGTGTAATTGCTGGCATATTTTAGATGCTCAGTGTGTGTTGGATCTATAACCTCCTACTTGCTTTTTCAATTCCCATGTCTTTTGTGCTAGGATACATTTCATAGGAGCAAAAATCATTATACCTCCATCTCTCTCAGTCTCAACAAAATAATTCTCTGTTTCATAAAAGAAAATAGAAATTCCTTGGTGCTTTGACTTTCAGTACAAAGGCTCAGAATCAAGTATTTCCGTAACTATTCTCTGGTTCATAAAAGACTTTCACAGACAATACTGAAGGACCCAGAAACGTGGCTCTGGAGTCCCTTCTGGGACTTCGTGCCTTTCACTTTGGGCAGGTCACTTCGTTTGTTTGTGCCTCTTTTATAAAACCAAAGGCTTGAAAATGGGGACCTCTACCTTCCCTTCCAGCCCCTTGAATCTGTAGACTCCAACCAAAGGATAAGAGCTTTAAATTCTAATGATATTCAACATGTTGCTCTTATTAAAGACATTGCTGAATCTTAGTGAAGGTTTAATCCAAATTCTCTTGACATACTTAGAAAAGGTCAGAAGATTTAAGAATGACTCAGTTCAACAAATTGTTTTCTGCTCTTTATCTGAAAACTTTCACCGGGCTTTACCTCTGAGACTCACACTGCTATTTTTCCTGCTTATTTTATTCTGTCTCCAAGTTTGTTCTGCAGCAGGCATCACCCCTACCATTCGGAACTCCTCCACCTCTTAGCTTCTGACATCTCGCTTAAATTTTATTTGGCTATATAACTATATTTTTATATGTGTGTATATTTTTAATTGTCTTTATCCCATTTTATAATTTTTAGCTTCATTGAAAGACAACTTTTCTCATCATAACTACTGCTATATTGACTATGCAGGAAACAAAACTGTCATCCGTTAGGCAGAGGGACAGATGGACTTGGCCCTATGCTGAGGCCATCTATGGGACTGTGATCAATGGACCCCAAAAATGCACAGCCTAGATCAGCCTAGCAAGTTACTCTCAGTATTTCACAACTAATATCTTTCCTAAGACATCTTCAGAAATGCTGGTCTAGCTTAAACTTTAAGTAAAATCATTATATATCCCTTAGGAGGTGTAATACATTGACCACATAAACATAAAATGGCAAATGATGTATCTGATTAAATCTGTCCCCATCTAGTTGAAACAAGGCTCAAAGAGATTCCCATGCAAGAGAATGTTTCCCCTGGGGGAATGAACATTACCATAGAAGTGACAGATGGAGATGCTCCAGGGGGAGCTCAACCATATGCATCTTTTCTAGAACAAGCTAGCTTATTCTATGAAGCGATGGTATTTAGAGAAGGTATCAGCACTCCTCTGTCCCAAGAAGTGCCACCCTTCAGAGTTTATGAAGTTATTTCATGATGGGATCAGTACTTAATCTGTTTTTGAGGACTCTAGAATTATTTCTAAGCATAGAGCAGTTTTATGAAACTGATCTTTGAGAGTAGACAATGTTATGTGAGGTTTAATTGTTGTAATACAATCAACACATTTTGAGGATACTTTGGAGACCAAATCTTGGGATTAACCTGAGTACTGACATACTGGCCTTGTGAAACTGTATGAAGTTGCTGTAATAGAGGTATGTTATCCCTCACACTGCTTTTAATGAACTTTTTTTTGAAGTCTTTACTGAATTTTTCACAATGTTGCTTCTGTTTTATGTTTTGGTATTTTGGCCACAAGACATGTTGGATCTTAGCTCTCCCACTAAGGATCAAACCCACACCCTCTTCACTGGAAGGCAAAGTCTTAACCACTGGGCCACCAGGGAAGTTCCTCCTTACACTTTTGAAGTAATTTGGAAACTACTCTTGTTAGAAGATCAGTTGTATCACTGTAGAGTCAGAATCTACAAAACTGATTTTATCTAAAATGCGATAAAGCCCATTTACTCCATTATCACTTAGTTCTGAAGTCTCTACATCAAATATATTAATTTCATAATTAAATATATTTCTGCAGATCTAATCAAGAGAAAATAATATAAGAATTATTCTGTATAACATACATTAGGATTGCAGATAATACTATGGGTAAAGAGAAATCTTATACTCTTCTTATGATCTGGCCTTAATTCTCAAAGAACAAACAAGTTTTGGCAACTTTTCTCTGTTGCTCTTTCGATCTACTCTCTATTTAAAATTAGTCTGTGATGATAAAGACCAATTTCAGAGTAAAAACGGATTTTTATTTAATCTTCAGGCTGCTTTCTCTGGTCAAAGTAAGATTTTATTTTATTGATCAAGTGATAATATTTAAATGTTCTAAATTAGAAACCCTCTTAATTACTATCCCAAGGTCTAGAGTAAAAGGGGGAATTTGTAAGGAAGTAGTTAAAATGACTTTATTACTTGCGGTGGAAAAAGCCCAGGATGCAGCACAATTTTTTTGATCCAAAGGGCCGTGGGTCCATCCAGGCCATTTGTAAGACGCAATAAAGAATTCTGGAAGATCAGTAGTTTCAACCAAAGAAGCCTAAAAAAGAAAAAGAAGCAAATGTGTCGGAGTTTTTCCAATTTATCCCAATAACCATTATAAGAAATCCCCATGCCCTGTTATAATGTTTTTTTATTTTGTACATTCAACTGTTCTGAATGACATTTCTTAAATGTATTATTTATGTAACATATCCTATTTCACTCTATGTTTAAAAATAGCAATTCAACGTGGGGAATCATAACAGAGTACAAAATTGAAAGAACAATACATAGAACGTGTTTTCTCGTTACTATACAGTGCAATAATTTCGTCCACTGTGTTTTTCATCTTGAATATCCTGAGTTTCCTTACTAAAAACGTTGCTATTTAGGTGATGGGAGAAAAGTGTCAAATTCTCAAGTAGATTGTGGTAGAGTGTCTGCATGAAAACTTGAAGAGCAGTGTCATAGAAATCCTAGAAATCTGGGTGGTTTTATGTTCTTAAGTCATCAGCTTGGCCACACTGCAGAACCTTGGAGTTGGAGAAGAATAAATTTGCTTCTCTGAGTAGATAGTTTCAGAGACATAGACATGGTCTCAAAGTCTTTCTACCTGGGACAGAAATACACATACTTTATATATTACTCATACCTTCATTATTGGCTAATGAGTGTGCTTTTAGGAATTCATAATATTAAGCTGCCCCATGTTCCAGAAAAATAGCCAGATTATCATTGTTATTGCAATTTATCACTTTAGAATTCTAATTTAATAGTGGAGCTGGGCTATTTCCCTTCTGCTCTGTGGAAGCAATAAAGGTATAACACATTTTAGCAGGGTTGAGCTATTCAGAATTTGACATCCACTTTCCAAAGTTGGCCAGAGAACTTTGTACCTGGGAGATTTGCAATGAATATCTGATAATAATGAGGAAATACATATCTATCTGATAGATTGCACAACTTTAAAAAAATCATTTCCTCCCCACAGGCACATTAAGTTATAATAATAGCATTTACTTATTTTTTATGATTTACTGTTTAAAAATATAATTATATGAATGTATAATCTTTCTCCATAAGAAAAGGTGATAGAGAAACAACAGGCAAAATACCATATTTATTGAAAACATATTTACCGTATTTATCACAAAGCTAGATCAATTCATGAAGCTCCCCTGTCAGATCTTACAAGACTTTTTACAAATTATTTAACATTGCTTTTCTTTAAAATAAGCCCATAGGACTTGAGACCCAAGAAGCACATAGTACCTTGAAATGTTATTTAATTTATGATACCAGACAATCTGATATAATAAACATAGGGCAAATTTTATATCTCATTACTCCATGATTATTGCATTCCTCTATAAAGCAAGAATGTTTTTAAGGGCTAATAAAGAAAGTAAACACCACAGAATAACAGCTTTTAGGAGTTGGGAATGAAGTCTGGCTTCATTAAATGATTTTTTTTCTTGGTCAAAGGATAACTTAATAAAGCAAAAGAGTCAAGAAGATCAGCTGACAGAGACAGAAATTCCAAAATGACAGTGACCTAAAAGAGACAAAAATTTAATTTTAAAAACTTTTACACTGTTGTATATGGACATTTTACTTTCATTGTAATGTTGAGAATTTTCAGCCACATTCTAACTCTATTTCCAGATTAAGATTAGTCAAACTTGAACAGTCTCCCTGCCTTAAAATTTCAATTCTGATTAGAGATTAAATATCCTGTGAACAAGTGTAAGAATTAAAAGCATTGGGGAACACTGGAGAATATTTTACAATAATTGTTGCATTTAATAGAATAAAAATCTCTAAAGGTAATGGAAACCCAGTCACAGGGCAGATTGAGAACTAACTAATCAAATTATGGACATTCTGGGCAGTATTACTAAGAGCCCATGTCTGCACAGTATCTACTCAGTGAATCACCCCTTCGTCCGTAGGTGCACTTACTCCCACTTAAATGTGAATAATGAGTGGCCCGAGAATCAGAAGTCAACAGAAAATATTATTCTCCTCTGACCAAGTTCAGTGGCCATGCATACCAAAAAATTTCTTCTAAGCTACTTAATATTGGAGAAGAAAGGGCTAACTTTCAGTTGCTGATGGCAAAATGAACTTTTCATCTTCAATAATATTTGCCTTCATGCCTGAAATCTGAAAGAGTTTGCTTTGTTACTTGGCCAGTTTGGGTTTTTTAAACGGAACTAGTTTCTTGTAAATATCATTAATCAGTGACCACACTACGGCAGGTGGGGCTAGTCCTTCAGGGCTCCTGCTTTGAATAGGCTTTCCTTCTATTTATAAGTTTTAGTGATAGCAATTTTAGTTCAGTACCTGCAGGCTCAGAAAAATGACTATATTTCTTGGTCTCCCTTGGCTCCCAGATGTGGCCCCATTACTAAGTTCTGTCCCATGGAATGTAAGCAGAAGTGTCACTGGCAGCTTCTGAGAACATGGCATTTGATTTTACCCCTTTTTATTGATCCCTTTATCTTTTTTTTGCTTGAACCCAGGACATTGTCAAATGTAAGAAGCATCCAAGCTTCAGAGGTATAATAATAAAGAAAATGTGCCTCTGGAAATTGATGAATGGCTCTCTCCTGAGATGACTTCCTTAGAACACTAGTTCTGAGAAATTGTAATAGATAATTACAAGAGGAGCAGCTGATTAATCAAACAGTTCTAAGAAACACTGGCTTTAAAAATTAAATCGTCTTTTCTGTCCTCACTGCAATATTTTTTATAAACTACCTAAGTGCTAAGAGGCTGTAAGAAATAAAAATAATATTTGTGATTCTCAATGTGCGTGACCCAATGCAAAGTATCCTACTCTATTTCATTTGATTTAACACCGTTTTTGCTGTGAAGTAGATCAGAGGACTAGTGTTTCATGGAACTCACTTTGGAAAGAATCATCGTATAGATTAGATAGTTTCTAATTTGGGGAGTCCATGTAACCCAGAAGGACCTACAGGATCATCTGGAAATATACTTCCACCAGTGTCCTCCACCTGCCTTTTGTCTTTAGAAGTGAAGTGAAAGTCACTCAATTGTGTCCAACTCTTGCGACCCCATAGACTGTAGCCCGCCAGGCTCCTCTGTCCATGGGATTCAATGGGCAAGAATACTGGAATGGGTTGCCATTTCCTTCTCCATGTCTTTAGAAAACGTTAGTTAAAGAATGAATTTAATTAAAGAGATGAGAAAATGCATAAAGAAAGGAAAACAGTGAAGCAAGACAAGATAATAATACTTTAGCCATTAAACATAGTCCAAGGCCTCTTTCAGTTATTCCTCAAGGTCGCTAGGTAAATATTCAAGTCATGTCCTTTGAGCTGTTTTGTAGATGCTGAAACCCCCAGCAAGAGAGAGAAGTTAACTATATGCTGCCCACAAGGACTTAGATCCCAGGCTGCTTCCAACCAGAAGGTTAATGGTACGGATTCCCACTTGCCTCACCACCAACCAGTCGGAAGAACATCCACAAGCTCATGATGCCCGCTTTGACCCGTTACTATAAAACTCCTCACTACCCTCTCCAGGTCAGAAACATGGTCTTGAGGGCGCTAGCCCACTGTGGCCCTCTTGCCTGGCAAAGCAATAAAGTTATTCTTTTCTATTTCACACAAAACTCTCTCTCTGTGCTTCTATTCAGCACCGGTGAACAGAGGCCATATATTTCAGCAACAGCGAGAGAGCAGGTATCTATTGTATCAGCACACCAAATCACCTCAGGAATCTACTTTTTGACAGCCCCCAATTTTTGTTCCCAGAGAAGGGAAAAAGTAAATTTTCACATTTCTCTCTCGAAGATGTGTCCTGTGGTGATCAGTTCGTCCCCACAGTGTTGATTCAATTACATCACAGTGCTGTGCATCACGCTTCGAATAGTAAAGAAAATAAACTGAAAACTCAGAAACAGACTGATAACACATTCATTCTGCCACAAGTTCCGCTGAATAAGGAGTGAGGACAGTGTGTATTTCCTCAAGTTTGCTGAAGGGTTTGCAATTCTACTTTGAGGAGAGAGAGAAAGCAAAGAGAGAGCCTGGAGGAAACATAAGGAAATGTTTGATGCTCTTTGAATTTCACAACTCTTGTATCAGAGACATCCAATTCTGTCCCTGGTTCTTCACCCACAGAGTGGAGGAGATGCTGGGATGGACTGAGGGAAGTGTGTATTTAAAGTCCACCATGACATCTGCCTGTCATGTTCTTCTGCCACATCATTGACACCTTCTGTATGCTCTGACAAACCTAGACAGCCGATTAAAAAGCAAAGACATCACTTTGCTGACAAAGGGCTGTATAGTCAAAGCTATGGTTTTTCCAGTAGTCGTGTAAGGATGGGGAAAGTTGGACCATAAAGAAGGCTGAGTGCCAAAAAATTGATGTTTTTGAACTGTGGTGCTAGGAAAGACTCTTGAGAGTCCCTTGGAGATCAAACCAGTCAATCCTAGAGGAAATCAACCCTGAATGTTCATTGGAAGGACTGATGCTGAAGCTGAAACTCCAATACTTTGGCCTCCTGATGTGAAGAGCTGACTCACTGGAAAAGACCCTGATGCTGGGAAAGATTGAGGGCAAGAGGAGAAGGGGTGACAGAGGATGAGATGGTTGGATGGCATCACCGATTCAATGAACGTGAATTTAAGCAAGCTCTGGGAGAGTGTGAAGGACAGTGAAGCTTGGGGTGCTGCAGTTCATGGGGTCACAAAGAACTGGACACAACCGAGTGACTAAACAACAACACGGCAGGTAGAAAAGCCCTTGGTAACAGTCACTGTGACATTTCCCAAAGGCACTCTCATCGCACAGTATTTACCAACACTAAAATACGTTTCAGAAAATAATGAACAACTTCCTCCTAGAGAAATAGATTTAGTCAATCGAATACTCTGTTTTATCTAGATAATGATGATCCAGATGATGAAGTAAATTTTTCTTTCTCACCTAAATGATCGATAGTTTTAAAAGTTATATAATATATAAAATGTTATTTTACTTTAACTTCCAACAAACAAAAGTAAAAGATGCTATTTTTTCTTTGTTGGTGATGCCAGCTTAGGCACACTAAAATCATGTGTATTGAGTGTCTGAGAAAGGATGTACTAGTAAACAATGAGGTTACTCCTCGAATTTAGAACATTTTTATATACCTCAACCTGATACCATATAATGTAGTAAAGCTACAGTCTTTAAATGTTTATTATTATTTATTTATTTGGCTGCATCGGGTCTGAGTTGTGGCATATGAACTCCTTAGCTACAGGTTTTAAATGCTATACCAGCCTTATTAGTGTTTTAATAGTTTCCAAATAGCTCCACCTAAGAGGTGATTCTTATTTGTGATAACTTTGTTAACTTCATTGTTCTTCCAGAGAATGCATTAACAAAGCTATTGAAATTATATTTTTTAACTAAGCCAAGTAGAGGAATGAACTCTGACCTTCCCCATCTCTGTTTGAAAACAGTATCTTTTATTCAAAATATTTGCAATATTTATAATAGGATATAACTCAGGGAAGCCTCTTAAAGTCATCTCTCAAATTCAATGCACTTGAACTTCATGCCTGAAAAACAATCAGGTACAGAGCTGTTCATTTGATTAGATTAGACTTGACATGATTTGATTTGATTTGATTTAGGAGCAGAGTAGAATTTTCAGGTTCACCAGAAATACATAAAGTCCATCAGGGCCAATAAATCCAGAACAACACTCTATTTATGAAATAAAATGCTCTAAATAATGAAGCTTTTCATTATTTAGCCCTTAAAGAATCTACCTGTTTCAGAAATCTGCTCTTCTCCCAAGGTTAATGCAAGGAAGAAAGAACAAATTTATATATTACATAATAACATTTCTGTTATGCTCAACTATATCTATTATAACTGTGTGGTAAGTACTTCCTATTCATTATTTCACGGATTTCCCACAGGCCTGTGAGCTGGGTTCCTCTGCTGTAACCATTTAAGCCAGACTGAATAGGACCCAAGCACACAGAATGCAGAGCTCACGTCCATCAGGGCATATGAAACACAGCCATGTGACGAAATGCGCCGCCTAGATGTACCTATCAACAGACCGCTGGAGCCCATTATACAGAGTGAAGTAAGCCAGAAAGAAAAACACCAATACAGTATACTAATGCACATATATGGAATTTGAAAGATGGTAACGATAACCCTATATGCGAGACAGAAAAAGAGACACAGATGCATAGAACAGTCTTATGGGCTCTGTGGGAGAAGGTCAGGGTGGGGCGATCTGAGAGAATAGCATTGAAACATGTGTATTATCATATGTGAAACAGAACACCATTCCAGTTTCGATGCATGAGACAAATGCTCAGGGCTGGGGCAATGGGATGACCCAGAGGGATGGGATGGGGAGGGGGGTGGGAGGGGGGTTCAGGATGGGGAACATGTGTAAACCCATGGCTGATTCGTGTCAATGTATGGCAAAAACCACTACAATATTGTAAAGTAATTAGCCCCCAACTAAAATAAATAAATTAAAAAAAAAAAACAGCCCTCAACTGTGTTGCTTCTGTTGGTTTCAAAGGACCTCAGTTTTCAGTTCAGTCGCTCAGTCCTGTCTGACTCTTTGCCACCCCATGGACAGAAGCATGCCGTGCTTCCCTGTCCATCACCAACTCCCAAAGTTGCATGCCAATTTTGCCTACAATCACAATAACTATTTTCTTTCTGAGACACTGAGAAAGCTTTGTTTTATCCCTGGATGTATTTCCGCTCCCTCCAGCACGTTTCTTTCAATATTTTAGCATCTCCTAAGTGTGTTCTATGGAATATAAATCCTGTGGAATATTAGCCATTATTATAAGCAAAGAAGAAAAGGTTCTATGATGTCATGAGTTTAGGAAACATGGGGTTAAAAAATAAAAGGCCAACGAAGGAAGAGTTCTCTTCAGTATATTAATGAATAGTGTGACTCTTTGGAAGAAAGATACACCATTTCACAAATATATTTGACCACAGATAGGACACCTTTATTCTAAACCTTGCAGGATTGATGGTTAATGGCACAAATGTTGAGAAATATTGAAATAAGTTTCTGTGTTTTCTAGTGTGTTTTAACTGTGTTTTTAACAGTTTCTAACCTGTTTTACTACCATAAAGAGAAAAAAGTCTTAAGTGGTAGAATTTAAACTTGCAGGGCGCTATGATCTTCTGAAGACCAGCTCCCCATCAGTCTCACTGTGAATTTATCAAGACAACACACAAAGTCCCAATGGGCTGACAGAGAATTGTTGGTTCTTCTAATTTAGAGGAAAACAATTTGGAAAAGAGTTGTTCAATCAAGACATTATTTTGAACAATCTCAAGAAAGCACCTTTAAGAAAAAGTTAGGCAAAGGTTGATCAGCCGATGTCACTTGACTTGACACTAGACATAATTCTAAAGTGGGTAGAAGTGAGTCTTCCTACAAAACAAGCATCTTCGTGGTCTAGTCAGGACCCTCTTGGCCTCTTTCTTTCCCCTCTCTCACTTCCTCTCATTCAGTCTGCTTGTTCCAGGGAAAACAATCAGTTTTTGTTTCCTTTTGTCTGCTCACACTTAGGACTGTCATCCAGGAAGGGCTACCAAAATGTTTAAGCTAGATTCTTTCTAACCTCCCATGATCAATATATTCTATTCCTCATTGTTACACATCGCAGTCTACAAAAATTCATTTGGGTTGAATTAATTCATACAGATTAACCAGTTTTTTCAAATTTATGTGATCATGGAACTCTTTGTAGAATACCTGTTGATAAGCCTGTAACAGCTCAGAAGACATATTATGGGAATAATGGCTTCAATCAAGCCATGAAGCCAGGAAGCCAGCTAGAGAAGAGAAGAGCTTTACCAGGAACCAGGAATGACTCACAGTTCACCTTTCCCACTCAAGATAAAGAATATGAGAAATCTCAGTTCTCCTCCAGGTAATGTGCTCAAGGAAAAAGATATGGCTGGGGCTGGTGATGCAGGGTTCTCAGAAAAAGCATCCCTACCGTTGGTAACTGCCTATCCAGTTAGTACAGTTAGTATGTAACACATCATCATATGTTGAAATTTGTTTTAAAAAATTTGGGGGAGGGGGAGTTATCCAGAAACAAACACACACAAAATGATTCATTTCCACTGTATTCAGAGCCCTATTGATGTACTGGGGGTATTTTGTATTATATGTAGTCACCAGGCTAGGAATTAACCTATTTTTAAAGCTCTTCCTGTAGTTTAACTCAGTTCATTTGATCCCGTGTTGTTCACTGAAGTACTTGTTATGTTTCTGATTTTCTAATATTTGACCAGATATCAGGACAATTTCAACACTCAGAAATTTTTTGAAGAGACTTCAGCCCTCAAGCTACCATGCCTTGGAAATAGGAAGCTATTTCCTTGCTTTGTATCATAAGTGGGTATCAGAACTCTTACAGGTCAGCCAAATTCTCCTTATTGCCTTCCTGGAATTACTTGGCAACTTTATTACATTGATTCATAGTGCTAGGTAATTTAAATTCTCCCAAAGCACTAATCGTTTTTCATTTAAATATCACTTTAGTGACTTTTATGCAAACAAATCCTCAGGAGCCAATAAGTGATTTAGAATTAGATTTGCTTTTTCTATGCTATAAACTGTGGCAACCTGAGAAAGAAATGTACCTCATTTCCCCTAGAATATAAGATACTCTAAGTTGCAAGAAAATAGAGCTTCAAAAGATATGTTAGAAAGAATTCAGAGAAAATGTATATTGACACCTAAATGAGTATTTGGCTTAGTGGGCCCTCACTAGAAGCAAGGGAAAAGTATTCCCAATTCATCCCAAGGGGATGAATTGCTTATTTTCCCAAACAATTCTGTCTCTTTTTAATCCAGATAAGGACAAAAATGAAAAAGAAAACAACCAGGAAAAAGTACCTCTTTTCCAACTGATCATATAATTAAGTGACTCCAAGTTATGATAACCTCTAAAGATGTTATAATTTACTGATTGTAGAAAAAAATCCAAAAATATATCTATTGTAGCTGTTCAGTCGCTCAGTTGTGTCTGACTCTTTGCAACCCCATGGACTGCAGCATGCCAGGCATCACTGTCCATCACCATCTCCCAGAGTTTGCTCAAACTCATATTCATTGAATCAGTGATGCCACCCAACCGTCTCGTCCTCTGTCATCCCCTTCTCCTCTTGCCTTCAATCTTTCCCAGCATCAGGGTCTTTTCCAATGAGTTGGCTCTTCTCATCAGTGACCAAAGTATTAGAGTTTCAACATCAGTCCTTCCAAAGAATATTCAGGATTTATTTCCTTTAGGATTGACTGGCTTGATCTCCTTGAAGTCTAAGGGACTCTCAAGAGTCTTCTCCAATGCCACATTTCAAAAACATCAATTCTTCGGTGTTCAGCCTTCTTTATGGTCCAACTCTCACATGCATACATGACTATTGGGAAAACCATAGCTTTAACTAAAGGGACCTTTGTAGTTAAAATAATATCTCTGCTTTTCAGTACACTGTCTAGGTTTGCCATAGTTTTTCTTCCAAGGAGCAAACGTCTTTTACTTTCATGGCTGCAGTCACCATCTGCAGTGATTTTGGAGCCCAAGAAAATAAAGTCCGTCACTGTTTCCACTGTTTCCCCATCTATTTGCCATGAAGGGATGGGACCAGATGCCATGATCTTAGTTTTCTGAATGTTGGGTTTTAAGACAGCTTTTTCACTCTCCTCTTTCACCTTCATCAAGAGGTTCTTTAGTTCCTCTTCATTTTCTGCCATAAGGATGGCACCATCTGCATATCTGAGGTTATTGATATTTCTCCAGGAAATCTTGATTCTAGTTTGTGCTTCATCCAGCCCAGCATTTGGCATCATGTACTCTGCATTTAAGTTAAATAAACAGGGTGACAATATACAGCCTTGATGTACTCCCTTCCCAATATTGAACCAGTCTGTTGTTCCTTGTCTGGTACTAACTGTTGCTTCTTGACTTGCATACAGATTTCTCCGGAGGCAGGTAAGGTGGTCTGGTATTCCCATCTCTTTAAGAATTTTCCACAGTTTGTTGTGATCCACACAGTCAAAGGCTTTAGTGCCATCAATGAAGCAGAAGTAGGTGTAGTCAATGAATCATATTTGCTGCTTAGAAATATATCTAAGCTGATCATTTCAGAAAGATATCCGGTTCCAAGATTAAAAGCCATTTTGCTATTTTGAACCTGAATGGGTGAAAGCTAACTGATTCTACAGGAACACTCAGTACCATTTGGGGGACAGATCTTTTAAAGTCCTGGTTCTGCCCATGATACGGAACTTAGATGTCTATCAATAGATAAATGGATAAAGAAGACATGGTACATATATATATACAATGGAGTATTACTCAGATATAAAAAGGAACAAAATTGGGTCATTTGTAGTGATGTGGATGAAACTAGAGTCTATCATACAGAGTGAAGTAAATCAGGAAGAGGAAAATATTGCATATTAACGTATATATTATGGAATCTAGAAAAATGCCACAGCCGAACCTATCTGCAGGGCAAGGATAGAGCTGAAGCCCAGAGAATGAAACTGAACACAGTAGAGTGGGGAGTGGCTGAGATGAACTGAGAGATTAGCACTGACATATATACACTAACATGTATAAAACAGATAGCAGGAAACTGCTTCTTGTCCACACAGTGAACTCTGCCCAGTGCTCTGTGATGACCTAGAGGGGTGAGATGGGAGGGGGAGGGAGGCTCAAGAGGGAGAGAGTAAATGTATACATATAGCTGATTCACGTTGTCATACAGCAGAAACTACCACATTGTAAAGCAATTCTACTAGAATAAAAAAATTATAATAGTATAGTTCTGGCTCTGCCATTTAAGTAATTCTAGGTGGCTTCTCTCTGCTTCAGTGTGACTTAGTCTCTCTCTTTCTCAGTATTCTTGTCTTTAAAACATAGATAATTACAGTACCCACTACATCAAGCCAAGAATTAGATGAGATAATGTATGAAAGTGCTAATAAGATTGCTTGGCACACAACTACTCAATCCATGGCAGCTATTATGATCTTTTCGCATGCATACTAGTTATAATTTAGCAGAGTCTACTATTGGAATGTGGATTGGAATAATAACTCAGGGGATTACATCTTTCGAAAGCAAAGCACATGAAACATTTAATGAGAAACTTGTGGATTTACAACTCATCCAACAGCAAACCGCAGCACTGCTTGCTCTCAAATGCTGAGAGCTTCTAGCCAGCCAGGAACTGACATCTTCATTGCAGAGTGAAGTGGCAGTTCTTTAGCAACCTGGGCATTTGTTCTTTGGGCTTTTTTAAGTTTAATTTTTATTTTATATTGGAGCATAATTGATTTTCAATGTTGTGTTAGTTTTAGCTGTACAGCAAAGTGATTCAGTTTGTCTATATGCAAATATTCATCCTTCTTCAGATCCTTTTTCCATGAAGTTTATTATTCATGGAAATAATATATCCAGAAACAATATATTCAGAATATTGAGTAGAGTTCCCTGAGAGATTCAGGCTGTGTTGTGCTGGTCCCTCAGTCATATCTGACTCTTTGAGACCTCATGGACTGTAGCCCTCCAGGCTCTTCTGTCCATGCAATGCTCCAGGCATGAATACTGGAGTGGGTTACCATTTCCTTCTTCAGGGTATCTTCCTGACCCAGGGATTGAACCTGAATCTCCTGCATTGTAGACAGATTCCTTACTATCTGAGCCACCATGAAAGCCCCGAGATATGCAGCAGTCTTTTTTAATATACAAGGGCTTCCCAGGGAGCTCAGTGGTAAAGAATCAGCCTGATACTGCTAGACGCAAGAGACACGGGTGGCAAAGAGTCGGACTATGAAGGCACACACACAGTGTGTATATGCTAACTCCAAACTCCTCTTTTATCCCTCCTTTCCACCTTCCCCTTTTGGTAACCTTAAGTTTGTTTTTGAAGTAAGTCAGAGAAAGAAAAATATCATATGATATCACTTATATGTGGAATCTAAATACAATGCCCTGGGCATTTGTACAGGCCTTGAATATAATCAACATCTCACCTGAGAGGTCCACACGTGGGGTGGTAAAGCTGCAGCTCTAAGTTAGACATTTGTGATAACTAGAGAAGAAGTCTCTTTATACAAGACGCCTATGATTAGAAGATAACACCTCTCAGGAACGAAAGGGAAAACTAATTCAGTAGTACAGAGCACGAAGGTGTTAGGAAACGTGGCAATTTCATGAAGGAGTTTGCCAGCTCATCAAGCAAAGTTTGAAGGTGTTCTTTAAATGAAAAATGTGAGGACTTTTTGAGATAAACTTTATTAATCATCAAAGCACACTCATCTGCAGTTACTGGCATTTATTTTCTTTTAATTTCATAATGGGGAGTCCAAGGGAGCCATCAAAACTCTGTTTTTGATGAATTCACAAAATAACTAAGTTTACTTAAAAAAAAAGATAAATAAGGACAATTAATGACTTGCTTACACACTGAGTCACTGGAAAGCCAATTATCAGAAACACGAAATTCTCTGAAATGATTAGCAGTGTAAATGGACACACAATCATTCTTGGAGAGACTATATCTAATTGATATTAGTGAACTTTCAAAGTCCACATGAAAATTTTGAGGGGAGTAACAACCATTTGGGGGAAAGTTTTTTTTTTTTTTTTAATTTCTATGACAAAATTATCTCAGAATGCTCAAAACTATTTCAGTTATCTTAAATGACCTTATTTGCAAAACAGAAATAGAGACAGAGGCGTAGAGAACAAACTTGCGGACACCAAGAGGGGAAAGGGGGTTGAGTGGAGGGGTTGGGAGACTGAGGCGGACATAAACACTGTTGGTACGATGTGCAGACAGATACTGAGGAGAGCCTGCTGTACAGCAGAGTGGACCTACTCAGTGCTCTGTGTGGCCTGAATGGGGAGGAAATCCAACAAAGAGGGGATATATGTGAATGTGGGCTTCCCCTGTGTCTCAGTGGGAAAGAATTCACCTGCAATACAGAAGACACAGGAGACGTGAATTGGATCTCTGGGTCAGGAAGTTCCCCTGGAAGGGGAAATGGCAACCCACTCCACTATTGTCGCCTGAAAAATCTCATGGACAGTGGAGCCTGGTGGGCTACAGTCCAAAGGGTCAGAGAAAGTCAGACACCTCTGAGTGCCTGAGCATACGTATAATTATAGCTGATTCCCTTTGCTGTATAGTAGAAATGAATGCAATATTGTAAAGCAACTATACTCCAATAAAAGTTAATTTTAAAAATTGCTTTAAATGCACCCGCGAACACTCTTATACAAACATGCATATACATGAATCAAACTGAGCACATACTTACTGTCACTTCGTTCATGCTCAGAAGCACGGGGCTGGGTGGCAAGGTGCCAAGGCGGTATTTGAAACCCTCCTCTAAAGTCATTCCCCAGAACTGGCTATAGTTCTGAGCTGTCCACCTGCCTTACAAATGAAAGAGAAAAAACAGGCACAAGTTATATGATGTCACTTTCATCAATATAGGTTCATATGTTTTTCTGAAATTATACAGAAGCAAGTCTGACAAAATCGGAGCCATTACTGAAAGCTAGATATTTGTTATATTAATATAACAAATTAATATTTGTTATATTATTGATCACTCTCATACGGAAGCATATCACTCTTCTTAAATTAGGTCTATGTCAATGATTTAAATAACTCATATGAGGAAACTAAGGCTGTATCAACACAGACTGAATTTAAGAATATGAATCTCTACTTACAGTGAAGGGATTTTAGTAACAAGGCCAATATATGTAGTTTCTTTTAAAAATTATTAAATGCATTTTAGAAAAAAGCTTGAATGTTCAGGAATGTATATAAAGGCTAAATAAGGTAATGTTTTATTTATAATTTAGATTTGAAAAGAAGCTGTGTAAAAAGAAGCATCCATGAAAAATTGAGGATAAAATAGTTACATAAAATAGTTACACTTAAAAAGATTACAGCAATGCTAGTTAATTTTATTGAAATGTTTTATTTAAATATTAAAATAGTCTATCACATATAAATAAGTTAATTTTCATTAAGTCATTATTAACACTAATATGAATTCAATTGATGTAAAATTAGATAAAAAAAAAAACACCTACTTTTCTAGAAACATTTTTCATGCCTTACATAGAAAGGGAAGCTTTGTTTTCAAAATCTAATGTTGATATTTGAAGAAAATTCCTTAAGATATGCTAGGAGATGACAAATGAAAAAGACGAAAAGTGATTTAATCAATTTCAATTAATTTAATCAGAAAAAAAAGATGAAAATAACTTAATCAATGTTGTTTGAATTAGCCACAACTTGAGGACACTATATTTTCAGTACTTAAGTCAAATCTAAACTTTATCCTGTTGTGCTTATCACCAAAATTGCTTATAATGTGAAAGGGTCTAAGGTATGATTCAAGATACAACTTAATTTTCAATAATACGCCTGACAAGTTAGTGTTTTTCTTTTATAAGATCTGTTAGCTCATAAAACCTTAAGCAACTTTGAGCCACAATTTTTAAATATAATGTCCATCATCCAAGGAATTTCAATAAGGAAATTTCTGAATATATTAGATACTGCTACTGCTGCTGCTACTGCTAAGTCGCTTCAGTCGTGTCCGACTCTATGCGACCCCATAGACGGCAGCCCACCAGGCTCCCCCGTCCCTGGGATTCTCCAGGCAAGAACACTGGAGTGGGTTGCCATTTCCTTCTCCAATGCAAGAAAGTGAAAAGTGAAAGTGAAGTCGCTCAGTCATGTCCAACTCTTTTCCACCCCATGGACTGCAGCCCACCAGGCTCCTCCGTCCATGAAATTTTCCAGGCAAGAGTACTGGAGTGGGCTGCCATTGCCTTCTCCGATTAGATACTGCAGCCTTTATTTAACAGACTACCAGGACCAGACTTAGGCAAAATCATGATGTCAGTCAAGTATGTTTTTGGTGCTCCACACTAGTAGTCTTCAAACACTGAGATATTTTTGGGTCTTTTAATTAATCATTCAATTTAGTAAACAAGGATCAATATTTTAAAAGATAGAATATAGGAAAAACAACAGGAAATATTAGAGTTTATCAGACAGAGTGAGAGTAGGTACTCTTTCTATACATTTAAGTATATGTATAGGTGAAAACACACGTGTGTGAAAACACTGTGTGTGTGTGTTGTTGTTTAGTCACTAAGTCGTGTCTGATTCTTTTGTGACCCCATGGACTGTAGCCCACCATGTTCCTCTGCCCATGGGATTTCCCAGGCAACAGTACTGGAGTGGGTGGCCATTTCTTTCTCCAGGGTATCTTCCACACCCAGGAATCAAACCCTCACTTCCTGCATTGGCAGGCAGATTCTTGACTGCTGAACCACCAGGGAACCCTGTGTATTATATATCTTTTAAAATATATATATATATTTAAATATTAAATAAATATTTAAAATATTTTTGCACATATATATTTTCTAAAAAAAAAGAATTTTCCATTATGGTTTATTCCGAGATATTGAATATATTTCCCCGTGCTACACAGTAGAACTTTGTCATTATCCATTCTATATGTAACAGTTTGCATCTACTAACTCCAAACTCCCAATCCATCTCTCCCCTACCCTGCCTCCTGGTTGGCAACCACAAATCTATTTTCTATGTCTGTCATCACTTTTCAAGTTAGCATTTACTGAACCTCCTTAATTTGTCGATCATATTCTCCAATAAACACTGGGAACATAGAAATAAGTAAACTTCTCAACCTTCAAAAATCTCACACCCTAAAAATCTACAAAGAGAGAAATGACTTCAGTTTGTGTTATTTATTAGCAGTAGGTTAAACCCTGATCAGAGTAGAGAATTGAAACATAACTCTGCCTGAAGCAGTTTGAACAATTTTTCACAGACAGAGACTTTTTAGTGCTCATCCGAGAAGAATGAGAATGAGTTAGGTGGCCAGATGTGGGAGAAGATAGAATTTCTTCTAAACAAAGGCAATTCTGGAGCAAAGCAGATTTGAAATGGGGAAGCACATTTAGCAAAGAGGAGATATGTAATGCTTAAACAATGAGAGAGACCAGAAAGACAGGCTGGAAAGAGTATAAATAAGGAGGTGGTAAAGCATTTGGGCCAAATTGTTATTTATGCAGAGGAGCATAATTATGTTCTAAAGCAATGGAGTGTCATTGAAGAGTTTTCAAGAACAAGAGTGACAGAAGCAAGGCTTTGTTTTAGAAGGGTAGTCATGAAAGTATAAAGGCTTGGTTTGAGGTTTCATTAGACTGGAAACAAAAGAAAAAGTCAGATCACTTCAAACTAGGCTTGATCAAGAAATGCACTAGAATACAGCATAGAAACATAGGAAATCAATTTCTAAAATAAGCTTTGTGAGAAAAATAAGAGCCTAGTGACTGAGAGTGAGAGAGCAAAGGCCTGAAACTAACTTTGGATTTTCTGGTTGACAAGGTAGAGGGAGCTGCCAGTAACCAAGGACAAGTCAAAGGCTAATCTTTTTAGTTTGGGGTATTTTTGACTTGACACATCATTGAGAAATCAGGACCGACTGATTCAACAGACTAGACTTCGAGTTCACAATAAAAAAATCAGGTTTAAAGATACAATAGATTAAAAATGGGTGCAACTTCTTTGTGGCTCTTCCCATTAAGAAATGGAGTTAATTTCTCCAACTGTTGAAAGTGAGCTGGCCTGGTGACGCTCTGCTCAGTAGAAAGCAGTAAAAGTGGCAACGTGAAAATTTCAAGCGTTGGCCTCTGAAGGGGCCGTTTATAGCTTGAACACTGTCATTATAAGAAGAAGCCAAGGCTGTCCTCCTGGAGACAACGTGGGCCCCCAGCAACGGGCACCAACCACCAGCCGTGGGGGTGAGGCCACCTAGGCAGTGCAGGCCAGCTAAGGCTCCAGATGTCTGTGGACATGTGAGTAACCCAAGGGAAGGCCAGGAGAGCCTCAGCTAAGACCATCTTGCATTGCTGATGGGAACATAAAAATAAAGCCATGGGTGTACATGTGTTCCCCACCCTGAACCCCCCTCCCACTTCCCTCCCTACCCCATCCCTCAGGGTCATCCCAGTGCTCCGGCCCTGAGCACCCTGTCTCATGCATCGAACCTGGACTGGAGATCTATTTCACTTATAATAACATACATGTTTCAATGCTATTCTCTCAAATCATCCCACCCTTGCCTTGCCCCGCAGAGTCCAAAAGTCTGTTCTTTACATCTGTGTCTCTTTTGCTGTCTCACATATAGAGTCATCATTACCATCTTTCTAAATTCCATATATATGCGTTAATATACTGTATTGTTGTTTTTCTTTCTGACTTACTTCACTCTGGATAGGCTCCAGTTTCATCCACCTCATTAGAACTGATTCAAATGCATTCTTTTTAATAGCTGAGTAATATTCCGTTGTGTATATGTACCACAGTTTTCTTATCCATTCATCTACTGATGGACATCTAGGTTGCTTCCATGTCAATGTATGGCAAAAACCACTACAATATTGTAAAGTAATTAGCCTCCAATTAAAATAAATAAATTAATTTAATAAAAAAGAAAAATAAATAAATAAAGCTTGTGCCCCTGTTTGAGTTTCCCGAGCCATACAGCAAATTCCCTTTGGCTATCTATTTCACATATAGTAATATAAGGTAAGTTTCCATGTTACCGTATCAACCTAGAGGGTTGGGATGGGGAGAGAGATGGGAGGGAGTTTCAAAAGGGAGGAGATATATGTACACCTATGGCTGATTCATGTTGAGGTTTGACAGAAAACAGCAAAATTCTGTAAAGCAATTATCCTTCAATAAAAAATAAATTAATTAAAAAAAAGATCCCACATACTGCAAGGTGCAGCCAAAATAAAGAGAACTCTTAAAAAAAATAGATAAATAAATAAAACTTGTGGTTTTAAGCTACTAAATTCTGAAGTGATTTCGTTACACAGCATCAGATAACTGAGACTGTCTCTTTCTCCCTTCATTCCACTAACTTGCTGGTTATCACTTGTGCTACGAATTTGGGATTTATAACAGCCCTATCATTAGAAACCCTTTTTACCAAGCTATGACATGTGGGCTCCTCAGCTGGATTGTAAATGCCTCTAAAACATTATTTATTTGTATCCTCAGCAGTGCCAAAAGGGAAACACATGTTTTGTTAATATTAATTGCATGAAAACATAGTACACGGAATAAATAAACACCAAAGTAGGTTATGCAGAATGAATAAAGGCTTGGATCTAAATAATACCAAGATGCCAGAAATAAATGCTTTAAAGCAAAGGTTGCATATATTTGCATGTAGGTTATTTTTTAAAGAGCCTAAAATAGACACTGAATGATATAAAATGATTTCATATTTACACTTGAAAGCAACTTGAACATCAGAAACAGTAAATATACCTGAGAATTAGAACTTTCTTTTAAATTCAAGGACTTACTACACTCTTTTTCTTCCCTGGTAAATAATTTTAGTGTTAGCCCTTTTCTTCATCGGTCATCTCTTTTACTTACCTCTTGTGGGCAGAGAGCAAATTAGCCAAGATGGTGTGGTCAGGCTGTCTCGTCCCATGTTTTGTAAATAATGACTATGTAACAGCAGAGATCATTTATAGCACTGCACATGCATCACGAGGTACTCGCTTGGTCACGGGTTGTGTGCAGCACACATATATGTGAGCTCCACCCATAAAGTGGGGGGAATTACTGTGGTGTCATGGCTGTGTCTGTTGGATCAGTCACGAGAGGAGAGAATTGTATGTCTGCATCAGCCAGGAGAGAGGCTGTGTTATAGCTGCTGTGCCAGCCAGGAGAGAATAAATATATCTGCAGTTCTTGTGGCCCCTCAAGTCTCCTTCCAGCCTCCTAGCTCATGCCTTGCCTTCCCTGGGTTCAAGGAACAGTGTACACAGTGAGATACAGCAAGACAGTTGGCATCACAAACAGGATGATCAGGGATACAATTGGCATAGTCGGTAGGATACCCAGTGGGTAGGGGAGTCTGATACTCAACTGGATAGAGGAAGCCAGTGGCCACCAGATAGCATATGGTACTATGTGGCCTCTGTTCTTTTGACATGGGCCCAGTGGAAGACTGGGAAGTTGTGGATGGTTCACTGCATAGTATTGAAAAGGCATTACAGGCAGTGAGTTCCCATAGGCCGAACAAGGTGGCACGAACTGCCTGGCACTGTGGGGTGGGTTTCCACAAAAGTCCATCTAGTCAAGGCTATGGTTCTTCCAGTGGTCATGTATGGATGTGAGAGCTGGACTCTAAAGAAAGCTGAGCGCCGAAGAACTGATGCTTTTGAACTGTGGTGTTGGAGAAGACTCTTGAGAGTCCCCTGGACTGCAAGGAGATCCAACCAGTCCATCCTAAAGGAGATCAGTCCTGAGTGTTCACTGGAAGGACTGGTGCTGAAGCTGAAACTTCAATCCTTTGGCCACCTGATGCGAAGGGCTGACTCATTTGAAAAGACCCTGACTCTGGGAAAGATTGGGGGCAGGAGAAGAAGGGGATGACAGAGGATGAGATGGTTGGATGGCATCACCGACATAATGCACATGGGTTTGGGTAAACTCCAGGAGTTGGTGATGGACAGGGAGGCCTGGTGTGCTGCAGTTCATGGGGTTGCAAAGAGTCGGACACGACTGAGCGACTGAACTGAACTGAACTGAAGGCGACTATTGATAGTGCTCTCTGTGATGCCATGCCGTGTGCAATGTGCAGAGACTCTTGGAAGAACTAAAGCAGCATATATTGGTGTTAGAGCAAGAACCCTGTGGCCCTGAAGAACCCAGCATCTCTGACAGCGAGGCAGTAAGTGACGCTGATGACGAACGTTATGAGACCGTGGGTCCCGCTCGGCAGCAGAAAGTGAAGCATGAGCAGTCCAAGGCCAAGGAGGAGGGGGGTCATCAAGGGACCCCAGTGTGACTGAGTTCATGACATATACTCAGGTGGAGTTGGTCGACTTGGGTAAGCAGTTTCAGCAAACGCACAGGAAACACTCGGCAGCATGGCTTTTGTGACTTCGGGACACGGGGGTGGGCCCAGCGCCTGAGGCTTCGCGAGGCGGCATGCAAGACGCCATTTCGAAAGTGCGAAGAGCGCGAAGGGGCCCGAGCTAGCAGGGGTTCCCTCTGGGTTATGCGGATGCAAATGTGGGCTCATTTATGCAGAGGTGTACTGTAAAGGCTGCGTCCTATGGTGTAGATTATACTGTAAAGGCTGTGTCCTCAGATTGAGAAAAGTGTAATCATGTGGGTGGACTGTGAACACCACAAAAAATCCCTTCCTTGAGGGGTGGGCCTGGTGCCTCTGGGGGGTTTTGTGCGTCCTTAATAAAAATTCCGCAGGAGTGGAGCTGCCCCTGTGGAGGCTTTCCTGCAATCTCACAAGCACAGACAGTTGACTGGACTTGGCCATGGACGACAACGTCACTCCACACGCGGTGGGTGGCTCTTCTAGCCCCATGAGGGCAAGGACTGCAACAGGAGTCCCAAGTGATACCCGGTGTTGGGTTTTGCTATGTGTTGGGGATGTAACCGTTTGCTGTTGTAGCTACCGCTGTTGCAAGATGCAAATCCAAGGGTCAATGTTACTGGCCAAGGGAATATCACAGATGGACGGCTCATAGAATGTGAGGCGAGAGGCCCTAAAGGGGTGGAGTGTGGGGAGAGAGATTGGCCAAGATGGCGTGTCCAGGCTCTCTTGACCCACATTTTGTAAATAATGACTGTGTAGCAGCTGAAATCATTTATAGCACTGTGCATGCACGTCATGAGGTACTCACTGGTCCCGAGTTGTGTGCGGTATGCATGTATGTGAGCTCCACCCGTAAAGTGAGGGGAGTTACTGCTGCCTCACGGCTGTGTCCATTGGATCAGTCACGAGAGGAGAGAATTGTGCTCCGGCTGCTGAGCCCGCCAAGAGAGGCTGTGTTACGGCTGCTGTGTCCACCGGAGTGAGATACAGCAAGACAATTGGTGCCACAAGCAGGGAGCTCAGCGATACTCCTCTTTTTCCCCTTTTGTCTGTGTATATTTTCTTTTGCTGTAATTTTATTTCACCTTTTTTTTTTTGAGTCATCTATGTTTGCTACTAAAAGGTAAAGCCCATGCCTCTGAAATATTCCTAAAGTACTCGCAACAGTAAAAGAATGATGTAAAAATTCTTCCTTCCAGGGAGATAGCATTCCCAATAGATCTAGACTTTTATATGACTTTCTTTCCACATTGCTTTAGGCGGTGGTTTCTCTTGGGTTCTGTGACAGCAGAAATGTTGACTGCTTATCTTGGCTTCCTGGAAGTGTGTGCTTGTTAGGTCAAGCATTTGAGTCCTTTTAGGAACCTGATTCAGACAATCTCTCATGATGACACATACTCTCATGTTCTTTTAATAATTTAAATGTCACTTAGCCACGGAAAAGAATTGATTTTCCCTAGAAATACTTAAAATTTCATCATATCATCATCTAAAATATTGGTGAAACACACACTGCTGCTGCTGCTGCTGTCGCTTCAGTCGTGTCTGACTCTGTGTGACCCCATAGACGGCAGCCCACCAGGGTCCGCTGTCCCTGGGATTCTCCAGGCAAGAATACTGGAGTGGATTGCCATTTCCTTCTCCAATACATGAAAGTGAAAAGTGAAGTTGATCAGTTGTCTGACTCTTAGTGACCCCATGGACTGTAGCCTACCAGGTTCCTCCGTCCATGGGATTTTCCAGGCAAGAGTACCGGAGTGGGGTGCCATTGCCTTCTCCGAAACACACACAGAGGAGTTTAAAATGGTTTGAGAATATTAATATTAACAAATGTGACTTCTGTCTTTCATGTCTTCCAAGAAAATACTCAGGGTACATTGAAAATTAGTGTGCCATTGTGCTGGGAAACATACAGCTTAAGTGTGGAGAGAAATGGTATTTTTAGTTTAAAAAATTCATTTGAGGATGACTTCACTTTTATAGTTGCTAGACAATAGATCTTTTCAAGTGAAATCTTTTCCTGAAGGTGGAAAATGTTATCAAGGGTAGAGAAATCCTGAGGCAGAAACCATCCAGCCATCCCTCTTCCTTTCAGTTCCATAAAGAAAGCCAGTGTTGGCGTCTTCTCCTTATTCCTTCTATGTAAGTGGAAAAGTGACTTTACTAATCTATCAGAGCATCAAACAGTTATTTTCTTGAAGTGTCAATCAGCCCAAGTTTTTGTTTATTAGCAAAGTAAAATGGCCTGACCTTTCTTTTGACTCAACTATGAGTGAAATTGGCTAGATACCAGTCATCTCAGTGGAACTGTCTAGATGGACTGGTCTTTTGGGGAATCCTCAAGATAAAATACTACTCTCTTAAGGTAAGATTCTGCGCAGGATAGCTTGAGCATGTGATATGCTAGGTCAGGGCAAATGTGGAAGGAAAGAAGATAAACATGAATGAATCAGTTTGCTACTTCCTGATTTTGTCTGACTGCTTATATAAACTAAATTTCCTCCTACACACCTCACTCATACCATGACACTGCTCCTTCCTGAATAATTTAAGACCATGCTCCATATTTCTCCTTTGTACATTTTAATTTTTATTATTTGAAGTTTACCTCTGTGTATTCCAATTTCACATGTCTTTCTATCTCCCTCTCCATTTCTCTCACACTCTTTGTGTTTGTTTTTTTTAAGAATGATTTTTTTTTTGCAGGTAAGTGATAGGAACTACATTGTTTGAAACCTGAGGGGCAACAGGGAGGTGGGCACCAAAAATCCCAGAAAGCAAAATTTTTCTCACCCATAGTCTCCTTTATTGACATGTTCAATTAATCCTGGTTGAACAAGGCATACATGCTGGGAACATTTCCACTGCTGTCCTGAGCATGTGCTGTAAAAATACAAACATTATGAAAGTGACTTGGCCTTTTAGGAGTATATTTGCAAAATTAGTACCCGGAGTTGCACCTTGTTAAGGCATAAAATATATTTTTGATTAACGTTAACCATGTGACTATTTAATTCTTGACAAAAACAAATCACAACACATTCATTAACTACACTACAATGCAATATCTTCTACTCCAGGCGGTTAATAAATGAAGTGACCACTCAGTCATTGAAGTTTGACAATGAAGACAGCAGGTGCAGTATGCGTAATTGGAAATTTTCTGCACGATAATGATTTTAAGGCAGTCTGAATATAATATATCTAGTTACTGTGCTCAAGGAAACACGATTTGATTTGCCTATAGTATATCAGAATGCTTGTAATTAATAGGTATGCTTAATGCACTGTCACTAACATCAAACTCAAACATTAAAAGAAATATTCATGTGTAGATTTTACGCATCTATTAAAATTAACTATGCTCATAAAGACTGCTGATATGTCATATCTTATGATTCTGTGTATCTGTATTTAAACATAGGTTTTGTTTCACAGATATTCCTTTTATTGGAAGAAAACAGACACAGACAGTAGAATTCAGTTCTGTGCCGCTTAAATTCATTACCAGGAATTGCAGTTTTCTTTAATTACTGATCCTTCTTCATAATGTTGACCATCTCTGTGGCAACCTGTCAACACAGCATGTAAACAAATCAAAATTCTAAATTGATTAAAAAAATGCATTCACATAACCAGTGCTCTAAAATTGTGTTTAGTTTTTTCAAATATGCAAAAATATTTGGTGCCAGTCTGACAGAAATCTACATGGGTTTTTGTCAGGGTTTATATATTCAATTTTTCTGGATTTGTGCCATGAGCTTCTATCTTTGTACTGTGTATTTGTTCTGACTGAGAGGATTTGTAAACCATAGAAACTAGATTACTGAGGTATTAATCACTAAACACACTCAAAAAATAATTAATGTATTTAAATAGGTAAGCAGTAAAATAGTGTTTGAAATAATTAATAGCATTTCTCATCTTAAAATCTAATCAAGTCTCATGTGGATATAAAAAGTTGCATATGATTAGAGGAAGGAGCTAAAGGTTTTGGACCAAAATATGAAGCTATTTCAGCAAATTCAGCTTACAAAGAGAAACTCTATTTTTTTCTCCAGAATTTGAATCAGGAGAAAAGTTTATAAGATCGCAGCCCTTGGTGTTCTAAATCTAAATGTTCCTCAACTATTAACCAAAAAGTGAAAGTGTTAGTTGGTCAGTTGTGTCCAACTCTTTGCATCCCCATGGACTGTAGCCCTCCAGTCTCCTCTGTCCATGGATTTCTCCAGGCAAGAATACTGGAGTGGGTAGCCATTCCCTTCTTCAGGGGATCTTCCCAGTCCAAAGATTGAACCTGGGTCTTCCACATTGCAGGAAAGTTCTTTATTGTCTGAGCCACCAGCAAAGTCACATTAACTGAAACTTTTTGCTAACTATTTTACCAGATTGTAGAAACTACTCCAAAAAGATCAATCGTGAATTATCATTGCATGAAAACCAATCAGAAAGATATGGTAAATAGTGCCCTGTCCACAAACTAAATCCCTTTGTAAATATGACTTACACAAATGACTGAATTAGCCAAAAGCAGCATAATTCACTCCTGTGTCACATGAAAACTTTTTTGATGGAAACATATCATTGAGAGATCACATCAATGGCCCCTAGTTAAATAAAATGAATTCTGACTTTTAAAAAAAATTATTTATTTTTAATTGGAGGATAATTGCTTTACAATATTGTGTTGGTTTCTGCCATACATCAACATGAATCAGACAGAGGCATACATATGTCCCTTCCCTCTAGAAGCTCCCTGCCACCTCTCACCCCATCCCACCCCTCTAGGAATTTTAACTCCTTACTGTATATAATAATAGGAGTAAATCTACATATTTAGAGAGTATTTCAAGGGACCTGGTTTAACTACAAGCCATAATGTCACAAAAGCAAATTTCAGATTAGCTATCTTCCAATTTTTCAAAAAATTGTTTCTCAGGAAACATTTACAGCTGCTTTCTTTCAGCAAGCACCATGTTCTCACAGTTCAATGTTTTGCTTAATGAATTTCGAATCTCCTTGTATTGGCATCTATCCATTGCTTTTCCGTGGATTCCACCATCACAGGAAGAGAGAAGGAAAACATTTCTCTTGTGGCCCACAGGGGAGGGAATAGATTCAACTTTAAATCAAGTTCAGAGTTTTAATTACTACCCAGGATTAAACACTATTTGTAAATAAATTTCTATGTTTGCAATTTACAAACACCCTAGAACTTTTCATTACCTAGGCAAGCAACAGTAAAAATTCAAGCAACAATTCAAGTTTCATTCAAAGTCAAGGAAAGTACTCCACTGATTAGTTCTAAAGGGAGAATGAAGGGCAGGGAAGCTGATTTTTTAAATTTATTTTACTGGAGTATAGTTGATTTACAGTGTTGAGTTAATTTCTGCTGAACAGCAAATGATTCAATATGTATGTATACATATACATATAAATGTGTGTGTGTGTGTGTGCTCAGTGGCTCAATCATGTCCAACTGAGAACCCGTGGACTGTAGTCTGCCAGGCTCCTCTGTCCATGGAGGAGAATACTGGAGTACGTTGCCATTTCCTACACCAGGGGATCTTCCCAACCCAAGGATCAAACCTGTGTCTCTTGTGTTTCCTGCATTACAGGTATATTCTTTACCTCTGCACCACCTGGGAAGCCATATAAATATATATATGCTGCTAAGTCACTTCAGTCATGTCTAACTCTGTGCGACCTCATAGATGGCAGCGCACCAGGCTCCCCCATCCCTGGGATTCTCCAGACAAGAACACTGGAGTGGGTTGCCATTTCCTTCTCCAATGCATGAGAGTGAAAAGTGAAAGTGAAGTCCTTCAGTCGTGTCCGACTCTTAGTGACCCCATGGACTGCAGCCCACCAGGCTACTCCATCCATGGGATTTCCCAGGCAAGAATATATATATATATATATATATATATATATATATATATATATATATATATATATATATATATATATATATATACACATACACTACATTGTTTGAAACCTGAGGAGTAACAGGAATGTGGGCACCAAAAAGCCCAAAAAGCAAAAATTTCTCTCTCTCTCTCTCTCAAACACACACACACACACACACACACACACACACACACACACACACACATATGTATGTATCTCACACACTAGCAAAGTAATGCTCAAAATTCTCCAAGCCATGCTTCAACAGTACGTGAACTGTGAACTTCCAGATGCTCAAGCTGAATGTAGAAAAGGCAGAGGAACCAGAGATCAAATTGCCAACACCCACTGGATCATCAAAAAAGCAAGAGAGTTCCAGAAAAACATCTACTTCTGCTTTATTGACTATGCCAAAGCCTTTGACTATGTGGATCACAACAAATTGTAAAATTCTTAAAGAGATGGGAATACCAAACCACCTGACATGCCTCCAGAGAAACCTGTATGCAGGTCAGGAAGCAACAGTTAGAACTGGACATGGAACAACAGACTGGTTTCAAATAGGAAAAGGAGTACGTCAAGGTTGTATATTGTCACCCTGCTTATTTAACTTCTATGCAGAGTACATCATGAGAAATGCTGGGCTGGAAGAAGCACAAGCTGGAATCAAGATTGCTGGGAGAAATATCAAAAACCTCAAATATGCAGGTAACACCATCCATATAGCAGAAAGTGAAGAAGAACTAAAGAGCCTCTTGATGAAAGTGAAAGAGGAGAGCGAAAAAGTTGACTTAAAACTCAACATTCAGAAAACTAAGATCGTGGCATTTGGAATGTGATTAATCTTCATTGTAATGTGGTTAGGGAGGTTGTGAAAGGGTAAATAGCCTTCATTCAATTCAAATGTCAGTGATTTACATCCATTTTTTTTTTAACCATTGTGAACATAGAAGTTGTGTATAATCAAATTAGCTTATGTCTGTTCCCAGCAGATGGTTCACTAGACCCTTTCCTTAAGACCTGCCACACTAGAGATTTTGTCTGGAAAATCCAGTCCGGTTCCATTTCAAACTCTATCACTTGTTTTCTGCATCTGACTTTTGAAATTCCCCAATGACTGGAAGTAACTATATGTCTAACTTCCAATTTATACAAAAGGGACATTATTTACTTATTTGACATATTTTTTTTTTAAACCTTAAAATAATACAGTTTTAAGCCCCAGATTGAAAAAGAATTACAGGATAAGAAATTAGGCCATATCATGCAGTTAAATAACTGAAAAACATTTAATAAATCAGTGATTTGGTTTCTAGCATCTCAGAGGAAAGTCACTTCATACAAAAAACAAAAGAAAACAATTACCTTCATGAGCACAGTTATGATGTGAACCTTTTGCTACTAAATAAAATGATGAATTGCTTCCCTCCATCATGAATGGAATAAAAGCTATACTAGGAACATAAGTTCTACCTAAAACATAACCCTAAATTAAAGCCTTAGCAAAGTCTTAGCTTTCAAGCAAAAATGGACATAGAAGCATAGCAGTTTCTTTTCTAAATGGGCTACAGGCCTCAAATAAGAAAAGCTCAAGTACGCTTTAGCACATCAAAAGCGCTGCAGCTAATACATAATACTCCACCCTCAGCATTCATGAAGCCGACCCTGCTCATACCTGACACCTTTCAATGAGTTCTCATAATAGGAAATAATCTAAAATTCTTGATATAGCCTATAAGTCCCAGCAAAATCTGACCTCTACTCCTCTCAAACCCCTTCTTATGTCATCTTCAACCCTCCGTTGGCCGTGACTCTCCAGAAATGGTGGCCTCCATCCAACATCTAGACCACACCAAGCTCCTGGCTCCCAAACCCCATTCTGTCAGCTCCTCAGGTGACCACACACCTCACTCCCCAAGCTAATACTGTATACTGCTTTCCATGTTGACATTATATTCTGATAGTCTTTCCCGCAGCACCCGAAATGTTTCCTTCTGAGAATTTAACACAATTTGCAACTGTACAGTGAATTTGTTAAATATCTTACACCACACACTTCCCCCCCCACCCACACAAACACAAAACTTGACTGTCACTCCCATGAAGATAAGATTTGTCTTTTTTCTTCCCCATGGTTGCCCCAGCAAAAGTGCAATGTCTGGCATGGTAGAGACGGCCAATGGATATTTTTCAATGAATGACAAGATCTCCCGTTTCTGATAGACTATCCAATTGCTGTTTGCTGGGAAAGGCAAAGGTCTAGCAGGAATGACCGTGCTGTGGAAATTTTAACGCAGCATGTGTGTGTGTTACCAACAAGATGACGCTATTGAAAATGAAAGCAAAAGTCAGCATCTGGATTTTGCTGTAAGGATACAAATCCTAATTTGTCCTGCACTGTCTTCTAATTGTAATTTCCACTCATCATCACCTACTTATAATCATGCGACACAGCTTTGAGGAAACCTGAATTTTGCCTTATATAAAGTGGAGCAGTAGAGTTTTGTTTTGTGTTTTTTGCAAAATTTAGATATATTGATTGCTCAGAACCTACAATCATTCTACTATAATTAAACCAACAGAGTAAATAACACCGTTCTCCTTATGAATTATTGAGTTGACCAAAATATTCATTCAGGTTGCTCTATACAATGTAACAGAAAAAACCCAATTAACTTTTTGACCAACCCACTATTTGTATTTATTCATTCAGTCTTAGACTTTTAAAACTACTCTGTATGGAGCACTGTTTTGTTTTTCCCAGTTTAAAATCCCTGATCGGCAAAATGAACAAAAATACACAGGGAGAATCTCCTTGGTATTACTTAGGCAGGGAGGGTGGCCACTTTTATTATGCTCCTGCATTGGCTTAAATGGCATTGCTGTAACACAGGTTCTAATGCCACTCATGAGACAATAAGTAAAATGTTACACACATCTGCAGAGGATCAATCTTGTGACTTTGATGTGATTCTCTGAGGTTACACTCAAAAAAGCACGAGAGGCTGTTTTTTGCCAAGACATTTTACAAAGAAAGAATTTTAAGTGACTTTTTATAAGTTGAGTGACTGTTCAAACCAGAATCGAAATCAGCCTTCATGGCTGTCACACCAGGACTTTGCTGAAGGTGCTAGGCTGATGGAGGTACCAGCATCTGAATCAGAGCATGTTAACAGTCCAGAGTAATGTAACCTGGTGATCAAAGTATTTATTCATTTTTTCATTTCAACTTAAGAAAGGAAGGGAGGAAAGAAAGGAGAGAGAGAGGTAGGGAGGGAAGGAAGGAAAGAGGGAAGAGAAAGAGAGGTGGAGGCAGGAAGGAAGGAAAGAGAAAGACAGTTGGCCAGATCTTGCTATGAACTAGGATAATGCTTGAACACATTCCCAAATCCTACCTTCTGGGTACCAAGGCTTTGTGTGAGGAGGCCATTCCTTTTCTTCCTGGCAAAAGGACTTGTAATCAGGACAGCAATCAGAATTTTCCCTTTCACAGAATTTATCACAGTAACACAATGCATTTGCCTCATAGAACTGAGTCACACAGCCATCGTCTCTGTCTTCACAACAACCGAAGCTTCTACAGTATTGCCCTTCAAAAATGGCTCTTCTGAATTGAGCACCTTCCGAAGTGGTGTGATTCCTCGTGAACTCAGCTCCTGGGTCCACTTCTCTTTGTGATAAATGCTGTCTCTCCATCCAAATTTCTGTGGTGAGATAAGCAAGGATTAAGATCTTATATCTGCTCCACATTCTCCAGAGGTCAGCAAGGCCTTGTTGTTATGTTCGATACCCTTGGCCTTGGGGCTTCTCCTTGGAGCTTAAGTCCTAATCATCAAGACAACTCAGCCTGAATCCTGAAACTGATCCTTCACTTGAACTGAGTGTATTTCTTGTAGTTAAACATTAATCAAGAATTTCAACGTTTGCCAAAGATAACGTGCATGTTAGCAATAGACCACTGTCATTCCTCCAACATTAAAATTGTATATTTCATATCGCAGGAAAAACATCCATGGCCATAAAAATAAATACATAAAATCTTAGGTGCAGATGATACATTGAATATTGCTTGCCTCCAAAATAACCTAGATTCTTAAATCAAAAACCTCTCTGGAATACACATGGCCCAAATTTTGGCTTCAGCAACTACTGGCAGGGTGTAGGAAATTCAAAAGTCAAAAACACAATTATTCATCTCACCTACTCGCACTGCCGCTAAAATCCAGACTCTCCTGAGACTGCCTGCTCGGCTCTATCATATCAATAACAAATGCCCAGTCACACACTGGCTTGATATCACATCCGTACAGCATTCACCTACCAGAAGCATTTTGATTTCAAAACTTAGTGGAGCCTAGTTTAGCTAGAAATTCCCTGAAGGTGACCTTAGTTTTCTCTACCTGAATTTCTGCTTGACATCAATGCAGGGATATGCAATATCTGAAAGGCGGTTTATAGTCAAGAAAAGTCAGTGCTCTGAGCTAAGGAACTGTTGGGGTCAGGGTGGGGGAGGGAAGAGATGTGAAGGAAACTCAAAGGTCAAGATATCTTTCATGTTTCTGTAAAGCTGTGGGTTTTGCTATACTGTATTTACTCATTAACTATAATATCTTCCTTTGGATTGGAGATAAATAACCAGCAGACAATGATTCAGCAAGAGTGTCTGGGTTGCTCAGTGGAAAGGACTTGCCCTGAAGATCAAAAAACCTGGAACCTTGTCCCCAAGCTACTATTTAATTGGCTTTATGATCTTGGCTTCATGATTTGCTTCTCTGGTCCTCAGTTGTTTTCCTAGAAAATGAGTGTGTTTCTCTCCAAAGTTAATCCATAACTCCAACATATCAAACGTATTCCCCAGCCTTGCTCTGTAAATTATTTAGCTCATGATTTTATCTTCCTTGTTTCCCTTTCTTTGGCACCTTTTCTCCCAGGCTGTAAACTAGCGCAAGTCTTTATCTTTTGTTATTTTAATTTAACATCATCTTGGTGTCGATATTCATAATCCTACCTGTGCAATCCTAATTCTGCTGCCTCTGATTCCTTGCCACCCACTGAGTCACTAAAGTCCCGCAAAGTGCCATTTCCAGCCCCATTCAATCCTCTCTAACCTTGATTCTCATTGGCCTGAGTCCACATCATCACACCTGAATCCTTCACAGCATTTAGCCCTGTACAATGAACTGGTCAAGAACAGAAGCCAGAGAGACTTAAGGAAATCAAATTCTAGTTTCACCAATGATTAGCAACACATCTTTGAGAAAGTGGCTTAGTCTCTCTATGCTTCAATTTCATCAGCTGCAACATTTAAATAACAAAATTTATTCCCATACTAGGTGGCTGCGAAATTTAAATGAGATAATACATAAAAATCCTTAGCACATCATTCATGCTTGTTCAGTCACTCAGTCATGTCCGACTCTTTGCAAACCCATGGACTGCAGCATGCCAGCCTTCCCTGTCCATCACTAACTCCCGAAGACTGCTCAAACTCGTGTTCATGAATCAGTGATGCCATCCAACCAGCTCATCCTCTGTCCTCCCTTCTCCTCCCACCTTCACTCTTTTCCAGCATCAGGGTCTTTTTCAGTGAGTCAGGTCTTCATAACAGGTGGCCAGAGTATAGGAGCTTCAGCTTCAGCAGTTCTTCCAATAAATATTCAGGACTGACTTCCTTTAGAATTGACTAGTTTGATCTCCTTGCTGTCCAAGGAACTCTCAGAGTCTTCTCCAACACCACAGTTCAAAACTCTTTCCCCATCTATTTTCCATGAGATGATGAGACCAGATGCCATAATCTTAGTTTTCTGAATGTTGAGTTTTAAGCCAACTATTTTACATTCCTCTTTCACTTTCATCAAGAGGCTCTTCAGTTTTTTTCCATGAGAGTGGTGTCATCTGCATATCTGAGGTTATCGATATTTCTCCCAGCAATCTTGATTCCAGCTTGTGCTTCATCCAGCCCAGTGTTTCTCATGA
This sequence comes from Okapia johnstoni, assembly GCA_024291935.2. Taxonomy (NCBI): domain Eukaryota; kingdom Metazoa; phylum Chordata; class Mammalia; order Artiodactyla; family Giraffidae; genus Okapia; species Okapia johnstoni. Next base: position 351,538 of record JAGTYA010000027.1, on the reverse strand, counting down.
TGTATTCTGCATATAAGTTAGATAAGCAGGGTGACAATATACAGCCTTGATGTACTCCTTTTCCTATTTGGAACCAGTCTGTTGTTCTATGTCCAGTTCTAACTGTTGCTTCCTGACCTACATACAGATTTCTCAAGAGGCAGACCAAGTGGTCTGGTATTCCCATCTCTTTCAGAATTTTTCGCAGTTTATTGTAATCCACACAGTCAAAGGCTTTGACATAGTCAATAAAGCAGAAATAGATGTTTTTATGGAATCTCTTGCTTTTTCGGTGATCCAGCAGATGTTGGCAATTTAATCTCTGGTCCCTCTGCCTTTTCTAAAACCAGCTTGAACATCTGGAAGTTCATGGTTCACGTATTGCTGAAGCCTGACTTGGAGAATTTTGAGCATTACTTTGCTAGCGTGCGAGATGAGTGCAATTGTGTGGTAGTTTGAGCATTCTTTGGCATTGTCTATCTTTGGGATTGGAACAAAAACTGACCTTTTCCAGTCCTGTAGCCACTGCTGAGTTTTCCAAATTTGCTGGCATATTGAGTGCAGTACTTTCACAGCATCATGTTTTAGGACTTGAAATAGCTCAGCTGGAGTTTCATTACCTCCCCTAGCTTTTCTCATAGTGATGCTTCTTAAGGCCCACTTGACTTCACACTCCAGGATGTCTGGCTCTAGGTGAATGATCACACCATCGTGGTTATCTGGGTCATTAAGATATTCTTTGTATAGTTCTTCTGTGTATTCTTGTCACCTCTTCTTAATATCTTCTACTTCTGTTAGGTCTATACAATTTCTGTCCTTTATTGAGCCCATCTTTGCATGAAATGTTCTATTGGTATCACTAATTTTCATGAAGAGATCTCTAGTCTTTCCCAGTCTATTGTTCTCCTCTATTTCTTTACATTGTTCACGTAGAAGGGCTTTCTTACCTCTCCTTGCTATTCTTTGGAACTCTGCATTCAGATGGGTATATCTTTCCTTTTCTCTTTGCCTTTCACTTCTCTTCTTTTCTCAGCTATTTGTAAGGTCTCCTCAGACAACCATTTAACCTTTTTGCATTCCTTTTTCTTGGAAATGATCTTGATCCCTGCCTCCTGTACAATGTCACGAACCTCCGTCCATAGCTCTTCAGGCACTCTGTCTATCAGATCTAATGCCTTGAATCTGTTTGTCACTTACACTGTATAATCATAAGGGGTTTGATTTAGGTCATACTTGCATGGTCTAGTGGTTTTCCCTACTTTCTTCAATTTAAGTCTGAATTTGTCAATAAGGGGTCCATGATCTGAGCCACAGTCAGCTCCCAGTCCTGTTTTTGCTGACTGTATAGAGCTTCTCCACTTTGGCTGCAAACAATATAACGAACCTTATTTTGGTATTGACCCTCTGGTAATGTCCATGTGTAGAGTCTTCTCTTGTGTTGTTGGAAGAGGGTGTTTGCTATGACCAGTGCGTTCTCTTGGCAGAACTCTATTAGCCTTTGTCCTGCTTTATTCTGTACTCCAAGGCCAAACTTGCCTATTACTCCAGGTGTTTCTTGACTTCCTACTTTTACATTCCAGTCCCCTATAATGAAAAGGACATCTTTTTTGTGTGTTAATTCTAGAAGGTCTTGTAGATCTTCATAGAACCATTCAACTTCAGCTTCTTCGACATTAGTGGTTGGGGCATAGACTTGGATTACCGTGATACTGAATGGTTTGCCTTGGAAACGAACAGAGATCATTCTTTCTTTTTGAGATTGCATCCAAGTACTGCATTTTGAACTCTTTTTTGACTATAATGGCTACTCCATTTCTTCTAAGGGATTCTTGCCTACAGTAGTAGATATAATGGTCGTCTGAGTTAAATTCACCCATTCCAGTCCATTTTAGTTCACTGATTCTTAACACGTCAATGTTCACCCTTGCCATCTCCTGTCTGACCACTTCCAATTTATATTGATTCATGGACCCAACATTCCAGGTTGCTATGTAATATTGTTCTTTACAGCTTATTCGCACTGTTTACAACTTATTAGCATTCATGCTAAATGAGTGTTAATTATCGTTCAAAAGTATATTCTCCACCTAAGAACTCTCTCGTCCTCTAAATCCTGCACTTTCACTGAGAAGGGGGTGACAGTGAATGAAATGGTTTGATGACATCACTGAATCTGTGAATATCAGTTTGAGTAAGCTCTGGGAGTTGGTGATGGACAGGGAATCCTGGCATGCTGCAGTCCATGGAGTCGCAAAGAGTCGGACACGACTGAGTGACTGAACTGAACTGAAGCCACCTGGTTGGCCAACTGAACTTCATTCTCCCCTGCTTCTTATCCCATTTTTCATCAGACCCCCAATTTATCTTCTTCTTGGACATCCTCTTGGACTCACTTCCTCTCCTTTTCTATGGTCATTTAAAATATGTTTTTATAATATCCTCAATCCTTTTCCTCCCTGGTCCTCTCAAACAATCTTTCCTCAATATTCTCAGCATTAAACCAACCTAAAAGCCATACACTACAAAGATCTTATACAATGTGGACCTCCAGCTTTGGTATCTCTCTGGCCTCAATTTAAACCAGTTCACTCCTCGCTCATATTGGTCCAGCCATCATGTTAACTTTGCTCTTGTTCACCATGCCGTGCACTCTCCTATCTTAGGACCCTGGCACTTGCTGCTCCTTCTGCTTGAACCATGCTTCCCTGAATCCCCAAGACTTCATTTCTCACCTCTTTTAAGTCTTTCTTCAAATGACACCTTCTCTGAGAGCCCTGGTCCACATTTGCTATCTAAAATGACACCCCATCTCCAACCCCAGCTCACCTTAATACACTATAATTGTATTCATCAATCTTATTTTCTTTCTATATTTCCCCTCCAGAAAGCTCTGTAAAATCATAGAATTTTGTCTAATTTGTCTGTCGACTGTTTTATCTTTAGCCCTTAGTTCTTGACACACATTGGGCACTCAATAAACATTTATTTCACAAATATATGAGTCCTACCATTTTCATTTTCTGTGCTTGTATAATGTCTCTTAGCTACTATTGGAGATGATCCACCACAGTCTTTGTGCCACCACAAATTTTTGGATTTTTATCTCAGCTAATCTCTTAGATACCGACTCAATGGACATGAGTTTGGGTAAACTCCAAGAGTTGGTGATGGACAGGGAGGCCTGGCTTGCTGCAGTTCATGGGGTCGCAAAGAGTCGGACATGACTGAGTGACTGAAATGAACTGAACTGAAGCTCTTAGATGCTGCTCATATATCTTTAACTTGTTCCTGTCATAGCTATTGATTTCTTAACTTCTTAGAGATCATCACTTTCCAGGGAAGATGTTCTCTCAGAGGTTACCAAGGAGACAAAGACAGTAAATGTCATCCCTATGCCTTCCTGTCATCAAATACATAAGCCCATGTCCATCTGTAGCCATCCTTCCCATCTTCTTTCCAGATTCAGAAGATGAGGTGTCATCCTGTCCCCAAACACTCCTTCTACCTGTGATGCTTAAATCTGCCACCATTTCTCTTCATCCTTCACTTATCTCTTCATTCCCAAGCATGTTCAACCCCTTTCTCATTCAATGACTTCAGTCCACGAGCAGGATTGCAGCAGACGCTATTGTGACTCTACACATATTACCATCTGCACAGCTTACCATCTTAGGACAAGCTCGCTGAAATTGCAACACTATGATTTACTGACCAGAACCCTCCCCTTCCCCACCCCTTCCCCACCCCAAGCCAAGAGAGCTGACAATAAACACTTTCTCTGTAACCCAGGAGCAGTCTTTAAATAATGCATGGCAGAGTTTATGTATCAGTACCTCTCCTTGTTCTTTGATGGGTTATCTCTGATACCCACATACACATTACTTTCACCTTGAGGTAAGGGTGGGAGCCCTGCAGTTGTGAGGGATTGACAGTGGTGCCCTAACTTATTTGTTTCCAGCACATGGTTAAATATTGCAGTTCAAGTGTATCTACTAATTATACTATCTCACTTCAATCAATTTATGGTCTAGAAATTGACAAAAGCTTTCAAATATTCCTGCAAAGAAACTTCACATTGAAAGTGACATATTTGACATAAATTCTACAACTAATAAATTTCTTTAGACTAGCAGTTATCAACAAGGGATGACTTTACCTTCCAACAGAAATTTAGCCATGTCCAGATACTTTATTTTTTAGATCAGAGACTGTTTTGGTTGTCTGGACCACAAGGATCTAGTGAATGGTGGCTAGGGATGCTGCAGAGCTTCCTAGAATGCACAGGACAGCGCTCACAACAAAGCATTATCTGGCCAAAAGTGTCAGTAATGATGCTGTCTATGAACCCTGATTTACACATTACAAACATTTTAAAACAACCAACAAGAAATCAGAAAAAGAAAATGAAATGATCATGTTTACTTGCAATTTGGATTTACATGAAGGTTGATCAGATGAATTTCCAATAAATGACTTCTTTGAGATAGTAACCAATAACAGCAACACATAAATATTGGGATAGCTTTTCAAAAAATTGGATGTAGGATTTGCATAACTAGAAAGTCAGAGCCTGCCATACCACACTCTTCTGCTACATGGCCATTCTCCTTGAATGGGCTTCATTTCAGATGAGAAGAAACACTGCATTCCCTCTTCTTGTGATTTTTTTCCTACCATCACTACAAAAGAACAATGGGGGGAATCAGCATCTTTAGATGTTTTGTTGGAAAGAATGAAGTTAACCAAACTATGTTACTTAACACTAGATCTTAGCTAGATGCTGTGAAGATTGACTGGACACCGGAAATTTTAGCCACGCCTATCCAATCATCCATCTGATTCACAGTTTCCCCTTCTGTGATTTCAGTTCCCTATGATCAAGTGTTGTTTGAAAAAAATAAGTGGGAAATTCCACACATAAGCAATTTTTTTAATGTTATTAATTTTTATTGGAGTGTAGTTGCTTTACAATGCTTTATTAGCTTCTTGTTGTGCAGCAAAGTGGATCAGTCATACATGTACCTAGCCCCTCTTTTTCGGACTTCCTTCCCATTTAGGTCACCACAGAACACGGAAGACAGTTCCCTGCTCTCCGGCAGGTTCTCACTGGTTATCTATTTTATACATAACAATGTATATGTGTCAGTCCCAGTCTCCCAATTCATCCAACTCCTTCTTCCCCCCTTGGTATCCATATTTTTGTTCTCTACTTCTGTCTCTGTTTCTGCTTTGCAAGTTAGTTCATCTCTACCATTTTTCTAGATTCTACATTAATAAGCAATATTATACAGTATTTGTTTTTCTCTTTTTGACTTACTTCACTCTGTTTGACAATCTCTAGGTCCAACCACATCTCCGCAAATGGCACTATCTCATTTTTAAAAAAATCACACACTGTTCTGAACAGAGTAGTGAAATCCCACGCTGTCTAGTTTCATCCCAACCACTACACTAATCATCCCTCTGTCTGGTGCCCATGTACTATGTGCTACCCACCTGTCATCACGTATTGGCCATCTCAGTTATCAGATTGACTGCTGGGGCATCTCAGTCCTTATGTTCAAGGAACACGTTATCTTAATTAATGCTCATGTCCCTGAAGCACTAGAGTAGTGATGCTGGCAGTTCAGATATTCTCTTACTGTGCCCAACTTATAAATGAAACTTTACCATAGGCATGTTTGTATAGGAAAAAAGCTTAGTGTTATTCATATATGGTTGGTAGTATCTAAGATTTCAGGCATTAACTGGGGATTTTTGAATGCATGCCCTGTGGATAAAGGGGTAGTACTGCAATTGGAAGATTTAGATATATTTAAATAGGCATTTGGGAGAGAAAGAGAGAGAACGGGAAGGTGAAAACAGTTTATTTTATCAGCTTAACTTCCAACATTAGAGATTTCTATGTTCAAATTATGGAGGCTGCAAAAATGTCCTGCAGGAGTAAGTGCTCTTTGATGAGGTGAATTAAGAATTACCAAGTCAGCTTTGAGGGTCTGGGACTTGGTCCCTTCACCTACATGAGAGATCTAGGATGATCTAATGATGTGGTGGGATGGACTAGTGGGGATGTCAGGTTTGAGGAAAATGGATGTGCTCATCTTCACACACTGGGCCATCAGTAATAGTTTGAAGCCACATTCCCCTTATTTCTACTTCACTGAGTTATCTCAAATTTTATAATAAAGGATTTCAGTGAGAGATAAAACCTCTGCCTACAATGTGTAGTTGTGTTTGGATTAGGCTGTTAAGGAGCCCTGGAAGATTTTATACATTGTAACTCCAAAATATGTCTGTGTATGTACATGGGTCTGATCCCTGGTTCAGGAAGATCCCCTGGAGGAGGGTGTGGCATTCCACTCCAGTAATCCTGCCTGGAGAATTCCATGGACTGAGGAACCTGGCTGGCTATAGTCCATGGGGTCACAGGGTCAGACATGACTGAAGTGACTGAGCGCACACACACACAGGTACACTGTGAAAACACTCACGTGAAAGCCACTCCTCTGTGGAAGTTTGTGCAGACTTGGTCTCTAATTGCACTCTGTTGAGAAAGTTGAAAAAAAGTCAAAACTTAGTAGATCCATGGAATGGAAAAGAAGATCATATAATAGCTCCCCAGTTGGTGATAGTTCAGGATGCTGGGCCCAGTTCCAAGCAAGAAGCAGTTTGTCTCAAAACCTTCTCACCTCTCACAATAATTAAATAGGTACTTTGGTTTTACTTTTCCTCTGTTTTGTTTTGCTTGTTTGTCTGTTTTAATTTTTTGAAATGGTAATTTCAACATTTTATTCCATTCAAAAAATATTTTCCAACATAGAACTGCACACACAACTATTTATGTAGCATGCATTTGAAGATGAAGATAGCCTGAGGAGAGTATTTGGTTTAGACCAATAATCATCAAAGCAGACTCTAACGGGCTGAGAGGATGCATCCAATTTGGGCTTGGAAGGAAAAGACCAAGGCCCTGTTTTCCTCCCATCTGGTCTCTGCTCCGGTTCAAGGACCTCCTACAGGGCTTATGCTGCCCTGTCTTTGCCTTAATGTAAACAGGGGAGTAGCCTTTGAAACCTCATAAATACAAGACCCCAAAAGAAACCAAATAAATAAATAAATATGAAGGACAATGCACGAAGGCATAGGCGATCACAAAAGACTACAGCAGAGAAAAAGCTAACAGAAGAAAAGTTATTAGAGAAATAAGTGTGCATAGAAGTAAGAACAAAATTTTCTTTCACATCAAAACTAATTTCAATATATTTAAACAGGAAACAACTTAAAAAGCAAATAGTTATCCTCTAGAGCTAATAAAAAACTTTTAATTAATGCTTTTTCCCACAAGAAACACTTGAAAGTAATAGGTTTGTCATTTAATTCTCTTAGCATTTTACAGCACAATGTTTTGAAAAAAGAAGTTCTATTCACTCATTAGTTTACTCAAAATATATATATAAATATATATTATATGTATGCATACATATATACATATATACATACTCCAGCATGTATGTATATGCAGCTAAAGATTCCGCCTGCAATGTAGGAGACCTGGGCTTGATCCCTGGGTTGGGTGAACCCCTGGAGAAGGGGATCCACTCCAGTACTCTTGCCTGGAAAATTCCAAGGAGAAGAGCCTGGTGGGCTATACAGTCCATGGGATTGCAAACAGTCAGACATGACTGAGTGACTGAACAACAACAACATAATCCAGGCACATTTAGAGGAAAAATAGATTAATAAAACTTAATCTTAATTCTTACAGAATAACCCAGTCTAGCCAGAGAAGCCAGCTTGTCAAGAAAGCATTGCAAGGAGCCTTGATTAGAGTTATTACAGGGGCATTCAGAGGGTTTAGTGAGAGCACACAGTGGCCAACCCATCCTGCTGGAATTAGGAAAAACATTACTGCGGAAATGACATTTCAGTTGAGTTGTAAAAATGCATTGGGAATTTGGGGTTAGTAGATGCAAACTATTATATATGGAATGGATAAACAGCAAAGTTCTACTGTGTAGCACAGGAAACTATATTCTGGGATATACCATAATGTAATAAAATATAAAAAAAAAAAGGGAATGTATACATGTGTATAACTGAATCACTTTGCTGTACAGCAGAAATTAGCACATTTTAAATCAATCCTACTTTAATAATAAAGAATAAGTAGGATATTTGCCATGTAAAGCAGATGGAATTCTAGACTAAGAAGCAGAATATAATAGGTGACATATTTGAAAAACTGATAAGGTTCAGATAATTTTGTACCTTGAATGACAAGGACACACTAAGTTTAGACTTCATTTTAAAAATGAAAAGGAATATGAGTCAGTTGTTATATATTTTCTTTCACGCTCAATTTTTTTTTTTAAGTAGCATCACACACTTTCCTTTGGGTATCTGCTCTTCCTCCAGGCCATGGACTCCTGGTTTAAGTGACCATCCCAGGTCTTCAGCCTACCACTTCCTAGAGGTCTCATGGGACATAAACTGAGCCCCTCATTCAGAGGGGTCACTGGTATGAGTTACTCAGATACTAACACCCTCACAACTGACCAGAAGGCACCGACCAGGATCCTCAGTAGTCAGCTCTTCCTTAATTTCTGTGCATACCAAGGTCCTTCCAAAACCTCTTTGGGGAAGACTTTCGATTAACCATGGTCGGTACCTGATATTTGTGGTGGATTCTTGGAATGGGAACCTAGTCCAAATTCATAACAAGACAAGGATATGGGCAGGATGGCACTTGCTGTTAGATCATCATACTGGCAGAGTAGAGCATGGATCAGATGAGGTGAGGTCAGAGACCAGGAAACTATTGCAGGAGTCTTGGCAAGGCTGATGAGAACCGGGCCTCAAAAAGTGGTTCTGAAACAGAGTTAAATACAAGAGAGATGAAGGAAGTAATACTTATGAAATGCCTTATTGGTTGTGGAGACAAAGGAATAGGGGCCTCCCAGGGTGAGTTCCAGGTTTCTCACTCTTACAACTAGTGAGTAGCATCAGCTACAGAAGAAGACCTCTGAGCAAAAATTAGCTCAGTTTGGAATCTATTATTTGATTTTTCTGATGTATTATCCAGATAGGGGTGTCTAATAAGAAACTAACTTCCATCTTGCTTAAGTATATATTTGCAAGTCACTAACATATACTAAGAACCATGAACATGAATAGCTTTGCCTATCATCAGCCAGAGCTGGAGCAAGACACTGGAATGAAGATACTGAGTAGTCTAAACGTGTTTGTAAGGAAATTCATTTTAGAACCTCATGGGCTATACTGAACATTTTAAAATCATTTTTCACAAACTATACGAAAATTCCAAATATTCCTCAGGTATGTGTTTTATGAGAGACTTCACTGTGTATCAGAATGATTCTTAGCTTTGGCTTTTTTTTTTTTTCAAGACAAAAGTTGATTGAAATTCCTTACCAGCCACATGACATGAGTCAAGTTGTTTTATATTCTTATGGATTTGGTTAACTCACATATCAAAATTGGAAACATAATACCAATCTTACAGAGTTGTTTTGAGGATTAAATAAAATAATCTATGAGAAAGTACTAGAAAGAGGCAGAAGCTCCTTTCCTTGCAAAGGGTTAGTTTGCAAAAGGTTGATCTTAAGCCAGTGTGTTTAAAATCCAAAGGGGACCCATTCTTTTAGCTTGTGGTCCTAATGCATTTCCTTAAAATGACTTAAAACTAAACATAATCTTATCCTCTTTGCTGATATGCACTTATTTAGAAATATTTTTCAAAACCTGATTGTTTCATTAATACGAAATGTGTGAATAAGGCCAGACACTTTCTCAATTATCTCTGCACAAGTGAAAGTGGACTTCCTAGTATATGGCAGTTTGTATATAACATTTACTGCCTCATCACTACTTTTAATTTGGAAACTTTGAAAAAGCTTTGAGTCTGTGGAATCTCCACCAGCTTGAGGCAATCATCCTAAATGTATAAAACCAGCACACCCAATTTTTTAAAGCCTCTTCATTTACAAACCCATTGCCTCCCTTCTGACATCCTAACCCAGGGGTTCACACTGACTGCAGAATAGAGTCACTGGGAAAGTAAAATTTATAAAAAATAAAATTAACCAACTTGGACACGACTTATCTACTGAACAACAACAAAAAGTAAACAATCTGCAGATCTGATCTCCAGAAATGATTATTTCATTGGTATGGTATGAAATCTGGTCAAACTCAAAAAACAATTGCTGGAATCCCACACTCAAAAGCTGTTTCATTTCTTCAATCACTTTTTCTTATCTCTTGTCTATTAATTTCAAAGGTACAGACATGGCCTTCCTTCAAGTGTTTCATGATTTGCAATATGTGCTCTCGATTCATTGAAAAATGAGTCACACCATATTCTTCTGTAATATTCAACCATTTTCTTATCACTTTTAATTTATAAAAATTGTGTCTACTTTTTACCCCATCATGTCTTTTTGTTTTGGCACTTATTTTGTATTTATCTACCAGAATGGGGGTGTTCATGATAATGAGAGACTAACATGCACGGCAGACTTCCTGTCTATGACTCATGAAATATAATAACCAAAAATGACCTACGTGTGTCCATTGGTGGTAGGTGCTTTTAATTGCAGCACAATTTCATTCACAAAATGAGAGTCTATGAATTGAACAGTTATGAGTGGAAAAGCTTCTGTGAAATGCCATTTGCAGCAACATGGATGCAACTGGAGATGATCATACTAAGTGAAGTCAGTCAGAAAGAGAAAGACAAATACTATATGATATCAGTTATATGTGGGATCTAAAATATGATACAAACGAAGCTATCTATGAAACAGACTCAAGGATAAAGGAAACAGACCCATGGTTGCCAAGGAGAGAGAGAGGGAAGTAGGGAAGGGATGGACTGGGAATCTGGGTTAGCAGATGCAAACTATTATATGTAGGACGGATAACAGCACAGAGAACTATATTCAACGTCCTATGATAAACCGTGATGGGAAAGAATATAAAGAAAGAATGTGTATACACATATGTATAACTGATCACTTTGCTATACAGCAGAAATTAACACAACATTGTAAATCAACTATACTTCAGTTTAAAAAAAGCTTCCATACCAGATGTATAACAGCCACTCAGTACGTATTCATTTCCTCTCTAGATCATGCTCTTTCTTAGCTTCTCCCTTTCCTATCATTCAGCTTTGAATTTAAAAAAAAAATGCCTTAGGCAGACTTTAAGTTGTCTAGCCTTAAATTCTAATCTCTTGTGGGTTTCTTCACTAGCCAAGTTTCTTCTTCTGGTAAAATAAAAGAGAGTTTTTATTCATGAGCAAAGATCCCGAGGGTATTCACCTCCCATTTACTCACAGAGACAATGATAGCAACCCCTTTGAAAATGATGATGTTCAATCAGAACACAATGAGGCAAACGAGATAAAATACTAGGTGAGAGGGTTGTGTGTGAATTGAGTCAGGGTGAGGGTTCCAGACATGACAAGGTTCCCTGATTCTCATCAGAAATAGATACCTTCTGGTGTGTTTTAAAGGAATGTATGCTGTGGGTCCTTCACTGCCCCAGCATTAGGCAGGAACCACAACTGATTGGAAAAACTGAGTCACTTTGAACAGCTTCTCTAGTAAAAACCAGGAGAGAGAAGGAAAGCATTTCCATTATCATAAACAAAAGGGAGATTGGAGACAAATGACTATCTGAGATGTTTCAAAACACTAAGGAGAAAGAAAGAGAGAGGAACATAACCCTTACACAATGTGTGTGCGTCCTAAGTTGCTTCAGTCATTTCTGACTCTTTGCAACCCTGTGGACTATAGCCTGTCAGGCTCTTCCATCTATGGGAGTCTCCAGGCAAGAATACTGGAGTGGGTTGCCATACCCACCTCCTGCATTGGCAGGCAGGTTCTTTACCACTAGAGCCACCTGGGAAGCCCCCCACCCTTACACAATACCGAGGGATATAAATAACACACCTACACACCTAAAATGACTTCATTCAAAATACTGTGTTCAAGAAGAGAAAGTATGGGGTTTGGAGTGAAGGAGGACCAAATTTTGGTCTTGATATTAAGCCCTCATATTTTGGTACAATTTTTAGAAGTAACTTAATCCTTGTGCAAATCAGTTTCAAAGTGAAATGACAATCAGTAGACCAGTTCAGCATATTTCCTCCCAAGTACGTTGTCTGTGTGAAGGACATTGACAGTGTAGACCATGAGCCAAGTCAAGTCCACTTTTATATTTCTGCCTCTCCTGCAATATGGTACAAATCTCACGTCCACACATTTTTGCTGCTTGATTCAGAGTCAGTCTAGGCACCTAATGACTATCTGAAACCATATCCAGCCTCTGCACTCCAACACTGATTGAAATCTTGGAGACAGAGTTTTGGGTGAAGTAGAAAAGAATGGCATTATTGCTTTGCCAGACAAAGGGGGCCACAGCAGGCTAATATGCTGTCAAACTGCTGTGTCCCAACTACGAGGGGATAGTAAGGGGGTTTATAGCAACGGTTCAAAGAGGAGGGCATGATCAGCGTGTGGGCATTCTTTTGATTGGTTGGTGGTGAGGTTAAGTGGGCATCACCATCATCAACCTTCTGGTTCCAACCAGCCTGGGGTCTACATGCTTGTGCCCAGCATATAGTTCACTTCTTACATCTGATGGGGATTTCAGTGCCTGCAAAACAGCTCAAAGATATTGTTGTGTGTATTATTTGAGGAGGAACAAGGAATCTGCTCCAAGGCTACACAGTTGTTTTCTTGATTGCTCCTCCCTTGCCTCTGCATCCTCTCCTTTCTCTAATTAGCAACTGTTTGAACTTGCTCCTTGAAATTCAGGGAAGGTCAGAGGGGCTGAATAAAGCATATTTCCTATAACTAAGAAGTGAAGGACAAAGAAAGGTTTCAACGCCCAGGAGCCCCACAGGGTTCTGCTTGTTATCACAGCCAATGAATTCATATCAGATTCTGTCTTATATTTTATCCCTGAAAACAACAAAATCTTCAGCATTACAAAGTACTTCAATCTTGTAAAATTTACATCAGCAAATAGCTCTCTTAGCATTGTGTCTAAATGATATTCAGATTATTCTATAGCTATCCACAATAATATATTGGTACTTATGTTACAAAGGTTCCTTTTACATAATTTTTCAAAATACCTCCTGGTTTGAACATCACTTAGGTAAAAATTGGTTGCAGATTGCTAATAGCAGTTGTTTGTTTTTCCTGCCTTTCTTTGAGGTGGAAGTTGGTTCTTCAATAAACATTCAAGCAGGGCACACAGATGTCTACAGCATCTTGAAGAAGTGTAAAAACGAAAATAGCTTTATACTATATGGCAATATTGAAAAGCTTTATATTATATGGTGATATTGAGATTGACTTATGCAATTTTAAAAGTAAAGAAAAAAGTTTTCTGGAATCCTATTGCTTTCTCTAAAGGACAAAACAACAGAGACCATTTCAGAATATGATATACTTGATTAGATCAGAATATTTAAGATCAGTACAGTCATTCAGTTGTGTCTGACTCTTTGTGATCTCATGGACTGCAGAACACCATACTTCCCTGTCCTTCACCAACTCCCGGAGCTTGCTCAAACTCATATCCATCCAGTTGGTGTTCCCATCCAACCATCCCATCCTCTGTCATCCCCTTCTTCTCCTGCCGTCGATCTTGTCCAGCATAAAGGTCTTTTCCAAGAGTCAGTTCTTCACATTAGGTGGCTAAAGTATTGGAGCTTCAGCCTCAGCATCAGTCCTTCCAATGAATATTCAGGACTGATTTCCTTTACAATGGACTGTTTGGATCTCCTTGCAGTCCAAGGGACTCTCAAGAGTCTTCTCCAACACCACACTTCAAAAGCATCAATTCTTTGGCGCTCAGCTTTCTTTAGAGTCTAACTCTCACATCCATACATGACCACTGGAAAAACCATAGCTTTGACTATAAGGAACTTTGTCTGCAATGTTTCTGCTTTTTAATATGTTGTCTACATTTGTCTTAGCTTTTCTTCCAAGGAGCAAATGTCTTTATTATAAATTATTTCATGGCTGCAGTCACCATCTGCAGTGATTTTGGAGCCCAAGAAAATAAAGTCTGTCATGGTTTCCATTGTTTCCCCATCTATTTGACATGAAATGATGGACCAGATGCCATGATCTTAATTTTTTAAATGTTGAATTTTTAAGCCAGGTTTTTCACTCTCCTCTTTGAATTTCATCAAGAGGCTCTTCAGTTCTTATTCGCTTTCTGCCATAAGGGTGGTGTCATCTGCATATCTGAGGCTATTGATATTTCTCCCTGCAATCTTGATTCCAGCTTGTGCTTCATCTGTCTGGCAGCTTGCATGAAATACCCTGCATATAAGTTAAATAAGCAGAGTGACAATATACAGCCTTGGTATACTCCTTTCCCAATTTGGAACCAGTCCCTTTTTCCATGTCCAGTTCTAACTGTTGCTTCTTGACCTGCATACAGGTTTCTCAGGAGGCAGGTCAGGTGGTCTGGTATTCCAATATCTTTAAGAATTTTCAGCAGTTTGTTGTGATCCACACAGTCAAAGGCTTTACCATAGTCAATTAAGTAGAAGCAGATGTTTTTCTGGAATTCTGCTTTCTCTATGATCCCAAAGATATTGGCAATTTGATTTCCGGTTCCTCTGCATTTTCTACATCCAACTTGAACATCTGGAAGTTCTTGGTTCAAGTACTATTGAAGTCTAACTTGGAGAATTTTGAGCATTACTTTGCTAGCATCTAAGATGAGTGCAATTGTGCGGTAGTTTGAACATTCTTTGGCATTGCCTTTCTTTGGGATTGAAATGAAAACTGACCTTTTCAGTCCTGTGGCCACTGCTGAGTTTTCCAAATTTGCTGGCATATTGAGTGCAGCACTTTCACAGCATCATCTTTTAGGATTTGAAATAGCTCAACTGGAATTCCATCACCTCCACTATCTTTGTTAATAGTGATGCTTCCTAAGACCTACTTGACTTTAGCATCAATTTTTTGACAATCAACTTTGTGGTCCAACTCTCACATCCATACATGACCACTGGAAAAACCATAGCTTTGATTGTATGGACCTTTTCGACAAAGTAATGTCTCTGCTTTTTAATCTGTTGTCTAGGTTTCTTTTCTTAATCTAAACATCAGAATATTTAGGAATCTCATTCCTCACATTGTTTCACTTATTGGCTATGATGTCTTTTGAAATCTATATTCCCAGCCTTGATTTTGCCTCAAATCCCTTAGCACATTTTAACTGTATACTGGACATGTCCTCTCAAATATCTCTCATTTAAAGAGGAGTCAAAATAGTGAAGGAATAGGTGGACGTTGAGCACATCTCTCTCCACAGATGCATGAAAAATACATCTTCAGATGCAGAGGATCTTGCTGAGAACCAGGTGAGTACTGGCTGGAGTCCCTGGCCACTGGAAAGGAATATGTAGATCCATGCAAAACTTTACAAAGTGAAAAGATAGAGAAATATTTTGTGAATGAAGGAACAAAGTAAACACCCACAAGACCAAATAAACAAAGAGAAAAGAGGCAAACTGCCCGAGAAAGAATTCAAAGTAAAAATAGTAAATACAATCCAAAATTTTGAAAATAGAATAGAGAAAATGCAAGGATAATTTAACATACTTAACAAGGACCTACAAAAGATAAAGAGAAAGCAAACAGTGACAAATAACACAATTACTGAAATTAAAAATACTGTATAAAGAATCAATACCAGAATAACTGAGGCAGAACAATGAATAAGTGAGGTGGAAGATAGAATGGTGGAAATAACTGCTAAAGAATTGAATAAAGAAAAAAATAAAAAGAATTAAGGATAGTCTCAGAGACCTCTAGGACAACAGCAAATGTACCTATACTTGTTATAGTGGTCTAAAAGAAGAAGAAAACAATAAATGTACAGAAAAATTTTGAAGAGATTATAGTTGAAAAATTTCTTAATGTGGAAAAAGAAATAGTCAATCAAGTCCAAGATGTGAAGAGTCTCATATGAGTTAAACCCAAGGAGAAACACACTGAGACACATATTAATCAAACTAACAAAAATTGAACACAAAGAAAAAATACTAAAAGCAGCAAGCAAAATACAAGGGAAACCCCATAAGGTTAATAGCTGATCTTTCAACAGAAACTCTCCAGGCCAGAAGGGAGCAGTGAGATATAGTTAAAGTAATGAAAGGGAAAAATCTAGAACCAAGATTACCCAGCAAGGATCTCATTCAAAATTAATGAAGACATAAAAAGAAAACTTTACAGAGAATCAAAAGTTAAGAGAATTAATCACCATCAAACCAGCTTCACGACAAATGCTAAAAGGACCTCTATAGGTATGAAATACAAGAGAAGAAAAAGGCCTACCAAAACAAACCCAAAACAATTAAGAAAATGCCTATAGGAATGTATATATTAATAATTACTTTAAATGTAAATGGATTAAGTACTCCAACCAAAATAAACAGACTGGCTAAAAGGATACAAAAGCAAGACCTATATATGCTATCTATAAGGGACCCACTTCAGACACAGAGATACATACAGATTGAAAGTGAAAGGATGGAAAAAGATATCCCATGGAAATCAAAAGAAACCTGGAGAAGCGATTCTCCTATCAGACAAACAGACCTTAAAATATAGGATATTAAAAAGAAAAGTAAGGACACTACAAAATGATCAAGAGATCAACCCAAGAAGACATAACATTTGTAAATATTTATGCACCAACATGGGAGCATATCAATACATAAGGCAAACTCTAACAGACGTGAAAGGGGAAATCAATAATAGCACAATAATAGTAGAGGACTTTAACACCCCACTTACACCAATGGACAGATCAATAGGACAGAGAATTAACAAGGAAACACAAACCTTAAATGACACATTAGATCAGATAGACATAGTTGGTATCTTCAGGACACTTAACTCAAATGCAGAAAACTACACTTTCCTCTCAAGAGCACAAGGAACATTCTCCAGGATAGATTACATCTTGGGTCAAAAATAAAGCTTCAGTAAATTTAATAGAAATGAAATTTTTCAAGCATCTTTCTGACAATGCTATGAGACTAGATATCAATTACAGGAAACAAAAAACTGTAAAAAACACACAAATACATGGAGACTAAACAGTATGCTTCTAAATAACCAATAGATTACTGAAGAAATCAAAGAAAATATTTAAAAAAATGTTGTTGTTGTTGTTGTTGTTGTTCAGTCACCAAAATGTGTCTGACTTTTTGTACCACCATGGACTGTAGTATGCCAGGCCTTCCTGTCCTCACCATCTCCCAGAGTTTGCCCAAGTTCATGTCCATTGAATCAGTGATGCCATCCAACCATCTCACCCTCCACTGCCCTCTTTGCCTATTGCCTTCAATCTTTCATTGCATCAGGGTCTTTTCCAATGAATCAGTTCTCACACAGGTGGCCAAAGTATTGGAGCTTCAGCTTCAGCATCAGTCCTTCTGATGAGTATTGAGGTTGATTTCCTTTAAGATTGGCTGGTTTGATCTCCTTTCTGTCCAAGGAACTCTCAAAAGTCTTCTCCAGCACCATAATTTGAAAGCATCAATTCTTTGGTGCTCTGTCTTCTTTATGGTACAGCTCTCACACCTATACATGACTACTGGAAAGACTGTGGCCTTGACTATGTGAACCTTTGTTGGCAAAGTGATGTCTTTGATTTTTAATACACTGTCTAAGTTTGTCATTCAAAACACAACTAGAAACAAATGACAATGAATATATGATTACTCAAAATTTATCAGTTCAGTTCAATTCAGTCGTTCAGTTGTGTCCAACTCTGCGACCCCATGGCTTGTAGCATGCCAGGCCTCCCTGTCCATCACTAACAACCAGAGTTTACTCAAACTCATGCCCATTGAGTCAGTGATGCCATCCAACCATCTCATCCTCTGTCGTCCCCTTCTCCTCCCACCTTCAATCTTTCCTAGCATCAGGGTCTTTTCAAATGATTCAGCTCTTCATATCAGGTGGCCAAAATATTGGAGTTTCAGCTTCAACATCAGTCTTTTCAGTGAATATTCAGGACTGATTTCCTTTACAATGGACTGATTGGATCTCCTTGAAGTCCAAGGGACTCTCAAAAGTCTTCCCTAATAACACAGTTCAAAGGGATCAATTCTTCAGTGCTCAGCTTTCTTTATAGTCCAACTCTCACATCCATACATAACTACTGGAAAAACCATAACCTTGACTAGATGGACCTTTGTTGGTAAAGTAATGTCTCTGCTTTTTAATATACTATCTAGCTTGGTCATAACTTTTCTTCCAAGGAGTAAACATCTTTTAATTTCATGGCTGCAGTCACCATCTGGAGAGATTTTGGCACCCCCCAAAAAATAAAGTCTGCCACTGTTTCCATTGTTTCCCCACCTATTTGCCATGAAGTGATGGGACCAGACGCCATGATCTTAGTTTTCTGAATGCTGAGCTTTAAGCCAACTTTTTCACTCTCCTCTTTCACTTTCATCAAGAGGCTCTTCAGTTCTTCATTTTCTGCCATAAGGGTGGTGTCATCTACATACCTGAGGTTATTGATATTTTTCCTGGCAATCTTGATTCCAGTTTGTGCTTCATCCAGCCCAGAGTTTCTCATGATGTACTCGGCATATAAGTTAAATAAGCAGGATGACAATACACAGCCTTGACGTACTCCTTTTCCTATTTGGAACCAGTCTGTTGTTCCATGTCCAGTTCTAACTGTTGCTTCCTGACCTGCATACAGGTTTCTCAAGAGACAGGTCAGATGGTCTGGTATTCCCATCTCTTTCAGAATTTTCCACAGTTTATTGTGATCCACACAGTCAAAGGCTTTGGCATAGTCAATTAAGCAGAAATAGACGTTTTTCTGGAACTCTCTTGCTTTTTCGATGATCCATCAGATGTTGGCACTTTGATATCTGGTTCCTCTGCCTTTTCTAAAACCAGCTTGAACATCTGGAAGTTCATGGTTCACGTACTGTTGAAGCGTGGCTTGGAGAATTTGAGCATTACTTTACCAGCGTGTGATATGAGTGTAGCTGTGCAGTAGTTTGAGCATTCTTTGGCATTGTCTTTCTTTGGGACTGGGATGAAAACAGACCTTTTCCAGTCCTGTGGCCACTGTTGAGTTTTCCAAATTTGCTAGCATATTGAGTGCAGCACTTTCACAGCATCATCTTTCAGGATTTGAAATAGTTCAGCTAGAATTCCATCACCTCCACTAGCTTTGTTCATAATGATGCTTCCTAAGGCTCACTTGACTTCTCATTCCAGGATGTCTAGCTCTAGGTGAGTGATCACACCATCGTGGTTATCGGGGCTGTGAAGATCTTTTTTGTACAGTTCTTCTGTGTATTCTTTCCACCTCTTCTTAATATCTTCTGCTTCTGTTAGGTCCATACCATTTCTGTCCTTTATTGTGCCCATGTTTGCATGAAATGTTTCCTTGGTATCTCTAAGTTTCATGAAGAGATCTCTAGTCTTTCCCATTCTATTGTTTTCCTCTATCTCTGCATTGATCGCTGAGGAAGGCTTTCTTATCTCTCCTTGCTGTTCTTTAGAACTCTGCATTCAAATGCGTATATCTTTCCCTTTCTCTTTGTTTTTTGCTTCTCTTCTTTTCCCAGCTATTTGTAAGGCCATGGGATACAGCAAAAGCAGTTCTAAGAGGGAAGTTTACAGCAATACAATCCTACCTCAAGAAAGAAGACAGCAAAAAAATTATTGAATTGACAAGCTAATCTTCCACCTAAAGCAACAGAAAAAGATGAACAAAAAAATCCCCGGAGTTAGTAGAAGAAAAGAAATCATGGGGATCTGAGCAGAAATAAGTGAAAAAGAAATGAAGGAAACAATAGCAAAAGATCAATGAAACTAAAAGCTGGTTCTTTAAGAAGGTAAACAAAATTGACAAACCATTAGCCAGACTCACCAAGAGAAAATGAGAAGACTCAAATCAACAAAATTATAAATGAAAAATGAGAGGTTACAAAAGACAATGCAGAAATATGAAGGATCGTAAAAGACTATATGAACAGGTATATGCCAATAAAAGGGACAGCCTAGAAGAAATGGGCAGATTAATAGAAAAGTTCCACCTTTCAAGACTCAGCCAGGAAGAAATAGAAATTACGAACAGACCAGTCACAAGCACTGAAATCAAAACTGTGATCAAAAGTCTCCCCTAAAGCAAAAGCCCAGGACCAGATGGCTTTACAGGTGGATTCTATCAAATATTTAGAGAAGAGGTAAGGTCTACTCAGCTCAAATTCTTTCAAAAAATTGCAGAGAGAGGAACACTTCAAACCCATTCTACAAGGCCACCATCACCTTGATACAATAGAATTGTGATAAAGACATCACAAAACAAGGAAATTGCAGGCCAGTTCACTGATGAATACAGATGCAAAAATTCTCAACAAAATTCTAGTAAAGAGTACCCAACAACACATTAAAATGTTCATACACTATGATCGAGTGGGGTTTTCCTAGGGATGCAAACATTCTTGAATTTATGCAAATCAAACAATATGATACACCATTTTAGCAAATTGAAAGAAAAATCATATGATAATCTCATTAGGTGCAGAAAAAGCTTTTGACAAAACAGCACCCATTTATGAAAAAAACTCTTCATAAAATGGGAATGGAATTACCTACCTCAACATAATAAAGGTCATATATGACAAACCAAGAGCAAACATTATTCTCAACAGTGAAAAACTGAAAACATTTTCTCTAAGATCAGGAATAAGACAATGATGCCCACTCTTGACACTGTTATTCAATATGGTTTTGGAAGTCCTAGCCATGGCAATCAGAGAAAAGACAGAAAGAAACGGAATCCAGAATGGAAAAGAAGAAGTAAACCTCTCACTGTTTGTAGATGGTATGATAATACACATAAAAAATGCTAAAGATACTATCAAAAATTACTAGAGCTAATCAGTGAATTTAGTAAAGTCATAGGATACAAAATTAATACATAGAAATCCCTTACATTCATATACACTAACAACAAAAAATCAGAAAGAAATTAAGGAATCAATCCCATTCATCATTACAACAAAAAGAACAAAATACCTTAGACTAAACCACTGAAGGAGACAAAAGACCTGTATACAGAAAACTATAAGACACTGGTGAAAGAAATTGAGATGAAATAAACATGTGGAGAGATATGCCATGTTCTTGGATTGGAAGAATCGATATTGTGAAAATAACTATAACTATACTACCAAAAGCTATCTACAGATTCAATATTATCCCTATCAAGTTACCAATGGCATTTTTCACAGAAGTAGAACAGAAAATTTTCACAATTTGCATGGAAACACAAAAGACTCTGCATAGCTAAAGCAATCTTGAGAAAGAAAAATGGAGCTGGAGGAATCAATTTACCTGATTTCAGACTATACTACAAAGCTACAGTCATCAAGATAGTATGGTACCAACACAAAGATAGAAATATAGATAAATGGAACAAGATAGAAAGTCCAGAGATAGACCCATGCACCTGTAGGCACCTTATCTTTGACAAAGGAGGCAAAAATACACAATGGAGAAAAGACAGTCTCTTCAATAAGTGGTGCTAGGAAAACTGGAAAACTATGTATAAAAGAAAGAAATTAGAACACTTCCTAACACCAAACACAAAAATAAAGTCAATATGGACTAAAAACCTAAATGTAACAAGCCTCTAAAACTCTTAGAGGACAACGTAGGCAGAACACTCTTTGGCATAAATCACAGCAAGATCCACTATGACCCATTTCCTAGAGTAATGGAAATAAAAACAAAAATAAACAGAATCTAATTCAACTTAAAAACTTTTGCACATCAAAGGAAACCAAAAACAAGGCAAAAAGACAACCCTCAGAATGGGAGAAAATAATTGCAAATAAACAACTGACAAAGGATTAATCTCCAAAATATATAAAAAGCTCATGCAGTTCAATATCAGAAAACAACAACCCAATCAAAAAATGGGCAGAACATCTCAACAGATATTTCTCCAAAGAAGACATACAGATGGCTAATAAGCACATGAAAAATGATAAACATCACTTATTATTAGAGAAGTGAAAATCAAAACTATCAGTTATCTTCTCACACCAGTCAGAATGGTCATCATCAAAAAATCTACAAACAATAAATGCTGGAGAAGGTTCAAAGAAAAGGGAACCCTCCTGAACTGTTCATGGGAATGTAAATTGATACAGCCACTGTGGAGAAGAGGGTGGAGAGTTCTTAAGAAAAAAAAATTAGGAATAAAACTATTATATGACCCATTAATCCCCACTACTGGGCATATGCCCTGAACAAACCACAATTCTAAAAGACACACATATTACAACGTTCATTGCAGCAGTATTTACAATAGCCAGGGCATGGAAGCCACTGACATGTCCATCAACAGAGGAATGCATAAGGAAGTTGTGGTATGTGCATATATATGTGTATGTGTGTGTATATATATGTGTGTGTGTAGTATATACTGAATATATATACACTGGAATGTATATAAATATATATACTATATATACATATACACACACATACACACACACACACACCCACACCCACAAACATATATGTATATATAAGCATTGAAAAACTACTCAGCCATGAAAAAGAATGAATTTGAGTCAGTTCTATTGAGATGGATAAACCTAGAGCCTATTATACAGAGTGAAGTAAGTTAGAAACAGAAAAACAAATACCATACACCAATACATATATATGGAATCTAGAAAAATGGTGCTGATGAACCTGTTTGCACAGCAGCCATAGAGGTGCAGACATGGAGAATGGACTTATGGACACAGTGAGGGAGGGAGAGGGTGGGTTGAATTGAGAGAGCAGCATTGAAACATATACATTACCATATGGAAAATAGATAGCCAGTGGGAATTTGCTATATGATGCTGGGAGCTCAGTCTGGTTCTCTGTGACAACCTAGAGGGTTGGGAAGAGGTGGGGTGGGAGGGAGGTTTAGGAGAGAGGGGACACATCTATACCTACCTACGGCCAATTCATGTTGGTATATCGCAGAAACCAACACATTATAAAGCAATTATACTCAATTTAAAAATAAATAAAAAAGAAAAAATACCTCTCAGTGACCTTAAACTCAACATTTGTAAAACTAAATTTACCTTCTGCCTTTTCCACCCTCTCTATTTTTGCCTCCAGCCCCACAACAACATACACCCAAACACACACACACACACACACACACACACATACACACACATTCTTCTATGTTTCAGTATTTTTCAGGACAGACTAGGCTTATTCTGCAAGAACATCCCCAATCTTAAAGCGTAACATGAAAATTCTGTTTCCAGCTCACACAACATCCTCTCCTGCCTGGGCAACAATCCAGAGCAGCTGCCTCCACAGCATGACTCAGGGTTCTCAGCTGCTTCGATTCTGTGGCTCTACCATCTCCCCATATGGTCTCCCTACTTCTGTGAAAGAGGAAGAAAGAGAGGAGAAGATTCACTGGGCTTTCTATGGCTTCACCTCGGATTGCAGCCATAACCTCCACGCATTAATTGGCAGTAGTTACACTGTCTCTCCTCTCTACAAGAATGTTGCCAAGTCTAGTCATCCACATGGTAGAAGAAGGAACAGAAAATGAAAACTATGCAGCTTCATCTTTGACTACATTTCTTATTTCAGATTCCCAGGCCAGAAACTAGACTTCATACATTTTTCTCCCGCATCCTCACACTCTATCCATCCATAAGTGTGTGTGTGCATGCTAAGTCACTTCAGTCATATCCTTCTCATTGTGACTCTACATACTGTAGCCTACCAGGCTCCTGCATTCATGAACTCTCCAGGCAAGAATACTGGAGTGAGTAGCCATGCCCTCCTCCAGGGGATCTTCCTGACCCAGGGATCTCCTGCAGTTCCTGCATTGCAGATGGATTCTTTACCACTGAGCCACTGGGGAAGCCCATCCATCCATAAGTGGATACCATTAATTTTGCTTTCTATCTCTTTAATCAGCCCACTTTTCTTTATTCCCCCACTTGGTAAATTCAAACTCTCATCACGTCTGTCTTTGATGACTGTAGCCACTTCCTCACAGAGCTCCCTGCCTCCAGTATTTTCTCTGATCAATTCTCTACACAGCAGCCATGGTGATCCTTTTAAAATACAAACATGATCGTATTGATTTAACCTCAGCTTAAAATTCTTCAGTAGCTCCCTGTTGCTTAAAACAAAAAAAATGCCCAAACCTGTAAATATGACTTGTAAGACTCTATATCACCTGGTATGTTCTCATCTCTCTAATTGCATCTTCTACAGATTCACTCCTTGTAGTGGGTGCTGTGCTGTGCTGCGGAGCCCCTTCAAGTCCTGGCTCTTTTCTTGAGTCTCTCAAAAGTGGCCAGTTGACAGCTCACCACTGAGACCCTTTTCCAGAATTGCCTTCTACTAAAGGAAGCCGCCTCAGCCAAGGTGACTCCTTCACCCCTCCGGGCAACGTTTATCCAAGGTCAGTGGAAAATACAAGGACCCTCTCCCTTATTCACATCTGTTATAATTTTAAAGAGCCATCCTGGTTCTAGAACTTATTATGGGGCATCCTGTGGTCCCTGCTGTAACTGCATCACAGCCCAACTTCTCTGGCTGCCCAGCCCCGCCTCTTTCTTTCTCTTTGAAGAGTGCTGTCAACTGAATACACGTCCCAGTAACTTTCTGTACTGACATCTCGGTCTTAGACTCCATTTCTGGGGGAACCTAAAATGCGCCTCAAGCTGTCCTGGTAGAGTGAAAGTTACTCAGTCATGTCTGACTCTTTGTGACCCCATGGACATTACCAGCTGAACCACAAGGGAAGCCCAACAATACAAGAGTGGGTAGCCTACCCCTTCTCCAGGGGATCTTCCCAACCCAGGGATCAAACCAGGGTCTCCTGCATTGCAGGTGGATTCTTTACCAACTGAGCTGTAGCCACTTGAAATACTCACAGCACCCAGAATGTGTCCTTTCTTCCTTCTAGTCCTATAGTCATTTGATGTCTGAGGACTGAAATGCCAATCCCACCTCCTTACTTTTTCTGAGTTCAGTTCAGTTCAGTCGCTCAGTCATGTCTGACTCTTTGCAACCCCATGAATCGCAGCACACCAAGCCTCCCTGTCCATCACCAACTCCCGGAGTTTACCCAAACCCATGTCCATCGAGTCAGTGATGCCATCCAACCATCTCATCCTCTGTCGTCCCCTTCTCCTCCTGCCCCCAATCCTTCCCAGCATCAGGGTCTTTTCCAACGAGTCAACTCTTCGCATGAGGTGGCCAAAGTATTGGAGTTTCAGCTTCAACATCAGTCCTTTCAATGAACACCCAGGACTGATCTCCTTTAGGATGGACTGGTTGCATCTCCTTGCAGTCCAAGGGACTCTCAAGAGTCTTCTCCAATACCACAGTTCAAAAGCATCAATTCTTCAGCGCTCAGCTTTCTTCACCGTCCAACTCTCACATCCATATATGACCACTGGAAAAACCATAGCCTTGACTAGACGGACCTTTGTTGGCAAAGTAATGTCTCTGCTTTTTAATACGCTATCTAGGTTGGTCATAACCTTCCTTCCAAGGAGTAAGCGTCTTTTAATTTCATGGCTGCAATCACCATCAGCAGTGATTTTGGAGCCCCCCAAAATAAAGTCTGCCACTGTTTCCATTGTTTCCCCATCTATTTCCCATGAAGTGATGGGACCAGATGCCATGATCTTAGTTTTCTCAACATTGAGCTTTAAGCCAACTTTTTCACTCTCCTCTTTTACTTTCATCATTTTTCTGAGTAAACTCTACTTATCCTTAAGGATGTGGAGATCACATGATGTCAATAAAGTACATCATAATCGAAAGAAGCATTCTCATCAAGTCCATATTGGATTATGGCAGATAAATGTGTATATATATATATACACATATATAAAATATATATATAAACTAATATAACTAAATATAAACTAATATAACCTAAAACTAATACCACATTGTAAATCAATTATACCCCAGTAAATTTAATTTTAAAAAACTATACCCAAACTCTGAGCAATGCAATCTTCTTATCAAATCGCATTGCAGTTCTCTGTGAAGTAGGGTTCTGAGTTCTCTCAGATATATAGTGAAAACCATTTGAGATGGCAGGAAAGACCAGCCATAAAAATCTGTGATCCCAGTTATTTGCCTCTGGGCTTGAAGCTCAAATATATTGCTTCTTTTCTTAAAAAAAATTCTGAACTTAGTCTGTGCTAGCACTCTGGGCTCTTAGCACCTTCTTCTGACCTGGGAACCTCTGAATCCCCAGAACTCTACACAGGGGTGACAGAGATCTCCCCAGATTCCTCCTTTTGCATTGTCCACATGTTTACCTACAGATCAGGTAGATATGGTGCCAATCTGAAAGCCAAGCTTTGTCCAGCAATCTTCAGTATCTCCCACTTGACATCTTTCCCTCCTCTTCTCTCACTAACATCAAGGATAGAAGCTGGCTTTCTCCATCCTCCGCCAATCCCCTCAGATCTCTCTACCCTTGCCATCGGCTGCCTCTACAGGGCAACCCACTTATCTTTGGATATGCTAGAGGTGTAACCAAATAGGACTCTATTGGATATTCCCATGGCAGATCCTCCCCTCAGGTCCTCAGTTTTAGCTCCTCTCTGAAGTACCTCCACCAATAGAGTGCATAGTACACGGCAGGTACACAAATATTATTTGTTGAAAGACATTCAGAATTTCTCCACATCTGACTTCAGGCCTATTATAATGTTTCTCTGGTTCTAAGGAGCTCCATCTTCCATCTCTTTAAACACTTGCCTCTTCTCTTCTATTTTTTTTGAAAGTCAGGAACTTCTTATAATTTTTTGTATTGAAGTACGGTTGATTAACAATGTTGTGTTCGTCTCAGGTGTATAGCAAACTGATTCAGTTACACATATACGTGTATCTATTCTTTTTTAAAATTCTTTTCCCATATAAGTTGTTACAGAATATTGAGCAGAGTTCCTTGTGGTACACAGTAGGTCCAGAGTTCCCTGTAGTATACAATAGGTCTTTGTTGGTTTCCAGTTTTAAATATAGCGGTGTGTTTATGTCAATCCCAAACTCCCAGTCTGTCCCTCCACCCAGCCTTCCCGCCTTGGTAACCATAGATTCCTTCTCTAAGACTGAGTCTGTTTCTGTTTTGTGAATAAGTTCATTTGCATCATTTTTTAAGATTCTGCTTATAAGTGATATCATATGATATTTATGATATCTGTCACTTCACTTGGTATGAAAATCTCCAGGTCCATCCATGTTGCTGCAAATATTGCATCTTCTCTTTTAATATCAGTTAAAATATATCCTCTGAAATACTAGTTCCCTCCACTTTTACCAGTAATCCACACAACTGGGTTACTAAGAAAAATAAACTAGATCCTAGTACATATAATAAACTTATCTTATTTGTACTTGTGGTATTCACCCTATGTACTCACTTTTGTCTGTTGATATTAATTGACTGCTTTTATCTTCTTCAACTATTGCCCCACACCCTAATCTCATATGACAGAAGTTTATTTTTATATCACTTGTCTTTTGTACACATGTTTTCTGCATACAATTAAAAAATAATGTTAATCAGCACACAGAAATAGATGAGCAAAGGAGTGAGACTTTAGTATTGTAAATAACTGAAGATATTTATTCTGATTAGATAATGAGACACACAAGAATTTCTAAACTTAGCTAAGGCTACATAGCTGTAATAATCAAAATAACAGACAGCATTTATTGAACTATTACTCTGAGACAGGCTACATGTTGAGAGTTTTGCGTGTATTACTTGATAGCCTCTTAGAACATTATTGAAAATGTTCCCATTTTACAAATGAGTTTAAACAACTTGTCTAAAGTCATACAGTTGCTATATGTCAAAATAACAATTCAAATTAAGACATTTTAGTCTATAATTCATAGTTATTACAACACTGTCTACTTTCTGCATATATGAGGAATCTTTTGTTATTTCTATGAAATGTGCTTTCTACTATACACACTAGTTTTCTAGCGTGATGGAAGGTTTGTGGTTGTCACACAGTGAGGTGATTTTAGTGGATCCTAAGCACAGCACAGCACACACTTCAACCCTAACTAGAATCCTCTGCTTTAAAATCAGGCAGTCTCTTCTTAGGGCATGCTTTAGTGGTAGTTCTCCCAAGATGATCCAATTTACTCTAATAAACCACACTCTTTAATAAGTTTTCTGTCTATGGGATTATCCAGACAAGCATACTAGAGTGAATTGCTATTTCATTCTCCAGGGGATCTTCCTAATCCAGGAATCAAACCTAAATCTCCTATGTCTCCTGCATTGCAGGTGGATTCTTTACCTGCTGAGCCATTGGGGAAGCCTCTTAATAAGTCTAAGCTAAGCTAAAAATAAATTGGAAAACTTATATCTGAGTATTATTAGAACATGGACATACTTATCAGGAGTCAAGAATGTTACAGGAAATAGATATACAATGATGTCTATAAAAAGAGATCTTCTGTCTCTAAGTGTGGCAGTGACCATCCGGGTTAGCAGGCTATGAGTTTTCATATCACTATCAATCAGTTAAACTTTC
Organism: Okapia johnstoni; assembly: GCA_024291935.2. NCBI lineage: Eukaryota > Metazoa > Chordata > Mammalia > Artiodactyla > Giraffidae > Okapia > Okapia johnstoni. The sequence goes on along the minus strand of JAGTYA010000027.1, from coordinate 322,884 downwards.
TTTTGTCTACGAGTAACAGAATACAACTTGAACAAATGAAGGCCGGAATAAGAACATTATTGGAAGGGTGCATGGAGAATTTCTGTAAGCAGACCCTTTGGAATCAATGGGACCAGTGACTGCAAAGCCAGAGGAATTCAGATGAGTCTCTCTCATCTGTATTTCCCTCTATGCCTTTCTTTCTTCTGACTCTCCTTGCAAATCATGTTTCTGTGTCTGCCTGTATCCAGTGTGGAAAATGACCCTGAAAGCTTCTGAGACATCTTAACACCCAGCCTCTTACACAAAAGGTAAAATTAATTTTCTCAAGTCAAAATCCAAATTTATGGGGGAGGAAATACATTAGTCCAGCCTGAAACATGTGCTCCCCATGACCAGTTCGATGTGGACTGAGCGACATTCTTGAACTGGGGTTTCCTTTCTGTGCGGTTGACTGGGACCTGGGGGCATCGTCACCGTTGTGTGTGCACCAAAGCCCCTGCGATGACTGTGTGCCTAGAGGAGCTGGGAGTTCTGAGAGAAAAGAGTATGTGTTGGGAAATTTACCTCAAAGAAAGGTAGGGAACACAGCTGTAATGCTCAAGCATGCTTGTGCATGTCACAGATGTTGGAGGCACAAAAGAATAGGATTCGCATCACAGCCTCAAACACCCTTGAAGGAGGTATACATGGTGCAGCCTTTCCTTCTCCTGGGCTGCTCTCAAGGCCGAGATTGGCTGAGAATGAGTGAAGCTAAAGGAGAAATAAAGGCTAAAGACACTTACTTTCGCTTGTTCTTGGTGATCTGAAGGAAGGAACAAGAAGACTCATCTTTATTGTGTAGGGCACAATATCATTTCTTTTCACTTATTATCTCTTTTCATCCTCACAGCAATACTTAAATTACCTCAAAGAGTTAATAACTTTCCTGATGTCAAACATGTTTAAAAAAGAGAGACTTAAACCCAGGCCTGTCTTAGTCCAAAGACTGTGCTGTTTGGTTTTTACCACAAAAAAAAAATGCATTTTAGAATAAAAACAGAAAAATAAAACTCAAGTTCCAAAAGACCTGGGTAGTAAAATATAAAATGCAAATAGGACAGTAAAACATATGGATAAAGAAAGCATGAATAAATCATATAGATGAAGGAAACATCAGGGAAAGGAGAAAAGCTTTAGCTAATATTAATTTAAAAAGCTCATGATCTGGGAGGGAGTAAAAAAACGCAAGAATGACTATGTAGGTAATGTGATCAGTGATGGAATCTGTAAGATATGCTTTGTAACTAGCACGGTTACCAATTGTTCAGGATTCCCCCGATCACTGCCTAGGAAAACTGTGTCATATAACTCAGGACTTGGACAGCTTGGTTAATGAACAGTCTGTTAGTGAACTTTGACGCTCTGACCACAGTTCCCCGGGCACAACCTTATTCAACCATTTTTGCTTAGTGAAACATTGTTTGGTACACATTAATCAGGAAATCTCAAGAGTATAAATTCCAGGAAGATTCTGAGATATTACTTGGTGAGGGAAGGGGTAGAATCTTCTCTTCACAGATTTAAAAAAAAAACTAAAGCCCCAACAGAACCGGTGACTCGGCCGCACACACACAAAGCATCCAGTTAGAGTCCGAGTCCTACCTTCTACGCAGCCCACTGGGAAGGGACAGGGCTGCGCCTAGAGCAGGGCAGGGCCAAGTGTGTCCCCAAATAGAGGACCAGCCCATGCTGGCAGGGGAAGGGCCTGGACCTGAGGTCAGATGGTGCGGTCATCAAATCAGCCACTCCACGTTTAAAGTAGGTTATCAGAACATGGCTTAAAGGGATTTATTTCCCTGGTGATCCGGCTGTTAAGGATCTGGCTGCGCAAGCAGGAGACACAGGTCCCATCACTGATCCAGGAAGACCCCACCTGCTGCAGGGCATTTAGGCCTGCGCACCACGCCCACTGAGCCCGCATTCCCTAGAGCTTGTGCTCGGCAACGAGAGATTAGCCCCCACTTGGTACAGCTACAGAAAGCCCGTATGCAGTGATGAAGACCCAGCACAGCCAAAAATAAATAAATTTTTAAAAATGAAATAAAAACCAAACCCGTAGTTTGGACCCTCCACACGTCCTCAGCCTTAATGCAATAGTCAGGTTCAGCTACTGTTCCCTTACAAGTATAGGCTGATGTTCTTATTTTAGGAAAAACAATTGGAAGGAAGCTTTCAGTTGACCAAAGATTCCCAGGTGGTGCTACTGGTAAAGAATCTGCCTGCCACTGCCTGAGTCGTAAGAGACACAGGTTTGATCCTTGGGTTGGGAAGATCCCCTGCAGGAGGGCTTGGCATCTCACTTTTGCCTGGAGAATCCCATGGACAGAGGAGCCTGGCGGGCTACAATCCATAGGATCACAAGTGTCAGACACTTCTGAATTGACTTAGAATGCACAGATGCACAATCTCCTCCGTAACACGGGGGGCCAGGAGGGGGGGGTGGCCATATAGTGATTTAGTCTTTCATGCCCCTCCCCCGGTGGAGCCTTGTTACCCCTCTTTTCTGAAACATTCTTTAATTTAAATTTTTTTATATATTTTTTTAATTGAAGTATACTTGATTTATAATATTTCAGATTTATAGCAAAATAATTTGGTTACGCAAGTACATATATATACATATACAGTATATATAAATATTTTCCAAATTCTTTTTCATTATAGGTTATTACGAGATATTGAATGTAGTTCCCCATGCAGTATAGTAGGTCCTTGTTGTGTTTCTATTTTATATATAGCAATGTGTACCTGTTAACCCCAAACTCTTAATTTACCCCTTCCCCTCCACCTTTTGCCTTTGGTAACCATAATTTTTTTTTCTAAGCTTATAAGTCTATTTCTGTTTTGTCAATAGGTTCATTTATAGCACTTTTTTAGATTCCACATATAAGTGATATGGTATTTGTCTTTCTCTGACATTTCACTTAGTATGATAATCTCTAGGTCCATCCACATTGCTTCAAATGTCACTATTTCATTATTTTTTATGGCTGAGTATTATTCCATTACATATACATACCACATCTTTTTATCCATTGACCTGTTGTTGGACATTTGGGTTATTTACGTGTCTTTGCTATTGTGACTAGTGCTACTTTGAAACTTTTAATAATATAGTGATACACGACACCATGAATGCCCCAACAGTGACAGTAAGGCAGCCCTCTGTTTCCACGCTGAGGAAGCCAGAAAATAGTTTAATTTCAATTCAGTCTGGTAAGTCTTCAGCCCACTCTCACAGATTCATTGACTCTGTATACAATCCCATGTAAATGAGATACAGAGAGGCATAATGAGAGATTTTCATCTGGTGCAAGGTCAGTTTACTGGGTTCACTTGGGATGCAAATGTTTGGTTTTGGCTTTGGTTTGGTTTTGCTTTTATTTTCATATCTGTTTTACTTTTAAAATCTTTCTTGGAGTATAGTTCATTGACAGTGTTTATAGTTGCTACTATACATAGAATAGATAAGTAATATGATTTTGCTTTTCTAGTGTCACTCATCCTTCAACATGATCTGCACGGAAAAGCTGAGGTTTAAACACCAGGCAGATTCAGAAACGTCTCCAGGGCTCTAGAGTGCACCCTCCTCGACTGCACTCCAGCACATTGACACCCGAGGTGCCCTCTCTGCTAGTCCACCCACCTTCCTTGGCCTGGCAGGGCAGTACTTCATCCTTTGTCTCAGTCTCACATCCATCCCCCAATGAAACAACGCCCCATCCTACAGCCAACCACTGTGGTGCCTCCTATCTTTCTGCAAGTCTGCAGTTAACAGGAGAGCCTGGAGGTAACTGCAGCCCAGCACAGCACAGGGCAGATGTTCAACATAAAACTTATGAAGTAATTGAATGAATCGATTAACTGATAAGTCCAAACCCATTTTCCTTGAAAGCTGCTTTTGTTACCTGAGTTAGCCAGAAATTTTTCCTTACATGAAGAATATTAAACCCCAAGGAGGTCTAGTAACGATGTGAACTTAGTCATGTTACTTAACATCCTTGTGCCTCAGTTTTCTCATCTGTAAAATGAAAATGACAATAGTAAATAATGGCATAGTACAAAAAAAAAAAAGAATGCTTGACGTGTAATAAGAGCTCATTTAATTTGAACTATTCTTTTTCCAAGGGGGAGTAGCGAAATGAAACATGACGTTATCATCTCTCCCCCATGTCCTCTGCCTGCTTTGTCTGCAGACAACCTTCAGCCAAAGAATAAGTTTAATCAGAGAACTGAGAAAGTGCAGGAAACAAAGGAAAACCATCAAAGGAGATGAAATAAGTTTAGTCATTAAGTATAGTCAAGGACATTTAGTTCCTGCTCAAGGGCTATAGATAATACTATGAGCCATATCCGGTGAGCTGTGTCTTATAGACACTGAAACTCTCAGTAAATGGAAAAAGTGAACTACGTAAAAACCAGACTATAGCCATGATGCTGTTGTTGTTGTTCAGTCGCCGCTAAGTCATGTCCAATTCTTTGCTACCCCATGGACTGCAGCATGCCAAGCTTCCCTTTCCTCACTATCTCCCTGAGTTTGGTCAAACTCATGTCCATGACATCAGTGATGTCATCCAGCCATCTCATCCTCTGTCACCCCCTGTGCTCATTCTTTTTCAGTATCAATGAGTCAACTCATTGCATCAGGTGGCCAAAGTATTGAAGCTTCAGCATCAATCTTTCCAACTAATATTCAGGATTGATTTTCTTTAGGATTGACTGGTTTGACTCACTGTCCAAGGGACTCGCAAGAGTCTTCTTGAGCACCACAATTTGAAAGCATCAATTCTCTGGTGCTCACCCTTCTTTATGGTGCAACTCACATTGTACATGACTACTGGAAAAACCACAGCTTTGACTATACTGACTTTTGTTGACAAAGTGATATCTCTGCTTTTTAATATGCTGTCTAGTTTTGTCATAGCTTTTCTTCCAAGGAGAAAGTTTCTTTTAATCATGGCTTCAGTCACCATCCGCAATATATTTTTGAAGCGCAAGAAAATAAAATCTGTCACTGTTTCCACTTCATGGATACCATAATCTTAGTTTTTTTAATACCATAATCTTAGTATTTTTATGTTGGTTTTTTAAAATTAATTTATTTATTTTAATTGGAGGCTAATTACTTTGCAATATTGTGGTGGTTTTGCCATACACTGACATGAATCAGCCACTGGTGTACATGTGTCCCCCATCCTGAACCCCCCTCCCACCTCACTCCCCATCCCATCCCTCTGAGTTGTCCCAGTGCACTGGCTTTGAGTGCCCTGTTTCATGCGTCGAACTTGGACTGGTCACCTATTTCACATATGGTAATATACATGTTTCAATGATATTCTTTCAAATTGTCTCGCCCTTGCCTTCTCCCTCAGAGTCCAAAAGTCTGTTCTTTATATCTGTGTCTCTTTTGCTGTCTTGCATATAGGGTCATTGTTACCATCTTTCTAAATTCCATATATATAATATACTGTATTGGGTATTTTTTCCTGACTTACTTCATGCTGTATAATAGGCTCCAATGTCATCCACCTCATTAGAACTGATTCAAATGTGTTCTTTTTAATATCTTAGTAATAATATTCCATGGTGTATATGTACCACAACTTTCTTATCCATTCGTCTGTCAATGGGCATCTAGGTTGCTTCCATATCCTAAGTATTATAAACAGGGCAGTTCTATTCCCAGTTTTTTAAAGAATCTTCACACGTTCTCCATAGTGGCTGTACTAGTCTGCATTCCCACCAACAGTGTAAGAGGGTTCCCTTTTCTCCACCCCCTCTCCAACATTTATTGCCTGTAGACTTTTGGATAGCAGCCATTCTGACCAGTGTGAAATGGTACCTCATTGTGGTTTTGATTTGCATTTCTCTGATAATGAGTGATGTTGAGCATCTCTTCATCTGTTTGTTAGCCATCTGTATGTCTTCTTTGGAGAAATGTCTGCTTAGTTCTTTGGCCCATTTTTTGATTGGGTCATTTATTTTTCTGGTATTGAGCTGCTTGTATATTTTGGATATTAATTCTTTGTCAGTGGCTTTCTTTACTATTATTTTCTCCCATTCTGAAGGCTGTCTTTTCACCTTGCTTATAGTTTCCTTCATAGTGCAAAAGTTTTTAAGTTTAATTAGGTCCCATTTGTTTATTTTTGCTTTTATTTCCAGTACTCTGGTAGTGGGTCATAGAGGATCTTGCTGTGATTTATGTCAGAGAGAGTTTTTCCTATGTTTTCCTCTAGGAGTTTTATAGTTTCTGATCTTACATTTAAATCTTTAATCCATTTTGAGTTTATTTTTGTGTATGCTGTTAGAAAATGTTCTAGTTTCATTCTTTTACAGGCGGTTGACCATTTTTCCCAGTACCACTTGTTAAAGAGATTGTCTTTCCTCCATTGTATATTTTTGCCTCCTTTGTCAAAGATAAGGTGTCCATAGGCGTGTGGATTTATCTCTGGGCTTTCTATTTTGTTCCATTGATCTATATTTCTGTCTTTGTGCCAGTACCATACTGTCTTAATGACTGTAGCCTTGTAGTATATTCTGACGTCAAACAGGTTGATTCCTCCAGTTCCATTCTTCTTTCTCAAGATTGCTTTGGCTATTCGAGGTTTTTTGTATTATGGGACTACCCACATGGCACTAGTAGTCAAGAATGTGCTTGCCAATGCAGGAGATATAAGAGATGCAGGTTTGATCTCTGGGTCAGGAAGATCCCCTGGAGAATGAAATGGCAACCCACTCCAGTATTCTTGCCTGGAAAACCCCATGAAGAGAGGAGCCTCAAGGGCTCTAGTCCATAGGCTCACAAAGAGTCAGACATGATTGAAGCGACTGAGCACAGCACATCTTCATATCTGAAGTTATTGATATTTCTCCCAGTAATATTGACTCCAGCTTGTGAGTCATCCAGCCCAGCATTCCACGTGCTGTGCTGTGCATAAAAGTTAAATAAACAGGGTCACAATATACAGCCTTGATGTACTCCTTTCCCAGTTTTGAACCAGTCAATTGTTCCATGTCTGGTTTAACTGCTGCTTCTTGACCTGCATACAGATTTCTCAGGAGACAGGTAAGGTGGTATTCTCATATCTTTAACAATTTTCCAAAGTTTGTTGTGATCTGCACAGTGAAAGGCTTTAAAGTAGTCCATAAAACAAAAGAGATATTTTTGGAAATTCCCTTGCTTTTTCTAGGATCCAGCGGATGTTGGCAATTTGATCTCTGGGGTTGGAACCCCAGGAACCCTCTGCCTTCTCTAAATCCAGCTTGTACATTTGGAAGTTCTCAGTTCACATATTACTGAGCCTAGTTTGAAGGATTTTGAGCATGACTTTGCCAGCATGTGAGATGAGAACAATTGTGCACTAGTTTGAACATGCTTTGGCATTAACCTTCTTTGGTATTGGAATAAAAACTGACCTGTCCCAGTCTGTGGCCACTGGACGTTTTCCGGATTTGCTGACATATTGAGTGCAGCACTTTAACAGCAAAATCTTTAGGGATTTGAAATAACTCAGCTGGAATTCCATCACCTCCTAAGGCTTACTTCACTTTACACTCCAGGATTTTCTGGCTGTAGGGAGTGACTACACCATCATGATTATCTAGGCCATGATGATCTTTTCAGTATAGTTCTTCGGTATATTCTTGCTACCTCTTTTTAATCTCTTCCACTTCTGTTAAGTCTTTGCCATTTCTGTCCTTTATTGTGCCCATCTTTGCATGAAATGTTCCCTTGGTATCTCCAATTTTCTTGAAGAGATGTCTAGTCTTTCCCATTCTATTGTTTTTCTCTATTTTTTTTTTCATTTTTCACTTAAGAAGGCTTTTTCATCTGTCCTTGCTATTCTCTGGAACTCTGCATTCATCTGGGTTTATCTTTCCCTTTCTCTTTTGCCTTTTGCTTCTCTTCTTTTCTCAGCTATTTCTAAGACCTCTTCAGACAACTACTTTGCCTTCTTATATTTCTTTTTCATGGAGGTGGTTTTGGTCACTACTTCCTGTACAATGTTACCAACCTCCATCCATAATTCTTCAGGTACTCTGTCTACCAAATCCAATCCCTTGAATTTATTCATCACCTCCACTGTATAATCATAAGGGATTTCATTCAGGTCATACCTGAAATGTCTAGTGGTTTTCCCTACTTTCTTCAATTTAAGCCTGAATTTTGCAATAAGGAGTCAATAATCTGAACCACAGTCAGCTCAGGTCTTATTTTTGCTGACTGTATTGTGCTTTTCCATCTCCCTATGCAAAAGATACATAATCAATCTGATTTCAGTTATGACCATCTGGTGATGTCCATGCATAGAGTCATCTCTTGAGTTGTTGGAAGAGGGTGTTGTCTATGACCAGTGTATTCTCTTGGCAAAAATCTATTAGCCTTTGCCCTGCTTCATTTTGTACTCCATCTATCTCTTGACTTCCTACTTTTGCATTCTAATTCCCCATGATGAAAAAGACATCCTTCCTTGGGTCTTCATAGAACCGTTCAATTTCATTTTCTTTGGCATTATTTGTTGGGGCTTAGACTTGGATTACAGTGCTATTGAATGGTTTGCCTTGGAAATGAACCAAGATCATTCTGTCATTTTTTTGAGATTCACCCAAATATTGCATTTGTGACTCTTTTGTTGGTAATGAAGCCTATACCATTTCTTCCTTAGGATTCTTGCCCATAGTTGTAGATATAATGGTCATCTGAATTAAATTCGCCCATTCACACCCATTTTATTTCACTGATTCCTAAAATGTCAGTGTTCACTCTTGCCATCTTCCACTTGACCATGTCCAATTTACCTTGATTCATGAACCTAACATTCCAGGTTCCTATGCAATATTGTTCCTTATAGCATCAGACTTTCACCACACCAGACACATCCACAAATGAGCATCATTTCTACTTTGGCCTAGCCTTTTCTTTCTTTCTGGAGCTATCTCTTTACTCTTCCTCAGTAGGATATTGGACACCTACCAACCGGGGGGGCTCATCTTTCAGTGTCATATCTTTTTGCCTTTTCATACTGTTCATGGGGTTCTTGAGGCAAGAATACTGAAGTGGTTTGCCATTCTCTTCTCCAGTGGACCACATTTTATCAGAACTCTCCACCATGACCCTTCCATCTTGGGTGGCTCTGCATGACATGGCTCATAGCTTCATTGAGTTACACAGGGCTGTGACCCCTGTGATCCATTTGGTTAGTTTTCTGTGATTGTAGTTTTCATTCTGGAGACTGTGGGATTATAGTTCTTACTTATTCTGCCTGCCCTCTGATGAATGAGGATAAGAGACTTATGCAAGCTTTCTGATGGGAGGGACTGGCTGTGGAGAAAACTGGGTCTTGCTCTGGTGGGCAAGGACTTGCTCAGCAAATCTTCAGTCCAATAGTTAGGTGATGGGTGGGGCTGTGCTCCCTCCCTGTTAGTTGTTTGGCTTGAGAGGACCCAGTCCTGGAGTCTACAGGCTCTATGATAGAGCTACTGGTGACTTCCAAAAGGACTTATGCCAACATGTCCATGACATAAGCCACCACAATTCCAAGAGCTGGTCTCAAAGAAATGGGAACATACTGACCCTGGAACTGAAGATCAACTCTACTTAAACATGATGCTTATTAGACCATCTCATGGTCAATTTCAAGATGATTGTTAGAGCTAATGTACTGTTTTTGCATGTAGCCCACTCCCTCCACCTATAAAAGCTCTTGCCCATGATTGTCAGTAGGGAGATTCAGCCTTTGGATAAGAGTTCCCTGTTCCCACAACCTTGGTTCCTGGCCTCTAAAATTAAGCAAACTTTCTTTCCACCAACCTTGCTTTTTTTGGCTTTTGATCAGAGAGCAGCTGGACCCCACTTTTGGTAACAGTTGTGTATTGATGGGTAATTACATGGGTGATATACTTAGAGTGGGTGGATTGCGGATTCTGAAGCAGAAGCACACCACCCAGCTCTTGTTTCATTGTCAGCAGCACCCGGGCATCTAGATTATGCCAGCTCCCATACATTCTCAAGAGAGTCAAGAAAGAAATCAGTTCTTTGGATAACTCCCCAAAAGTCAGCATGGTGGGCTACAGGTCCAGTCTTTTCTCTCCTTCTCCAGAAGTTGAGAGTTTTCCTCTCAACCATATGGCCACATGCCAAGACTAGGAATTATTGTGAGACAGTGCCATGAATTTTCCTACTGGCTTTATTTCACCTGAATCTGTGCTTGACTCTTAACTGGCTTCTGATTCTCTCACAAAAAGAACTGGTCCCTGTGTTGTTATTGAATTAGTGTCTCCGTGGGAGGAAGGAGGGAATGGGACTTCCTACTGTAACCAAGTGGGACCCTACAAGGCCTTCCTACCCCTCACCCACATCCTCTGCCTGCCTTTTGTCTGTAGAAAAAACTTTAATCAAAGAATAAATGTAACCAGAAGTGAGAAAATGCAGAAAAAAAGGAAAACAGTCAAGCAAAACAAATAATAATTACTTTAGCCATTAAACAAAGTCTAGGACTCTTGTTCCTCTTCCAGGACTATGTATAATATTCTGAGCATGTCTTATGAGGTGTTTTGCAGATACTGAAACGCCCATTTGGTAGGAGAAGCTAATTGTGTGCTGCCCACAAGCACTTAGATCACAGACTAATTGGAAACAGAAGCTTGATGGTATTGATTCCCAGTTACCTCACCACCAACCAATCAGAAGGATGTCTACAAGCTGACTGCACATCCCACAAACCCTCTCCCTCAGCCTGTCTTTATAAACACTTCCCTGAAATCCATCAAGGAGTTGAAGTCTTTTAAGCACTAGCTTCCTGAACTCCCTGTTTGGCACCTGTAATAGAGCTATTCTTTTCTACTTCACCCAGAACTCTGTCTCTAACCCACAATTCAGCACCAGTGCACAGAGGTGAGGTTTTGGCTTCACCACTCTGCCATCCTGCTGACTTCACGCACCTATTGTGTGTTTTTCTGAGAGCTAAGCAATTCTTACTAGAAGGCCCTGAGCAGATCTCCTCTTAAATCTCCTGGATAAGAATTAGGTCCCATCTTACACCATCGATGACAGTGGGCTCCAAATGGCACCAGGAATTAGGACAAATAAGTTTTCATTTTAGAAGCAAAATGTTGGGAAGAGAGTATGTCTTTTCTGCAGGAAAAAATAGTGGTTTGGAAATTTGGAGGAAGGAAAGATGCATAGGACACAAAGGCATCAACATTGCAACAAGACTATGTTTTGCAGAGTCTCTGCCTATACAAGCAATTGAGTCAGCCTGTCAGCACTATGTGGAGGCCTGATCTTGCATGATTCTGGGAAAGAAATGACATGGAGGGCAGCCAGGATGATCCACTCACCAGATCAACTGCCTAAAACTGGGACATGGGACAACACTCCAGCATGCATCTCTATGCATCTTAGAGGACCTAGCTGCCTCAAGCACAATACAGAGGCCTGAGAGCCTCTGAAGTGGAGATACAGGGTCTAGGCAGGGCGCATGAAGTTTCTTATCCGAGCCCAGGATGCCTCATTTGGTGGTGCTGTTGACTCTGACTCATTCAGGCAACTAAAGAGGGGTTCAGACATTTTTTATAAAAACATTTCAAATCTCAGCGACCTTTAAAGTTCAGTTTCCAGAGCACCAGCCCCACTTGCCCAGGGATAAGGGAAGTCCTGGAGATTTGGGTTGATTTAGACAATCAGAGGGAACAGTCCTCAAGGAGGAGGAAGAAGAGCCCAGAGGAAAGGAATATCAAAGAGCCTACTTGCAACACATCAGGGTAGGAGAGATAACAGGATTCCTCTTGAACATAAACTATAACCATTTGATTATGGCTACCTGAACCTCTGTCTGGGACATTCTGAAGCCAAACCTAGACGCTACAGCTCAAGACCACGATTGCCAAAGGGTTCTTCATGAATAGAGGATGCGGGTTGGGAAGACTGGCATCCAATGTTTGCCATTCTGGCTGAGAAGAGCTGTCTCAGCCCCTTACACCTAGGATCTGTAGGAACGCTTACGTAAACCATCCTATTGGCACTCACTGGTCTGTACTGAAATATACAAAAGGGAATGTAGATTATTCTATAGCCATCGGAATGAAAACAAAGGAATGCTTATAACTCAGCTGCTAGTAATGAAGTACAGGAGTGTGTCTATTTGTGTGGGTCTATAGGTATGTGAGGGAGAGAAAGTGTGTGCATGTGTGTGTGTGTGTGTGTGTGTGTGTGTGTGTGTGTGTGTGTGTTGGAATGTATTGGGATGTTATAGCAAAACATGAATAAACGTTTTGGCCAACCCAGTAAGTTGGAAAACACTTATAAACTGGAGAATTGTGACCAGATTTAAAATGGAAGACCGATTTAACACCCCATCTGCTTTTGTTCCCTTGCACACCTCCCTCCCATCCCCGAATCTGGCAGCAGTGCTAACAGGCTGTGACACCGCGAGAGCCCAGGGCCTGTGCGCTGACAGCGAAGTGTCTGCCAGGTAAACCTTCACTGAGGCTGTGTGCGGACTGGCCCTGACAGCCAAGGACACTCTCTTCGTAGGAAATATCTGAAGCTTGCTCCACAGGGCGATTCAACAAAGCAGAACCTTATCAGGTGTACAAAGCACATTTTCTTAGTTAAATTCTGGCTTGAGGCTGACATGGAACTAGGATACAAGCTGAAAGGACTGTTCAGTCAACTGCAGATTTCCATTTATGTTTCCTATTAATCGTAGACATAAAGCACTTACTACTTAGGAAATGGCCTGACATGACTTATTGGTAATAAGCCCCCCAAAATTATCTTATAAAACAAAAGAGACTCTGGGTTTCAGAGCTGACAGGCAACCTCAGCTTCATATATTCTGCTCCATTTAAGTCTTCTAAAGGAAGCACACCTCTCATGCGGCCAGTCAATAGCAGCTGAAAAGTTTTCTGGGCATTTTTCCAGAAAGTCAAGTGCATTTTTAATTACCAGCACTTTTCGCTGTTTCTCCCCATATTATTATCTACCACTGAGACAGAGTGAAAAAGCACAGGTCACCTTCACCATAGCTTATCATTCAATTCATAACCACAGTAGTTCAAATCTAAGGTCAAACCTCTCCTATCCCCTTTGCTATGTAGGTTGGTCCTGGAGCCAAGATCACAGCTGCATCAGAGAGCTGAGTATGGCAAATTTTCTAAAAATAGGGTCCATAGAGTTAAGGGATCAGCCCCTCAGGGAAGTCAGATCGGAGCTTAGGATATGGTTCAAGCTCAAGCTGTGATCTGAAGGGAGCCTGGTGATGAGGGAGAACATGAGAGAGGAATGGTTTTCAGTCCATTCCCCATTGCTATCCAACATTTTGCCTCTATCAGTCCTGCCATAAAGCATGCTTTCAGCTAAATATTGCACAGAGATTTTTTTTTCTTTCCATTGGTTTGTATTTTTCACTGTTTTCATCTTAGAGATTCTGCTCAGCATCTGAGTCACCATCTGTAGCCCTCTGGAAAATGTTATTTTTTTTAACATTATTTACTAAGCTTCTTCTGACTATTGTATAGTTTCATGTTTAAAAAATTTATTCTCAGAGTCTTCACTTAAAGAAAGTCTAGACTCAGGTGCTGAAGGGATATTATTGAATAATTCCAAATAAATCCATTAGAAAACCTTTATGAGAAAAAATTAAAATATGTTCATTAAAATAGAAAGTAAACAAAAAGTCCTTCTAGTCAAATATTTTGAGAATAACATGTTCTAAAGCATGAGGGAAATATAATTTTACAAGAGACCACAAGAATATGTGGAAAGTCCCGAAAATGTAATGTATATTTTAAACAAATTCAGTAATAATTCTTAATTACTATTTGATTACTCTAAGGCCTCCAGACTTGCTCTAAGCAAAATAATCTTTCCTTCTTACAAAACAAATGATCTTCTCACACAGTTTATTTAATTTCTAGTAGATAGTTTTTATCAAGTATGAAAATACAAGGCATAGAGTTAAGATTTTTGTTCCGAGACCTAATTGCAGAATTGTCTGCTTGCCTGATAAATAAGATTCTGAGAATTCCCCTTATTACTTAAGGTTTCCATGAACTCTTCCTTCCTGTATGTCACTTCAGAGACTATAAAAGGCAATATTCAAGGGACTTCCCATTTTTTCCAAGCTGAAATTTCGCAAGAAGATAGAGTCCTATTGGAAATACACCATGAGAAGTCCCCAAACAGAATAGATATATGTGTATGTATAACTGAACCACTTTTTTTGTATCCCTGAAATGAATGAAATGCTGTAAATTAACTATACTCCAATATAAAATTCATTTTTTAAAAAGCCTTATCAAGAAATCAGGATTGTAAAGGTTGAGAGTCCAGCTTTAGAATGACTGCCCAATTTACTCTGAGTTTAATTAACTGTGAGAACCCATTCCACCTTGTGTTCTAGAACCCACCTATGCACGGCCGGGAGGAAAGCTCTGGTCACCCCGGTGAAGTCACTGGTCCAATGATGGATTCTTCACTGGCTCCCTCCCTTCTCTAGCTCACTCCCTCACTCCTTTATCAAGGCTGCCAGTGATCGCCTCCAAGATAAATTCATCACACACTAAAGACTTGTCTTTAAATCTACTCACCAGGGAGCCCAGATAAAGACAGAGCCTCATACCTGTCCATTCCACACCTGGACCATACCTATCCCCGCTGCCTTCTTCCCTCCAAGCATCCGCTGTGCTCCCAAGCTGCTCAGGGCAGTGACACTATCACCAACAGCCTGAAAAGCATGCTCTTTTCCTGGTTCTCCCCACAATCAATGTGTCCCTCCCATGCCTGTGCTCTCAGCACTCTGATCTCTCCTGAGAACTGAACAGATTGGACAATGGCATTCAGATGCAGCATGTTTTGGTAGAAATAACCCAGTAGGGAAAGCAAAAGGCCCTGGGCTAGGTTTATCCATCACTACCTTGGTGACTTCAGTCAAATAATCCTTCAGGCTCAAGGTCTTTTCATCAATGATATGAAGACAAAAATACCTAAGGGATAACTGCACTGATTTAGAGGGTCTAGAAGTTTCTGAGAATTGGAAAATTTAGGATGGATAAGACAACAAGTCCAAACAAATTTCCTGTCTTAACCATTGCCTTTGATGATGGTAAAGCCTGAGTTTTCATAGTTCAGATCTTCAAGTACACAGAAGTTGGAGATACAAGAGCCCAAACACATTGTTGTGGTAATAAAAATGAGGACATACATTGAAAGGAAGAGTAATGAGGAAGGATGTAGCCCAATTAGGCAGAGCAGCAGTCTGATTATGCAGGCTTAAAGTTAAATAATTCTAAACCTGGGTGTGTATACATTCCAGAGAAATTCTCATAAAGGTACACAGGAGGTTACAGGAAACAATATACAATAAGTCCCATACCTACAAACAAGTTCCAGTCTGAGAGTGTATTCGTAAGTCCAGTGTGTTCGTAAGCTCAACAAAGTTAGCCTAGATACCCAACTAATACAGTTGGCTGTATAGCACCATACTATAATAGGTTCATAACAGTTTTCACCCAAAAATATATTAAAAAAACAAACAAAAAATAAAACATTTATAATCTTACCGTACAGTTCCTTGAAAAGTACAATAGCACAGGACAACAGCTGGTATGCAGGGGCTGGCATTGAGTGAATAGGTAAGAAGGGTTACTGACGGGAGAACAGAGAGGAGGTGGGAGACGGAGCTGAAGGATCATCCGCAATGGGAGACGGAGGGCAAGCTTCAGTTTCGCTCACACCTGACGCGGATGGCACAGGGTCGGGTTCCTTACTGGAACCAAATGCACATTCACATCTTTGAAAGTTCACGACTTGAAGGTTCGCATGTAGGGGACTTACTGAACATCACAACTGGTAGAGGGTAGAGAGGGCACCCTGAGAGCTCACCCTGGGGCAGGTGGGTAGCTGAGATGTGAAGAAGGCGGGTGGGTAGCTGAGATGTGAAGAAGGCGGGTGGGTAGCTGAGATGTGAAGAAGGCGGGTGGGTAGCTGAGATGTGAAGAAGGCGGGTGGGTAGCTGAGATGTGAAGAAGGCGGGTGGGTAGCTGAGATGTGAAGAAGGCGGGTGGGTAGCTGAGATGTGAAGAAGGCGGGTGGGTAGCTGAGATGTGAAGAAGGCAGGCGGGTAGCTGAGATGTGAAGAAGGCGGGTGGGTAGCTGAGATGTGAAGAAGGCGGGTGGGTAGCTGAGATGTGAAGAAGGCAGGCGGGTAGCTGAGATGTGAAGAAGGCGGGTGGGTAGCTGAGATGTGAAGAAGCTACCTCAGGTAGCTGAGGTGTTTACAGAGCAATCCACTAGGTATTTATAGAATGATGTTGATAGAGCTTAAACACCACAGTGTGAAGTGGAAAAAAAAAGAAACAAAATATAAACTACAATATCATTTATATTTATTAAATATATATGCAGCAAAAAAGAATGCACATCTTCAAAACATATATAGGTAAAGAATATATATCAAACACAAGAATGTATACCTATAGCAGGAAAAGAGAAGATAGAAATCCTTAGAAAAGTTAATCAATCAATCGTCCAAACAACAAGTACTCAGGAGAGGGATCTTGCCCAAACTTGTAATAGCAATGAACTAGGGAGTGTGATCGGCTCAACCTTTTGTTCTCAAAGTCAAAGATGAATGGACAAGCAATTGAACAAATGGCTGTCTTAGAACCTGATTATTTGGGTGTTAGTTCTTCTGTCTTTAGCATTTACTAGCTTGATTTAACCTTTTGGAGTCTCTTCTCACAAACATAAAATATGAAGAATACTATTACCTGCCTTACAGGCTCATTATGAAGGTTAAATTAAATTTGTGGTGCCAGACACATGATCAGAACACAGTGAATACTCGAGATGATGATCAATAATCTAAAACAATGCCTCACACAGTCTAGCAGGTAGAGAAATAGTGTTTGGGAGAGAAGAAATGAGCAGAAAGCATTACTTAGGGCCCCACCTCTCCTCACCCACTAATGGAGGAGATGAGGACTTTGTATTTCCAGGCACCAACTGGAAATACAGTTGGCACCTGGAAATACGGGACATTTTTCTTCACTTCTGCTCCATCTTTATTGCTGCAATACAACAATGGAGCCATCCAAAATGGTGCGTGGAGGATGAGGAGGCCAACTGTTCTGTGGGCAACTCTCCTTGCTTTGCCCTGGGCAGGATGATGAGGGTGATGGAGCAATGGTCTGAGGGCATGGTGGCTCAGATAGAGCTGGCTCAAAGGAGAATGTGAGTTGGGCACAAGGGTACGTAGTGTCTACCGAGTCCTCTGCTACCAGGGGCTCGATGTCCAGGACCGTGGTGGATTCTTCCTTGGTGTATCGCCCCAGCTGGGCAGACAAGACAAAGAACCACTTTGAGAAGGTGAGGACTGGATGCTGGGTATGGCAGCTAGGAAAGAAAGGGAACACAGCCAATAAGGAGGGCACTGGGTGTGCTAGAGTGGGGGGCTCCCGGGACTGTCCGCAACAGGGTGGTTTGCTCTCCGGTCTTGGCTGCTCCCAAGATGATGGGTACAAACTAACTCTGAAGCAGCCTTTGCAAGAATCACGTGGTGGCAGTCAGAGAAACAGTGATGTAGGAAACAGTTCAGCAACACGATCTAAACTTGACTGTCTGCATGTCCCAGGAAGCACAGAATCCAAACAGGACAGAAAAACAGCGGGTGTTTTGTGTAAATACCAGCTTTCACACCTTCAAGAGTTTCCCAATGAAGCCCTGAAAACAGGCAGGGACTCCTTTTCCAAAAGTTACTGTTTTTTTAATGTGTAAAAATAATGAAGCAGTAGGGAAATACAACCTGATTCAGAGAGTAACATACGCATAAAATAAAACTGGTGTTAAAAACTCATCACACCCATCCTTCCATTTCCCCATGTGTCTTTTTTATTTGCCTGCTAAACAGAGGGGCGTGTTAGCATTGCTGTCAGCTTAACAGAAGGCATTCAAGGCTCTAACAGTGGTGGGAGAAACTGCAGGTAAATCTCTTCTAAGCGGGGTGTTAGTGACTACTGCCATGTTAAATGCCTGCAGGAGACTTTTTTAGTCCCACTGCAGTTCATAAGGAAAACACTAAGACTGAAAAAAATAAGTGATAAAAGTTAAATCTAGCAAGTGATTAGCACCAGCATTCCAAAAACTTCAGCCCAGCCTGAGTGTTCACTTCTGCTCCATCTTCATTGCTGCAAAATAAGAGGAAACAGTAGTCAGGTTAATGGAGACAGAATTTTAAAAAACATGCCCATTCATATTCAGGTATGGCATTTCATATAAAAATGATTTGGAGTAGGAAGTTTCTGTTTGTTGTTTTTCTCGGTAGCTGGGTTTTTTTGTTGTTGTTATACAATTAATGGCAGGATAATGACACCCAGTGGTACCTTCAAATCAGACCCCGTATCATGCATCGAACCTGGACTGGCGATTCGTTTCACATATGATAATTTACATGCTTCCATGCCATTCTCCCATATCATCCCGCCCTCGCCCTCTCCCATAGAGTCCTTAATACTGTTCTATTTATCTGTGTCTATTTTGATGTCTCGCATACAGGGTTATCCTTACTGATTAACTAAATACCATATGTATGTGTTAGTATACTGTATTGGTGTTTTTCTTTCTGGCTTACTTCACTCTGCAAAATAGGCTCCAGTTCCATCCACCTCATTAGAACTGATTTGAATGTATTCTTTTTAATGGCTGAGTAATATTCCATTGTGTACACCCATGGTGGATTCATGTCAATGTATGGCAAAACAAATACAATATTGTAAAGTTAAAAAATAGATAAATAAACTGATCTAAATTAAAAAAAAGAATCAGACACCAGTCTCTCCAGAGCTCAGCACAGTAGTTCTGACCTCCTGCAAGGGGTGACAATGGCTTTGAGGGGCTGGTGCCACCTTAAGGAACAGCCCTGCCATATCCCACCCACAACTCTTCATCCTTCAGTGACTTGGCTGCCGCCAACTTTAGTGTTAAATGCATCATTCCCTAAAATGTAGCCTCTAAATCGCAGAGAAGGTAAAGTGAACTGGGATTGGATTTTCAAAATGGAACGTTACAGAAGCAGCAGACAGCAAATGAACCTCTTGTCTGTTTTTCACATGTTAATTCCATTGGCTTTCCAAAGCTGCTATGGAGTAGGGGGGTGGTGCCACTGATTTCTTTATCCGTCAGTCTCTGTTTGATAAGATTATGTGGTCTGGAGCAGAGAAGGTAAACTTAACTGAGTGGAGACCAGTATTAGTAGATTATACCAGTCTAGAAAGAAGTATAAAAGGAAATATCAGAGAGGAGGACAAAAGAGAAATTTAGTTCTAAAACCGTACTCTAATAAAGCAATGTGATAAAATGACATTGAAAGGAAATGACCATAACTATATATTTGCCAATGCATGGAGGTCAGCGGGGCATCCCAAGAAGGCTGGTGGAAATTGAGGGGGTCACTTTCTCTTCTGTAGGCAACTCTCTGTTTTGTGTTTTGTTGTTTTTGTTTCAATCTTTTTTTTTTTTTTGGAGTCTGGTTGATTTGCAATGCCATGTTAGTTTCAGGTGTACAGCAAAGTGATTCAGTTATACATTTATATGCATCTATGGAGAATCCCAGGGACGGCGGAGCCTGGTGGGCTGCCGTCTATGGGGTCGCACAGAGTCGGACACGACTGAAGCGACTTAGCAGCAGCAGCATTCTTATTTAGATTATTTTTCCATATAGGCCATTATAGAATACTGAGTATAGTTACCTGTGCTATACAGTAGGCCCTTATTAGTTAGCCATTTTATACATAGTAGTGTGTATCTATCATAGGAAAATGAATATAGTTCTCTGTGCTATATGGTAGGACCTCATTGAAGCAGTGTTTATATGTCAATACCAACCTTCCAATTTATCCCTCCCTCTGTCCCGTTTCCTCCCGGTAACCATAGGCTTGTTTTCCACATCTGTGACTCTGTTTCTGTTTTACAAATAAGTTCAGTGTTTTTCTTTGTTCTGTTGGTTGGTTTTTTGTCCTGAGCCAGATCAAGGGGTGAAGAAGCCACGGTCTGAGAGAGCTGTGGCTCAGAGCCACTCCGTAGGGGATATGGGATACTTGCAAGGCATGAGGAAAGCAGACAGGAAAACTGCATGTAGCAAAGCCAAGTGGCTGAGCAGGACAGAGAAACAGGACATGCCTCGAGTCACGGAGGAGAACCTTCATTTGCCAGATCAGGAGGAGGTGGAGAAAAAGTTGCTAAAAAAGAGGTAGCTGAACTCCTGCACTGATTTATTCTGGCCACAGAAAATCAATAGTCCTGAAATAAATGAGTTGTAGTTTTCAAGATTTGAATTCTCTGAAGTTTTAGAATGAAAGGAGAAAAATGCCTCAATGACACCTCCTCCTTTTTCCTTCCAACAAATAAAAATGAGCACGTTTTTTTATTGTCCTGAGAGTAGCAACGTTTGGTGGGCTTCCTGGGTAGCTCAGATGGTAAAGAATCCGCCTACAATGCAGGAGACCCTGGTTCGATTCCTAGGTCTGGAAGGGATAGGCTACCCACTCCAGTATTCTTGCCTCGAGAATCCCTATGGACAGAGGAGCCTGGCGGACTACAGCCTATGGGGTCACAAAGAGTTGGACATGACTGAGCGACTAAGCACAGCAGCAGCAACATTTGATAGTTATACTTATGAGATATTTGAAGAAATCATCATCTTTGATTCTTACGAAGGGCTATGTATTTTCTATACTAAGCACTTTACACACATGAATGTAAATCTTCACCATAATCCTTTGATCTAATTTTACAGAGAATGAAATTGAGGCTCTAAAAGATTAAATACCATGCCCAAGACCACAGTATTAGTAGTTAAACACTTATTTGTTCAATGTTTCTTATCTTTTTTTTGTAGGTCATACAGTCATTAGTTTGTTTCATCCATATTAAAGCATATAACATGTTTGACTTGTAACTGGTAAACTCTGCCCCAGAAGAGTTTCAACAGAGGATTTAAGGATATACAGGATTATAACATTCAATTAAATATTGGACAAAAGGCCGTCTCAATTTTCTTTCAAATGTAAGATGTTATAATTACAGAAATAATTAGATCAGATAGCAGAGGACTAGGCATCTCATGCCCTGACACCAGGCTGGCAAACTGAGCACCATTTCTCAGCTCCTCTGAACCCACTGAAAGGTCAAAACAGTGTTTACCACCACCATTCAGCAGCTGATTTGAAATGGCATGATGTTATGACAGGTTGAGTCAAGATTTTACACCTTTTGTGACTTTTCTACTTTCTTTGCCAATCTCAATATAGGTAAGGAGCTGAATTACTCAGGAAAAAGAAATGTCTACATTTAAGAAATATGGAAATCATTAATAAAATAAATAAATTATTATTTTCAGTCTAGTTCCCAGCAGTGAAGTATTATATGCTCTCACCAGCTGAACAACAAAGTTATTTTGGATAATAAAATATATACAAGAAATACCATAAGATATTTAGAAAACTGCAATTTTGAAAGGAGTCACATCCCAAAATTGGTTTTGTTTAAAGTTAACTTTAGGTAATAAGTGATGCAGTGTTGTGAAACTTTAAGCCAGTGTGACAGAAAGCACTTTCTTAAAGAATGTGCTGTGTAAATTGATTTTTCCTTCTCTTTCAATATATAACCAACTCTGAACAATCTCATCTGTCAAATGAAAGAGAATGATCTACACATGTCTTCTTGTAAAGATGAAGCCAGACTTCAGGTATACAAAGCAAATTGTCACTTCCAGAAAATGTATCTAATAATTTATTAACAGTGACATATTATTTTTTTCTGAAAAATTTCAAATATATTTTGGACATTTGCATAACTACTAAAGTTGGTGTTAAAATACAAGATCTAGCATCAGAATTTACTATTCATAAGACAGAAGTGACAAACTATTCAGCAGCTAAGGTCCAATGTAGATAGGACGGTAGGTGGAGAATGCAGGTCTAACGGATTCTAGGAAAGACAATATTGAATTTGGAGTCAAAAAAATTTAATATCTGATGACCTGAGCCCTGAATGGTTATTAACCCTGATTCTTTTATTTTGTTTTGTTTATCTTGAAAAGCTAGTGCCCACAAGAAGGTCAGTCCTTTTACTTTCTGACTTCTGCTCAGCCTTTTACCATGATTCATTATAATATAAAACCCAACATGAATCTATTGAAATGACTTTGAAGGAAAAACCCCCAAATTGTCAAACCCGCACCTCTCCTATAATATTTACAACGGAGTCCCAAGAAAAGAAAAATCAATGAGACTTGTTTCTCTTTAGTGGCTACTTTAGAATCAGATTCTCAGATTCTGGTACTACTTCTCATATCAGCTAGGTGTAAGGACAAATAAAAATGTTTAAGAGGCTTAATTACCCTTGCTGAAAGTAAAGGAAGAAATTTCCCTCCCTTGTTCTTAGAGCATTTGTTTCAGAAAACTTGTCTCCCCTCTTGGAAATAGAGATAAATCCTTGTGAAACCTAGAAGGGCATCTTATCAGTTTTAAGACTCAGAAAAGTCTCAAGGACTTGAAAACCATCTCCTTTAAAGGTAAACATACAAAGGAGATAGAAGAAGCCTTATCTCTAAGTTTCTCCTAGGTTCTCAGGAAGGATGGGAGTCTAACTTTAGCTGATACCTGGCTCAAAGTTGTAAAAATAGCTCCTGTCATAAAGATAGAAGTTTCTTTTTCCTTTGTATAAAGTCAATGAACTAACACAGGTGGTCCTCCCAATTACCAGGTGATTTAGATTGAGCTAAGTGCAATAAACACTATTTGTCAAGTCTTCTTATTTGAGGGTAAACCGAATTATTGTTTATCTTGAGAATATATACATAATGGGTTAACCCTACTTGGCTATATGAAAGGTGAGATGTCTTCTGTCTTTGTGATCTTTTGGTGCTTGTGACAGACATCATATTCTGGATGAATGCTTAGTCAATAATAAAAGTGCTTTTTCTTCTCCACTACCTTTGTGAGGAGGATTCTCGGGTTGGTAAAAAATATTTATTTTAATTTTATTTCCTCAACACAGGCTGTAGGCTTTCGACACAGAAAGGTCATGTTGATAGGGTTCACTGCTGCAGATCTGGTGGTCAGAATATCTTTCTTTCTATTTTTCCTTGCCAACCTGGATGCCTGGGCAAGGTAGGGATCTACTCAGGTATTTATATTAGGTGTCTTCATAAGATAGATTTACCTCGGACCTCCAACCAGTTGTCAATCAAAGCATATGAATCTTCTTTTTATCAGTAGTTACAAATATACAGATACCAAGTATTTCTATAAGGTTACAACCTTGAACACTGCAATCCAAGATTTATCAAAGCTTGATTTTGATAAATGATATTTATGGGGAATTGCTTGCAGGGAACAGAGTGGGCCCATTCCTCTTGATAATTCCATTTTTACCCTTGAATCAAACAAAAAAAATGAGAGTGGCTTTCATGGACAAATAACTTATTTTTCTCTTTTCTGTGTTCTCCTCTGGAGAATAAAGATAAAGGAATGAGACACTTGTCCCATAAAATTAGAACTTGAGACATCAATGGAGCTTCTGGAATTAAAAATAAAATGAACACAAAATCTTCTATACATCACAGGAGCAAATCGATCCTAGACGGTCACCTTGCCAGCAGAATTGTTATCTTGCCAACTCAAGTATTTATGAAAAATCTGCAAAGAGTAGGAATAAGAAAACGGGAGAAGAATTTGCCTAGTGTGTGTTTTATGAGTAAGTAGTGACTGATTAGCTCCCCAGTTGTGAGAGCTAACTGTATCTGAAAGCAAATGAATCTGAAAGGTTAGAACCAAATGCATATTGAATCATGTTCTTGGAAATCAATTGACCCTCAAGTTAAAAATGAAATAGCCCTAGGACTGCTTGTAGCAGGTGATGTGAGGATTGGCAGGTCGGTTATATCTCACTCCCAGCCTGACTTGCACATTTAAACTTGCAGAGAGAAAAGTGAGCTATCTAGACTGGTTGTGGATCCGAGTTGTTGAATTCACCAGACATGAGGAATATAATCAGAAATGATGATGATGACCGCGAATGGAAATTAATTTTTTCTAAGTAACTATAACCAGAAAGCATTTATCTCAGGCAGAGAGTCTGCTCTAAATTAGATGGTGTTATATGTTCACCTACTTGGAGATTACTGCATTGGTGTCAACAATTGGTGGGAATGTAAACTGGTAAAGCCACTATGGAAAATAGTGTAAAGTTTCCTCAAAAAAACCAAAAAGAGTTGTCATAGGATCTAGCAATTCCCACTCACTCCTGGGCGTATATCCAGACAAAACTCATTCAAAAAGATACATGAGCCCCTCTGTTCATAGTTGCACTATTTACAATAGACAAGACATGGAAACAACCTAAATGTCCATCAACAGATGAGCCGATAAAAAAGATGTGACATGATCTATATGTATATATGCAACTACATACATATATACACATATATGATATACATACATATACATGTATATACATATATACACATATACACATACATACATACACATATACACATATATAAATGTGGAATACTACTAAGCCATATAAAAGAATTAAATAATGTCATTTACGGCAACATGGGTGGACCTAGAGACTATCATACTAAGAGAAATAAGTCAGAAAGAGAAAGACATATACCATGTGATATCTCTTATATGTGGAATCTAAAATACAACACAAATGGACATATCTACAAAACAGAAATGGATATAGAGAACAGACTTGTGGTTGCGGAGGAAGTGGCAGAAAAGGGGAGAAAGATTGGGAGTCTGGGATTAGCAGATGCAAACTACTATATATAAACAATAAAGTCCTACTGTATGGCACAGGGAACTACATTCAATATCCTTTGATAAGCCATAATGGAAAAGAATATGAAAAAGAATGTATATATGTATAACTGAGTCACTTTGCTGTAGAGCTTAAGTTAATACAATACTGTGAATCAAGTATACTTCAATAAAATTACTTAAAAAAAATAAATGCAAGCACACTCAGAAGAAAAAGAAATCTAAGAAAGTGACCTTCTTTGAAAACTGATCAGCCAGCTGATCACAATGTTTAAATCCATTATTTAGGGATCTCACCTTCTCCCTCAGACACAACTTAGCAACTGAACAACAACAAAAGCCCCCGGACTTAGTTCACATCAGATGTTATGACCAACCCCAGTCTAAGTATTATCAAAACCTTGTGCAGAATGTCAAAGGAAACAGAAAATATTAGATTTTATTAACTCAGTAACAGTGAATCTCAATGTAGAACAGATCTCTCAAAAGTAATCTACCATAGGTTACAGTATAGGCTAAACTCTTATGACAGTAGACAGGAAGAATTTGTGACCCAAATCTTTATTAATTCAAAGTATTCCCTAAAGCAACATTTTTTATGATTCTTTTGCTTTTACTTTCAAATTTTTGTTTCCAAGATTGACTTGATTGGCTTTTCTAGACGACAATGAAGGAGCTAGAATTTGAAGCTCTCAACTCTGGTTGTACGTGTAAATCCCCGGCAGAGATTTTAAACCTGCCTTTGCCCACCTCTAGAGAGTCTTGATTCCATTTTCCTAGAGTGGAAGCATACTTTGGGGGCTTTAAAAAGCCCTAGGAGGGGACTTCCCTGTGGTCCAGTAGTTAAGACTCTACTCTCAGGGCAGGGGCCACAGGGTAGACTCCTGGTTGGAGAAATAAGATTCCACAAGCCACTGGGCACAGCTGAAAAAGAGTCCCAGGAGGTTTTAATGCTGAGCCAGAGCTAAGAACCACCATCCCAGATAAGCAACTGACCTGTTTTGAGTTAGCTGTTTTTAAATGGACTGTATAAAGCATAGGACTTATAAACATAATTATAAAATTAAATCCCACATTGCAGGCAGATTTGTTACCAGCTGAGCCACAAGGGAAGCCCTTTCAAATGGACTTTATAAAGTATAGGGCTTATAAAAACAATGATGAAATTAAGTCAAGTAAATCTGAGGTTGTTTTTAACTGAATTCCTGAACTAATTTGAAAAACTAGTGCCCACAAATAGCAGGATCAAGCAAAAGAAACAGCAATCTGGCAGTCCGAAAGGCAGGCTGCTGTCTTTAGGAAATGAGAGAAAACCAAGAGGGAATTTGATCAAGGTCCTTCCATGAGTGTTTGCACTGGGTTGGTAACTAGCACACTTTACTCTCTAGATTATATGGTCATAAGACCAGAATTGCTTTATAAAAACAGGTAGTTTTCTTGTTTGGTGCGTTGAGGGTAAACAAATACCAAAAAGAAGATTTGGGGAAAGTGCACAGGTGAATATTACTGTCGATCACACATAGGAATCGTCAGGTTATTAATCACTCCCATGTGTGCCAGTGTGACTAAGTAAAATCCTGCACACGGACAACTGAAATGGCAGTTTAATCATCAAAAACACTTCTTTTATTTTTTTTAGTTTTATATATATTTATTTTTATTGAAATGTAGTTTGATTTAAAATTTTATGTTAGTTTCTGGTGTACGGTATTCTTGCCTGGAAAATCCCATGGATGGAGGAGCTGGTAGGCTGCAGTCCATGGGGTCGCAAAGAGTCAGACACAACTGAGCAACTTCACTTCACTTCTGGTGTACAGCAAAGTGATTCAGTTATAAATATAATGCTAATATATTATATATAATACATATAACCCCTAATGGAAAATAATCTGAAAAAAATGTATATTATATATAAATAAACAAATACACACACACACATATATATATACATATATTCTTTTTCAGATTCTTTTCCATTATAGGTTATTACAGGATACTGAATATAGTTCCCTGTGCTATACAGTAGGACCTTGTTTATCTATTTTATACACAGTAGTGTGTATCTGTTAACGCACACCTCCCAATTTACCCTCCTCTTTTTTCCCTAATTAACTTTGTGATTTTCTATATCAATGAGTATGTCTCTGTTTTGTAAAGAAGTTCATTTGTATCATATTGTAGATTCCATGTATGTGATATCATATGATATACAGATTATCAATAAATGGATACCCCAGTTTCCTCCTCTGTAAATTGGGAAAAGTAATACTCAGCTTACAATGTTTTTTGAAGATTAAGTAAAACAATGCATCTAAAGTGCATAGCATGTTAACAGAGTAAACTCTCAATAAATTGGTAATTATAATCATTCTTAGTGCTGGCATGTGTACACATAAATCAACAGGCTTCTGATAAGAAGAACTGATAAAATTGTTCAGCAATACAACTTGGCTACATATATCAAAATTTTCCCATATGTGCATACTCATTACACCAATAATCCTGGTTCTAAAACAAATCAGAGATATAGTTAAGGATACAAATCCATGCCTATTCATACCATGCCTTTATATTTTAATAACTAAAGTTATAGCAGAGGGACACATCAATACTGTATGTTAGAAATTTTAAAATTTGCCTAAATTTGGATGTCAGTTTATGAAATATGCCCCAAATTGTGGAAAATATACTTTGGGGAAAAATTCAGATTTCATTTATAATTTTATTTGGAATTTTATTATTTTTATCTCTCTTTTGTATATTGTTATATATATATTTTTAAACTTGGAGGCTACAAAATTGAGCATGACTAATTTGTAAGGGTATCTAGAATGAATGAATGAATTCACTTTTTACCTTCATAAAGACAAGTCCTTTAAAAAGTACTATTTTCCCTCACCTTTACCACTTTGCCTAAAGGAATGTAGAAGAAAACATTGCTCAATTATTCTTGCTGGACAGAAAATTCAATTTTTTTAATAGAATTTTTTCTTGCCCCTTTGGTATAGCATTTTTTAAAAATAAGAAAGGTCTTTTCATTTATTTTTCTCTGTCAGCTCAAAATGTGAAGGTGGCTCAACATTTGAATGAAATTTAGAGCTATATTTGAGATGGCACACTTTTGTCGGTATGCTGCCCGCCATGTGCAAAACTCACTTGGGAATTGGAAAACTGAGCTACCAGAAGGTCTTGGGATTTCTGACTCAGAAGACACTTATAAATATTATGGGACATTCACAATGACTTCACATCATGAATCCAGAGAGAAAAATCACAAAAACAGATGAGATAGAAGTAGTTTGTGATCAAAGTGCTACATGCATGGGCACCTCTAGACCACTTTCCACATTGAGAAGCAAGAATTTACTCCTTAACTATCAGATGCTTCTGAACAACACAGAGTAGGTCAGTTCATTCGTTCTTTAAAATAAAACAGATTTTATCAATTTTTAATAGAAGATTGGCTTACAATCCAGTATTACATGGAGATGGATAAGCAGATGTTCAATTATATTCTACATTTACCTCTTTGGAATCAAGGGTTTCATGTTCCGGAATAGCCATCATTGGATGACTCAGCTTCACAGAAAAGACGCCCAGGATGTGATCAGAGAGAGAGGTAAAGAGAGATAAAAGTTTAAATTTAAGTTGGCAGTTAAATGATGATGCAAGTATATTATTGCTGATCATAGTAGATTCTACCAAGTGTAAACATTAAGATTTGATTGTTACTAAAAACAAAGGAAGATATTCTTAACATAGAAAAAATTTTTTAGCAGATGGCGAATCCTTAGAGCCTAAAACCATATCCTATTTCTCTCTGTGTCCTACATACACTCTAACAGTGCTTGGCACACAGCATAGACAGTTATTAAATGTTTATTGAATGAATGAATTGTTAACACACACTGGCAGTTATCAGAGAGAGGAAATGAAGTTAAATCTCTTTTCTCACAACAACCCTCAAATCGAAAAGCTCCAAAGCAAAAGAGACAAATCATGCTCAGACCAGCAATGCAGATGCCTCTGCAGATAGTTAATGCCTATATGAAATGTAAAGCATTGTGCATTATTGTAAACATAAAGAATCTCAAAACACAAGGGCTTCACAAACATTGCAGTCTTACCAGATGCCACTATAATAATGCAGTTTGCAACATAGTGACACCTTAACAGAGGGAGGTTCTTTGGTTTTTTATAGGAATTTTTTATTATTGCATGGGTTTTCTGAGCACTATACATACCCTTAAACCTATTAGGAAAGAAGAAAGTCATAGATATGAAAGCAAAAAAGACAGGCAGACAGAATGAGGGGCACAGACAAAGGGAAGGCAATCATTTGTAATAAATCTGTTTTACCCCCTTTATTTTTTAACCATCTCTCCTCACTCCAGCTTTAAAGTAACCACAATACTTGATTTCCCAGAAATGTCCCAGTTTCTACCATGATCCTGGGCAAATCCGAGCTATGGAAATAATTGGCTGCCCTTTACTCTCATCTTATCCTGATTTGATCAGTGAATCATCAGATCAGTAACCAGCTCCTGATGTCCAAGGCAATGCAGAGGGTCCCAGGAGTGCAGCCTTGGCCCCAGGAGGACATCACTAGTGGCTGCCGGGGAGGCCAAGGAAGTCCCATCTCCTTAAAGTTTCCTGAAGTTTCCCTCTGTTCCAGCTTATTTTCAAGAATGGCGCCTACTTTTATTTAAAGCTATAGCTTTATTAAATCCCACTCTGTCCCAACTGTGAAATACCCTGGGTGTCATAACATCAGGGCTCCTAGAATCCTGAGAACACTACTTTAAATGGAAGCGTGATCTGGGCCCAAGCCAACTAGAGATCCAAACAGCTTTCCAAAACTCAGCTGAAAGCACCTGCTTTCCTCTGTTGATCAGAGTCGCCCGAGATCCTAAACCTGGCCTAGGATCAGATGCTATGTACCCCTTCAAAACTCAAACCTAAGTCCTGGAGACAGCAAAATCTTAAGCATACCTAGGCTAAGTGGTATGGTAATTATATGAATCATCAGAGTCTGTACAAATGTCAATCTCCATTCTCCTAAATTACAACAGGATAAAGATCCTGAAATTTGAAAATGTTTTCCCAATAAAATATTCAACTGACATTGGAAAAGCAATTGAGTAATTATTTGATATCTATTTTACATTTTATTTTTTCAATATAGGTATTCATTCATTTAAATCCTAAAATATATTTTAATCTGGAATTTCAAAAACTATGTATGAGTTATCTTAGCCAACAAAAAATAACAGCAAATGACTGATTCTAATTAACTGGTAACCCCCAAATCACTTATATTTGGCTTTGGAATGCTTTCTTCTATTTATGATCTTGGGACCCAATAGGTTTGCTTTTTTATTATCCTCGAGGTGACTATAAAAATATAAATTGTGATACCGTTAATGGAGTAAGTCATAATAATTTATAGTTTCCTCGCATTACAAATTTATTATATGCATATGTTTATATAGGCTTCCCTGGTGGCTCAAGTGGTAAAGAATCTGCCTACAATGCAGGAGACCTGGGTTCGATCCCTGGGTCAGGAAGATCCCCTGGAGAAGGAAATGGCTACCCACTCCAATATTCTTGCCTGGAGAATCCCATGGACAGAGGAGCCTGGCAGGGTACAGTCCATGGGATCGCAAAGAGCTGGACACGACTGAGCGACATCACTCACTCACTCATTTGCTTATACAGTGTTAAGAGCAATCCAGTGAGGTGAGCACTAATTTTACCTTGTTTCACAAATGAAACAAAAGCACCAAGAGGTGGGATAATGACTTCGTCAAAGTCTGGAGCTAGTAAGTGGCAGAGTCATGACTGGAGTCTGGGTGACAGTCTCTGGAGGCTGTGTTTTCAAAGCAGCGGAAGGGGTAACACGCCACAGGGAAGACGCTCGGGAGTGGGGTGTGGGCCATGTTGCAAAAGGGAAGGCCAGGTGCTAAAGGCAAGAGTGTGCAGTTCAGAGATCAGCAGCAGTTCAGAGGGTCTGGGGCAACGGGTGTCTCCACGCCGGAGACGCAAGTCAATGAAGCTTGGATGTCAGCTGAGGATTCTGCGCTTCATTCTCTAAAGAGTGAGAAGTCCTTGAATCTCCAAGCGAGAAAGGGGCACATGCGATCAGACTGTCACGTCAAAAGACATCGCCCTGGCTAAAGAGCAGAATACGGACGGGGGAGGCAGGGCTGGAAGACCCGCGGGCAATCAGAGAGAAAGAGAAGAAAGAAGAAGGTTTAAATGAAGTCAAGTGTCCCTGGGTGACCCGAGATCCCCCCACTTTCTAGGGTGAGTGAAGGAGTGTCAGGTTTACATGTTGAAATTTTGTCGATTAGGGAAGAAAAATCACAAAATGTTCCAGGGAAATACAGTAAGCCTCCTACATATGAACCTCCGAGTTGCGAACTTCCAAAGCTGGGACAACTGTGCATGCGCTGGCACATCCAGTCATGTCAGATATGAGTGAGACTGCAGTGTGCCTCCCTCTCCTGCTGCTGATCCTGCAGCTCTACCATCTCCCACCTTCTCTACCCCCACCAGTCAGTAACTCTTCTAGCCTGTTCACTCGATGCCAGCCCCTGTATCCCACCTATTGTACTGTAGACTACTGTACTTTTCAAGGTATTGTATTATAAGATTTAAAATGTTTTATTTTGTGTGTTTGTTTTTCCTATTATTCGGGTGAAAAGTATTATAAACCTATTACAGTACAGTACTATACATAGCCAATTGTGTTAGCTGGGTACCTAGTCTAACTGGGTTGAACTTCTGAACGAATTGGACTTATAACGTGCTCTCCAAACAGAACTCTTTTGCATGTAGGGGACTCGCTGTCATGCTGAGGTTGGTATGGATGCTGAATACAGAGGTTTTTGTAAAGCAAGAGAGCTGGAAATGTCACGTGAGGACAAACATGGCAGGGACATCCTCTCACAGAATGAGAATGAGGACCCTAAAACATTGAAATATATCCCATATATTAATAGATGGATGACGTGTTATCCAGAGAGTTAGTGGTTACAGGAAGACAGCGAGAGTCCTCCCAGCCTGTTTACTTGGTGGTGAATGTGCTGGAGAACAAATTACTATCTTGTCTCAAAAAAAAAAAAAATACCCTGAAAGGTTATTAGTTTTATCATCAGACCTTTATTCAACATAGACAGATCAATGAAATGGAAAGCTCGGGTGAAATGAGACAAAACATCCTTTCATCCCAGATGGAAGATATTGTATAACATTCATCAGACCTTTGCTCACTCACCACTGAGGGCTAATCAACAAGCAGTATTTGAATGAAACCCTCGGTTGAGTTTTATTACACTCTTGATCACAGCTGCCACCACACAAATATAAAGCCTTGTGGAGTGTTTGTCACCAGTGTGGGGCTTTCTCATAAATGTCACTGCATCTCCAGGGCTAACTTCTGTGACAAAGACAGATAAAAATTCCCTCCAAGCAACTGGAGAGACTCCTACAGCGAGAAGGAAAAAGCAACTATGCCAAATGTGGTGGAATCGCTTAATGAAGTCTTAATCTACCTGAGGAATGGCATCCGGAGCACTAGCTTTTAGGAAACAGCTCTCGCTCCTGCTCAAAGATGAAGCAGATTTTCTCACCCGCCAGAAATGACAAATCTGAGGAAGTGCGGCAAGAAATGTTCCCATCTTTAAACTGCCGGGGGTGCTACACCTGCTTTTCAGAATTCACTCCTCGGGATTGCTTTTTAGCTGAACCACATCCTCTTGTAAACTTCCTTCACTCTATTCATCTTCAGGAAGCTATCCCCTTACTTCTGTCTCCCACCGAGATTTGTGAACCACTCAAGCTAGAGTGTAAACTTAAGAACATCTCTCAAAAACAGACATGACAGTTACCGAAGGGGCACCTACATGGAGCGCTTTGCTTTCTGAGTACAGTGTTGTCATGGTGAGACTGTGACCACTGGACGCCGTGTCCATTTGATGCTATTCACCTTTAGGTTGACTAGAGCTGGTACAGAGACCACACAGCAGACGAGACACAGAATGTATACTGAATAAATAAATTAGTAATGAAAGAGGGAAGGAATGAAACAGAGGAAAGAGTGTTTTCTGATTGGCAAAACCATAGAAATTCTGCACTGGTGAAGAACTGGAGTTGTTTACTACATTCCCCAAGGTCTTCTCATTAGTAAGAAACTTTGCAAACTAGGGATGTTAAAACCAGCGCTACGGCACGTGTGTGTTCTGCTTAAATCCCTCACAATTCTTCAGCTTAAGTCAGACAGAGGAAGACAAATATCCTATGGTATCCCTTATATGTGGAATCTAAAAAAGTGATATAAATGAACTTATATACAAAATATAAACAGACTCTCAGAAACAGAAAATAAACATGTGCTACCCAAAAGGGAAAGGTGGGTGGGAGGGATAAATTGGGAGTTTGGGGTAAACAGACACACACTACTGTACATAAAACAGATAAACAACAAAGACCTACTGCATAGCACAGGGAATCATATTCAATATCTTGCTTATAATTAAATAATTAATAATAGCCTATAATTTAAAAGAACATATAAATATATATGTGTGTGTGTGCTCAGTCACGTCAGTCGTGCTTGACTCTTTGTCGCCCTATGGACTGTAGCCCACCAGGCTCCTCTGTCCTTGGGATTCCCCCACAAGAATACTGGAGTGGGTTGCCATGCCCTCCTCTGGGAGATCTTCCTGACCCAGGGATCGAACACGCATCTCCTGTGTCTCCTGCATTACAGACAGATTCTTAACCCACTGAGATAACTGAGGAAGCCCATATACATATATGTATAACTAAATCACACTGCTGTACACCTGAAACTAACATAACATTGTAAATTAACTATCCTTCAATTTTTAAAAAGAGAAAAAATAATTTAAAAAAAGACCTGAATTTAGCATCAGTCTTTGAGTCCACAGATTCTACCTTCAGGTAGAATCTTCAGGTCTGTGTCTTTTTCTCTTGAATCGCTCAAGGGGCCTGCAACATTAGGTCTTCAGTCATCCTGATCTGCACAACACTGCCCTTGTTTGATGAAGCTCATCTCCAACAACACAGTGCCCCCACGCCCACTGAGGGAGGTCAAGGATCAGAGATCACCTAGGATCGTGCTTATACCTGAAAGTCACTTAGGGGATCTGCCTGGCCAAACAAAACATTTGAGATTTTATTCCTTGATTCACAGCATATCCCAGCACTGAGGAAGCACTGGGTAAGTCCTGTAAATTTCAGATTCTGACGCAGCAGGTCTGAGGAGGGCCCTGCATGTCTAACGGGTCTCAGGTGAGGCCAACAATGCCAGAGGTTGAGGAGCCAGACCACAGAAAAGATGTGTGTATGAGCTGATGGAATTGATGTGTTTTTCAAATATTTATCTTTTGACAACTGAAATTAGCTATATTCAAAGTTCTTAATCAATTAAGTTACACAGACGTTGTGTAATTAAATACTTTTCTACTAAGGGTATTATTGAGTAAGTGTTCACGGGCCATACACTTTGCTGGATGTTTGTGAGTGAACAGACATTGTCCCTCCTCTTGGAGACTGCAGTGCAACGGGAGAAGCAGATATTAACTATGTAATCAGGATTATGTAGAAACAAACACAAAATAATGTGTCTGAAGGACAAGTTCAGCTTGTTATGAGGGTTCATCACAGATAAATTGGATCTGATCTAGAAAGAAGGAATCTTTTCCTGAGAGGCTGAAATCTACTGTACATTCTACAGGATAATCCTCTTAATAGTACACCTGCCTGGAAAATTCCAAGGACAGAGGAGCCTGGTAGGCTGCAGTCCATGGGGTCGCTAAGAGTCGGACACAACTGAGCAACTTCACTTTCACTTTTCACTTTCATGCATTGGAGAAGGAAATGGCAACCCACTCCGGTGTTCTCGCCTGGAGAATCCCAGGGACGATGGAGCCTGGTGGGCTGCCATCTACGGGGTCGCACAGAGTCGAACACGACTGAAGCAACTTAGCAGCAGCAGCAGCCTCCTAATAGAGATAAGAGGGGCAGAGTTCATATGGGGTGAGTAGCTAAAAAGAAATTACTCACCACTGGGCTGATGGGGAAAAAAAAGGAGAAATATCAGAATGGATGGACCAAACAAGTGAGAAAATCAGGAACACAGGCTAGAGAATCATGCCTGCATCAGCTCCACTTCAGAAGCCAAATGGAAAATACTCATTAAATAAATCAAGGCTGTTAAATAGGAATCTGTCTCATTGCCCAGAAAGACTACAAGCTGCTTGAGGACAGGGCTTATAATATGCTAGCTCTAGCTGATTGATTTTACTGCTCAAGATTCTATGCTTGGTTGCAGGAGCATGGATAGACCTAGAGCTGATCATACAAAGTGAAGTAAGCCAGACAGAGAAACAAAAATACCATATTATATCGCTTATATGTGAAATCTTTAAAAAATGATAGAAATGAATGTATATACAAAACAGAAATGGATCCACAGACATAGAAAACAAATTTATGGTTACCAAAGGGAAAAGGGGGTGGGGAGGGATAAATTAGGACTATGGGATTAGTAGATACAAACCACTATATTGAAATAGATAAACAACAAGGACTTAAAGTACAGCACAGGAAATTATACTCAATATTTTATAATAATCTATAAGGGAAAAGAATCTGAAAATAATTTATACACACACACACACACACACACACACACGGCTGAATCATTTTGCTGTACACATGAAACTAACACACTGTTGTATAATAAATCAATTATACTTCCATTTTTTAAAAAAGGAAACTAGACTACATGCATTTTAAAAAATATGCCTGGGACAAATTTAAGTTTGCCTGGGACAAATCTGAGTTTGTACTTAATGAGAGCAGTTCATGATACAGGCTATGAGGATGCAGCTGTTCATGACAGAAATATGCTACTCCTATCCATACGTCTTAAAGATTTCATCAGTATTAGCCTGGGATTTTTTTTTTTTAATTAATAAACTATCTCAGTAGCTTGAATATTTATTTTTGGAATTCAAAGGTATAGCATTGACTAATTCAGGCAATGCCCCAAAGTTTACACATTTGTCTATGCTACTAACTTCCGATGTAAATTGGGGAAAACCACTTTATCTCTGGATCTCAGTTTTCTCATCTTTAAATTCTGAGTGCCAACTAAATGATTTCTAGTTCCTTCCCTCCTTGGATTATTGTGTTCATTGATAAATGCTATCTCAGGAGAAAAAAAGAAAAAGAATTCTTCCTTTTTTGGAATCTCTTGCATTGAGCCACAGCTGAGGCAGAAGTTATACCCTCAGGGATGGTACAAATGACCTCCCTGTAGAATCTTACCTGCAATCCTTAACATCAGTTCTTAGCTGTGCCACTTGCTCCGTATGTAAAGTTTCATAAACACTATGAAATTTCACAGCATTCTTTTGTGCATCACTGAGTATTCTCATGTGAAAGTGAAAGTGTTAGTCGCTCACTCACGTCTGACTTTTTGCAACCCCGTGGACTGTAGCCCACCAGGCTGCTCTGTCCCTGGGATTTTCCAGGCAAGAATACTGGAGTGGATTGCCGTTTCCTTCTCCAGGGAATCTTCCCAACCCAGGGATCGAACCTGGGTCACCCGCATTGCAGGCAGAGTCTTTACTGTCTGAGCCACCAGGGAAGCCCAAATGCTGAGCTGGAATTTGGTATGTTAACTGTTTTGTAAACCTATAGGAAACTCATCATTAAGTGCTGATCATTAATATCATTATATGGGTATCTAAGGACCACTAAGTCTAACACCAGTAAGAAAACAGGAATTTTCTGCTTTGATCTTTGTGATAGATCTTTGGAGATATTGCTGAAGATTCCCCAACTATGCTATTTTTTTATTCTTGGCCTTCTCTCTTTGACCCCAGGAGGCCCAGACTCGAAAAGAGTTAGAATCCCCGCTCCTCCAAAGATCACTTTCGAAAGGGCAGCAGGTGGTATTTTTCCATCTATGCATTCAGTGTATTTTGAAGATAAACACTACATCTCTGTGTTTACCCACATTTTTCATCTAAAATTGTTTCTTTCTCAACTGAAAAACTACTCCCCAGAGGGGATTAACCACCACATTTGCTTTCTTCACTGCACAGCTCCCGGGTTGGAATGGAAATGAAGTAAAATCTACCTTCTAACAATATTTTAGGACTCAAATTCTGGAACCTGAAATTGGAATTGACAAGGAAGCATATTTGCTGTTTTTTTTAATTTCCTCTATCCTTTAAGGGGCACAATCAGTTGCTTAGTACAACAGGCAAAGCACCCTTTTCCATTGTTCTCAGTATCTCACACTCACTCTAGTATGATCATAAACCAAATGTCTCCTTCACAACAGATGATGTTAGTGAAATTTTTCTCCCCCATTCTCTCTTCTATGGACTAGAAGGGGTATTAGCCATTTTATTCCAATGTGACACACAATTCCTGCCCTGCCTTAGCTCCACCCCAGCTATTCCTAAATTGTAACATTATTCCCAAGTTGCAAGGAACTTATCCAGAACCCAGGAGTGTGTCAACAGATGTCAACTGGCATATCATAAAAATTTGGAAGTAGTTTTGAAGAGGAAGAACAGGCATGACTGTGGTGAGGTCAATCCATGTCCCCGTCCCCTCCAGAGGCCCTGACCAGACCCCTCTCTGCTCTCTCCTCACACGATGCTCCCAGCTGCCTCCTTGAGGGAGCTGATGTGTGAATGGCTGGGAGGCAGATGAGCTGAGGACGGTAAGTCTACAGGTCAAGCAAAAGGCTGCCTCCTGCGTGGTACCTGCCAGCCCCAACCTCCCTGAGCTTGGACTCTGGTTCTCCATCTCCACATCTCCCTGTTCATTCTTTCAACTCACATTTCAGGAATGATGTTAGCACCTCCTAACACTCATCACATCTGCTACACGCCTTTGAGCTTTCGGTACACCCATGCTCCTTGCCCCACTACCAGGCCCTCGCCAACTCTGTCATCGGCCAGGCCGTGCAACTTGGTCTCAGTTGGCAGTCATTCCTGATTCCCACAGCCTTGCATCCTTGAGCCTTGTTATAATCTCAGATATCCCCTCTAGAGATGCTGGCTTCGTTTACTCCCTAATATTTTCCTACTAGAACCACAACTTCATGCTATGATAGTTCTTTATCCAAATATCAAATCATAAAATAGGTGGAGTATTTACTGGATGCTAAGAAGCCCATGGAAAAATCTATGTTTAGTTATTTAGCAGGTTTCAGCCATTTCGAAGCGTGAATGAGATCTTTTGAAAGTCAGGGTAAAAATGCTTCCAACTTTGCCCAAGAATTTTATCACCCAGAATTTGAGGCGGTGTTAAAATGTCATATAAGTACAAAAGCATAAAATATATTCTCAGCCATACACGGCCTCAGAATATTTGCCAAATAAAGACCTACCTTGAAACTTCCTTGCATCAAGGACTCAAGTAATAAACCCAGAAGGAGGCAGCAAGAAATATAGATAGGTAAAACACCCTGAATAAGTATATCATTGCCATCAAAAAGCCACAAAAGAACTATGGAAGAAAGAGAAAAATTATAACAGCCACATGCCAGAAATAGATATCTAGAATTGAGTGGTATCAACAGGATGAAAGACAACGGAAGGGGCCAAGTGAACATATAAAACACGGATATTGACAGGGGTGTATGAAAGCGAAGGTGAGTCTCAAGCCAGGGACATCATAACAACAACGTAGGATGGATAAATTCCAAACTAATAAATTCATATCTTTTGGATGGAAAACTAGGAAGAAGAGACACAAAATTATAGTGACGAAAAATGTAAAATAATATGATAGAATTAATGTCATGTAATGAGAGAATCCCAGACAATCCCAAAATAAAAAATCAGGAGGGAGGATATCCGCTTAACAAGAGACACACACAAAGAAGACATCTAAAAGTTGGAAAGAAAGGAGGAAAAGATCTACTGTCCAAGATGAGCCAAAATAAAACCAGAAGAACAGCTTATTATCTTTAAAATGGAATTCAAGAAAAAAATTTTTGTAAGGGACAAAAAAAAATTATATACTGATTAAAAAAAAAAAACACTTAACAAGAAAATAGAACCATCAGAAACATGCATTCCTAATCCTATAGTCCCAAAGTCTTAAAATGTCCCGATGGTTGACTTGTAATACTTTGGGAGTGAACTTATACATAGCTTGGATATCTTAAAAGTTAAGAAAGTGTTTCAGTGTCCTGCTGCTGTTGCTGCTAAGCAGCGTCAGTCGTGTCCAACTCTGTGCAACCCCATAGACGGCAGCCCACCGGGCTCTGCCATCCCTGGGATTCTTCAGGCAAGAACACTGGAGTGGGTTGCCATTTCCTTCTCCAATGCATGAGAGTGAAAAGTGAAAGTGAAGTCGCTCAGTTGTGTCCGACTCTTTGTGACCCCAAGGACTGCAGCCCACCAGGCTCCTCCGTCCATGGGATTTTCCAGGCAAGAGGCCTGGAGTGGGGCGCCATCGCCTTCTCCGCTTTCAATGTCCAGTGGGAGCTAAATAAAGACCTTGAAATAACCTGAGGAAAGGTCTAATCCACTGAGATATCTTTCTTCCAAAAAAGAGATTTCTATTTGAATCACAGGATATATGGACCATGTGAGGGCAAATGAGCATCATTATTTGATGACGGTTAATCAAGTGTCTAGTTGTACTTCAATCAGTCACACAGGGGTAAACTTCAACAAATTTAGCAATCAGAAACAAGTTTATGGTCTAAGTTTAGCAAAAGAAAAAAAACAAAACAAAAAATAGTGGTCACATTAAGCAAGCAACAGGAAGCAATACAGGAAAATTTTGCCCTGAAGTTTCAACATGAGACTACTTGATTGTATAAATGTCATATTTCATATATGGCTTTTGTTACATGGAGTAAATAAAAGGATAACAAAGCAAATTAAAGGATGAGACCAACAATTAGGTTAAACATCGTGAAACTGGTAAAGCTAATGTTTTTCTAAGTCAAGAACTGCTGAATAATACCATTTCATAGGGATCAACCTCATATATAAGATAGCTGCTTATCTAACCTTTCAATGCTGCTCTTTTTCTTAAATGTCTTTTAAGAAATACATATTTAACTATCTTTTAGACATATATATATGTATTGCACATATATATATATTGCACAAAATACATATATTTTAAAGACTCGATTTGAAGAGACAAATGCCTCCATCAGGGATTTCATTTACTTCAGAGCCCACAGCTGCCTCCTTCCACAGACCATTGCCCTCAGCTGAGAAGAGGGTGCAAACACTGAGTTCCTTGACCCTCTACCCACACCGAGGTCCACAGCCAGTGATGACAGATGAGGGGTATCCAAGGGCAGTTCCTTTGCCTCAAGGTTGGATGACCTTGCAATTTATGGTCCATAGCCCTCTCCCTGTGAACTAGGCTATGGCTAGACTGTCTGAGATCATTCTTTCTCTTCTCCCTGCCCTTCTCAATCATGATACATACTCTCCCTTACAGGACGTTTTTCTGGAGAACCACATCCTCAGCAGATCACAAACTCCAAACCCCTATCTCAGGCCCCACTGCTAAGGAAACTGTTCTAAGACACCAGGCAGTGGGGATGGGACAGGTGGCAGCCGAGTGCTGTCAAATGCAGAGGGCGCATTTTTCCTTAGTGCTTCCATCTGAACAAGGTGCACATGAATGCCTACCAAATGGAAGCATGGTTCATCAATTCTAAGGGGCCAGTATGTTATTTTACAAGAGTTGTGAAATGAATCTTTCTCCAAATATACTTTTCTTTGCTAAAAATTCCATCCAACCTGCC
The DNA here is from genome assembly GCA_024291935.2 of Okapia johnstoni. NCBI lineage: Eukaryota > Metazoa > Chordata > Mammalia > Artiodactyla > Giraffidae > Okapia > Okapia johnstoni. The sequence continues at coordinate 282,191 of JAGTYA010000027.1, read as the reverse complement.
TTCTACTGCACATCTCTTTCGAATCAGAAAATTCTTTTTATGGTGATTTCATTAAAAGTATTACCATAAAAACGTTCAGCTAGGTATCAGCACATGAGTTTAGATATATACATATGTGTGTGTGTGTGTGTGTATGTATATATATAAATGGATTCTTCTTCATTTCCTGAAAGAAATGTACAAGTCAATTTCTTGTGACTATATTCAGTACATTTTTATTTTTTTTAAGGTTTTTAATTAGTTTATTTTCTATTTTTTAACTTTACAATATTGTATTTGTTTTGCCATACATTGACATGAATCCACCATGGGTGTACATGTTTCCCCCCCCCACCCCCCAGAACGTACATTTTTAAGTGAGAACTGACAATGAGATAACCCAACACATGTCTGGTTTTAAACGCCAGCCTGTCATTAGGCTTCCATCGTGTTGAGTTGTTCTTTCTGCCCTCTAGTGGAGAACCTAGCAAAATACTGACTATGATCAATACTTTCTTTTTCAGAACCACCAACTACTCTTTGGCATTCTTTGTTTTAATGTTAAAAGTCCAATTAATTTGCATTTACCCATTTTAAACAGGATATTCTTTATGAACATATTATATGAATTAATCCATTTCAAAGACAATTTGGCACAGGCCAACAGGGCTCAGGTTTTAGTTTCCTGAAAAATCTCAAAACATTAAAAACCAATTTAGAGTTTTTCCTCCTATTCCATCCACCTCAAAGGTTTTCTCATCTACAGAATCTTAATAGTTATCCAATTCCCATTAACTGCAAAAGTTGTCAGAGAAATTTTAGAATTGAGCAACACGGTTTATCTTCCTGATGAGAGAAAACAAATTACCTTCGTTTACTCACACGAAGGATTTCTAATTATGTAGAAGGAACACAAACAGACATTATTAATGGGGAGGATAAAAAGAGGTTTCGCTTCCAAAAGTCAAGGTGACTTTTTTCAGTAGCTGTGGCTACCTCAGTGAATTTTTGTGAGTTTTAGGAAAACAGCGGCTCTCTTAGCCTTTAACTTTGGAACTGCACCGCCTAAGAAGGTCGGAGCCTGGGGTAAAACATGGAAAGTGTACGTGGCTCAGGATGAACCCAGCCTCTAGACGTCACTCAGGCCAACCCCCGGTGGCACTAAAGACGGCCATCTTTAGTCTTCAGTTTCCTCATCTAGAAGCTGAAGGAAGTCAGCTGACCTAGGTGGTGACGTAGTTCCTGTCCTGACATCGACATCCCGCCATCTAACTAAAAGAAAGCCTGTGATTCCAGAGCGGAGGCATCTAAGAACATGGTAATGAGGCTTCTTTAACAGATTTGTTTGGGGGGGGTGGAAGTTCTTTAAGAAAAACTAGTCAAGTACCAGCTGTTAAGCTGATTCTGTGGAATCCTGTACACATTATTTACACTTTCTGAGCCTTGGTTTTTCATATGTAAAATACAGGGATAAAACCTACTTTACGATTGTTTTGAAATTTAAATAAAATACTGTCTATAAGGGAAGCGGCATATAGTCTATGTTTTGTAAATATCAATTCCTTTCATACAGAATCTTGGGGACGCCTCGTCTCACAAGTTTCTTCTCACAAGTTCAGATGAGCCCCCCGCACAGGAGGCAGAGCCATCAGGCAGTATTCCCTCTTGCTAACTTCAAACCACAGTTCTGATTCCAGCGGTTTCCTCAACACTCTGGCCTGCTTTCATTTTCTCGAGTTTTCCCTATTTCTTTTCTTTCTCACCTGGAAACCATCCCCACGCTGTTCCCTCTGCTTGGCTGTCCAGACTGGCCCCAATATTCTTTATAAACCTGAGATGAAAAATCATTTCTCCACCAAATTTTCCCCGATTAGTCAGACGAGATCAGGATCACTGTTCTACGCGCTCATAACTACTTGTCATCTGTGTGGCAGTTGTCACAATGATCATTTATAATGATTTTTTTTTTTTGCTTATTTGTTTAATTTCTGTTTTTCCCAAATAGAAAAGAGGTACCTGACAAAGGCCCTTGCTTCCCAATGCATGAGCAGCACAGACACAGTGCTTTGCAAATAAGGGCTACTCAATATATCTTTATGAAATGAATATAGCATACTTTGTCAACTGCCAGACTCCAGGGTTCTCAGACTTTGTGTTATAATAAAAAAAGTTTCAAGGTCTATGCTCTTTGTTATTCTTGGGGAATTAGGCTATAAGTTGGACAAGGATTTTGTAACCTTGAACCCAATCACATAACTTAGGGTTCATTTTCTCCTTCTAAAGCTATGCCCGGTTGTAAACTACTTATCTCAAAGGGATGTTGCTTTCTTCTTGAAATGTATTCATAAAAGATTTTTTACATCTTTAGATCTAAATATTTAGAGCTTACATTAGAAAAGCAAGTTTTTATTTCAAAGCTCCCTTAGTCTTTGAATCAGTTGGTAAAAGATAGAATTACTTTAATTTTTCCCTTCTCCAGCTGAGTCATAATCTGCTTTAATTTCTGTTGATTGATTTCTGTTAAAATATCAAAAGAAACCTCAGGGGAAAAAAAATCTCATTTCAGTGGAGCTACTAAAATATTTAATGCATGTTGGAAATATGCCTTTAATATTAATATTTTAAATTATTGAATTTCTGTAGATTCACAGGGTCAGTTCTCTGAGTAGTTATGCAATGATTATACCAGTTAAGATATTCTCAATTCCATGGTAAAAATATAAATTTTAATAATGGATTAAATTTGAAAATTAAGATGTAGGAGATAAAACTGGGGAAAAAGAAACAAAGGAGAAAAGTCAACATTTATAGGGTGAGATATCCAAAAGGAAAGAAGGGACAGTCGTATCTGGGAAGAAGGCTAAAGCCTGTGCCCCTGACTCATCCTGTATGTTAAAGTTTCTTTCCTTCCTTCCGTCTTCCTACCTCATTCAAACTCCTGTTCCAACCCCCCAATATTCCATAATATGAGAACAAAAGTCAATAGAATCTAATGGTACCAAAGAGTTGACTACTACAATTGGGTTTTTTCCCCCTCCTATTTCTAATACTGTGGACTTCTTTTTCATAATCCATCTTCTAGGTCAACTCTTCACTATTCTATTAATAATAGACATCTCACCCGTGGCTTACTGTAAGTGGAGTGATCCTTTACATAAAGAAGACAAATAATGGATGGAATTGGGCTGAAAACACCTCCATTTTGCTCACTGAAGTCTCACTTTTTCATCACAGACAAGTTATATTTCCTTTTTATTCTTAATCTACAGTATCAGTAGCAGCTGCTTGGAAAACAGCCTAATAAAAATGGATCAGTAAATATTCTTTTGACATATCATAAGGATAAAATACATTTCAAGTAAAATGCTTCATCTTTCTTAGCAAAAACATAATTCTAATATAAAGCATTGCTATATTTTAAAATCTCTTTTTTATGAAAAAGGCAATTTAATTTCTTAAAAAAATAAATTATAAAAAACTGCATGTTGGCAGCTGTGGTATTTTTTTCAAAGAGAAATGACTTTTAATAATTGAAGTAGCACTCTGGGAAAAAATATTTGTACCTTGGATTCAATAAGTCCAAGAATACTGGATATATAAACACGCAATCCAACTGAAAATGTTACAAGCACATGGGAACAATTTTGACTAAGAGCTCAACCTTACATTTTACAACCTACTCTAATTAAAAGAAAAATTCTGTGACTTATGTTAGTATATACACTATTTAACAGTTGTGTTTCCTTTAACTTACTAGAGGTTATGAGAAAAAATCAATTATAATCAAACACTTGCAAAAATGTCGGTATAAACAGGTTTTCTTTCTAAAGTTAGTTTTCATATTGAAGTTCATTTTCTGGTTGAATCATTACAGAATTCAAAAAGCAAAAGAGGAAAATGTTGCTATCATAGGAGAAGCATAAAATTTTCAATGGAGCAGAAACTTTAAGATCACTCAATTCAGTGGAAGGTCTGAGTTTAGAAGTTTCAACTGAGTCCCATTAATCTGTATTTTTCTAAGATCTTCAGGTAATTCCAATACAATCAGCCCAGGTGATCTCTGAGAGTAAAAGTTTTGGAACCAATCCCAGTATAGTATTATTACAGCTGAGAAAAAAAGAAACCCCTAGGAAAAGAGTGAAGCATGTGGCACAATAGCATCTATATAAATTTAATTATAAATACACAAAATAATAGTGCAATTTTGAAAGAAAATATACTAGCAACAATAGTGTAGCTGCCAAGGGGAAGAAGGAAAGCAAAGCGAAAAATTAAAATGAGAGATAATACATATGTGAATAAATTTGGAAGGATAAAAGTACTGAATAGATTGTAATAAGAGAAAAAGTCAATTTTAGATGAGAGTGATGTCCTACTAGCTACATTGATGGATTGTTTCTTTACTCCAGCACCAGAATTCTACAAACAATAGGCAGCCTGCTGAAACTATATAAAACTTAAGGTGAAACGTGAAAGCTGCATGTATGGGTTGATCATGGTAACAATTCTAAGCTAGAGATGCTATTTTTATTGCTATTTTAGAGGTAAGAAACTAAAGCACACATTTGAATTACTTTTCCAAATATAAGCATAAAGCAATTCATTTATTCAACAAAATTGTCAGCAACTGATGTCTTTATTATAGAGTCTGAAGACAAACCTTAAGCTGGTTTTCACTGTAAGTATACCCACTGATCCGGAGCAGGCAATGGCAACCCACTCCAGTGTTCTTGCCTGGAGAATCCCAGGGACGGGGGAGCCTGGTGGGCTGCTGTCTATGAGGTCGCACAGAGTCGGACAGGACTGAAGCGACTTAGCAGCAGCAGCAGCAGCATACCCACTGATCAAATCAAGGCACTTCTGCTAATGAGAAGGCTCAGTAAAAATAACTGAAATCACATCATTTAAAAAATATTTATTATTGACTAAAATGGTTTGTTACATTAATATACCTGTAAAATATTTACTTTCAAAAAACTTTTTAAAATGAAATTTTTTTAATAGAAAGCACATCAGTATGCTTTAAAAAAAAAAAAAAAAGAATGTTTATCCCACAGAGAGGTTAATGCTTTCTTGTCTCTGTGGGAAACTTTGAAGTCTAGCAATGGTGTCAGCAGCCCAGGGGTCTGAAACAGGAGTGAGAGCGGGAGTGGTCATGACCTTGGGGAGACAGGACTGAGCAGTGAGGTCTTAAAGTTCCCTGGCCCAGAGCTGAACCTGGGAAGCCTGGGTGAAACCAGGAATCCTAACCACTAGTCCACCAGGGAATAGTGGCTGGAGCTAGAGCCACTCTGGCTCTTGTCCGTCTTTGAAAATAAGACTTTTCAAGGATATAGAGCTGTAAAAACAGGCACAAAGTTTATTATGAGAGGCACAGCTCAGTGTTCTCTGTACGGGACGACATACAGAGAAGCAGTTTATTTATTTAAGACAGAGGCTATGCAGAAACACACACCCAGAGGAGAGTGCAGGCGTCCTGAATGAGGAGGGGAAGAAGATCCTTACGTCATCATTTATCTGTCACTTATATCAGGCAGTTCCTCCTGGCCCTTGTTTCCCCCTAGCCAATCATCCTGCTTCATTTCCCACATTTGACCTTGTCCAGGGCCCTCCCGGATAAGCATGTGCATCTTTTAGATGAGATGGATTCCATGGCAGCGGGTCGTTGGGAGATTCACAGAGCCTATTATGGAAGAACAGCCCCTCTTTTTTTTGACCCCCAAGGAACTTTTCTGCACATGTGCAGTCAGGGAAGTCTCCTTGACCCTAAGAATGACAAATGTGGTCATCTTATCTCTTTACTCCAGCAGAGCTCAGCTCCTGCCATGAACTTTTTCCTTGAAGTATTCAGGGAAAACAAATCTCCCATGTACTAGGTTTCACAAATTCTAGCTGCTCAGCCATGGAGCCAATCTACCTCCCACCTCAGTCATGGCTGGGAAGAGTATTCTGGACAGGAAGAAAAGAGGTAGAAGATGAATAACTAACTGTCTCCTGCTCCAAAGGGAAAATTATAGTGGAAGGAAGAATACACCAGAGATAAGCACTGGAACATTCCAACTGAAAGTGAGGGAACCAGCCCTTGCATAGAAAATACAAAACAGAATTTAATGGCAGAGGAACCTATGGGAGAGCATGTATGTAAACACATCAGCTATACTTAGTCCTCCACGGACAAAAACAGACCAAAAATAACACGGAAAGTGGTCACAAACAAGGTTCAAAAATTTTTACAAAACTGAAAGTGAAATAAAATGGCTGGACAGTCACACACTCAGCCCCCTAAATAATCTAATTTTTTTTAAATGACAGAAGATATCCTCAGAATGCCTGTGAATTTTCTCCTGGGGCTTCAAAGCTGTTTGTCTGTCTATAAAAATTTTATTCTCCCTTGTAAAATCTCTCAAGCTTTCCCTGTAAATAGAGCCTTCCAGAGTAGGAAATCCCAGCCTTCCTCCTGCCAGCAGATCAGAAAAGCCATCTGATGGTGAGGGCTTAGTTCTGTCTCCTCCCGGCTCCAATCATCACTGGCATGTGTTTGCTTGCTGCTGGTGTAAACTGGCAGAGCAGAGACTCTAGGGAAATAAGGATAAGAAATAACATCCTGTCGACACAGCCTGTGGTTGTGCTAATGAAAGGTCAAAAATGTAGTTGGGAAAAGAAAAGAGGAAAAAGCACACAAGGCTGAGAACTTCAGCTGGAATATGAAAGTGCGCCACAAGAGTTAGAATTCTGGGTTGACTTAAAAAGACAGGGCTACCTCAGAGATTGTGAGAGTGGAAGACAGAATAAATGAGGCAGAGGCTGGAAAATAGATGTTTGGGAGAGCAATAAGCTTTCCACAGATGCACGTTAGATGTATGTAGGTTTTCTCACCTGAGGGTCAAGAAGGTAGCTGAGACCCCGGGGCAGTGCGTCAGTGGGGCCAGAGAAGAGGAGTCTTTCTAAATGAACTGAATTCTCAAAAATAGAGGGTGGACAGTGTTAGACCTAAAAGCAAAAGCTGTGCTGTGGGTGGGTGGTTTTTAGCTTTGCAGATAAACATTTTTAAATGCATTGCAAGATGGAAGAAAAGTTGGCCAAATGACTCTAGATGAGAGACAATTTTAAGACTGACTTGGAGGTCACAACTGAACTTTAGAGAGTAGGCAAATTCACAAATATGGACTCTTGTGGAGTTCCTACGGCAAAGGAGGCATGAACAGGAGAGGAGAGGGGAATATGTAGAGGCTCTAAGCTGAGGGTTCTGAGATGAGCCGGTTCTAAGTCTACCTGCTCCTAGAATGTAAGTAACAATGTTTCCAATGCATGCTATAGAGGTTCAGGAGTACTGACCTAGAGCCAGTGAGGTCATGCTGTGCGGGTGAAGAGAGGGTGCCGTGATGATTGATGGTCCTGTACTGACAAGACTGCGGACACCCTGTGGATTCCAGCATCCACATTCAGCTGAGGAAGATCAGGGGTCTCCTGCCTCCATATACCATTCCATTCAAGGCCCTCCATAAGCTCACTGGAAACTGGAGGTAGCCCTCCAAAAAGGTAGATCCTTAATTGATGCAAATTGAAAGAATGTACCCATAAACCTGTAAGTTGACTCAGATTTAGCTTCTGCTTAAAACAGAAATAATCTGAAATTTATATTCAAACATCTTGTGCTCCTAGTGAATAAGTTGGGTCACTTTAGTATTTGTTCATCATTAGCACATATTTGTTGCTCTACCTATAATGTGAAAATACCATATTAAGCATGTCATGTCCTAGATGGACACTAAAGCAATCACAACAAATAAATACATGATAACCTTTAATATGCATGAGATACCTTGGCAGAGGCAAAGGTTATAAAACTTGAAAAAAAAATATCACTTTGAGTGTTTATGCAGGGGGAAACTTCACAGAGGAGGAGGGATCATTTGATTAGGTCATGAAATTTGAAAATGATTTTCATAAGTAAGGTGAAAAGCAAAAAGGTATTTTTATATGGGGAGAATGAGTGAGCAAGTTGAATAGCAAGAAATTCCCAAGGCACACCTGGAGGAAAATAGCAGATTAGCTTAAGCAAAGCGGAATACTAACAAAGAGTAGTAAGAGATAAGAACATGACAGACATAAGAAGAATCCGTGCAACTTAGCGAATGACTAGCTATGACGACAAAGCTGCAGCTGCTGCTGCTAAGTCACTCAGTCGTGTCCGACCCTGTCCAACCCCAAACACAGCAGCCCACCAGGCTCCTCTGTCCCTGGGATTCTCCAGGCAAGAACACTGGAGTGGATCGCCATTTCTTTCTCCAATGCATGAGAGTGAAAAGTGAAAGTGAAGTCGTTCAGTCATGTCCAACTCTTAGCGACCCCATGGACTGAAGCCTGCCGGGCTCCTCTGTCCATGGGATTTTCCAGGCAAGAGTACTGGAGTGGGTATGATGACAAAGCACAAAAAGCATAATAGGTGAATCAAGTTTTAAGTCCGGGTGCTGAGCATCATGGTATTAATGACAGAAGTAGGGAAGCCAGAGCAGAACTGGTTTGAGGTGACATGAGATGATGAGTTTGAGGTGATAACATGACATCCTAAGGGAAATCACAGGTAAGAAACTAAAGGTATAAATCTGGATCTCAAAGGAAAAACAGAATTGGAAATGTGGATTTGAGGATTATCAGTACAACTAAGATCATCCCAGAAGCCTGTGAGTGGGTAGTGTCAAGTGAGGCAGTTAGAGACAAGACACAGAGGAAGAAGTTTCCACCAAGAACATAAAGGAACAGTAATGTAGCTGAAATGTACATATTACCCCAAGAGCAGAGTGAGGTCAGAGATTCAAGAGTGAATAATCAACAGTGTCAAATGCGACAAGGGATAAGAGAGAAAACTTAGTTAAATTCAGCTGAGTTTGCTGACAAGCAGTTTACCCTTGAGAGAGAAATCTCAGTAGGATGGTAAAGGTGAAAGACAAAATGCTTTCAAGAATGAATTAAAGAGTGAGTTTATAGAGGGGGATGAAAATAATGGCTACTGACCCCTTTGAGAGAAAGAAGGTCTTGAAATTACTAGGTTTGCAACATTGTGAAAGAAAAGGATGGAAAAGTATTCATTTTAGTTTGTGTTTTGAAGTTTCTGCACTCAAAGAAGAGTCCATTGGAAAAAGAACAAATGGAAATGTAAGAAAGTAATGGGACTGACAATTCAGGAAGAACTGAGTCATTGGAAAAGACCCTGGTGCTGGGAAAGACTGAAGGCAAAAGGATAAGAGGGCAGCACAGGATGAGATGGTTAGATAGGATCACTGACTCAACGGACATGAATTTGAGCAAACTCTAGGAGATGGGGAAGGACAGGGAAGCCTGGCATGCTGCAGTCCACAGATCACAAAGAGTCAGACATGACTTAGCAACTGAACAACAATTAGTAACAAGATCTAACTCTTACATGATCCTCACGTCCCAAGCACTATTCTAAGTACTTTACACATATTAGTCTATCTTATCATATTCTAATAAGGTAGGTACTATTATTATCCTTACTTTATAGATGAATAAATGGAGACATTTGGAGGCTGTGTAACGTACTCAATATCACCATCTGCAAAGAATGGTGTCAAGAAATGAACTTCGGATGGTCTGATTAAAGACATCACACACTTATCTACTGGGCTATGTTAGTTACAAGGGTTAAAGAAGGAAGCAAGAGTAATGACTCCCTTCACGAGGTGGAGGAAAGAGAGGATATACTGGTATAACCAAGATAAAAGGGAAAGTACCTGAATATCATTATATGTGACAGGATATCACATTAGGTTCATCATATGAACTCATGAAAGTAGTAGAAGAGATCAGGGATTAGTGTAAATAAAGATTTAGGACAAGAGAGGAGCACACACTACAGATGCAACAGAAGAATAAAACCTGTCAAGCATTTTCTGTATCTATGGGTGATAAAGAAGCCCCAAAGATAGCTATGTAAGGTCAAGTTCAGTGTGGATCTCTGGGGGAGGGGTGGGAAGGTTTGAGTTTGGAGATAAACCTAGCAGGTAAGGCTGAAAGTGAAGCCTGGGAAGGATGTTAGGATATTGAAGAGAAGTTAATTTAAATGACTATGTTTTACAATTCCAGACAAGTTATTTCAAGTAAAATAAACAAGTCTTGATAACTTAGTACACTGTGGGCCATTACAATACAAGGTTAGTAAACACAGAGGTCAAATTGAATAATTCACACATTTTAATAAGAGCAATTAAAATATCAGACTAAGCAATTGAATATTCCATCAAGAAATGTTAACATTATTATTTCTGATGTGAATTTTTCTTTATTCAATATCAATAAATCTCAGATACTGAAAGGCAAAATCTATTGTGAAGTTTTTATAAAATGAAAATAGTTGTCCGGCCTCAAATGGCTGTGATATATTTTTCTTCACAGGCAGGACAAGAAAAGGCTCAAACATGGATGAAATACTGACTTTATCTTTGCTGAATGTCTCCAGAAAACACTACCAAAATTTCAAAGGAAGAACTATTTGGAGCAATTGATATTTATAAAATACAATTATAATCCTATCATGCTCATCAACGACATTATAATAAAATGGTATGTTATTATCAAAATATTAACTCTAATAGCTAAATGAATTTCATAGATGTTGGCTAGTATTAAAATAGGGAGAATTTAAAGCAATATAAAATCATTTAAAAATATCATACTCTCTATGAAATAGTTTTTCTAGACCAAGAGTTAGAAGCAACCAAAGGTCATTCAAGTGCCATCCTGAACTTAGCCTAAAAACACTTTGTTTGCAGAAAATGACTACTTTTTAAAAATTTGTTTCTTTTCCCATAAATTTTTAAAGTTGATATATTGTATTGTCATTTTTTGTTTAGTTCAAGAAATTTTCTTTCTCTTTCTCTTGTTTTTTTAGCTGCATGGCATGCAAGATCTTAGTTCCCCAACCAGGGATTGAACTCGCTTTCCATGCAGAGAAAGCTCATATCCTCAACCACAGAACTGCCAGGGGAGTCCCAGAAATGATTAACTAAAAAATGTAATTCAGGGTTGACCATTCAATCATGATAAATGCTATTAAATATAAAAAGCAAAATTTTACTCATAATTGTGCTCACTTTTTGGATGACTTTTTGGTGTTTAGATTGGACTGATGAAGAGTTGTTGTTTTTTTTTTTGTAATGTTTTAGGGTTCAAGGAATATTAGTCAACTGCATACACTCTGGAACATATGGTCTTGATTGATTTCCAAGTATAGAGGTATATTTCATTAAATATAGAGAATTTGCAAAACAAACGCTTCAAAACAAGATTTTGAATTTAAAAATGATTTAACTGCTGATTGACTTTGATTAGTCAATTCTTTTAGAAAGGTTTCAAAATCTGAGAGCCTATGCTAGCCAGGACATCCTTATGGTGATGCTCAGAAGAGCAAAGGATGCGTGTACATAAGCCTCTTGTGCTACTGACTGCTTGCTTCTAATCGAATATTCATGATTACATTCCAAAGCCAACTATAAAATTTTTGCTTTGTTAAAAATATATTTTAGGTACTGAACACCTCATTATTTGTTACATGTCTCACCACCATACATTATGAGGCAAATAGATTCATTTTAAAATAAAATATCAATATTATGTTACAGATATCTACAGAAATGCTAAGTATTCCATTGCACACTGACTGCAGTTATAAATGCTTCCTCATCAAGGCATTGTCATTTTGAGATGTTTTTAAGAACTTTGAACTGAGACTAGAAGATAAATTAATAATGGCCTCTTGTTAGGTTTTGAAATATGTATTGGGATTTCCACTTTGGGATTACAGCATGAAACGATGAGCAATGCAAATCAGGAAATGACTCTGAAAGGAAACAAATATTTCATACTTTCCCAAGGTTAATTATTATCTTTTTGTAAGGACATGTGCCTTCCCACAAATATTTAATATTCTTAATATACTTCAATATTTGTAATATATGTTTCCTCCACATTTAAAAGTTAAGCATGAAGAAGTTCAGAGCATGGGGCATTCTCACCTTATTATACGCGTTGTGACTAAACAAGGTGTGAGAATTCTCCTGTTCATCACTCAGGGAGAAGGAGGACAAGTGACTGAAGGGTCCGGGGGTAAGACAGTCAGCATGCGGGAGGGTCTGTGGTCGCAGTAGGGACTTAGCAGGAGAATGAAGTCTAGTCTGATATAAAGGATGGAGAGACACAGGCTTGGGAGGGACAGGTGCACCCTGGGAAGAAGAAAGGCATAAAGAGTGTGTTAGTGGGCAAAGGTCATGCTTCCTCGAAACTGAGTCTGAGCACTATTGATGCTGGGCTTCCCTGGTGGCTCAGATGGCAAAGAATCTGCCTGCAATGCAGGAGACCTGGGTTCAATCCCTGGGTAGGGACAATCAACTGGAGAAGGGAATGGCTACCTATTCCAATATTTTTGCCTGGGAAATCCCATGGACAGAGGAGCCTGGCCAGCTACAGTCCATGGGGTCACAAAGAGTCAGACAAGACTGAGTGACTAACTCACATACATACTATGGACACTGCATCAGAATATTTTACTAGCAGGAAGTAAATCTCTCCTTACACTCTCGAGGGCTTCCCTCATAGCTCAGGTAAAGAATCCGCCTGCAATACAGGAGACCCCGGTTTGATTCCTGGGTCGGGAAGATCCACTGGAGAAGGGATAGGCTACCCACTCCAGTATTCTTGGGCTTCTCTTGTGGCTCAGCTGGTAAAGAATCCACCTGCAATGAGGAAGACCTGAGTTCTTCCCTGGGTTGGGAAGATCCCCTGGAGAAGGGAAAGGCCACCCACTCCAGTATTCTGGCCTGGAGAATTCCATGGACTGTGTATAGTCCATGGGGTCACAAAGAGTCGGAAGTGACTTTCACTCACTCACTCACTGCACTCTCAATTCTCACAAGACTCCTGCTTTTACAGCGCATTGTCTGTCTCTTCCAGTAACTTCTGTAGGCTTCCCACCTCCAGCCTCTCCTGCAGAACCGAACTAGTATCTGCAGTGTCTCCTGATGGGACCACATTTGTTTAAGGACAGAACTCATCCCAAAGGCGGAAAGATGGGACTAAAGTCTCTAATGAAGAGGTAAGAGTGGAAATTAACATAAGAGTGCTTGTGATTTGGCCTGGAAGAAACTTGGGGGAGAAAGTGGGAGGGCATCATAGAGAATATTAACTCATGATTTAAGCCATAGTGCCATGAGTTTCTGGGTTGGGCTGAGCTTGGGGAAGAAATCAGAGAGAGATAGTCTAGAAAGAATGAATGAAGATGTTCATTCCAGGCAGTGTGTTATTTTGGGAAGAAACTGGAGAGCAAACAGACAAGCTCAACTGTAAAGTAAGAGAGGCAATGAGGTTTAAACCAGAGAGGGCCTTCCCACCCCTGGAAAGGTACCTGCGGAAGTCTCCAAGGAAGTAAGAACTAGTAGGTGAGACCTTCAATTACGTGAAAGGAGCAAGAAAACCACCATGGGGGGAAGTCTTGAGCTTACAAAGAAAACTCAAAGGCCTATATACATATTTATCATAAAAGAAAAGAGTTACTATTTTGCAGATCTTTTTTAACCACCTCTTATATTCCTGAAAATTTTACTGTAAGGTAATAAATTGACAGTGATTATCCTACAATAAAATCCCTTAGGGCATAAATCTTATAAAATGAAATCTCTTTTATTCACTTTCGTAACCTCAGCATCAAGCATAATGCCTAATGGAGCAGATGTTCAATGCAGTAATGACTAAATTTCCAAAAGAATATGATATATTCAAAGAGGTCAAGAATGCATTCAATTATTTCATTATTTTTCTGTTCTATTAGCAATAAATGAATGTGTTTGGCTGTGTGAAATGGAAATTTAGTACAAAATAATACACATTACTCAAAATGACATTCAGCTAAACAGGAAAATTCAACTTTTAAAACTATGCAATTCATATTATTTTCTGTCAGCCAAATTGATTTTGTCAAAATCATGATTGATTAAGTCACTAATCGGTTTTCTAAAATTTATGCTGAGTCTGTTTGCTGTATCAGAAGATGCCTCCTGCAATGGGGTCAAACTTACTTTAAAAGCTTACTTCAAAACATACTTTAAAAATATTTAATCAAGTTAATCACCCTGATACCAAACCAGACAAAGACAACACAAAAAAAGAAAATTACAGGACAATATCATCAATAAACATAGATGCAAAATCGTCAACAAAATTTTAGCAAACAGAATTCAGCAACACATCAAAAAGCTCATACACCCTGATCAAGTTGGGTTTATTCCAGGGATGCAAGGATGCTTCAATATACATAAATCAATCCATGTGATACACCATATTAACAAATTGAAAGATAAAAACCAAATGATCATCTCAATAGATGCAGAAAAGCCTCTGACAAAATTCAGCACCCATTTATGATTAAAACTCTTCAAGAAATGAGCATGGAAGGAACCTACCTCAACATAGTAAAGGCCATATATTTTAAGCCTACAGCAAACATTATTCTCAATGGTGAAAAACTGAAAGTATTCACCCTAAGACCAAGAACAAGACAAGGGTGTCCACTTTCCCCACTATTATTCAACATAATTCTGGAAGTCCTAGCTACAGCAATCAGAGAAGAAAAAGAAATAAAAGGAATCCAGACTGGAAAAGAAGAAGTAAAGCTCTCACTGTTTGCAGATGACATGATACTATGCATAGAAAATCCTAAAGATAGTCAAAAAATTACTAGAGCTAATTTAGCAATCACTGAATTTAGCAAGGTCACAGGATACAAAATCAATACACAGAAATCACTTGCATTTCTATATACTAACAATGAAAAACCAGAAAGAGATATTAAGGAATCAATCCCATTCACCATTGCAACAAAAAGAATTAAATATCTAGGAATAAACTTACCTAAGGAGACAAAAGAACTGTACATAGAAAATTATAAGATATTGATGAAGAAATCAAAGATGACATAAACAGATGGAGAGATACTCCATGTTCCTGGGTAGGAAGAATCAATATTGTGAAAATGACTATACTGCCAAATGCAGTCTACAGATTCAATATGATCCTATCAAATTACAAATGGCATTTTTCACAGAAGTAGAACAAAAAATTTCACAACTCATATGGAAACACAAAAGACTCCGAATAGCCAAAACAGTCTTAAGAAAGAAGAATGGAGCTTGAGGAATCAACCTTCCTGACTTCAGACTATACTACAAAACTACAGTGATCAAGACAGTATGGTACTGACACAAAAACAGAAATATAGACCAATGGGACAAGATAGAAAGCCCAGAAATAAACCCATGCACCTATGGGTAGCTTATTTTTGACAAAGGAGGCAAGAATATACAATGGGGCAAAGAAAGCCTCTTCAATAAATGGTGCTGGGAAAACATGTAAAAGAATGAAATTAGAACACTTTCTAACGCCATACACAAAGATAAATTCAAAATGGATTAAAGACCTAAATGTGAGACCAGAATTTAGAAAACTCTTAGAGGAAAACAGAAGCAGAACACTCGATGACATAAATCAAAGCAAGATCCTCTATGTCCCACCTCCTAGAGTCATGGAAATAAAAACAAAAGTAAACAAGTGGGACCTGATTAAACTTAAAAGCTTTTGCACAGTAAAGGAAACTATAAGCAAGGTGAAAAGACAATCCTCAGAATGGTAGAAAATAATAGCAAATGAAACAACTGACAAAGGATCTATTTCCAAAATATACAAGCAGCTCATACAACTCAATATCAGAAAAACAAAAAACCCAATCAAAAAGTGGGAAAAAGAGCTAAACAGACATTTCTCCAAAGAAGATATACAGATGGCTAACAAACACATGAAAAGATGCTCAACATCACTCATTATTGGAGAAATGCAAATCAAAACTACAATGAGATATCACCTCACACAAGTCAAAATGGCTTATTACTTTCTTTTTTTTCTACCTCATGTGTTTATTTTAAATATCAAGCAAATACAAATCTACATTTCACTTCACATATACAGACTATAAGATACATTTATTTAAAAGACAGCAATCTATACACAGTGTTCTGCATCTTTTTTTTTTTCCATTTGACAACAGTTTGGGAACATTTCAGTACATGAAAGCTATAGATTCCCTATGAGCCACATTACTGAGTTATCTCACTGATTATAACCATCATTCAGTGCTTCTCTTGGAAGTCCCAGGTATATAACCTAAACTGCCAAATCAACTAGGACTGTCATAAATTTAGCTCTTCTTTGCCAGTTTCTACAATTTTCAGGATTTTCTTTAGTCTAGTCCCATTGGCTAATGCCTCTAACATTATTATTGTTAAATAACAGTCATGTTAATGTGCAATTTTAATGGGAGTCTTGTAGTATTGCCCACTAAAGGTGGCTTTTAGATTAAAATGTATTCTAATCATGTTTTATTTCTCAATCAACTGTTTCATTATTTTATCAAATAATTACATTCCTTAACTGATGTGAAAAGTGGTTAATATGAAAATTGAGTGGTAAGCACAAAGAATAATTGTGTAAGAAAAAGTCAGCATTGTTGTTGATAGTTGACAGTGCCTAGGAAAAGAGAAACTGCACAGGCTCTTGTTTAGAGTCTGGGTTCAGCTTTTTTTCCTTGAAAGCTTTTTTTAATTAATTTATTTTATTGAAGTAGAGTTATAAATTTTCTTCCAAGAACTATTTTAACTATGTCTGATAAGTTATAGTAGATGATTATCTCATTATCTTTTTTTCAGGTAGAAATTTTATATTTAATTTCTTCTTTACTTTGCTGAAAAGCAAATTTTTCAATATACAGCTGACAGGAATTTTGTGTTTTCTAAATTTGTTATTAATTTAAAAAATTTTTGTGATCAGAGAAATTTCTCTACTATTTTTTCTTGACAGTTAATATTTTATTGAGGTTTAGTTTATTAACAATGTTATACAAATTTTAGATGTACATGATGATTCACAATTTTTAAAGATTATTCTCCATTTACAGTTACTATAAAATATTGGCTATATTTTGTTGCAGGATACAGTCAAACTACATATATATTAATTCAACTTACTTAAGAGGATCTATCTTTACCTAGTTTCCTATATAATCTATCATAACCTGAAAAATGAGATCTTTATCACCAATATATTTTCACTTTTTCTCACCTTATATCTTGCCTTTGCCTTATGAGTGTTGATGTTATATTCTGATGTTTAGATACCCTAATGATTGTATCCTCCATGTGAATTTTATCTTTTAGCATATAAAGGGGTCTTATTTGTCTTATTTAAGGAAATTCTATTTAAGAGCCTCTTGATAAAAGTGGAAGAGGAGAGTGAAAAAACTGGCTCAAAACTCAACATTCAAAAAACTAAGATCATGGCATCTAGTCCCACTACTTAGTGACAAATAGATGGGGAAACAATGGAGATAGCTGCAGACTTAATTTTCTTGGGCTCCAGAATCACTGTAGATGGTGACTGTAGCCATGAAATTAAGAGTCTTGCTCCTTGGAATAAAAGCTATGACAAGCCTAGACTGCATATTAAAAAGCAGAGACATTAATTTATTGACAAAAGTCAGTATAGTCAAAGCTATGGCTTTTCCAGTGGTCATGTATGGATGTGAGAGTTGGACCATAAAGAAAGCTGAGCACCAAAGAATTGATGCTTTTGAACTGGGTTGTTGGAGAAGACTCCTGAGAGTCCCTTGGACTGCAAGGAGATCCAACCAGTCCATCCTAAAGGAGATCAGTCCCGGGTATTCATTGGAAGGACTGATGTTGAAGCTGAAACTCCAATACTTTGGCCACCTCATGCGAAGAGTTGACTCACTGGAAAAGACCCTGATGCTGGGAAGGATTGGGGGCAGGAGGAGAAGGGGATGACAGAGGATGAGATGGCCGGATGGTATCGCTGACTCAATGGACATGGGTTTGAGCAAGCTCCAGGAGTTGGTGATGGACAGGGAAGCCTGGCATGCTGCAGTCCATGAGGTCGCAAAGAGTTGAACACAAATGAGCAATAAACTGAACTGAAGGAAATTTGGCCAGGAGTCAACCTTCCCAATATGAAGATTATAATCTCTCCTCTTTTGGTTTGTAGCTTCTAGAACAAAACTTTGTCATCCTCAACTCTTCTCATTCACTGGGTTTTACAGTCCCAGCTTTTTTTTTGTTATCCAATCTGGCAGGATTAGATAACAAATCCAATCCTTTTGGATTTTCTTTTCCCTTTTTAAAAATTTTGTTTATCTCCACAGTAAATGAGTCTTTCCTGGACTGTAAGTTTTTGCAAGAGGTTCATATGAGAAAGGGACAGTTACCTGGGATTGTCTTTGTGCTCCAAAGATACAGGCTTTGGGGAGTGAGTCTGTTTAGCCTTTATTTTTCCTTAAATAATGAAGACTGTCATCTGTACAGTATTTTACACGGCAGCTTATCTGTGTTCAGGCTGCCACAGAGAGCGAGCCTCCTACAAACCTGACTTACTCTGTGATTCACTGTATAGCCTCACCTCTTCTACGTCCCAGAACAAAATCAGGTCAGGGATCTTCTGTTACCAATACATGCACCCATGCACAGACAAGTGGTTGGGGTTTGCTTATTAAGGTGCATTCCACACACTCAAGAAGGGTATTTACTGATTGCAGCCTTAATCCATTTCCTGCCAAATACACATCTGCTCACACTCGGCACTGATCTTCGCGTCCTTTAGCTGTCACCTCACTGTTTTTTGTTTGTTTGTTTCTCCTCCTTTTTGCTTCCAGGTGATATCAGGGTGATAAAATGTGATTCATGGCTAACTTGATAGTTGTCATAGTCAAGAACCTCCTTTATAGTTTTGAAAAACACTCATAATGCATCACGAACTTTTTAAAACAGTTCACCATAAGGAGATAACCTGAAGAACTCTGAATGAGGCAAAATATTTTATTGGTTCTTCTCTAACTCATTATTGTAAATTATGTAAATATCTTTTACATTCACGTCCCTATATACCTATTCCTATATATAGGAGTCTTTACTATATGTATAAAATCATATGCATATACGTAATGTATATAGTGTACATGTGTATCTACATCTTCCTTTTCATCATAGCTTTTCTATGAATATTTATATAATTTGCAACCTCATAACAAACTCCATTTATATATATATATATATATATATATATATATATATATATATATACACACACACATACACTCCATTGCTGATTATACCTTCATAGTTTTCTTGAAGAACAGTGATTTCATTAAAGACACTTATTTTAGAAAATAAAATATATTCTGACAATTTTCCTTTAAGTATGAAAAAAATCACTAATATATTTCATATTTAGAACACAAATTCTATAGCTTGAGAATATTTTTACATTTATACTTTGATCCAGCTGCATAATAAAACTCCAATATAATGTAATCTGCTCATTACTTTTTCAAATATTCAGAGGTGTTTTCTATGCAATTTCTAAAGGCATTTGATGCAAAGGAGTAAATTTCAGTACATCATTCTTTTGTTTTCTATGTATTGTATTACAATGTTTACTGCAGTAGGAAAAAATACATGTATCCCCAATGAAATTGGGTTTTTAATTTCTTCCTTTATTAAGTTTCCTCAGAAAAGATTTTGTCATTTACTTAAACAAAACTTTAATACTGAGTGCCCCTTGCCTTTAAACAAGCAAGCTCTGGGAGTTGGTGATGGACAGGGAAGCCTGGCATTCTGCAGTCCATGGGGTCGCAAAGAGTCGAACACAACTGAGTGACTGAACTGAACTGAATTGCCTTTAAACATTCCTGAAAATTGCACAGCATCTCCAAGTCCTAGATGCCTACTCTGTAAATACGTTACTAATTATGATGCCATAATACAGTAATGGAATCCCATTTGAGCTATTTCAAATACTGAAAGATGATGCTGTGAAAGTGCTGCACTCAATATGCCAGCAAATCTGGAAAACTTAGCAGTGGCCACAGGACTGGAAAAGGTCAGCTTTCATTCTAATCCCAAAGAAAGGCAATGCCAAAGAATGCTCAAACTACCACACAATTGCACTCATCTCACACGCGAGTGAAATATTGCTCAAAATTCCCCAAGCCAGGCTTCAACAATACATTAACCGTGAACTTCCAGATGTTCAAGCTGGTTTAGAAAAGGCAGAGGAACCGGAGACCAAATTGCCAACATCTGCTGGATCATCGAAAAAGCAAGAGAGTTCCAGAAAAACATCTACTTCTGCTTTATTGACTATGCCAAAGCCTTTGACTGTGTGGATCACAGTAAACTGTGGAAAATTTTGAAAGAGATGGGAATACCAGACCACCTGACCTGTCTCTTGAGAAACCTGTATGCAGGTCAGGAAGCAACAGTTAGAACTGGACATGGAACAACAGACTGGTTCCAAATAGGAAAAGGAGTACATCAAGGCTGTATATTGTCACCCTGCTTATTTAACTTATATGCAGAGTACATCATGAGAAACACTGGGCTGGAAGAAACACAAGCTGGAATCAAGATTGCCAGGAGAAATATCAATAACCTCAGATATGCGGATGATACCACCCTTATGGCAGAAAGTGAAGCACTAAAGAGCCTCTTGATGAAAGTGAAAGAGGAGAGTGAAAAATTTGGCTTAAAGCTCAACGTTCAGAAAACTAAGATCATGGCATCTGGTCCCATCACTTCATGGGAAATAGATGGGGAAACAGTGGAAAATGTGTCAGACTTTATTTTGGGGGGCTCCAAAATCACTGCTGATGGTGATTGCAGCCATGAAATTAAAAGATGCTTACTCCTTGGAAGGAAGGTTATGACCAACCTAGATAGCATATTTAAAAGCAGAGACATTACTTTGCCAACAAAGGTTCATCTAGTCAAGGCTATGGTTTTTCCAGTGGTTATGTATGGATGTGAGAGTTGGACGGTGAAGAGAGTTGAGCACCGAAGAACTGATGCTCTTGAACTGTGGTGTTGGAGAAGACTCTTGAGAGTCCCTTGGACTGCAAGAAGATCCAACCAGTCCATCCTAAAGGAGATCAGTCCTAGGTGTTCATTGGAAGGACTGATGTTGAAGCTGAAACTCCAATACTTTGGCCACCTCATGCAAAGAGTTGATTCATTGGAAAAGACCCTAATTCTGGGTAGGATTGGGGGCAGGAGGAGAAGGGGATGACAGAGGATGAGATGGTTAGATGGCGTCACCGACTCGATGGACATGGAATTGGGTAAACTCTGGGAGTTGGTGACGGACAGGGAGGCCTGGCGTCCTGCGGTTCATGAGTTCGCAAAGAGTCGGACACTAATGAGGGACTGAATTGAACTGAACTGAATACAATTATTATTTAAAATTCAAAGCAAAAAATACAAGCTGAGGGCTATGTATGCTAATAATTAAAGAGTTACAAAACAAAAACAAACTCACACACATAGAGGACAGATTTGTGGTTTCCAAGGGAGAGGGGGTGGAGAAGGGATGGACTGAGAATTTGGGATTAGCAGACACAAATTATTATATATACTGAATCAATAAACAACAAGGCCCTATTGTTTATAGATCAGGGAACTGTATTCAATATCCTATGAATGGCAAAGAATATGAAAAATAATTTAGCATATAACTGAATCACTTTGCGGTATACCAGAATTTAATACAACATTGCAAATAAACTATACTTCAATAAAATTTTAAAATATAATGAAAGCAGATATAAAATCTTCTTTCAAATATTAACATATATTAGGGAATCTAGAAAAATGGTATTGATGAACCTATTTGCAGGGCAGGAATAGAGGTGCAGACATAGAGAACAGACTTGTGGACACAGCGAGGGGAGGGCGGGATGGGACAAAGAGTAGCGCTGATGTATATCCACCACCACGTATGAACCAGAGGGCGAGTGGGGAGCTGCTGTATAACATGGTGAAGCCAGCCTGAGGCTCTACGACAGCCCAGAGGGGTGGGAGGCAGCCTGGAGAGGGAGGGAAGATGTGTATACTCAGGGCTGATTCGTGCTGCTGTACACCAGAAACCAACACAATGCCGTAAAGCAATTACCTTCCCATTAAAAATAAAAAATCAACAGTTTCAAATTTGGCCTACTTCTTGTCAAATTCCAGTAGGTTATCAGTGTTTATAACTTATACTTATGGCTGATAACAGCTTATCCTAGACCTAGCTGTTATAGGACCTCTGATCATTTCTTATTGTTTCTTATTCATTTTCTATATGAATAGTGGTATATTCAATCTAGATTATTTTGCAGAAGTTTTTAAAATACAGGCATTTGCTTACTGTATGAAGATTATTTATTTAAAAATAGTTGAAATGATAAATCTTGTGTCCAGTTGGGCACACAAACTGCAATAAAAGCTAACTGAGGACTTTCTGTACATTGCAAAGCTGGAGAGCCCTGCCCCTTGCCTGGGAAATCTCACTTGGTATATACATGAGTTGTAAGTGTCCAACGTTCAGTCCTACAAAAGAGACTAATGTAAAACCACACACATCAACAGAGCTTAAAATCTTTCTTACTCTTAGAGAATGAACTTATGGTTGCCCTTGGGGAAAGAATGGTGGGGAGAGATAGTTGCGGAGTTTGGTCGACAGGTACACACTGCTATATTTAAAATGAATAACCAGCAAGGTCCTACTCTACAGCACAGAGAACTCTGCTCAATGTTATGTGGCAGCCTGGATGGGAGGAGGGTATGGGGGAAAATGGATACACGTATATCCACCTGAAACTATCACAACATTGTTAATCAGCTATACTTCAATACAAGAAAAAATGCTAAAAAAAAAATCCTTTCTTACTATTTTCCGTAAGGAGCCAACTATTACTGTAAATGCCTAGATACTGTATTTTGTAGGCTTTGCAAACCTTGTATTCTGTCACAATTACTCCTGCTATGATACCATGAAAGCAGCTTCAGATAATACATAAATGAACAGATGTGGCTGTATGCCACTGAAACTATATAGAAGTAGTAGCGGATCAGATCTGACACACAGGCCACAGCTCCTAAACCTAAAGGTTTTTTAAAAAAAAGACATTAATAAAATATTTATTATGTCTGGCCCGCACCTTACCTCCATTCCAATTATCTTGACATTGGTACCTTTTTCTTTGGAGATCACTATTCTAGACGATTCCTGGCAATGAACATCATTCTACTCTGATTTAGCACTAAATAGATGAATCTCATAAGGTTCTAGTTTTTGAGGGAAGAACAAGAACCACAAAATTCTCTTGTATATGTTTCTATCAGCAAGATATGTAAACATACTTATTTCCCATGAAATCCATACAGTGCTTTTCACTTATTTGAGAATTTTCTTTTTCAACATAAAAATGCATAGGACAACTTTTTCAAAATAAGCTTTATTTAAGCGTATTTGGTTTTTAAAAAGGAATTATGTTATAATGTCCTGCAAAACTCCAAGAACACAAGAAGTTATGAAGCAAACAATATCTCTGTTCATTAGAGAAAAATTACCAAATAGGCAGTGAATAAATTCACTTAGCTGTGTTTGTTAAAGAACTACAGAGCCTGCAGAATTAGATATTGACAGAGACATCCAAAAAATAATGCTATAGCAATATCTGATACATTCATCACTCTAGAAAAAGCCCACTTTCTATGTAGCCATCAAGTCAAATTGTTCAACTGCAAAAGTTGTTTCCATTTGTTTAACACCAAAGGGCATTGGAAGGCATATGGACTCTTCTCATTAAAGCTGGCACATCTGAGGCTCTTTTGCTCCATTCTGGTTTTCAAAAGTTACTTCCTTTCCTGTTGTTTAGTAATGAAGGGTGAAAATCCACTTTCCCCTTGCTTCTGCTTCCCCTCTGCACCCCCACATAGTTATCTGTGCCTCTGGGAACTCAGAGCACCGCTGGGGGAAATTACAGGAGCCTTTAACTCCATCTTCTTTTTCTTCTTCTCACCTCTTGGGGAAAACAACACTTGTTTTTAAATGCAGCACTTACTTTCAGCTTTTCTTTCCTGCCTGAAGCTTAGAACAATTTAAAATCAGAATGACAGCATTTCCGCTACAGTTTTAATTTCAAACAGCAGTGTTCATAAAGGCAAGGACAATTACAATGTATTTCTTAGAGAGTGCCTCCTTCAGCCAAAGATGTATCAACATTTTACAGATATGATCACAGAAACCCCAAATTACTAAGAAGAGATTCAAATCATCGATAGTTCACTAAGATCAAGCCAAAATAAATTAGGTCTCTTAATTTTGAACATATGGCATAACTTCTTGCTTATCAACTGCAATTTTGGAGCATCCATATGCGTTTTAAAAGCAGACATGCTTAAAGCAACACATCTATTTCAGGGCCTGATTTGAACCAAAAAATTTAAAGTTGTGAAATATGAAAAAGGTAGCATATGCTTAGCTATCTCAAATTCTCTATTTTAAAAGGAAGTTTTTAAAGGATTAAAACATAACTTTGAAGATAGAATTTGTATTATTTCGTGCTGAAAGTTTGTAGTTAGCTGAAAGCAAGTTTCACATAGCAGATAACATAGATAAGTCAAAGTGTTAGTCGCTCAGTCGTGTCCAACTATTTGCGACCCCATGGAGTGTAGCCCACCCGGCTCCTGTGTCCAGGGAATTCTCCAGGCAAGAATACTGGAGTGGGTTTCCATGCCCTTCTTCAGGAGATCTTCCCAATTCAGGGATTGAGCCTGGGTCTCCCACATTGCAGCCAAATTCCTTAGTGGGAAGCCCTGGCAAAGGAAATGGCTTCCCTGGAGAAGATAACTCCAGTATTCTTTTTTAACTTAAAATTTATTTATTTTATGATTGAAGGATAATTGCTTTACAGAATTGTGTTAGTTTCTGCCAAACATCAACATGAATCCACTCCAGTATTCTTGCCTGGAGAATTCCATGGACAGAGAAGCGGTGGGCTACATATACCCCATGGGGTCACAAAGAGTCAGACATGACTGAGCGGCTTTCACTTCCCTTCACTTCTTTACTGTCTGAGGCACCAGCGAAGCCCCTTTAACATAAATAAACATGAAGATATTTGATAGAAACATACTCATGGGAAAAGAAAGAGGAGGTATTTTATAATCAATCACAGTGGGTACCAGAGAGTGAAGATGCTGAGTTTTATGCTTTTCTATACATATAGTTCAGTTCTCATCCCCCATCCTGATCTGGATGTTTTTAGGGGAAAGGCACAATTTAAGGTGAAGAAGTCAGAAAGTAACAAAGAAAAGAGGCTTCTCTGATTTCTTTTCATGCTGGGAAGAAAGAAGAGAATGTATTTGGTGACATGTTAGAAGGAAGTCAACTCCTTTCTTCCACAATTATAGCACTTCTAGAAGAAAGAGTAACAACAGTAAACATTTAGAAAAGTGTATTCCCTTTAAAGTGTCCACAGTCCTTTCACAGCGACTGGGGGGACTTTCCTGGCAGTCCAGTGGTTAAGAATCTGGGCTTCTACTGCAAAGGGTGCAGGTTCAATCCCTAGTGGGGGAACTAGGATCCCACATGCTGCATGGACAGGCCAAACACATTTTTTAAAAAGTCATAAATGAGCATGAGTATGTGTACCCTTAGAAATGAGATTAGTAGTCCCAGTTTTCAAGGACGAAATTGAAGTTCAGAAAGTTGACGGATCTTCCCAAGATCACACCATGCCCATGTTCCCTCCGTTGCCTTCCATCATGTTTCTCTCCTTTGCAGGAAGCAGGAAAGTTACTGCTGGAGCAGTCAACGTGAAAGTCGCTCTGTTGTGTCCGAGTCTTTGTGACCCCGTGGACTATCCAGTCCATGGAATTCTCCAGGCCAGAGTACTGGAGTGGGTAGCCTTTCCCTTCTCCAGGGGATCTTCCCAACGCAGGGATTGAACCCAGGTCTCCCTCATTGCAGGTGATTCTTTACCAGCTGAGCCACCAGGGAAGCCCAGTGGGCTCCAGTAACCACCCAGCCCTCCCGTCACGGTAGGGCCCCTTAATGGATAAAGAAACACCAGGCCATGAAGTGTGTAGCCTGAGTATGAAATCGACAATCAGAGGGAGAAAGTGCAGAGGGCTGCAGAGAAGATGAAGAGCAGCAGGAAGCAGACAGAGATTGAGGTTCAGACGTTTACAAACCACTAGAACCTAAGCACAAAGGGGTCAAGGGTAGGATCTGCCCTGTTTCCTGAGAGGTCATCCACACTGTTTACAGAGCCTGGCACAGACACAAACGGCTGGATGCTAAGAGGAGACAGACGGGAACTGAGCGTGGAGAGAAGCGGCAACATCACCCATCTCACCCATCAGGAAACCATGGCAAGGACCACAGGCCCGCAATTGCTGTGCATTCCTTTCTCCTCTGTAGTTCTGCATTCCATGGTCCTTCCACCAACCTGGGCCGCAAAGGCTTAATACCATCCTCATATCTAAGGGCAGGACTTTGGCGGTAACAGTTACAACTGAATTTCAAAGAGAAATTCAGTACATTTCACATATAAGAACCATTAGAGGTAGCCTTCATATTGTATGTTAACAAAGTGTTATAATTTTAAAGAAAAACGATCTTGCAATTTTTAAGATCCTGAATCTATTACTGTTTTACTAAGAACTTAAGTGAAAACATTGAGGTTCAGGACAAAATTGTGTTTCCTGTACAGAGCTGTATCACCCAGTCCAGCATCACGTTTCAGGGAGATTTAGAAAAGCAAAAACTATCCTCCAAGTTCATTTCAAGGATTACCCCAGAGTCTTTTGTGGTTGTGAAACAAAGGAATTAAAGTATGGTATCTTCCCTACTTAAAGAATGCAGAAGTGAGAAATTCAGATGTGGCAAAGACTTACAAAGACATTTTCACTTTCATTATACAAACACTGTTGCTTACATTTTAGTTTGCCTACTTGGCCTTTCTATTCAGGATGTCTGCAAAGGAAATAGCTGTCAAGTTTGCAAATGGAAGAAAGTAATATAAATAGCAAATACCAGGATCCTGATAAAGGCTGTTGTATGTTTGTGTTTTTTATAGGAACACATACATATATAACACCCAGTTGTGGATGGGACTGGTGATAGAAGCAAGATTCGATGCTGTAAAGAGCAATATTGCATAGGAACCTGGAATGTTAGGTCCATGAATCAGGGCAAATTGAAAGTGGTCAAACAGGAGATGACAAGAGTAAACATCGACATTCTAGTAATCAGCGAACTAAGATGGACTGGAATGGGTGAATTTAACTCGGATGACAATTACATCTACTACTGTGGGCAGGAATCCCTTAGAAGAAATGGAGTAGTCATCACAGTCAACAAAAGAGTCCGAAATGCAGTACTTGGATGCAATCTCAAAAACAACAGAATGATCTCTGTTCGTTTCCAAGGCAAACCATTCAATATCACGGTAATTCAAGTCTGTGCCTCGACCAGTAACGCTGAAGAAGCTGAACTTGAACAGTTCTATGAGGACCTACAAGACCTTCTAGAATTAACACCCACAAAAGATGTCCTTTTCATTATAGGGGACTGGAATGCAAAAGTAGGAAGTCAAGAAACACCTGGGATAACAGGCAAATTTGGCCTTGGAGTACGGAATGAAGCAGGGCAAAGGCTAATAGAGTTCTGCCAAGAGAACGCACTGGTCATAGCAAACACCCTCTTCCAACAACACAAGAGAAAACTCTACACATGAACATCACCAGATGGTCGACACCGAAATCGATTGATCATATTCTTTGCAGCAAAAAATGGAGAAACTCTATACAGTCAGCAAAAACAAGACCAGGAGCTGACTGTCGTTCAGATCATGAACTCCTTATTGCCAAATTCAGACTGAAATTGAAGAAAGTGGAGAAAACCACTAGACCATTCAGGTATGACCTAAATCAAATCCCTTATGACTATACAGTAGAAGTGAGAAACAGATTTAAAGGACTAGATCTGATAGACAGAGTGCCTGATGAACTATGGATGGAGGTTCGTGACATTGTAGAGGAGGCAGTGATCAAGACCATCCCCAAGAAAAAGAAATGCAAAAAAGCAAAATAAGGCTGTCTGAGGAGGCCTTACAAATAGCTGTGAAAAGACAGCTAAAAGCAAAGGAAGCGAAAAGCAAAGGAGAAAAGGAAAGATATACCCATTTGAATGCAGAGTTCCAAAGAATAGCAAGGAGAGATAAGAAAGCCTTCCTCAGCGATCAATGCAAAGAAATAGAGAAAAACAATAGAATGGGGAAGACTAGAGATATTTTCAAGAAAATTAGAGATACCAAGGGAACATTTCATGCAAAGATGGGCTCAATAAAGGAAAGAAATGGTAGGGACCTATTAGAAGTGGAAGATATTAAGAAGACATGGCAAGAATACACAGAAGAATTGTACAAAAAAGATCTTCATGACCCAGGTAATCACGATGGTGTGATCACTCACCTAGAGCCAGACATCCTGGAATGTGAAGTCAAGTGGGCCTTAGGAAGCATCACTACGAACAAAGCTAGTAGAGGTGATGGAATTCCAGTTGAGCTATTTCAAATCCTGAAAGATGATGCTGTGAAAGTGCTGCACTCAATATGCCAGCAAATCTGGAAAACTCAGCAGTGGCCACAGGACTGGAAAAGGTCACTTTTCATTCCAATCTCAAATAAAAGCAATGCCAAAGAATGCTTGAACTACTGCACAATTGCACTCATCTCACATGCTAGTAAAGTAATGCTTAAAATTCTCCAAGCCAGGCTTCAGCAATACGTGAACCATGAACTTCCAGATGTTCAAGCTGGTTTTAGAAAAGCAGAGGAACCAGAGATCAAATTGCCAACATCTGCTGGATCATCAAGAAAGCAAGAGAGTTCCAGAAAAACATCTATTTCTGCTTTATTGACTATGCCAAAGTCTTTGACTGTGCGGATCACAATAAACTGTGGAATATTCTGAAAGAGATGGGAATACCAGACCACCTGACCTGTTTCTTGAGAAACCTGTATGCAGGTCAGGAAGCAACAGTTAGAACTGGACATGGAACAACAGACTGGGTCTAAATAGGAAAAGGAGTACATCAAGGCTGTATATTGTCATCCTGCTTATTTAACTTATATGCAGAGTACATCATGAGAAACGCTGGGCTGGAAGAAGCAC
This sequence comes from Okapia johnstoni, assembly GCA_024291935.2. NCBI lineage: Eukaryota > Metazoa > Chordata > Mammalia > Artiodactyla > Giraffidae > Okapia > Okapia johnstoni. The sequence goes on along the minus strand of JAGTYA010000027.1, from coordinate 253,080 downwards.
ATGCTGGAATCAAGATTGCTGGGAGAAATATCAATAACCTCAGATATGCAGATGACACCACCCTTATGGCAGAAAGCAAAGAAGAACTAAAGAGCCTCTTGATGAAAGTGAAAGAGGAGAGTGAAAAAGTTGGCTTAAAGCTCAACGTTCAGAAAACTAAGGTCATGGCATCTGGTCCCATCACTTCATGGCAGATAGATGGGGAAACAGTGGAAACAGTGGCTGACTTTATATTTTTTGGAGCTCCAAGATCACTGCAGATGGTGATTGCAGCAATGAAATTAAAAGACACTCACTCCTTGGAAGGAAAGTTATGACCAACCTAGACAGCATGTTAAAAAGCAGAGACATTACTTTGTCATCAAAGGTCCATCTAGTCAAAAGTATGGTTTTTCCAGTAGTCATGTATGGATGTGAGAGTTGGACTATAAAGAAAGCTGAGTGCCAAAGAATTGATGCTTTTGAACTGTGGTGTTGGAGAAGACTCTTGAGAGTCCCTTGGACTGCAAGGAGATCCTACCAGTCCAACCTAAAGGAGATCAGTCCTGGGTGTTGACTGGAAGGACGGATGTTGAAGCTGAAACTCCAATACTTTGGCCACCTCATGCAAAGAGCTGACTCATTGGAAAAGACCCTGATGCTGGGAAAGATTGAGGGCAGGGGGAGAAGAGGACAACAGAGGATGAGATGGCTGGATGGCATCATCGACTCGATGGGCATGGGTTTGGGTGGACTCAGGGAGTTGGTGATGGACAGGGAGGCCTGATGTGCTGCAATTCATGGGGTTGTAAAGAGTCGGACACGACTGAGCGACTGAACTGATACATACACATGTATGTGCTAAGTCACTAAAGTCATGTCTGACTCTGTGTGACCCTATGGACTTCAGCCCACCAGGCTCCTCTGTCCATGGGATTCTCCAGGCAAGAATACTGGACTGGGTTGCTATGCCCACCTCTGGATACATACATATTTAAATTTAATTTTTAAAATATATCATTTCTCCCCCATGGATTTTAGTTTAAGGAAAAGCAAAACAAAATTATAATTATTCAAAGTGAAATAATGACTCTGAATCATATTGATGGTTTCTTAATACTCCACACATAGGAAGTAAATAGCATTTTTTTAAGGAATAGTCAAAATAAGTTTACCTACCCGAAATTGCTGTATCAAAAAAAAAAATCAAAGTACTCTCTCTGGAGATGGGTATTATTTGTCATGATTTTGACCTAGATAGTAAATTAAAAGATTTTCCGTCTCTCTAGAGTTATGACCTGATTAATACTTGACCTTTTTTTTCCCCTGGTTTTTGGATCATCTAAGAATGTGAAACCTCAGAAGTATCCCCATAATATTTAAAGGCATGAACACAAAATTTCAGAGTAAGGAGGTACCTTCAAAAGTACTTCCTACAACACCCTCATTTGCAGATGTATAATTAAATTCAGGAGCAGGAATAACTTAGTCCAACTTAGTCTGATGCTAATGTTTTAATAGTTACCATCAGACTGCCTGACTTTTTAAAATTTCTCTTTCAGTTGATTGTCCTGACACCTAACAATTGGGGAAATATAAGAAAGAGAAAGAAATGTTTAGGAAAGTGGGAAAGTTATAATTTTGCTAACAAAGCCAGAGCCAATGCAAATGCATGTCCCTTGTCATACAGAGCTATCATTATGAGTAGAGGCTCCATGGAAATTGGAAAATTTCATAAATGGAGGCTTGTTCACCTCCTCTGTGCCAATCAAACAGGAATAATTTCTTAGTTCAAACACACAAAAAAGGCACCTAACCAATGTTGGTTGAACAGAAATTTTCCTGGCATGGGTAGCATTGAGCATCATTAATCATAAAATTCTTAGAACTGGAAGGCAGACAAGAGATGGGCTAGTCTAGGGCCTCTCAACTCTTGCACTAGTCACATTTGGAGAAAAATAAGTCTTTGCCGTGGGGGACCGTCCTGGACACTGTTGTAATGTTTAGCAGCATCCCTGGCCTCTAGCCACCGCATTCCAGTAGCACCCCAAGCCCCAGGCAAGATAATAATGGCCAGGGCAATTCATACCGGATGAGAACCACCGCCCAGTCCAGTCTTCATCAATTAGGTTCAGAGTTCACAAATGCACTGGGTAGAACTGGTTAACCACACAATCACAACTAGAACATACACTTCAGCACTCTTTCCACAAAACCAAGCTGCCCTAGTTCCTCTTTGGTTCAGTTATACATCAGAATGAATAAAGACTCAGATCTTGCCTGAATGTGGTTGCTGAAATGAGAGGTGAAACTAGTCCAACCTAAGAATACACTGCAAAGTGTCCTCCTGGTAGCTCAGCTGGTAAATAATCCACCTGCAATGCAAGAGACCCTGGTTCGATTCCTGGGTCAAGAAGATCCCCTGAAGAAGGGATAGGCTACCCACTCCAGTATTCTTGGACTTTCCTGGTGGGTCAGATGGTGAAGAATCCGCCCACAACGCAGGAGACCTGGTTTCAATCCCAGGGTTGGGAAGATTCCCTGGAGAAGGGCATGGCAACCCACTCCACTATTCTTGCCTGGAGAATCCTCAAGGACAAAGGAGCCTGGCGGGCTGCAGTCCATGGGGTCGCAAAGAGTGAGACATGACTGAGCGACTAAGCACACACACACAAGGACACACTGCAAAGGGCCAGTCCTTCTGTGAAATGCAATTCATGAGGGTCTAAGGCTTCCCAAAATCCGTTAAGCCACAGATTGAGAAAAACACCTCTATTTTTCTGAGCTTACCCAATGGGATAAATATCACATATACTCATTTTGATTTGAGCAGGTAAAATATGCTAAGCCTCTCTGCTCTACTAGACAATGCTAACTGACAATTCAGTTCTTGGTAAGTGGTTTCTTACCAAATGCATTTTCTGTTTTCAGAAATATTAAAGATATAAAGGTCCATAAAGCAAATTGGTATTTGGAAGGCTGGGCTACAGTAGATTAAATTTCACTTAGGATGTCTAGATTTGGAGATCACAACATTATTTTCAAAAACTCTAAAAACCTACTAGCTCTTCCATCTCAAAGGGATCACCAATCCTGAATTTACAAATTTACTGCAGATAGCTCTTTTCACACAGCCTTTGAGATAAAGAAAAATACACTTTTAATCCTGTTTTCTGTTTTTCCATATATTTATTTTAAATCACTCACCTCACTAACCTGATCTCAGTTTTCACAGGTTGGACTGCTGAAGCTGTCTTTGGTTTCTTTAATGGGATTTAAAAAATAGTTTATTTACCAGTCTGAGCTCTCTGCTTCCTTCTGTCCTATACACTCTCTTGGCTGTTCTTCTCACTTGGATTTATCATTTTCTCTGCCAATATGACAAGCTTAAAGTTATTTTACCTTAGATCACAGTGAGGAAGAGAAGGTTCCTAATTCTCTTCATATGACTCAGCTTCAAATTTCCATATCTTCCTGTGACCTTTATATTTGTCATCAGACAAAGTCTGTCTAATCTCACCCACACTTACACACACTACCAAGTATAAAATAGAAAGCTAGTAGAAACCTGCTGTATAACACAGGAAGCTCTCTGTGCCTTATGATGACCGAGGGCCAGGGGATGAGTGAGGGTCCAAGAGGGAGGGGATGTATGTATACACGTAGCTGGTTCACTTTCTTGCACACCAGAAGCCAATACAACATTGTAAAGGAGCTATACCCCAATTAAAAACATATATTACAGTGAAATCCCTAAAAAGTAAAATATCTAACAATCTCTCCAATGGTTAGAGATTGTAACATTTGTTCTAAACACATTAACCTTAGCATTTATACTCAGAGAATATATCCAGTTTTTACTATGTCCTCCTCCAGATGTATTCTACTTGGATTCCATTTCTCATGGGTCGAGGAAATATTCAATTAAAAAAAAAGAAAGAAAGAAAATCATAAGCCCCTCACCCCAGGTTGCATTTCCTATGTACACTTATTTTGGTTAACTAGTCCCCAAATCATCTTAACAAAGTTTCTGTTTGGGTGGAGATGGAGGCGATCATTGTAGACAGTGTCCTGGTATATAAGACAAAACCATGCCAGAGGCATGTGGTTCTCACCTTACAGTTCTCTGTTCACAGGCTGATGTTGATTCAAAGTTCAAGATGGGTTGAGAGACAAAATCTTCCAAAGTAAAACATAAGAATGCATACTTTTTCACAAATACAATGAACTTTCTAACCTTTGAGTAATACTTATTTTGGCTATTACTTAAAATTATTTTACCCAGCTACCTTCACTCTTTTGAAATTCTGTTGAATGACGCTTCTCAGGTGAACCCAACAGAGAATTTTAAATTCTATTTTAACAAAACCTTATTTTAGGTACTGTTTGGCTTGCCTTTCCCTGGCTTTTCTCAAACAAATATAAAGAAAAAAGATTACTTTAAAAACGGAATATTCAAAAAAACTCAAATTTTTTAAAATTTATTTTTAATTGGAGGATAATTGCTTTACAATATTAGGTGGATTTCTGTCATATATCAACATGAACCAGTCATAGGTATACACATGCTCCCTTGCTCCCACCTCCCACCCCATCCCACCCCTTTAGGCTGTCACAGAGCACCAGGTTTAAGCTCCCTGGGTCGCACAGCTAATGCCCACTGGCTGTCTATTTTACACAGGGTAATGTGTATGTTTCAGTGCCACTCTCTCAGCCTGTCCCGCCCTCAACTTCCCCCACTGTGTCAAGTCTGTTCTCTATGTCTGCGTCTCCGTTAACGGTCCTGCAAATAGGTTCGTCAGTACCATTTTTCTAGATTCCACATATGTGCATTATTATATGATATCTGTTTTTTCCTTTCTGACCTCCTTCACTCTGTATAATACACTCTAGGTTCATTTGCCTCATTAGAACTGACTCAAATGTGTTCCTTTTTATGGCTGAGTAATATTCCATTGTATCTATGTACCACAAATGCTATCCATTCATCAGTTGATGGCCATCTAGGTTGCTTCCATGTCCTAGGTATTATAAATAGTGCTACAAGGAACAATGGGAGCACGTGTCTTTTCCACGTGTCTCATTGTCTTTTTCACATTGTTCATATTTTTTGTTGTTTTCAATTATGGTTTCCTCAGGGTATATGACCTCAGGGTATATGACCTAACAATAGAGGGATTGTTAGCCCATATGGTGGTTTTTTTCCTAGTTTTTTTTGAGGACTCTCCATTGCTGTTCTCTGGGACTTCCCAAGTGGCACTGGTGGTAAAGAACCCTCCTGCCAAAGCAGGAGACATAAGAGATGCAGGTCGGCAACCCACTGCAGCATTCTTACCTGGAGAATCCCATGGACAGAAGAGCCTGGTGGGTTATAGTACACAGGGTCACAAAGAGTCGGACCCAACTGAGGCGACAACACATGCGCGCACACATACTGTCCTATGTGGTGGCTGCATCAATCTGCATTCCCACCAACAGTGCACAGGAGCAAGAGAGCTCCATTTCCTCCACACACTCGCCAGCATTTATTGCTTGTAGATTTTTTGATGATGGCCTTTCTGACCAGTGTAACGTGATACTCATTGTATTTTGAATTGCACTTCTCTAATGAGTGAGGGGCTTCCCAGGTGGCGCTAGTGGTAAAGAACCTGCCTGCCAATGCAGGAGACCTAAGAGATCCAGGTTTGATCCCTGGGTTGGGAAGACCCCCTGGAGAAGGGCATGGCAACCCACTCTAGTATTCTCGCCTGGAGAATCCCATGGATAGAGGAAGTCTGGCGGGCTACAGTCCATGGGGTCCCAAAAGTCAGACTTGACTGAAGCAACATTGAGCATCTTTTTATGTATCTATTAGCCATCTCTATTTCTTCTTTGGAGAAATGTCTGTTTAGGTCTTTAATTTAAAAACTTTTTAAAAAGAAACTTAGCCTTCCAATTAGAATTGATAAAAATTTAGATTTAATGAATACAACTTTTTATTCCATAGACCTCAATCTTATCAGATGTAGATAAAAATGAAACTAAAGGTTAAACTCAACCACAACAAATAACAGAAAAAGAGGAATATAATTTACAGGAGAGGCTCTAAATATGGTCATGGTCATCTCTCACAAATAAAGACATCTGAGGAATTAACAAAACAGGACATATTTACTTAAAGTTTTCAGATCATCACTGTTTCCCAGTAGATTGGGGTACAGTCAGATGCTACGTATTCACTATTTGTTAAACTACTAATGCTTCGAAGCTTCACTAATTTTTAGAATTCAGTTGCTTAACTAATTATTAGAAGTATTCTGTCTATTATGATAGAATTGACAAATAGGTCTTCTTTATGTGTTTGTTTTCAAGCAAGTAAAAATCTAAGATTCCTAATCCTACAGAAAGCAACAGAAGGGGACAGAAGAAGTCTCCCTGAGCCATGCAGACCATGCAGCCCTTAGCTTCTGTCTTCCTTGATATATACACAAGGTCAAGAGAAAGCTTAAAGCAAAGATAATAGTAACAATAATAATAAATAAAAGGGAGAGGTAAAAGCCTAAGTTTGAAGAGGGGAATCCTAACTGATTATATCCTGGAGGAAAAAGTGTGTATTATCTCCATAGGACAATTTTTCACTATTAAAAAGTTTTATTGTGCTGATGATAAATTATCTATTACATATAGTACATAACCCATATATGATAAATCGTCTATTATCTATTACATATAGAGGAGGAAAGAAGGAAGGCATGCAGGAAGAAAGGAAGGAAGGGAGGAGGGAGGAAAGAAGTAAGAAGAGAAAAACTCACAAGGACTTCATTACATAAATAAACAAAAACAACCCAGTAAAACTTGGAGAAGCCGAATCTCTAACCCTAACTCTTCAAAAACAAATGTAACCCTGCAAGGAATTTAAGTTCTGTCCCCTCAAAGCTAGTCACCAAATCACTTACTCATTTCTAGATCTGAAAAGGTTCAACATTTTAATCTGAAAAATATTTCCTAATAAAATGTTAACAATGATAAAAGATAATTTTATGATAAAAGAGAGTGAGCCACCTTCATTGAGAAATGTTGAAAAAGGTAGCAATTTGTGGCAAAAGCAGAAGTCATTCAGAATAAAAGGCAGTATTATCTAGCTCACCTTTTGACACGGTGAGTGTTTGCTCAGTAACTATAAAGCATGGGTGACATGAAGAAGTGCAGGGGACGATCACAGTAAAAATATAATTTGATGAATAATTAGATAGAAATCGGAAACTCATCCATATAATCATCAAAGTTGAATGTTAGACAGATAGTTTGGTAGGGCAGTAAGATGGCTAAGAAAACTCAGAAGTAAAAAAAAAGAATATAATGCTACAACAAAGAAAATTCCCTATAATCATCCTTTTACGTTCTCTATGGCATGAAGGAAATTCATTAAATGATCATTTTCACACAAAAACATGCAATTTTCCTATTGAAGCAAATTAGAAGGAAAATAAAATTTAAGAGGTATACATGCTGGAAAGCATTCTTTTTCATTTAAGAGAAGAGAAAAATATTTGCAGGAAAATCAGATTAAACTACAATATCACCCCCTTTTTCAATTCTGTCCAAAATATTTTTCCTCTATGGCTTCAAGAAAGAAATGATATACCTAACAGTATGGGTTGAATTACTAATTTATAAAGAATGAGAGGAAAATATTTTATACATGTCATATAACTGAGGTTAGCAATTGCTTTTTCTACAAAGTTGAGACTCCAATGCAAAAATCACTTTGTCTAATATATTAAATATATTAAATGACCAGAAAAAAAATCAATATATTTTGAAAACTCACACAGATAAACAAAAAACCATTACTCTCTTTAGTATCTTTATTTTCATCAGTGAATTGATTTTCTAAACCTTTCTGTCTTCTGGATGCCCATTTGTCCAACCAATTCTGTTAATTATTTTCCAACCCAATCTTTAGTTATTAACAAAACTGTGCTTCAAAGTACATCATCATAGTTTTATATCCATATGTGGAGTGTTGAGGATATTCTGTAAGAACTCAAAAGGACCACAAATTGATATAATAATGGATTAAAAGGTAATTTCAGAGAAGCATAAGCTTCACTCAGAAGTGTCTTTGTTTAAAAATCCATCTAATATAGAATGGTAGTTCCTGGCCTATGCCATTTTGATGTAAAAGTTGTTGATTAATAAGTCTCAATGACTCAATTATGCATTTGGTTTCAAACTTTGCTTTTAGTACTCAGAGGATATCTCCAGGCAAATTTTCAGTTCATTACCAGTTCAAAAGACTGCCCTATTGTACCTTCTGAAGCTACAGTAAATACAGTTCCATCTGGTCTCGTCATCTTTGGTGTCTGACATTTTGTAACAGAGAGTTTTGAAATCATATTTTATGGCACTGAAGCTGCTAGGGGAAATTTATTGACTTAACAATCCCATTCAACATTTCCTGTCATGTGGAACTGTCCCGAGGACAAGGCAGATTAGTGAATATGAGCTGCTTCAATTTGGCTCAACTGGCAGGCTAAAGTATTTTCCATTACATGGATGGTTGAGATCAACTGAGTTTGGAATCATCCAGTTTATTCTGTGGCAGCAGTGAAGGAGAATATAATGGTGACCAGAACTGAATCTGAGTACACTCCCTCCTGTTGAGTTCTGATGAAGTAGCCACACTGAAATCATAAATTTTTACTACTCAATTTATTGTTTAAGGAACTCTCAGCATCTACACTTGTGAGCCGTCTTTTCTATCTGCCTCCATTGTAGACTCTGGCCACAATGAGATAGTGGTTACAGCTCCATGTAGAGGCCAACTGATAGCATACGTAGATTCCTGGTTTCCTCTTATACGCATTTTTCCTCTCCTGCAAAGTCAACTAATAAAACCAGGGAAAGTATGGAATTCACTTTTAAGTACTCTGTTAGACTTCTTTAAATTTTGATAGTCCGCTGACACAGAAGTTAGGATACACACAAGAATAAATTGATTGAAAGAAAATATAAATAAGTCTATGTCTGTGGCACCAAAATACTTAACAAAAGAACTAAAATTGTCCACTAATTATCTGAAAATACATAGGTTTATGGTGTATATAAATAGAGCTTTAAACTTGCTACATAGTCAGGAAAAGCTGTGAAAAGACTTGGCAACTTCTTTTAATGAAAATAATTTCCAACACCTGAAAATGGAATTTATCATTCCAGAGGAACAGTAAATTGTGATACTGTACAGGAAGATTAACTTGACATTCTACAAAGAATCTTGTTTAAGGTAAAATGCATTAATTTGAAATTATACCAATAAAAAAGAATACAATTTTTACTTTACAACGTTAGATCATATTTAAAGAATATATTGCGTGGATAATATGTGAAATTTATTTTGTGTCAGCATTTTATCATATAACAATAGATAACTTTTATAAATTTTTATAATAATCCCTTATTGTCTGAAATGTCACATTAAGCCTCTAAATGATTAGTATCATTAGATATCTAATGAATGCTTTTTACTGATGATGGAAATATGCTTTCCTAACAGGAATTTCCATTTCTTTTATGTGCAAATTTAGTGAACACAACCTTACATATCAATAGGGTTTTTCTAATTTAAATTGAGGGCTTATTTTTTTTTCTGTAAAATGGAAAAAATTGCCTCTAATTATCATTTTCAATGACATTAGTGCCTTCTAAAAATGTTTAACTTATTGAAATCCTATCAGTCTTCACAAAGTATGAACAAATAAGCAGAAAATATTATCATCGCCGTTTTATAAATAAAAACTATAGCTAAGCATGAGAAAGTATTTATAACGAACTTTTTCAAGACTTTGAGCCTGGTCGCTTTCTTAGATTTTAAGTAACCCAGATTTTAGAATTTGAAGGATCCTTAAAAACTTCATCAGAATGCCTCATTTTATGCATTAAGTGAGATGAAACATCTTGCTCAGTGTCATAGAATAAGATGAGATATTTCTTATGTTTCACAAATATGAACAGAATTTCTATTTTCAAGAATAGGTTAGTTATCCTTTTCAAACTAAAGTTTAAAAAGAGTACAGGACTATATGTTTCTTTGTAAGTCTATTCTATTATAGATTACCAAATGTGGTGGTGATCTTGTGTTTCCCGGTTATATCCACAAAGGTTTCTGGATTGTTTGCTTTGCTTAAGCATGTAATAAAGTTTGAGATATAAAATATATAACCTATGCCTTGTGTTTGAAGAAGACAAATAAAGATGCAAGGTTTCTCTTTGAGATAATTTATGAAATTTTATACTGCCGAAATGTGTATCTTCATATTTTTCCCCAATATCTTATAAAGCATCATCAACAACCTTCCATTATACATTCTCCAACAATAGGATATATAAGGGGAATTTACCTTTTTAGTACTTAAACAAACAAACAAAAAATACCTTAAAATAACTTAACCTCCTATTCCCTACCTAGTACCACTCAATCTAGGGGATCACATCATCTCTACTAAGTTGATAGGAATCCAAACAGTAGATCTTTTGTCAAATGTACTAATATACCAAACCTAAAACATTATATCACTTCAAAAGGAAGCAGTATTTTAACAACAAGAATGCAACGTCTATATCACTCATCCAACCAGTGACTCCATGATGTCTTCATAGAAAGTAATGTCTTGATCCCCAAAACAATACCAGTACTAGGTAGAAAAATTTTAGACAAAAGCGTTTAAATACTTTCAAATATCATCCTGGAAATACTTAAGAATTTTTATTATGCAGACAAATGGAGCTTTTTTTTTTTTAATTACTAAGGCTTTTCCAATCACATAAACATTTTCTTGCACACACTATATTCATTAGGGCATCTCTGCATTTTGTACAGTTATTTATCCAAATATCAAAGACTTTTTCATGTGTACACTCACCTGCTCAGGAAAGCAGTCACTGTCATCCTCCAGGTATTTACTGAAAGGGTTGGGTTCATAGACTTCCTCCTCTTTTTTCAGTAATATTTTGGATTTTACCGGTACGGGGCGAATTACTCCAGGCTTTGTCTTCATGAATGTCAATTATTTTTTAGAAATAAAGAAAAAAATACTGTTAAAATTAATACATAAATGTATCAATTCATTCAAATGTTCTTACAGCAATTATTATTTTTAATCTATTATTTTTAATTTTTAAATGATTTTATAAATACATAAATAGCCAGAAATCAAAAGATCTTAACTAAAATAGCTTTAGTTTTAAGTGACCTGTTACACGATAATCAATTAAAAAAGATCTACTATCATGATGTTCAAAATACCAAAACATCTTCATCTGTCTAGTCAAATATCCTTACCCGCACTTTCAGTCAATAAATATTTCATTTGACAAATATTTAGTGACAGCATCCTCAGTGCCAGGCAGCATATTCATTTGGGGCATGATAGCAGAGATGAATTTGGTACAATTCACCAAGCCAATAACAACTTTCTTTTTCTGGAAACTGCCCCCGACCCCTGTACCCTAAAATCCCAGAAACCATGTTCAGACTCCCTATAATGAAACCAGGGGTGGCGTTCTGACCCGAGAGGGTAGGGGCTGGGTAGCAAACAGATATTTTCTCCCAAGAATATGGAGCAGGGCTTTAATCTGCTGTGTAGTCATGCTAGGAGATTGAAATGATACTATGTAAATTTGGGAGCTTTGGGAAAGCCTTGCTCTGCCATAAAAGCAGATCTGATGAGATCAAGAAAAATCCAGCAAAGCATAGGCAGAGGAGACACACTTGAGAGCTTTCCAGAATTGAATTTCAAAACATTCCTGGAACCAAGCAGGATTTCTGGTCCGAGACGCCCTGAGACTTTCCTTTTCTTTAATACAAAATTCCCTTTTTAAACTCAGGTTGACTTCAACAACTTGCAACCAAAAGAGACTGAGTGAATAGGCCAGTCATTCAAAATTCATGAATTTGTACCCAACGTCAGTTTGACAGGAGAGGGAAAGGGAGAAATCCAGTTTGGGGCAATTTCAAAATGATGTTGCACAAACACAAAAGTCTTGTTACACTGTAAAATCTCACAAAATGATAGATAAGTTGACAGAAACATCCCAAACAAGAATTCAATAAAAAGTTCTGACTCTTTTTCTGTGTGAGCACTTTGCTGTAATCACTCTTATTAGGTCCATTTCTTTTCAGAAAATAGAAAATTAGCTCTCCTCAGTCCGTGCTGATGCTCACTAGTTAAGCCTTAAGGAAGAAGATCTATCCCGCAGCCGTATAAGCCATTGGTTATGTTTTGAGGCTTGAATAAATACCACTCTGCAACAATTTTTTTCAGCTCATATTTTCCCAGGTGACTTTCATTTCTATGCCAACTGGGGAAATAAAAATTGAGGAAAGTCTCTATCTTCCTCAGGCTGGGCTGAGAAATATCTCCCATTTAAGAAACTGATTTCTTTCCAGAGGGGAAAAGCAAGCAAATATTAGGTTGGTGCAAAAGTAATTGCAATTTTGTATTATTGAACTTTGCTGTTTGCTATTGGAATGCATTCTCAAATAAATGTGGTTATGTTATACATCATTTTAATGCGCATTTCTTGCTTTATGTTTTTTGCTGATGATTTACTACTTGCTGAGTATTTTATATTTATTTTAGACTAGGGAAGTGATTTTAGACTAAAAGCAAATTTGAGCAGTTTTCTTATTCAAGTTCAAGATGGGTTGTAAAGCAGCAGAGACAACTCACAGCGTCAACAATACACTTTGCCCAGGAATTGCTAATGAACATACAGTGCAGTGGTGGCTCAAGAAGTTTTGCAAAGGAGACGAGAGCCTTGAAGATGAGGAGTGCAGTGGTCAGCCATCGGAAGATGACAGCGACCAACGAAGAGCCGTCACTGAAGCTGATCCTCTTACAACTACATGAGAAGCTGCTGAAGAACTCAGTGTTGACCATTCTATGGTCACTTGGCATGTGAAGCAAATTGGAAAGGTGTAAAAGCTTGATAAGTGGGTGCCTTGTGAGCTGACTGCAAATCAAAAAGATCATCATCTTTAAGTGTTATCTTCTCTTATTCTATGCAACAATAACGAACCATTTCTCAATCGGATTGTGATGTGTGACAAAAAGTAGATGTTATACAACAATCAACAATGACCAGCTCAGTGGCTGGACTGAGAAGAAGCTCCAAAACACTTCCCAAAGCCAAACTTGCACCAATAAAAAGTAACTGTCACTGTTTGGTGATCCACTACAGCTTTCTGCATGCCAGCAAAACCATTACATCTGAGAAGTATGCTCAGTAAATTGATGAGACGCACTGAAAACTGCAACACCTGCAGGCAGCATTGGTCAACAGAATGGGCCCAATTTTTCTCCATGACAATAACCAACCACATGTCACACAACCAGTGCTCCAAAAGTTGAACAAATCTGGCAACGCTACAGTCACCTGACCTCTTGCCAACTGGCTACCACTTCTTCAAGCATCTCAACAACTTTTTGCAGGGAAAATTCTTCCACAACCAGAAGGAGGTAGAAGATGCTTTCCAAGAGTTCGTCAAATCCTGAAGCATGGATTTTTACACTACAGGAATAAACAAAACATATTTCTCACTGACAAAAATGTGCTGATTGTAATGGTTCCTATTTTGATTAATAAAGATGTGTTTGAGCCTAGTTACAATGATTGAAAACTCACAGTCCAAGACCGCAATTACTTTTGCACCAACCTAATAACGTCCAATTATATGTGAAATTGCACAATTGAGTATACACATCAGAGTCATATCCTCCAGTGAACCAGCATGAGAAGAAAGCCCAGGCAGCTACTGACTTCTACAGCCACCTGTAATGGGGAAGCCTGCTAACTCGGTCATGATGCAAAACTGTCCAGATTTCAGGCCTCACTTTTCCACACGACTTCCTATTAATTTCTCCTTCCTGCTACTTCTCTTCCTGTTCCTTCTCCTGATTTCCTCCTCCTTTGGAAAGAGGAAATCAGTACAACACCAGTACTTAGGGTTTACCAGGTTCTAAAGCCAGCATGGAATTTTAGGAGCTAAGCTTGACAGCAGCAGCACAAAGATGAAAGCAGAGGTGAAGAATTTGACCAGAAGCACTTGATATGCTAGAAGACTCTCCCTGCCAGGAAAACAAGATCCCCTGGTCCCTGCATTGCTAGCAGGTTGATGTGTTGGGTTATCCTGGCCTAGAACCTTCCACTCAGATCATCTCTCTTGGTTTCATCATCCTCCAAGGTGAGTCCAGAAAAGACACTCTTCTGGTTGGTTGGACATCAAATATTAATAGCTTTAATATAGAATCAGTTACTTATGTTTCATACTTGTTTCTCTACCAGGCCTTATGTTTTATGTTGCTATGAATTTCCTGAATCTGATGGTTGTCTGACCATTGGACAATGATTCTTTCCCTATATTTTCTACTTCAGATTTTCTATTTTCTATTAGAAAATAGAAAAATATTTCCTAATTATAATTAGTCTAATTAGAAAAAAATTCCTAATAGAAAAATATTTTCTATTTCTCTATTTCAGATTTTCCAGGTGCTCTTTACTTGGACTCTGTGTCCCTAGTCTTGGTCTACCAGAAGTCTCTGAATTATCCTCCTTCCTTGGTCTCAGAGCTGTTGCCCTACCCTGATTCTTCCATTATATTCACCACCTCTTTCTTTAATCCTGATATTTTTCTTTTCTTTTTTCCTGCACCTTAACTTGCCGTCACTCACCAGTCAGCATTTAAGGGACAGGGAAGTCAACTCCAGGCAAAAGAAGACTAAACGTAGTTTGCCTTTGACATTGTTCACACTTTCCACCCTATCACCTTTACCCATACCCTCCACACCTAACTGTGTGTCAGGGTTTGGTCAAACCGGAACTCAAACATTGGCAGCCCAATTCTGAACCTCACGCACTCTCCATGAACCATGGTACACAATCAGTCCTGATCATGGCAGGCCTCTGCACCTGCTCATACCATTCCACCACTGCTCTGAAACCTGCCTCAAAGATTGAGCACTCATTGTAGATAGTGACACCATCATTATTCCGAAGACTCCAATTCCATATATTACAGGTACCACATTCAATATGTTAAATTGATTATCTCAGTTCCTCTTCTCAACACCCTGTGAAAGATTCAGAATCAGTAACATGCCACAGCCATGCAGTTAATGTGTGAACAACTCAAGATTTGATCCAAGTCTGGTCTGATCATAAGCCCAGGATTTTAATTACTCTGGATGATTCATTTTTAGCTGCTAAAGAATTGACAGATCCAGCTAGACTCACGAGTGATACAAATATCATTCTAATGACACCAGGAAAAGTCACTCCATCTAAGTGGAGAAACAAAACAGGTAATAACTCCCCTTCTCAGCACAAAGGACACAGGAAGAAAAATAAGAAAGTTCTTCAAAAAGGAAATTTCAATGTACTGTGATGAACCTCTTGAGAAATGATTTACACTGTACATAAGACATTTTTTTTTTCTCTTTTAGAGCTATACTTTGGGGAAATAATTGCTAATCTTTTCATTCCTGCTATTAAAATATTTTCCCCACATTCAGAAAAATAGCATTATCATTGTAGAAGGGATGATCAGACATTTTATCTTTAACTGGAACCAGAATACTATGATTTTGATTAGTTCTTACAAGTTTTAAAATCTGAGAAACTCATTAGAGCCAGGAGAATATGTGGGCATTTAGTGGATGGATACTCTGCCTGTTTATAATCTTCTTGACACAAATTCCAAGAGTGCTAGACTCCAACGATCACAGAGAACTCTACTCTCCATTTGCTTTGAAGAGCAGAGTAGCTCATACAGTACTGATCAATTCTCTGCTTTAAACTAAAATATAGCTGATTTACAATGTATTAATTTCAGGTGTACAGCAAAGTGATTCAGTTACACATATACATGTATAATGTACATATGTAATTATCTATGTATTCTTCATTTTTGAAGTGCCTCAAAGACAAAACCACGATTGTCTTAGAGCTCTGAAGCATCCTTCTATCAGATCATCTATCAGATGCTCCCTGGGGCCATTTTTCCAGTTGAGATCTAGTCTATGTCAGGAAATGTAGTGTCTACACAGAGGTGAACACGACATACCTCGTGTTCTCAGAGGGCTCACAGTTCAGGTGAGTTAAGCACGTTACAACCACCGTGTAAGTCAAGCCACATCACTGGACTCCTCTCAAAGCTCTCTAACTCCACCTTCTCACTTAGAATAAAAGCTAAAACGCTTACAGCACCTGAAGGGAGACCTACTCTTTCACTCCCCAGACAGCCTCCCCTTTCCCGTCTTATCTCCTGCTCTAGACCTTCTCTCTCCCTCACTCTCCCCTCTGGCACACACTGGGTGTTCCCTCCTCTGGAGTTTGAACTTGGCCTTCACATTGTCTGGAACTCTCTTCTCCCTTTCTAGGACTCTCTTTCAATTCTTCAAGTCTCTGCTCAAATGCCACCTTATTATCAGATAGGTCTTCTCTAATGATCTGTATAAAAGATCTTATTTGCCCTATTATTTTTTTCCATCTGACCTCAGTTGATGTTTATTTTCTTGCTTCCTCCACTAGAATGTAAGCTCTGTGAGGCCAGAGATCATTGTTTTCTTCACTGTTATCCTTCTAACACCTAGAACCGTGTTGGGAACCTAGTAGATGCTAAACAGACATTTGAAGGATGAATAAACTAACTGACAGGCAGAAGCTCAATATGTAGGCTATAATCCAACATCAAAGCCTTAAAAAGTTTTGACTGCCCATTTAATGTCTCCTTTCATTTTTCTCGGACTTGCCAGCTGGCGCTAGTGGTTAAAAAAAGAAAAACCTGCCTGCCAATGCAGGGGATATAAGAGACATAGGTTCAATCCCTGGGTTGGGAAAATACTGTTACTGCAGGGCTTTTGCCTGGAGAGTTTCACGGACAGAGGAACCTGACAGGCTACAGTTCATGGGGTTGCAAAGAGTCAGACATGACTGAAGTGACTTAGCATGAACACACTTCTTTTTCTTGGACTGACTTTTTGATTACAGTATAACCAAGGAAAAGGGAACGTTGCAAGACAGATGATCCACACTACCTTTCACCCCTAGAGAACCAGAAGAAAGAATGTGGGTTGGTGAGCTCCACCCTCAGAGATGAGTAGAAAGCAGAAGTTATCATCTTTGATGATACAGAAAGTCAAGACCAGGGACCACATCTTTAAGGACTTTGCAAGATTTTAACTCTGTTTTTCAAAAATAATTTCTTTTCCCCCATTTGATTACAGTGATAAGCAATAAAACTATCAACACCAGGAGACAATGATGTCATGTTCTTTGGAGAATTCGAGAGCGGGTGAGACTTGAGAGATCACATCTAACTCTATTCTTAGTCTTCATGGAGAAAAAGCCCAAGAGATGCAGTATGTGGAGTCCCAGGGCCGGGAGGCAGGTTTTAACGGCCTGTGGGGCCCTGGTTCCGCTGTTCATATTCATCACCTATCCTAGAGCATTGTCACTTGCGCACTGTAAAAAATAGACATTGTCTCTGTCCTTTGGAACTTACAGCTCTATGACAACAGGTCGCTATTGCCTCTGGCTGGAGACCAAAGTTGAAAAGCAACTTCCAGCACTGATCTAGAGAATGCATTATATAGATAATGCCTTCTTAGAACAACATCTTCCTTAAATTAACTCCAACTAGCAGACTGTGTTTTTAATTGCCTTTGACTTCAGTAGCAAACTCTTGGGTCATGTGATAAGAAAACCAAACAGCAACAACAACAAAAATCAGCAAGGAAGTAATAGAACATAGATCATAGAAAATTCCACGGGTCTGGCTGGGAATTCCACTAATTTGATGGATCCGATGAGTTTGTGAAAGTACCATTGCTACTTCTTTTAGCCATTTGCTTCTTTCTTGCCTTTATTCTCCAGTGCTTTTGCTTTTGTTTTTTAAGTTACTGGGGCAACAAACTCAAAGAAATGCAAAAACATTCTCCTAGTCAAGACTGTTGACAAAAGCAACATTTTCTAAATTATTTAGCTGATTCACTTGTTCAGTTAATAAATGTTTATTAACTCCAATTCTTTTTTAAATAAAAATGTTAACGTGCTTGTAGCAAATACTTAAGCTTTTTTTCTCTCAAAGATATATCTCAAATTTTAAGACATTATAGTACGAAGTGAAGCTTGCAAGATTGGGGAGGAGGGTGTGGACAGATTTCCCGTTAGCTGCAGGACTTTTGAGACATGGTAGACTTCAGAGTGTTTTTCATCAGAATAATGGAAATAACAATTCCTGCCATACTAAGTTACAAAGCGACTGTACACATCTAACAAGATAATATGCATGACAGAACTTTGTAAAGAGAAAATAGCATAGAAGGAAATTGAAAAGAAAAAAATTCTTTCCTTTTTCTTGTTTTTGTATTTATAATTCAGAGTATTGATACCAAAGGATCTTGATTACCCAGGAAAATGTTTATCTGATCAGCTTTAAAAAAAATGTTTTATGGTTTTATGATTACTATGATAGTTGTATTACAATAAACCTACACAGGATTTCAATAAGTAAAAACCATATTCCATAGCTCAGAAAACATCTTTTGACATGTACACAATATAGATTGGCTGGATTGAAATATCTCAATAGTTTAAAAAAAGCCAATAGCATGACTCATGGAGGAGGCATCCATGACAAATGCTGTAGCACTTAAGCATGTTGTGTCAAGGCTAATTAGTCTAGAATAAAGTGCCTTTAAGCTTAAAGAGGGCATCAATTCTACACAAAAGCTTTCAGGGCTGCAATTTCTGAACAACAGAGACCTCAAGGGCTCTTAGAAAGAATAGTCATGCACCACGAAAACCAGACACATCAGCGGGCTTTCAGAACTGGGAACAAAACATATAAAGGTTAAGTACGCTTCTGTATAATGTTCCAGTAAGATGCATTTTGCTCTTACGTGTATGTAATCACGTGGTTTATTAAATTTGTTGTTTAGTACTCTCTACATTCAGTGTTCCGTCTTGGGCAACAATGAGCATTTTGCAGTGGCATGAAATTTCAAAAGCAAAAGCCAGTGTCTTCTAACCTAGGTTCCCATCTAATTGCCAAAGAAGACCAGTGCTCACCCGTTGTGTTGAGCCCACCCTGTTTCCTTACTCAGAGAAAAGAGACGCCGCCAGCCTCTGTTAATACTGTGATGACTCAGTCCAGGAATTAGGAAAGTTTTGTGAAGGGTCAGCCTAGATCTTGGAATTTCCTTTCTTTTTGTTCCCTTTCTGATGCCAAGGGATTCACTATCCACAGGTGTGAAGCCTCAGTATCCTACTGGACTCAACCCAGTCCCTCCTCTTCAGGGAGTGATCATATGCGCCCAGTGAAGGTCACGCTTCCATAGAGTCCTGATTTCCCAACAGCCTTTTTTTTCCTCCCTGAATTATCTAAAATCAATAATGATTCCTTTTTAAAAGTCGCACAACAAAGATGAGCATGAACCCTGTGATCTTAGATAATCTATTCAAACTCGGTGACCCTGTTTCTTTATCTGTAAAATGGCCACAAAGTAGATTTCAAGAGATAATATATCAGAGACTTTTTGTGCAATAATAGCCCCCCTGACTTAGCGACTAAATGACAACACCCCCAACTCCATACAGGATTACACTGGCAACTTCACATAGTATGATATGTGAGCCTTACAATAACCCCTTCAAACTGACACAGCAGTTGTCCCAAACTCCATTTTCCAGATAAGTATTTCCAACACACTCTCATCCCTAAGTCCCTTCCCAGTTTTGATGTACTATGTTCCTGTTTGATAGAAGAGAAACAGAGACATAGCTGGTGAATAAGTTTCAAAAGGATCCCCAAAACACTTCTTTCTGAGACTAATATTACATAACATGGCTTGCAGGGTCAACAGTGGAAATATTTTAATAGTAAGGGGCAAGAACACATTTCTTTTCTTCCTTGCAGTGTTGAATTGGCACAATTACAATATAAACAGGTAAGCCAAGTTAAAAAGAAAAAAAATGTTGGTTTTTTCTTGGTCTGTTCTTTTTATTTTTTAATTGAAAGATAATTGTCTTACAGAATTTTGTTGGTTTCTGCCAAACATCAACATGAATCAGCCATAGGTATACACACGTCCCCTCCCTCTTCAGCCTCCTTCCCACCTCCCTCCCCATCCCACCCCTCTAGGTTGTCACAGGGCCCCTGTTTGACTTCCCTGAGTCATACAGCAAATCCCCATTGGCTACCTGTTTTACATACAGTAAGGTAAGTTTCCACGTTACTCTCTCCATACATCTCACCCTCTCCTTCCTTCCCACCCCCACCCCACCCTGCCGTGTCCATCAGTCTGTTCTCTCTGTCTGTGTCTCTGTTGCTGCCCTGTAAATAATTTCATCAGCACCATCTTTCTAGATTCCATATACACGTGTTAGCATATGATATTTACCTTTCTTTTTCTGAAGTAAGTACTTCACTCTGTATGATGGGCTCTAGGTTCATCTACCTCATTAGAACTGACTCAAATGTGTTACTTTTTAAGACTGAGTAAAAAGCCAAAGCTCAATAACAAAACGGCTTCTGTATTAAGCTTAGGCTATCATAGCAATCCATCATTTATTTTCCCTTCAAACAAATTATTACATTTCTCCCCTAAAATAGGAGTAAATAATCTTAATTAACTGCCTATTTCATGCAAAGTGTACAATATTTATTTACATAATTTAACCATAATCTATCATATGTTCCCCCAAATTTTGTTTTCCTGTGTTATGCACATGTTCACACATGTATAAACAAAAAGCAATACATATCCATGTGTATTTGCCATCAGAATTACCTGTAATATGGCACTTATATGCATAGCGTGTGTTACAAACACACACATATAAATGTGTGTGTATATATATATACATATTGGTTTTTCAAAGGTATTTTTATGTACTCATTTTATTCAGAACTTCACCCAAAAGAGAATTCATAATGGCAAATACCGGAAATCCACTCATAAAAATGAAAAATTATAATTTAATTAATAAATGAAAATACTTACAGGCAGAAATATTATAAATTCTTTAAGAAGCAAATCTATACAGTATCAATAGTATGTAATTATTTCTACACTATTCCATATTCAGGGAATGTAAGTACAGGGTTAATACAATGAGGTAGAAGTCAGTGATTAAACTGAATAATTATATCAATCCAAGAGATATTCTTTTTGTGTATGATAGCTTGCTTGAGAATAATCACTTCACAAACCTACCTAGATCTCAAGTGCATTTGGGGATTAAAACTTAATTTAAAACTTGGCTAAAAAGTTCCTTGAACCCTCTGTAGAAAAGGTCTAAAGTAAATGCAAAAAAATTATCATCAACAGTCAGTTAAAGCAATGCTTTGCATTTTTTCCCCTAGAGAACACAAGAGTCAAATTCATAGAATTATTTGATTAGGCCAAAAAAAGTTCATTATTACATTTACAATGAGTCATTCATACTGTCTTATTTTATGAAATCATATTTGCTTTCTTAAAATAGTTTACATGTATTAATCCTATATCTGTATATATATCATATATACGTCAGTCTGATAATACATATATACATTTGCACACAGTCAACACCTAAGATCTGTTTTTTGTACACTATCTTGAGTATACAAATATTTCTTTATTTTCAAACATTACTCTCAAGAAACAGGTACATATATCATTATTTTAAATATTAGAATAGCTATAACAATAGTTTCATATCTAAAGTGGGAAATTGTTCAACTTCATAATGTTATCATAGTGCTTGTTTCCATGGCAACGCCTTCACTCCCCTGAGCTAGTAACCATGGACTCTGCCCTAGAGAGGCTTGGACAGAGTGTAATTGAATGCTTTCATTGCTCAGTTAGGAAATTGAAGCCCACGCTCTCAGATTCCTGACTTCTCACTGTCAGTGCAGTAGTTAGTGTCAGAGCAGGAAGTAAAAGGTAGGTCTTCTGGCCCTGGTTCCAGCATCCTTTCAACTATGTTATACTGCCTGCCACTATTCTAAACCAACTGATGCTAAAAGTATACAGGCAAACACACCCCATATACAAACTATAGGTATAAACACCAACATACCCAAGCCATTTGCTTCAGTCAGGCTATTTTAAGAGTCAAACTACATTCTTTATGATTTTCTAGCACTACAAATAAAACACTGTTATCATTTTGGCATGATAATGAATGACAAGATGATTTGTTGGTTATGGATGTAGGACATAGAAATAATTGCTTAAAAAGAGAAGAATCCGTATCACACTACTTTTCTAGATATTTTCATTCATTTTACTAGATATTTTCATTCCTTTTTACTTCCTTTACTGTGTCTATTGTTTAGGAACCTATAATTATAAATAGTTAAAAGACATGTAATAATATCTAGGCAGTTTATATCATGGTTCCCATTTGCTAACCACTGGAAACAATAAGAAATATGAAACACTGTAATAAAAAGTAATTTTTCTATTTAATTAAATATTTACCTATAAATAACAAATAGATCCTAGAGCCTAGATCTGTGTTGTCCTACAGAGTAGCCACCAGCCCCCTTGTTGGGCCCTTGAAATGTGGCTAGTCTGAATTGAGATATGCTGTAAATATAAAATACACTGCAGATTTCAAGGACTTTACCCCTACAAAAAAAAAATGGAAAATAATCTCAATTTTATGCTACTGTATGTTGAAAGGATAATGTGTGTATATTGAATAAATAAAATATATTATTGAAATTAATGTGACCTCTTTCTTTTTAGTTTTTTAACATGGCTACTAGAATATGTAAAATTGCCTATGTGATTTATATTTGTGGTTCATACTATATTTCTGTTGCTCATCCCTGGTTTGATCATTCTTTATCTTCCTGTCTGAAATATCTCATTTCCTATTTCCTCAAGTTCAGAACCTAACCTACACGATTAAAGATGACCTTGTTCTTGAACCCTTTTCTGATCTCTCCCACATGGAAATGAATCCTTGCCTCTAAAACATCAGTATCTTGCTTCCAGCCCTGACTACTCTATTCTAACACCACCACTAGGATGCAACAGCAAACATGGTCTATGTATGTATGTTTTTATGCATGTTTGTAACCTACAAAACAACCAGCATGGAGCTTTAGTAAAGCATCGGTAAACTTTTACTAGACAAGCAAAGAAACTTATTCATAGTATGTATGTCCTCAGTTCACTTTTTTTTTAATTTATCTGTTTATTTTAATTGGAGGCTAATTAGTTTATGATATTGTGGTGGTTTTTGCCATACTTTGACATGAATCAGCCATGGGTGTACATGTGTCCCCCGTCCCGAACCCCACTTCAGCTTCCCTCCCCATCCCATCCCTCTGGGTCATCCCAGTGCACCGGCTTTGAGTGCCGTTTCATGCATCGTACTTGGACTGGTCATCTATTTCACTTATGGTAATATACATGTTTCAATGCTATTCTCTCAAATCATCCCACCCTCGCCTTCTCCCACAGAGTCCAAAAATCTGTTCTTTACATCTGTGTCTCTTTTGCTGTCTCGCATATAGGGTCATCGTTACCATCTTTCTAAATTCCATATATATGCGTTAATATACTGTATCGGTGTTTTTCTTTATGACTTATTTCACTCTGTATAATAGGCTCCAGTTTCATCCACTTCATTAGAACTGATTCATTTTTGTTCAGATAAATCTATCTTGAAAGATTAGGATTTTATAAAGTATCTGGTCTATGATTTATTAACAGAATACATACCAGCTGACTCTCCGATACTGTAGAAGATGGTGAGGAGAGGTTTGCCTGCAAAATTGTAAACATGGTGTTTTTTAGTGAAATTCATAATTTAGTAAAATAATATATCTATGTTTTTTAAGTATTTTGAAGTATTTTTATTATTAAAATAATACATATCAATTGTAGAATTTTGACAGATATTAATTAAAGAGAAAATACCGTTATGCCAACTCCAAAATAATTGTTTTACATTTTTTGCTCATTGCCTTTCAATATTTCTCCCACACATTTTCATTCAGCTCACATAGTGGTAAATATGTTTTCTATAGTGCTTTTCCTTAGCATCTTAACACAAGCACCAGCAAAAGGCATCAAAAATTATTCAAGGTGATGTAATATTTCATTCTCCATACACCCCATATTCTACTTATATCAACATTGTTAGCTATTTATATGTATTTATAGTAAAAGAAAACAACAGATTTTTCCTTAAGTTACTCATATTAAAAAAATAAAGCTTTCATGAAAAAAACTTTGTTTTCTTTAAATTGTTTTAAATTAATATTGCTTCATCATTCTTGGTTCCTCAATTTCACACCTTTCTTCTGGATTTAGTTTCCTTCTCACTGAAGTAAACGCTTTGATAGTTTTTTTCAGAACCTCCCATCTTGAACTCTCTCTGAAAATGTCTTTATTTTGTTCTCATCTTGAGCTAGAATTTACCTGAACATAGAATTCTAGAATAATGGTTACTGTTCCCAGCATCTTGAAGATACTGTCCACTTGCTCTGACTTCTGTTAATTGCTGTCAGTCTAAATGTTGTAACTTGGATCATCTGTCTTCACATTTGGTTAGTGTTTAAGGTTTTTCTCCAAGGAATTCGGTAAGCTCACTATGATGTGTCTGAGGGTGACCTCCTCTTACGTATCCTTCTCTGGAGCTTGGTATATAGTCCTTTACTCTGAGTATGCATATCTTTCTTTGATTCTGGAAAATCCTCCAGGAATCTCTTCACATATTGCTTCTCTCCTATTATATCTAATCTGTTCTTTAGAGTTTCAGTGAAATATATGTTGGGTCTTCTGAATCCATCCTTCATTTCCATAAAATTCCCTGTCACATTTTTTATCCCATTATGCTGCATTCTGGATTGTTTCTACATATAAGCCTGACAGTTAACGAATCAATATTAATGTACATTAAACCATGGGCATTGAATTTTATATTTTTACGACAGCATTTTTAACTTCGAGTTCAATTTGATTCTTTAGCAAATCTTTTTATGGTATCCATAACTGCTTCTAACTATTTCAACATTTTTATTATATTTATATTTCATTCCAGATTTTTCTATAATCTCTCATGGTTAAATTGGGCTTGCCAGGTGGCACTCCCTAGTGCTAGAGAACCCGTCTGCCAGTACAAGAGACATAAGAGATGCAGGTTCGAACCTTGAGTCGGGAAAATCCCCTGGAAAAGGGCATGGCAACCCGCTCCAGTATTCTTGCCTAGAGAAATCCTGTAGCCAGAGGAGCCTGGTGGGCTACAGTCCATAGGGTCGCAGAGTCGGACATGACTGAGTGACTTAGCACGCATGCACACGTGGCTAAATCTCTTTCTGTATCTGCTGACTCTCCTTCACACCTCTGTCCTAAGATGTCCTTCAGTCATCTGTGACTTTTTAGTTTTGATTTTGAGCTCCTCTTTAGTTAGGGTAATTTTAGTGATGATTTCTGTAGGTATCTGAGAAACCCTGGGTTGGGAAACCATGCCAATAATACAGTTCATGTTTGTCCTGGTGGAGTCCCACGAGTTTCCCTGACTCGGGACGAGTCTCCATTTCATTTCACCAACCTCACGGGGGTGGGGGTGCAGGTCCCCACATGTTCGAGTCT
This sequence comes from Okapia johnstoni, assembly GCA_024291935.2. Taxonomy (NCBI): domain Eukaryota; kingdom Metazoa; phylum Chordata; class Mammalia; order Artiodactyla; family Giraffidae; genus Okapia; species Okapia johnstoni. The sequence continues at coordinate 227,464 of JAGTYA010000027.1, read as the reverse complement.
CATAGGTTTGTTGTGTGCATGCTCAGTCGTGCCTAACTCTTCGCAACTCCATGGACTCCATGGAGCCCACCAAGCTCCTCCGTCCATGGAATTTTCCAAGCAACAATACTGGCGTGGGTTGCCATCTTCTACTCCAGGGGATCGTCCTGACCCAGGGATCCAACCATCATCTTTTGCATCTCCTTCATTGGCAGGCGGATTCTTTATCAACTGCACCACCTGGGAAGTCCCATTGAACTTTCTCCAAATCCTTGCTCTTCATAAGTTGAGCACCCATTTTTTTTATGGATGTGCAGGAGTGCAGGGTCCCCAGGAGTGCAGGGTAAAGATGTTGGAAGGATGTATGTCTATTTCTATCCCACACTTCATGGATATGGGGCCTTCTAGACATCTGGGTGCACACAAAGGATTCATTTATAGCTCTCAGATTCACTATACAGTGAAAGTTAAACCCTAACCTCCTGGCTCCTAGGTTCTGATGTACCTGTGTCCTACGGAGCTTATACATATTCTTTATTTTCCCACCTGGAGCTCTCCCATCATACCTGGCACCCACAGTTTCACTTTCTTTCTTGTAGTTTGATATACATATATATTTTAACAGTTACATTTTCTCAAGCTATTCTGCCCTTAAATGGGAGGCTGGGCTTCCACATCAGCTCAGCGTTCACCATTGTTGGGAAGTGGGCAACATACATCATTTTTTTTTTTTGGCTGCATACAGGATCTTCCTAAACTAGGGATCAAACCCGTGTGCCCTGCATTTGAAGTGCAGGGTCTTAACCACTGGCCCAGGGAAGTCCAGGAAGTGGTCAAATACAGATGCACAATTATAAATATACTTGGCTAAGACACAATAAAGCTGTGTTCCTAAACTATTTCTATTCTTTTTGAAATTTCAAATATTTTCAGGGTTTATGACAGACGAGTCAATGTTGTTTTTACCCTCTGAGAGGTGAATGATAACTGAAAACTGAAAGCTGAGTGACTCCCATGGTATTGCCAAGCACATAGGAGTGTGACTCACTAAACATGACAACCAGGCACCTGCAGTCCTTCCTGCCCTGTGGCCATCATAGTTTGTTCTTTATTTTTGACTCATGGCATTATTCACCAAGATGGCCACTGTTCACTGGCATTCCTGGTTGCTCTAAGGCAGCAGGCTGTCCTGGCTAATAGCTGTGGACCAGGTTAGTGTCACGAAGGTTTCTGACTCTTCTGTGCTACAGAAAATTGCCCTTCAGAATGCTCATTCCAGTGATTGTTCAGTTCACTGAAGGCTTCATTTTTAACCTCGTAATGCAATATGAGTAATGGTTACTTCTTCCCTGGTGGCTCAGACGGTAAAGCGTCTGCCTGCAATGTGGGAGACCCAGGTTCGATCCCTGGGTCAGGAAGATCCTCTGGAGAAGGAAATGGCAACCCACTCCAGTACCCTTGCCTGGAAAATCCCATGGACAGAGGAGCCTGGTATGCTACAGTCCATGGGGCCGCAAAAAGTCAGACACGACTGAGCAAATTCACTTCACTTCTTCTAATGTCTTAGGATCTTTTTCTGTTAGTTAATTTTTCACTATTGGAATACCGAGAGAATTTCTCTACTAACTTCCTTCGTTAAATGGCTTCTATGAAATATGCTGAACTAAATGTGTCTTCATGGAAACAAAACATAGTTAAGGGGCTTCTCTGGTGGTCCAGTGATTAAGAATCTGCTTTGCAATGCAGGGGACACTGGTTCGATTCCTGGTCCAGGAAGATTCCACATCCGGTGGAGCAATTGGGCCCGTGCACCACAATTGCTGAGCCTGCACTCTAGAGCCCAAGATCCACATCTGCTGAGCCCTTGTGCTGCAGGCACTGAAGCCCATGTGCCCTAGGGCCTGCACTCCGCAACGAGAGAAGCCACCGCGGTGAGAAGCCCCCATGCTGCAACTAGAGAGGAGTCCCGCTCACCGCAACTAGAGAAAGCCCACGTAGAATGAAGACCCAGCATGGTCAATAAACAAATGAACACAATATTTTAAAAAGCATAGTTAAATTTTTGTCTCAATAATTCTAAGGAAAAAAAGAAGTCACCCACTAAAAACATTTGCACGATTTAACTGCATTACTAACATTTTTCAGTACATAGTGCTAAATAATACTGGACTGTCATAGAGAAAAAAGATAAAATGCTCAGGCAAATATATTAATTAAATTAGGGAAAAACCCATATATCTTTGTATTCAATCTCCACAAGTCCCCCAAATTTCTTCACTGAGAATGATGACATAACAATAAGGCGTTTTAGACATCCCCGATACATTTTTATTTCATCTAATATAATGGACTTCATATCACTATTATGAGAAACTATTTCCAGAGGGGGGAAAAATAGAATTAAATTTAAACTTTAGGGTGGAGTAAATATTTATAAAGCCACTGCAGATCCTTTATCAAAGAAAAAGAATATTGGCTTATGTGTATTATCACTAATAAAACCAGACTCTCTCAACTAATCTAGTTGTGTCAAACCCTTAGAGAAGCCTCCTTCTCCTTGCCCAATATGGGTTAAGGTTGTGTATTAAATTCTGTAGCTACAGTTATGTTACCAATATTCTCATGATGATTTTTCAAGACTAAGGAAAGATTGTTTGGTGAGCTGAGATTGGAGTTATGAATAGTGAGAGGAGACTACTATATTTAAACAACTTCCCATTGGTAAGAGACTAAACTAAGCAAGAGAAGGAACATGGGGCACCTAAAAATAAACCTGAAACTGGACTTGAACAGCACTAAGGTTATTAGTCATTTGATTTATCCATGAAGAACATCAGAGTGAGTGTAAGAATGGTTCTTGTGTGAAAGGTCCTATGGTCTATATTCGATAGCCTTTGACATCATTTTAATTACTAAAGAAAGAAAAGTGAGAGAGTGGAAGTATTTTAACCCATTTATCATCATCGAAAACCAAAAAAACAAAACTTTTTAAAACAAACGGAGCAGTCCAAAAAATTGCGAAAATCAAAACTTCTTATTTCAAAGAAAATCTGTCAACAAGGCAAGTTACATGCAAACTAATAGAGTAAGACTAAAGAAAGAAACAAGGATTTGAAATCCACTGAAAAATTAATTGCCAAAGACCTCATGCCCGAGACACATAAAGAAAAACCAAGCTCCTCAGGCATTTTCTAATGCTGCCTTTCCGTGCAGCCTACAGCTGTTCCCTACGCTTGACTCAGGGGTATCTGGCATCACACTAGCAGACACCCTTTTGGGAAACTGAAATAAAATCAAGTTGCAGCAAGTAAAAAGTGTTAAATACTTGCTTTTGCCTTCTACCCTCTGCACCAACACTTTTAGTAATTTTTTCTCCTTCATTATGTCCCTCTCAATTCAACAGCATTAAAGTGTTTCTCTTTGACCTTTTCTCTGTTGACTTTAACTGTCCCGAGTTTTCTTAAGGCTCAAACAACTCTTATTAATGATAATGTATTAATTGAATTTTAATTCTCCCAGATAAGACTGATCTACAGATAGGCGAAAAGACAAAACTTAAAACATCAACAGAGCCCCTACTAGTCTGAGTGCTGAACTTAGCACTGAGGAAATATAAAATTATAAAATGATTCGACACTATCTCACCCTTAAGCTAGAGAGCATTCCTGCTATTTGTACATAAGGCACTACTCAAAGGATTGAATTCAAAAGAAGACGGGGTACACATAAACAATGGAATATCACTCAGCCATTAAGAAATGAAATCATGCCGTTTGCAGCAACATTAATGGACCTAGAGATTATCATACTAAGCAAAAAGTTAGGAAGAGAAAGACAAACATCATATGATATCACTTATAAGTAGAATCTGAAATTTGATACAAATGAACAACTCTACAAAATAAAAACAGACTTACAGACATAGAAAACAGACTTGTGGTTGCTAAGGGGAAAGAAGGGTGGGGAGGAGAGGATTGGGAGATGCAAGGTGGTACTGTATAGCGCAGGGAATTATATTTAATATTCTGTGATAAACCAACATGGAAGATAATATGAAAAATAATATATATGTATAACTGAGTCACTTCTCTGTGCAGCAGAATTAATGTGTGCATATGTGCTCAATCGTGTCTGATTCTTTGCAAGCCCATGGCTGGTAACCTACCAGGCTCCACTGTCCATAGAATTTCCCAGGCAAAAATATTGGAGTGGATTGCCATTTCCTTCTCCAGGGGATCTTCCCAACCCAGGGAGTGAACCCACATCTCCTGAATTGGCAGGCAGATTCTTTACCAGTGTGCCAAGTGGCAAGCTCCACAGCAGAAATTAACATACAACATTGTAAATTAACTATACTTCAATTAAAAAAAGTTAATCCAATGGTAAGCATAGTAGGTACCAGGACCATAGAGATATATCCATGAGACATCATATCTTTCCTGCTTCTTATTGTTTTTTCTATCTGTAGACCTTACCCTGTATGACTATCTCACTAAAAGTCACTGTAGCAGTTAATAATATGTCCCAAAATGTTCTAAATATAAAAAGTAGAGTTGCAAGTGTTTTAAAAGTTTGACTCAGTAAGTTAGGGAATGATGATTCCATGTTGCTATGAACATAATTGGTAGGCAGAATAAATAACCACAGGGGCCAGTGACAGTCACAGTCTACATGTGTCACAGTTTACGTTAAAGATCAAATCAAGGGAAAGATGGGTGAAATATGGCACCTTCGTGTTTGATGATGTAAAATTATGATAAGGACCAAGGCATAAGAGATGTCTCATTAAGTCATTTCTCTTCCTCCTCATTTAGCACAACTGATATAATTATCTTCCATTTCTTCCTCAGCCTCTCTCACACAAACATATCTTGGAAATATTTCTGAATCATAAAGAAAAGAAAGAAGAAAGATCTGAAGTGTGGAATTTCTTGCCGAAACTGTTCATTACTCATCAAATATCTGGTCACATCCTTCAGAAGCAGATGTGGATCCATGTCTGGATTTAAGTGGACTGGCTTTGTCAACTCTTATTCTAAGATCTGCGGCTGCATTAGGGCATGTTAACCCTGAAACACTCCAGATAGAAACATTTCCAGCCATAGCAACAAGGGGACTGTGTGTGCTGGCTAAATTGGAGATGATGACCTTTATTTGATTATCTGTATATAGAGAAGGAAATATTTTTAATAAAGTGTGACACATTTTTAATATACTATGATATTTTGGAAGCAATATACTTCCATTGTAATGATATTTTTCTGTCCCTCCAGCTCATTAAAATGAGATTTTTACCCCTATGCTATATTATATTCAATAAGGCTGTCTTTGTTCTTTCTCTGGCACATAAAAGTAATTTCTGAAATGTAGTGAGTTCATTAAATGAGTTGTTATCAATAAAATGACTCCAAGTGAGAGTTTTTTGGATAAATTAGTAATAAGTCCAAATATTTGCCCTATTTTCTGAAGTTGCTATTTATTAAGAAAGCATACTGTGATTTTGAATTACATGAGTGAAACGAAATTATACTGGCAGTAGTTAATGAAAAATAATAAATAGTTACAAAGACAAGTATAATGTACAGAAAAAAAAAATAACACTCCCCTGCAAAGATGTTAGTATGAAAACAGAATCAAATGGAAACTTAATTAGAAAATTCATTCCTTAGGGGGAAAGAAACTCTTTAAAAATGAATGCCATGGAAAACAATCACTCATAGGCTAACTGATAAATTATGAGTTAATTTACATATAAGAAAATAATTTAAAACATTAGAAATATTCTAAACATCATCATCTCAGATGTCGTCATCAGATACAAAATTATTCATTCCAAGTTTAGGCTGAAGGTTTGGGGGGATGAAGAAATAATTCAGACCCAGAAAATGAATACTAATGTATGAAATATGTACGGAAGACAAATTATTTTCAGCTTCTGCTGGTACAAACAAATATTAACGACAGGGGCTTTAACGCGAGGAAGACCTAGGTTGGATTTTGCCTCCTCTGTGGCTTTGTTTTCTCCTCCATAAAATAGAAATTTGAAATAATCATACTTGCATAGTAGGACTGGTATAATGTTAGATGAGATAGTTAAAACTCATCTGTAAGAGCTCAAAACATCAGTTATTATGATTATTGAATTTGGCATCTGTTAAAAACAATGAAGTGAAATATGAATGATACTATAATTAATCCCACGAGTGACCTGTGATCATTAGGACCACTCATTGTGTTTGTTAGCCTCGTTTAAATTCTGTTACACTTAAGAGAACCTGAATTAAACTACTTTGAAATAAACTGCAATTCAATACACCATGAATTGAAGAAAAACCTTGACTTTAGTCTAAATTGATGGTACTTTACTACCTCTGGCTCATCCTAAAAAGCAGACTATGTGGAATGTTAACAATGTGTGCAATCAAGATTAAGAAAAGGGCATGAATTGTTTTACAAGGATTTTCTATCTTTTTTCTTTTTTTGATGAAGGAAAGCCAGCCTTTCATCAAAGGCCCCCTAAAAAGGAATTAGTCATGTAATTTCTCGTTATTTAATTAAGCCACTCTCATCATCCCAGGAAAATTGGAAATCCAATGAACACACTGACGCATTGAGAATTAGCATCTTTGTACATTTGTTTTAACATCAGTTCTCAACACCAGTTCTCTGTCTTGCCCTCCTTCAATTTCTGCGAGCAAGTATCTTGCTCTTTCTTATTTTAATTGTTTACTGTCTTCCCCATCCTGTGCTTCAGAAATGGGGACATTGCTGTTAGGTACATCCCTCACACCCCAGTGACTCTGCGTAAGTGCTGGGGCATGGCAGACACTCAGATATTTGTCAAATCAGTGGGGGAAGAAGGGGGTACATTGAATGATAGAACTAGAAACTGACTATACCTTCTACTCATCACAATTCACAGATTATATTGGACACTTTTTTAAAGCGCCCCCCCCACCCCTCCAAAGTAGGGTTTTGAGTGGAGTCTGCTAACCAGCTGAGGAACACCACAGTGTAACAAAACATTTTCTTCTTGGTTCTAATTCAAGTCTTCCCTTTTTTCCTCTGAGGTGCAGAAGTTGGTAAACTGCATGATCCCTGCTTTGGAATAAAATCTAAGAAAGGCAATAACAGACCTATTCATAGCAGAAGAATACTGTGAAGATGCCTGCTTTCCTCAAGGTTTTGAAGAGAGATGGTAAAATATTGAAATGCTACAACCTGTAGGATTCTCAGATTTGCTTTTGAGTTTCCATGGGAGAAGAAGGGAGAAAAATATAAAGATTAATTAAGTGAAAACTATTCAAGTCACACTTAATACGATGCACTTGTAGCTCTGTTAATACGAATATTAGAATTTCTAGAAGAAAATATTACAGAATCAGTGGGGAGAGATCAATTAGGAGGTTGAGATTTACCTCCTAATTATTATATTATATTATAATATATACCGTAGAATATACAGAATAGATAATCAACAAGGACCTAAAATAAAGCACAGGAAACTCTACTCAATACTCTGTATTAACCTATACGGGAAAAGAACCTGGAAAAGAACAGATATGTGTATGGCTAAATCACTCTGCTATACACCTAAAGCTAACACAACATTGTAAATCAACTATACACCAATATAAAATTTCAATTTTTTTCAATTTAAAAAGTTTTAAAAAAGAAAATACTCCAGCGTCATTCTTTTTCAAAAATCAGGGTATATTGTATTTAAAATCAATTGTTCACATAAGATTAAGGCTTATAACTAAGGAAGACTTCTGTTCTAAAATTTCATTTTTCTCCTCAAAAGAAATGTCAGACATCACTTAGTAACTGGAATAACTGAAGCCAAATATTTACAAGTGTGACTTCCTATGATGGCACCAGAAACTGGTTTTTGCATTCCACTGTAAAATTACCCATCTAGTCTTCCAAAAGACATGGACATATTTGAGGTGTCACAAACAATTCAAATGTCATTTTGTAGGAGAAAGTAAAAAACAAACCTTCTCCAAGAAACCAAATTTAATCAAAGTCAAGAATCTTATCTGAGTAAGACTTGATATTTGTTTGAGTCAATATTAAATCTACTTGATGATTCAGTTAACTTCAGTTAACTTTGAATGATTCAAATGCTGTCACAAAGTTTGGGGCAAATGTTAACCTCCTTTAATTAAGTCAGATAACTGACAGAAGAATAATTTGAAATAGCCTTTAACTACAGAGACTGAAGCAGCCCCAGTAGGATTATTGACAATGCTATCAAATTACCCATCCCCTGGAGGGATGGAAGAAGGCATCCTTATTTCAAATGAGCCTAAATCAGACTTGGGTGCAAACTAAGAGTAGATGAGAAAGAAAGGAGAGACTAAAGAATATTCTAGCTATTTTTTCTTGGATCTGGCTTTTGTAGAATGTCTTAGTCACAAAAAGTATAGAAACATCTTTAAGGACTTTCTTTTCTTATATTCAACTAAAGAATCAAAGAACTAGCTAAATCATGGTGTATCCAGTCTTCCCAAGACAAGGAGGAGAAAGAGAAGTGGAGAGACATAGACAAAGGGGAAAAAAAGAAGACAGAGAAGAACAATCACTTATTGAGTCATATCTGTGTCAGGACTATACTAAGGACTTTTCATCCATTAACCATTGTAAATCTTACATCAACCATTAGTATCCCAATTTTGAAAGTGTTAGTCGCTCAATCGTGTCTGCCTCTTTGCGACCCCATGGACTGTAGCCCACCAGGCTCCTCTGTCCATGGAATTTTCCAGGCAATAATACTGGAGTGGGTTGCCATTTCCTTCTCCAAGGGATCTTCCCAACCCTGGGACTGAACCCGAGTCTCCTGTGTGTCCTACATTGCAGGCAGATTCTTTACCTGCTGAGCCATTGGAGAAGTCAATTATATAGACTAAAAAATCTAAGACACAGACAGGTTAAATGACTTTCCAGGATTCTGGAGCAAGCAGCAACACTGGACATAAACTTGGGCAAACTTCAGGAGATGGTGAGGGGCAGGGAGGCCCGGCGTGCTGCAATCCATGGGGTCTGCAAAAAGCTGGACACAACTGGGCAACTGAACAACAACAACAACAAATAGCCACCAAATGCCTCCACTTTTTGAAGTATTTGCTTCAAATAACTTTCAGGAATAACAGAAAATAACAGGGAAACTTCTAAATAATGTTCTCAGCAGTGTTCCTATCCATACCCCCTAAACATCACTTCCTGAATGTGATGAAGCTCAGTAACCTCACTCAATTCATTATTTGCCTTGTGAAGTTTCAAATGAAGGCAGAAATGTATATACATTGAAAGAAGATTTGTCACAAAATTTATATTTACCAATTGACTCTGAATGATGATGACGATACTCGAAAATATACACTAAAAGGAATAGTTTGCTGGTTTGTTTTAAACTAAATATTAAACACTTCCTTAGGAAACAGTCTTATCTACACCAGAATATGTTTGCTCAGATGCAGAATGTGACCGCATGATGGGTTATTTGGTGAATGGAGAGTAGGAGTGGGTTATTTGGTGAAGCTACGTGTATGCATCTAGCACATTCAGAGCCAGCTCACCACAATTTACTGAATCCAGTGTATGAGTTTATATCTACATGCTCATTATTAACACATTTTTGCTCAAAAGTGGAACTGATTTCTTTGTTAAAAATTTAAATGCAAGAAAGCAGCAAACTAGTCAAAATCAACTAACCTGGTAACCCCATTGGAAATCGACAAATCTTAATATTTCAAGTATATGAGTGGACTCTCACAATAAGCATGATAAATCATTACAAAAATGAAAATGTTATCTAAGCATTGATAATTAGAAAGACAGAAAGTAGGTATTGGAGTTCTGTTTGAACTAATCAGTCAAACTAATCAGATAAGTAAGACCTCACTTAAGAAGGAATTCAGTCAATATACTTACCTGAAATAACTGATTTTCCACCTCTGGGCCAATCATACCATCCTACCTCTTCCATTTATGACAAATTCAACTAATTCAGTTCAAATGAATGTATAGTTGAGTTCGTTCCAAAGCATGCCCAGGCACCCATTACAACACCAGTATGTATAATTATAAAGGGACTTACATATTTGGTTTCTCGACCAGCTGCTCTTGGAAGAGTTGTAGGCATCTGTATGAAAATAAAAACAGTTATGCTACTGAAGTAATCAAGAAAATGTTAAACTATTCAACTTCTGGGATATGTGTTCACCTTTCTTTTCCTATTAAGACTTTCTAACCAGTACTCTATCTTTTCTATACAAAACCTCCTGTTCCTTTGAAATTTATTTCACTAAGCTTTACTTTCACTTTATTATTCTCTTCATTTCTGCTATCAATCAGTTTTGAAGAAATTATATCTTATTTATCGATGACGTTCACTCATGGATCATAATAGCTCCTCACGCAATTTCAGAATTCACACAGAAGTCTCTACCCCTCAATTCTTTGAGCTACTCAACTCCAAAAACATCCTCATCTGCTCCGTTTCAATCATCAGCTCCCAGGACTGTTCCTAGATGTCACCTTCACAAATAAAATGGAGAACTTCTGAACTCTCATTTCTCACATCTGTCTTTGAGAACTCTACCTCCCCCATCTACCATCTTCATTTCCCAAATATCCCAACACCACATTTCTTTAGCCTCACTGAGACTTCAAAATTAATGAGCCTTCCCAGCTCCATTACATATGCTTCATATTCTCAGTCATTTTAATATCTTAATTTATCTTGCTTCTTTCTCTCCTTGTGACAAACTCACAAAAACTAACAATAAAAACATAGATGGGTCACATTATATATTTCCTCTAAATTTGCACTTGAGATGCAAAACATGGCTAGAGGAACTTTCTCAATCAAGCTAACTGATTTCATTATAAATCATGAAATAAATTTGTACATCAACTATATTACAATAAAAATGAAGAATTAGCTATGGATACATGGGCTTCCCTTGTGGCTCAGCTGGTAGAGAATCTGCCTGCAATGAGGGAGACCTGGGTTCCATCCCTGAGTTGGGAATATCCCCTGGAGAAGGGAAAGGCTACCCACTCCAGTATTCTGTCCTGGAGAATATACAGTCCATGCAGTTGTAAAGAGTCGGATACTACTGAGTGACTTTCACTTTCACTTTTTCACATGCAAGTGAACCTGGGTTGCAGGGAGAAATAGACTACAAAGTAGCACATGGAAAGTGTTTTATTTGATGGCAACTTGGATGTAGTGGCGGTTACATAACTATATGCTTTGTCAAAACTCATAAAATTGTACACTACATGGGTAAATTTTACAATGGGTAATTATGCCTCAATGAACCTGACTTTTAAAACAGAATTATATAAGCTACAATAAAGAACTGAACATAAAGACTGGAGAACAGAATAGATACTGAACAAATTCTTGAACTGGAATATCAGATCAAGGAATCTTCTTGGAAAAATTGGGAAACAATAAATAGAAAAAAAATAGGCAAAGATTAAGCCATGGAATATAGAAACAAAAGGGACAAAGTCACATAGTGAGAGCCCTGGGAAGAAAGAAATATTTTAAAAAATAGTGACTAAAAATATCCTAAATGTAAGAGGAGGAAAAGACTGAAAACTCCAGATGAAAGGCCAAAGAGAGGATCAACTCAGATACATAAAAGAAAATACACATACACACACACACACACACACACACACACACACATAATAGGAAAAATCAATAACATCATAAAGACAAAATTCTAAAAGATTACAGTGCTGCTCTGTAAATGATCACTCTGTAGTAGCGGAGTAAATATCATGCTGATAAAATATTTCACAAGTTATGTTGTTGACAAGAAAGAATCTAGGCCAAAAATTTGTTGAGAAGAGGGGACCTATAATTTTATATCTGGCAAAGCTATGATTTAAAAGAAAGGGTAAAATAATGCTAATCTCAGGAACACAGGCAATAGAATCAATACAAAAACACTTACTGAATACACTTTTCAGCAGGAGTTTAAAAAAAGAAAAATAAATCTAGGAAAAATCTGTGAATCTTCGAGAAATCAGGATCTAAATAAAGAGTAAGTATCTAAATAAAGAATAAATCTAGAAGACTATCACCATTAAAATTCAAAAATAGAGGTCCAAAAGATACTAACAATGTGTGTGTGTGTGTGTGTGTGTATGTACATATATAGAGCTCTTGGTTAATAATAACTGGAAAGTGGAAAATGCTGTGGTATTTAATTGTGGAAAAAATACACTTGTAAGTCTGAAAATTGATAGGAAAATAAGCACAATTATTGTTTTTGATAATTTACATGTAATTATGAACAGTAACAAAAACGCAAACTGAAATTTTCTTCAATTTCAAACCAGTAAATGTCAAAATATACAAAAGAAAACATTTTAAGTAGAAAATATAAAATAAGATAGCAGGAATTCATCCTAATATAAGAAGAAGTACAATAATTGTTAACAGCTTAAGGTCCCAGATCATCAGAATTCCAGGTCAAATATAGAAGTGATATCCAGAAAAATGTTGTCCTGAAGAAAATAAGAGCCCATAAAAGATAAAAAGGAATAGAAAATAGTAAAATAAAAAATAATAAAGTATGTATCTAGGAAAACATGGAAGAAAAACTACATATACGTTACGTTAATCAGGTCGCTGTTTTCATACAAGACTAAAAAGAACAGCCTTCTATGTGGTGTCCTAAATGCGAAAAAAATTCAAAGAAGGGATATATTTATACACGTTGTACATTCACCTTGTCACACAGCAGGAACAAACACATCATTGTAAAGCAACTATACTCTAAAAAAGTAATTAATTAAATTTAATTTAGAAAATTAAAAAGAAGGGACTTTAAAAAATCAAAGAAGGTGTACACAAAATAAAAATAAAAAAAGAATTAGGTTTGGTTTAAAATTTATTTGTCTGGTTGTTTTCTTTTTTTCCAAGATGGTTCCAGAAAAAAATAAATATGATTTTTATGAGTGTCAAAAGTAGGGAAAACAACTAGGCCATTAAAGTATGACCTAAATCAAATCCCTAATAATTATACAGTGGAAGTGAGAAATAGATTTAAGGGACTAGATCTGATAGAGAGAGTGCCTGATGAACTATGGGTGGAGGTTCGTGACATTGTACAGGAGGCAGTGAGGAAGACCATCTCCAAGAAAAAGAAATGGCTGTCTGAGGAGACCTTACAGATAGCTGAGAAAAGAAGAGAAGCCAAAAGCAAAGGAGAAAAGGAGAGATATTCCCATTTGAATGCAGAGTTCCAAAGAATAACAAAGAAAGATAAGAAAGCCTTCCTCAGTGATCAGTGCAAAGAAATACAGGTAAACAATAGAATGGGAAAGACTAGAGATCTCTTCAAGAAAATTAGAGATGCCAAGGGAACATTTTATGCAAAGATGGGCTCAATAAAGGACAGAAATGGTATGGACCTACAGCAGCAGAAGATATTAAGAAGAGGTGGCAAGAATACACAGAAGACCTATACCAAAAAGCTCTTCATGACCCAGATAATCATGACGGTGTGATCACTCACCTAGAGCCAGACATCTTGGAATGTGAAGTCAAGTGGGCCTTAGGAAGCATCACTACAAACAAAGCTAGTGGAAGTGATGGAATTCCAGTTGAGCTATTTCAAATCCTGAAAGATGATGCTGTGAAAGTGCTGCACTCAATACGCCAGCAAATCTGGAAAACTCAGCAGTGGCCACAGGACTGGAAAAGGTCAGTTTTCATTCCAATCCCTAAGAAAGGCAATGCCAGAAAATGTTCAAAATACCACACTATTACACTCATCTCATATGCTAGCAAAGTAATGCTTAAAATTCTCCAAGCCAGGCTTCAGCAATATGTGAACCATGAAGTTCCAGATGTTCAAGCTGGTTTTAGAAAAGGCAGAGGAACCAGAGATCAAATTGCCAACATCCGCTGGATCATCAAAAAAGCAAGAGAGCTCCAGAAAAACATCTATTTCTGCTTTATTGACTATGCCAAATCCTTTGACTGTGTGGATCACAACAAACTGTGGAAAATTCTTAAAGAGATGGGAATACCAGACCACCTGACCTGCCTCTTGAGAAATCTGTATATAGGTCAGGAAGCAACAGTTAGAACTGGACATGGAATAACAGACTGGTTCCAAATAGGAAAAGGAGTACGTCAAGGCTGTATATTGTCACCCTGCTTATTTAACTTATATTCAGAGTACATCATGAGAAATGCTGAGCTGGATGAAGCCCAAGTTGCAATCAAGATTGCTGGGAGAAATATCAAAACCTCCGATATGCAGATGACACCACCCTTATGGCAGAAAGTGAAGAAGAACTAAAGAGCCTCTTGATGAAAGTGAAAGAAGAGAGTGAAAAAAATTGGCTTTAAAGCTCAACATTCAGAAAACTAAGATCATGACATCCAGTCCCATCACTTCATGGCAAACAGATGGAGAAACAGTGGAAACAGTGGCAGACTTTATTTTTTGGGTACCAAAATCACTGCAGATGGTGACTGCAGCCATGAAATAAAAAGACGCTTACTCCTTGGAAGAAAAGTTACAACCAACCTAGACACCATATTAAAAAGCCAACAAAGGTCCATCTAGTCAAGGCTATGGTTTTTCCAGTAGTCACGTATGGATGCGAGAGTTGGACTATAAAGAAAGCTGAGCTCTGAAGAATTGATGCTTTTGAACTGTGGTGTTGGAGAAGACTCTTTGAGAGTCCCTTGGACTGCAACAAGATCCAACCAGTCCATCTTAAAGGAAATCAGTCCTGAATATTCATTGGAAGGACTGATGTTGAAGCTGAAACTCCAATACTTTGGCCATCTGATGTGAAGAGCTGACTCATTTGAAAAGACCCTGATGCTGGGAAAGATTGAAGGCAAGAGGAGAAGGGGACGACAGAGGATGAGATGGCTGGATGGCATCACCAACTCACTGGACATGAGTTTGAGTAAACTCTGGGAGCTGGTGATGGACAGGGAGGCCTGGTGTGCTGCAGTCCATGGGGTCGCAAAGAGTCGGACATGACTGAGTGACTGAACTGGCTGAAAAAAGTTAAAAATAAAACAGCAAAAGAATAGCCTTAAGTTCAAACGGTCTGTATATGGTAGCAAAGGCTAGAAAAATAGCAAGGTAAGAAAGAACAACACATAAGCAACAACAGCATAGTTTGAAAATCAAAGTCAAACCTAATAAACCCTTCTGAAGCCTTATTTATTCTCTTTTTCTTGGCAGCTGTCACCACATTCACATTCTCTTGAATGCTGTGCTCTTGTAGCTTCTACGCCGCCGCACTGGCGTGACTTTGCTTTCAGAGTGGATTTCCATTCACCTTGACTGTTTCCTTCCTGGGATCTTCATACAGGGTGCCCACAACATCCAAATATTAGTCACCCCCTTCCAGCCCTCCTACCGTTGACAGATACACAGGCTTAAGGCCTGCTTGACACATACCTCGAATTTCTCTTGTCCAAACAAACATAGCCTCTTCATCTTCCACATTATATCTCCTTGTCTACACTCAATGCGGAGACCAGGAGTTCTTCCAAGATTCTCCTCTGCTTCTCTACACACATCCAAACCCAAGCAAGCCTGCAAGATCTCTTTCACACCTAGTTCTTCTCTGCAGCTCCTCTGCACCCACTGCATCGAGACCACCATCACTGTTCCTTCTAGCCTCAGTAGGCTCCTTCCAGCAGCCATCAGGATCTTCCTCAGTGGTTTCCTATTATTCGCCCATGTTTTTATATCTTCACACTTTCCCATGGAACTCAAACTTCATGCCATGGCAGTAAGCATCCTCACCAGCCCTGCCCCTGTCTTTTCACCTCATTTCCCACTGCTCACCCAGGCTTACCATCCTGTAGCCACACTGGCCTTCATCACACACACACTGAGCTCTTTCCTGCCAGAACATCTGCAAATACTTACTCCTCTTCCTGAAATTTGTTATCCCTGATCTTTACATGACTGGCTTCTTTCCATCTTGTGTCAGTTTGAATCCTACTTTCAGACTGCTATATCCAAAGTACATCCCTCAGAGTGGAGAAAATGGAACCCTCTGGCACTGTTGGTGAGAGTGTAAATTGGTGCATCCATATGGAGAACATTGGATTCTTCAAAAAACTAACCATAGAGCTACCATATGATCCTGCAATCCACTCCTGAGCATATATCCAGAGAAAATTCTAGTTTAAAAAAATACATACACCCAATGTTCGTTGCAGCACTGTTTACAATAGTTAAGACATGAAAGCAGCCTAAATGTCCACTGACAGAGGAATGGATACAGAAGATGCGGTACGTATATAAAATAATATATTACTCAGCCATAAAAAATAATGAAATAATGCCATTTGCAACAACATGGATGGACCTAGCAATTATAATACTAAATGAAGCAAGTCAGAAAAAGGCAAATACCATATGATACCGTTTATAAGTGGCATATTAAAAAAAGATACAAATGAATTTATTTACAAAACAGAAACAGATCCACAGACAGAAAACAAATTTGTGGGTACTAAAGGGGAAAGTGGGTGGGGAGGGATACATCAGGAGATTAGAATTAACATATATACACTCCTATCAATATATATCAAATAGATAAAAATAAGGTTCTACTGTGTAATACCAATATAATACTACTATACTCAATATTTTATAACAACCTATAAGGAAAAAGAATCTGAAAAAGAATATTTGTGCATATTATATACAAATATGTATATATATATTTGTATAAATATCTATACACATATATTAACTAAATCACTGTGCTATAACCTGAAAAACTAACACAACATTGTAAATCAACTAGATTTCAATTAAGAAAACAACTAAGTACACCCACCTGCCAAGTTCCTCTGCCTCACTCACCTTTATCACCATGGTGCCTCACAGGGCCAAGCCCATCACTAATAAATATTTGCTAAATAAAATAATTGCCTTAAATTTAATGGCCTAGAATAATGTAGTTTTAAATTATAAGTGTTAAATATTTGTTAAATAAATAATATAGATGATTACTCACATTATTTCTTAAATCCTATTCCTGTTACATTTAATGTAATATGGGGTATTTTTATATGTTTAACAAATGTAAAGAAAAAAAAATACCTAAAATTTATTCAGTAACTCTGGCAAATCAAAACTTTCCATCTTTAGATTAAAAGACATTAAGAATATACAACAAAATAGATTACAAATAGAAAAGGTGTAACTATTTGCAGGTCCTCTCTATGAAAATATAATTCTTCATACTGACAATGATTAATTACCTGTCTTCAATGTCATTATTAAAGGATATTTGTCTATAATGTTCCAACTGAAAGTTAGGAATACTCTTTTAATTATAGGCAATTCTATACATTTAAAATCTACTTTAAACATGACATTGTAAGTCAACTATACTCTAATAAAAAAATTTTAAATAAATGCAATCTACTTCATATATATATATAAAATTCCAATTTTGAAAAATAATAGGCAAAAAAGCATTTATACTAATTCTAAGGGACAAAATAAGACTGGCCTAAAAAACTAACAATTATCAATAAAAGAAAAACCACAATCATTTTAAAACTCAGATAAGTGGATCTATACAAAATATTTTAAAAAATAATTTGGAGAAATGTAATATTTTACCCCAATGAATGAAAATGGCTACATGATAAGAAGGAAATATTTAAATATTTAATAATAACAATTAATGCTTTAGTAGTCCTCAAATAATATAAAGTACCCAGGATTCAGTCTCTCTGAGTCAAAGAACAAGGAAATAAATTTAGTCAACCAAAAGAAAAGAATTCCAGAAATAAAGTTGCTTGCTCCTTGGAAGAAAAGCTATGGCCAACCTAGACAGCATATTAAAAAGCAGAGATGTTACTTTGCCGACAAAGGTCCATCTAGTCAAAGCTATGATTTTTCCAGTAGCCATGTATGGATGTGAGAGCTGGACCATAAAGAAGGCTGAGTGTTGAAGAATTAATGTTTTTGAACTGTGGTGTTGGAGAAGACTCTTGAGTGTCCCTTGGACACAAGGAGATCAGTCAATCCTAAAGGAAATCAGTCCTAAATATTCATTGGAAGGACTGATGCTGAAGCTGAAGCTCCAATACTTTGGCCACCTGCTGTGAAGAACCAACTCATTGGAAAAGACCCTGGAGGGAAAAATTGAAGGCAGGAGGAGAAGGGGATGACAGAGGATGGGATGGTTGGATGGCATCACCAACTCGATAGACATGAGTTTGAGCAAGCTGTGGGGATTGGTGAAGGACAGGGAGGCCTGGCGTGCTGCAGCCCATGGGGTCGCGAAGAGTCAGACATGACTGAGCAACTGAACTGAACTGAAAGCTCTTAGACTAATGAAAGCTCTTACCTCATTAGTCATTAGACTAATGAAAGCTCTTACCTCATTTTCCATTTCTTGAAAGTCTAAGGGCTGTGAATTACATACGGACTGAAGCTATGGTTTCTGATTAGAATAAGCGACAAACTCTACATGTAGTTCCATATTCGAAATGTCAACATATGACAACAGAACCTCATATTTTGGCTTCCACACTGTTTCGAATGTAATCTACAGAAACAGATTTTACTGCAGTCTGTACACACAAGCCTATACCTCTACATGTAAACAAATTGAAAGAAATATCAACAATATCTACTCATTGGTTAAAATAATAGAATCTGATGGATAGTTTACACTCTTACTATTATATTTTTAAAATAATCAACAGCACATTATCTTTTTAAAATTTATTTCTAATTTATTTTTTTGGCTGTTTTGGGTCTTCAGTGCTGTCTGTGGGCTTTCTCTAGTTGCAGTGAGTGGGAGCGCCTCTCTAGTTGTGGCGCTTAGTCTTCTCATTGTGGTGACTTGTTTTGTTGCAAAACACAGGCTCTAAGCACACAGTCTCAGTAGCTGTGGCTTGTGGGCCCTCGAACACACAGCCTTCAGTAGTTGCAGCGCGCCAGCTCAACAGCTGTGGCTCCTGAGCTGCAGAGCATGTGGAATCCTCCCACGTCAGGGATCAAACCTGTGTCCCCTGCACTGGGGGGCGATTCTTATCCACTGGACCACCAGGGAACTCTCTTACCATCCTACCTTCAAAATGCTGTTTGCTAACAACAAACAAACAAAAAACAAAACACAATGCTGGTTTCTGTCCACTAATCCCCCAAATCACTATCGGGCCTTGAGCTTTATTTTAAAAATCATTAACTTAGTAACTCTTATGGTTGAGTAAATTATATTAAATATATATACATACTTTGATTGTGTCAGAACCCAACAAAGGCTGTAGGGAACTTGAAGGAGAATCAGAAGAATGCTAGGAAAAAAAAAAAAAGGACAAGCTTAGGACGCATCCAGCCCAGTCAAGCAGAGGGAAATGAAGTGAAGCGAAGCAAAGGTTTGCATTGCATGGTCTAGTCTAAGGCATTACCATAGACAAGGAATCCTGTAAGACCTTATCAATGGTAGCACAGAGCTCTTCAGTTTGCTGCCTGAGCTGTGCAGGGGAACACAACTGGAAGAATTGAAACCAGGTACTGGGTTAGCAAAGAGTTTCAGGACTGTATTTCAAAAGCAGGGGTGGATCTGAAGCCATTACCTCCAGAGGTGGCTCTAAGGTGTTGTCCTTGGAAATGCTGTCCGTCTTGGCTGGTTCATCTAGTGCCTAGTGATAATAAATGAAATGGTTCTCATGTGAGGCTTTTAGTCAAATATACAGATAGTAAAGTCTGAATTCAAAGAAAGCTCTGGATGTCTCAGTGTTTCCAAGAAGAATAACCTTTGACTCATTTCATGAGCTACTGTCTGACACGGAGGCATTGTCCACAAAAGTCTACATTCTTCTGTGGAACTAGTACCTCCAATATAAGAAAGCTTGTACTTCCTGTGGGCACAACTCCCATCGGTGCCCCACTGGCTTTTCAAGGTAAACATTTGAGGGGCTTTTCCCTTAGGTGGGAACCCTACAAGTTGGGACATTAGATGTTCAGCCTAAAACCTAAGGGAGGAACTGCGAGCTGGAGTTGCCCTCCCAATTGGTTGACACTGTACCAGGGGCGGGGTTAATGGCAAGAGTGTATCTCAGCCTTTCCTGCCAGGTTTGATGTGGGTATTTTCTTATTAATCTGAGATGTTGGAGTCACTCAGCTGGGTTCTGGATTTCTCTCGGAGGGAATTTCTCCACGTGCAGTTTGCACATTCAGCCTATTACTGGGAGGAGAGAAGTTCAGAAGCCACCCATGTTGCCATCTTGGTTCCTCTCCTTCATCATTTCTAATATTTGCATCTACCTGCTTTTTTCTTAATCAAATTCCAGGTAGGATTATCCATTTCTAATCTCTTAATTGGACTAACTTTTGACTTTGATCTTTGGCATAAACATTCCATTTCAGTCATTTCTGTTTACAACTCACTACATATTTCTTTCTACAGTCTTTGGATTAATCCTAAAGAATAAATCTTTAAAGAATAAATTCTTTTTTCCTCAAAGAATCCTTTTTGTGGCATTCTGCAAGTTGTCATATGTATATGATCACTATCATGCAATGCTAAATATAGTTTTTAAATATTTCTATTAAGTTTTCTTAGACTTATGAGTTAACTTAAAAGTATTTTTTCTTTCTAATTTTGAGGAATATAAGTTTTTTACCCAATTTTTTAATTACCTACTTATTTAGTTAAAACCAGAGAAGTTCTTCAAAATAGCCATTTCTTATGTAGTTTGAGATTTATGGTATAAGACGTTAAGTTTTTTGTAAATATCCCATAATATCTATTCTCTAATTGTTGGCTGCAGAGTTCTATGTGTATGTGTGTGTATCTATCCGATCAAAATTTTTCATTGTTTTTTTCAAATCACGTTTAGCTTTATTGCATTCTTATGCATGCTTAGTCTCATTAGCAACTGAAATCATAAAATATGACATAATTGTTAGTTTCTCCTTGTGATCTTTGCAATTTTGCTCAGTGTAATTTGAAGCCATTTATTAGCTAACTTCATAATTAGAAGAAGCATACTTCTTCATGAATTAAATATTTGTATTTATGAATACAAAATTTATGAATACAAATACAAATATTTGTATTTGTGTCTCTCCATATCCGTAACAGTACTTTGGGTCTTAATCTCTATTTTGCCTGATACAATCAAATGTTTTTATTTGTACTTTTTACTATATCATTGCCTTTTTATTTCCAACTGTCTGCATCCAAACATTAAAAATCAGTGTTTTTTATAAATGTCTGCAATTCATTTCTTAATCTGATCTAATAACATCTATCTTTTAATATAAGCTAACATATTTATTATCATTTGTTTCTGAAATATATTTGTTTTACCTTTGTCTTGCTTTTTCTATTTAATGTATTCAGATTTTGAATTGTTTAATTGATTAATAAATTAAAAAATTTACTGTAATTTATTTTTTCCCTGCACTAATTTGGATATCATGCTAGACAAGGCTAAGGTTCACCAAATTACTTCATTTTCTCAGGCAAGGATATACATTTCCTTGAACTTAAGAATTTAGGGCTTGTGACTGACTTTTCCTAAATGAATGTGAGCAAAGGTGATGCATCACTTCTGATGAAAGTCACTTAAGGGTGGATATGACTTTTCATCATTCTCTCTTTCTTCTTCTCGGAGAAGGCAATGGCACCCCACTCTAGCACTCTTGCCTGGAAAGTCCCATGGACAGAGGAGCCTGGTAGGCTGCAGTCCATGGGGTCACTAGGAGTCGGACATGACTGAGCAACTTCCCTTCCACTTTTCCCTTTCATGCATTGGAGAAGGAAATGGCAACCCACTCCAGTGTTCTTGCCTGGAGAATCCCATGGACAGGGGAGCCTGGTGGGCTGTCATCTGTGGGATACCTGAAAATGTGAGGTGGAAAGAGACTACATCACTGAGCCACATTGTATCGCCAAGTTGAGCTCTACCCCACTGTGATGTGGGAGAAAATAAATATTTATTGTGTTAAACTAGCTCCCTTATTTCAATAACACAAAGGAAATTGGAAGCTATTTTTTCAAAATCCATTCCTTTACATTAAATAAAATATAAAACACTAGCTATGGTCACCTAATAGAAATGCTTGAACTTTCCTTTTTCCTACCATAAAAAAAAAAATCTCTTTTCTTCTCCTCCCCCATCCTTCCTACTTAAAATTAATTATGCATAATAGATAGCAGGGAACAGAAAATATCATAAAGACAACTCCTTGCTGTTGTTCAGAAAATTTAATTTTTCCTTGACATAGTGTTCTAACCACCTCCTATTTACCCTGTGGGTTGGGGTTAGGGAGGGGAAGGGGTTCCCACTCTACAGCGCTAGGGACCCCTGAATTCATGACACTGGGCAGGTGACATCAAGCACAGTTTAATACTCAGAGGTGGTCATGGTCCAGGGGAAGGGAGTGTGTGTTCCATCAGGGCCACAGAAAAGCTGTGCTCAGGAAAGGGTAAACAAGCAGGTGCTGTGGGAGGCCGGCTCTGTGGATCGAGTGAGACATCCCTGGTTCCTTAGAAGGCGATGGTCACCTTGATTGAATCGGTACACACTGCACCTGACCGGTTTGATAGGGAGGGTTGGGGGACCCTGTCTGGGGAAGCGGAATGGGGAAGAGATCTTGTGATTAAGCTATCTGAGGCCCTCCCAATTCTACCAGATGCCAAGCACATAATATTGGGCCTTAGTGTTAGGCTTTACACCACACATGGCTTCTATGACAATAATTATAGAAAAGAAAAAAGTCAGAAATTAATGATCAGAATTAGGAACAAACTCCTTAGGAGAGAAGCCTGGTCCAGCCCTTCCTTGCCTCTCCACCAGCACCTTCTACCCACTCCTCCCTTGGATGCTGCTCTTTAACCACAGGGGACTTGGGTGTTTGAACCTGTGCTAACCTTCTAATCACATGTCATTAACTCTGCCTAGATGGATCTTTCCTCCACCGTTAGCTCACTTAGAATTCCTACTCGCCCTAAAGATCTTAATCCAAGTCCTTTATAATGTTTTTTGGCATCTGAAGCAGGCAAAGTCTTCCACTCCCTCCTTGAGATACCACATCATTCCACACATGACTTAAACATATTGTATCATCATTATTCTTCGACTGTATCTCCATCTACTGGACCACTTGTCCTACTACAATTATGTAACTGTGGTATTTATCTTGGTAGCCTCAGGATACAGCACATGATATGTCCTCAGTAAAGATATTTAGGATGAACTGGAAGGGTAAACTGACAAATAAATGGAGTTAAATGAATCATAGAAAGAATACGATTTCAATATGCCTGAGTAAAATGCTCTAGAGAAGGAGGTTGAACTCTGAATATTTTAAATAACAAATAATTTATCTTCCCACATTTCAATTAAATTTGTTTACCATCAAAGATCTGAGTATGTTATCAGTTTAGTATAATGAGCAAATATTTTTTCAGCCAAAATCTTATAGGGTTATTATCCTGCTTACTTTGTAGGAACTTTCTAAGTAACATATCCTTTATTATGCAACTTCAAACATTGATGTTTACTCAAGGAATAAAAAAACTATCTACTCAGAATGCTTGGAAAATTAAGGAGGATAACTAGTATTATTAATATATCAGCAATGCTGAAACCTTGAAATTAAGACAATACTCAAATTGCATTAAAATTTGGAAGGGGGATTATTTTGAGTTTAAATAGCCTTGAAATTTTCTAGAATTGATTTTTTTATTGACAAGAAGTTCTCTGTCAAGTATATCATCTTGATCCACTCCTTCTAGTAGACTTTTTTTTCCTCTGTGGTACAAAATGTATTAAAAGAAAATACATTAAATCTCTATTAACATGAAGTGTGACCATAGATTGCTTTTGGACAACTTAGCAGGACTGTATTGATGTTTCTTATTGATTTTAAGTGAAGTTCTCTCAGAATACTCTCCAGTAAAAGGTTTTATAAAAACATATATTTTCTACCAAATTGGAAGATAGCCAAGCAAGGCATAAAGGGAACATACTTTGAATCCTATTTTTAAAGATTCTTAAGTAATGGTTAGAAGTATTCTGATTAAAAGTTGGTATATTTTGCTCAGCACAACCAACTTTAGGGCCCAGTTTTTGAAAACAGACATAGTCTCTTTTTGACTTAGAAAAAAACAGTTTTTTGACTTAGAATTCAGTATGATTTTCTAATTAAGGGCCAAGAACCAAGAACACCATTGAAAATCAAAGTCTTCATGAGATATGCCTACGCATCGTAACAGGTGTTCCTCATGCAAAAGGAGCAGCTCTCATGGAACTGTAATCACTGTTGAGTAAGATATGTTAAATCATCAGACTGATTAGAACCTGCTCTTTTTGGAAATAGGATTAAGTGCTAAAAATCTAAAAACAGAATGAATTAGTTGCACTCTAAGTAGAATTAGAAAGTAAACTGTTTCCAAACAAAAAATTATCTAAAAGGACTGGTAAACTTTTTGTGATGCCACGACTTTCTAACTGGGTTGGAATTCAAAAATTTCATGGATAAGTACTGTCTTTTAGTAAATTAACCTCCCAAAAAACAATTCAGGCAGAACCCAAATGTTGCTATACTTTGTTAACCTGACCAGGAATTTGGTAGAAAAATCCTCTAACCATAAGAGATTTGCTTGATTTTCAGTCATTAATACAAAACCATTTGTAAGACTGGAGATATTCTCAGCTAAATAAATCTCGTTTTGATTCTCTAGTCAGAGAATAGCTTTCAGACCTGAAGAAAGGGGGAAAATGTACGCTGTAAGCCAAAGGGGTTTCCATTATAAAAGTATAGCTTCTTTAAAGATCTAGGAATATTTATCAGTAGATTATTTTCAGGTGATTGGTTTAAAAATTTCAAGAATTGAGGAAATTTACTTGGTGTTTTTGATCCCAAGATCTTTGGAGGGTTAAGTATCTGTTCCTCGCATACAGAAGGAATGGATTTTTGGCAAATCATTACAGCTAGTTTCAAATCCATTCATCAAGGCCCAGTGGCAAAGCCTCTGGACTTTTTCTTCATTTAACCAAGGATATCAGAAGGATGTTTCTGTGGCACCTCCTCCACTGTAATTCACCTCCTTTCTTTCAGTAACTCAAGGAATTGTGCTGGTCTGTAAACCCTCACTCACTCAAGTCTTGTCAGAACTAAGCCATTTCCAATTCCTTTTAACTGTTCCTCATTAAAAAAAAAAAAAAAAACTTTTGCTGCTCTAATTTAATGAATATTTAAACATGTTTTAGCAAGTAATAAAAAAATCATCCAAAACCATCATCTCTTGCTGAATATTTCACATTAGCTAATTGACATCATGGTTGCATGCTGAGTAGGGAAAAGCCAGGGGGTAATCAGATCCCACTTGAGGTCCATTTCAGCAACTTACTAGCCCTGCTGCTTTCAGAAATGCAGTTGACATCTTGGAGCATCAAACTCCTTACAGAGCTGTGAAGATAGTAAAGCATTTAGCTCAGTGTCTGATACACTAAAGGGCTCAATATGGTGGCCGTCGTGGTATTCCTTAAAAGGCGCCAAGTCCAAATCCAGCTTACTTTCCCTGTAACAGAAGGCCCTTTATATCTTTTGCATGGAGTTAGAACTAATGAGACTTATTCTACCTCCAAAGGAAGACTCCTAACTACCATACACAGGGTATCTTTATTTTTATAATCCTATGAGCAAATATTTAGCTTAAAATCCTGTGAAATAAAATTGGATATTTTAGAGACCTACCTGGGTGCAAACTAAATTAATTCATTCAATGAACGCTTAACAAAACCTACTGCATTTTCTCACAGTTTATAGTAGGAAAAGAGAAAAAACAATCAATATGTATATTTAAATATGGCTTAGTAAGGGCTTTAAAAGAGTAGTTGAGTGGTAGACAACTGCCCAAGGGCAACCAGTTAGTATAGATTTGGGTCCTGGGCACTTCTCCATTGCTAAACAAATTGGGAACACATTTACTTCTTGAAGTAACCTAAATTAAGACACTCACTCTAGTCTAGACCATATGCTTAAGTTAGTAACCAGATTTTGTTTAATTTTTAAGACATGCATTGATCTTAAAATAGTCTCACCCTAAGACATATGATTAATCTGATTGGAGCTTAACAGCTCACCTTTAAAAAAATTAAACTGGCAACTTAGAATAAAACTTTTACATTGATGAGATATCTCAAATCTTTACTTTTCTATTTTTTTAGCATAGTTCTTCCTATTTTCTTTGAAAGAGCTGTTTATGTTCTCCTTCCACCAGGAGAAATAAAGTATTTTTCCTGTAATCTTCATTGAAATAATTAATCCTGTAGTTTATAGGTGCTATTTATAAAATTGAGCTACTCTAAAACTCTTTCAAACACACATAGGTTATGAATTAAATGCACAGTACTATCATTTGTTGGAAAAATTAGTACCTAACTGCAGCCCTGATTTTATCCTGAGAGATATTTGTGAAGAAGGCAACAGATAAAGTACTTCCAAAGAAAAAGTGTATTATTTCATGGAAAAATAGCAATCACCATGAGACAATAAATATTCATATTATTTGATTATAAAGAAACATTCCTTTATCTTTCCTATCCTTAAACAATTGCACAATAAAAATAATAATCCATTTATTTACAACATAAATGTGTTTCCTTCAGTTTCACTTTTTACCTATTGCTATTGGACTTAGATGATAAGAAGAAAAACTAGTCAATAAAAGAGAGATGTTTAACATTCTCTGAAAAGGATAGTAGTACCCACATCGAGAATAAAAAATAATGTCTATATCAAAATTATTTCCTCTACAGAGCTTGGTATATTTTTGAACATATTGTAATAAAGACAGTCATGAATGCGAGTTCATCTAATTATTTTGTTCCTGCTTTATAATCACTTGTATTACTTCCTCATCTCAGACTTGGAGAAGATGATTATTGGCAGGAGATTAAGTCAAAGACCCCGATGCCAACACATTAAAATATGAAGCCTGACATTCATCTTTTCCTATAAAGCCTTAGTTAAGGCTTAAGCTAAAAATGCTTCCCTCCTAAACATTCATGGAGGGGAAATGATAGAAAATGGAATAAGCTATAAATTTAAGTTTGATGTGGACAATAAGTTATAGAAGTACCAGATACTTCATATCCCTCGTCAACAAAACGTACTCTTTTGAAAATCACGGGCTTCATCAAGGGGTGATTAAAGCTGAAACCATTTGGGTGACTCAATGAGAGCTTAATGTCTAATCCGAAGGGATGCCTGTATTTCAATTTGGAGAAAAGTTTGCTTTAAAAAATAGTATTATCTTTTAAAGTGATTCTGGTTCCTCATTAATTATACTATATGCTATAAAACAAAATATGGTATAAAAAAATCTGACTGGGGGAGAACTGCTGAACTGTCTTAAGATAAAATAAATGGGTTCATTGCATCTTCAAAGTGGTGCCCAGCATGGACCCTAACAGAATATTGTAATGACACTGTGGCATCACCCTTCTTAACTGTAGTGTTCTGCATGATATCAAAGGGATCTTGGAGAAGTTTCTGGGATTCAACATGTTCCAAACTATGAA
Source organism: Okapia johnstoni (assembly GCA_024291935.2). Taxonomy (NCBI): domain Eukaryota; kingdom Metazoa; phylum Chordata; class Mammalia; order Artiodactyla; family Giraffidae; genus Okapia; species Okapia johnstoni. The sequence continues at coordinate 199,893 of JAGTYA010000027.1, read as the reverse complement.
TCCTCCCCCAAATAGATGAGCCTCTTATCATTATAGTCCTAATTTATCCACTCGATTCAGAAATAAGTCCCTTTGATTTGATGGCATAGGATGAGTTCTATTGTATAAACCAGATTTATTTTTTTTAAACTACAACCATGAAAGAAACAACACAGTATCATTCAAGAGATATGACTGAAAATATAAATAAACTCTCATAAATTCTTGGGATAATATTTTTGTGATTTAAAAATGCTTAAAACTAACATTTCTCATTGAGGAGTATATAACACAGGAAAGCCAGCAAAAAAAAAAAAAAAAAAAAAAACATGGAATTATGAAAGGCTCTAAAGGAAAACAAGCATCATGCTATATCCTGTGACCCTGAAGCAATTCAAGTATTTGTGGTCCAAAAACAATATCTTAGCCAAGAGACAATTATCTACATTAGATAAATGTATTGTGTGCTCAGTCAGGCTAATCCCTGGTAAATAAATGCATTAGATATTTTGAATTAGATACCATGATATTTACAGATGTTGTACTAAAAATAAAAATGGTAATTTTACTGAAGAGTGTGTTTTTTTTTAGGATTTTATTTTATTTTTTTAATTTATTTATTTATCTATTTTTTACTTTACAATGTTGCATTGGTTTTGCCATACATTGACATGAATCCACCATGGGTGTACATGTGTTCCCCTTCCAGAACCCCCCTCCCTTCTCCCTAAGAGTATGTTTTATTTGAAATTAAAGACACAAACCCTCTCCTTTATGAGCTTGGGTTAGGTTCAGTGAAAACCAATACCACCAAAGACATTTATGAAATGGGTTTTGATGAAATAAAAAATTAAGCTAATCATTCTTCATTTTTAATGACTGACTAATAAAGTATAATCTTTAAAATCCATTGAACTGAAAAAGAGATTCTGAAAACAGGAAGTCTGCATGGCTGGTGAGGGAAGAGCTTCTCTCACTTCTGTGAAGGCAGGCCCTTGTGAGCAGATTTTGGAAACATCCATCTAAATGGGCAGAGGGTCTATGATGAAGGAACACTTCTACTACGTACGACTCCACATAGTAACTCTAGACATAGGATAAGGGGCATCTGGTGACACGGTGATGTCGTCACTTTCTCAAGCCTCCAGAAATCTCCTAATATTGGAAATCTCCCTTTTGGGGGAGTTGGGGGCGGAGGGGGGGGGGACCATGCAGCATGCAGGATATTAGTTCCCTAGCCAAGAATTGAACCCGTGTCCCCTGCAGTGGAAGTTCAGAGTCTTAACCACAGGGAATTCCCCTATGTTATCCTTCAGTGAACCATAAAAGGTCAAAATTCAGAAAAGAAGCTAGAGGAAAAAGCTACCCATCTCCCTGCAACCAAGTAACTCCCACCCCAGTTCAACGGATTCAGATATATAGAGCATACTCTGGGCCATGGTTGGATAATACATAGTTCGTTATCATAGATACACAACGTAAGAGATACTGTCAACTAATGTTCACCTAGACACCTCTTAGCATTCCCCACTAACAATTCCTACTTTATAGCCAAAGGAATATACAGAATATGAGAATATACAGTTTTATTCTCCAGATCATGCTAAAATATGTAGATTCATAAACCAGTGGTCAAAATATCACCTGGTTGCAAATCAGTGGTCAAAATATCACCTGGTTGCAAACACTAACATTTGACAAATAATAATATTAATTGAAACACTATAATTGCACACACAAAAAAATGGGCTTCATGCAGTCAAAGATATATTGCCTAAATAAACAGCATAAAAATAACACAGGAACTATATCATGTCATAGACTTGGTAATTGATTTCATTGATTTCCTCCACTGGGACTTCATTAGAGCCTTTGTAATGGACTTATGAAACAAGAGGCTTTAATTTAATTTACCCGCTGAAGCAGAATCCAGTAATTTTATAGTTAATGACTCTTAATAGCAACTCAAGAATGCCCTGGAGCCATGTGAAAGCAGCTGGGTCACTGGGAAGGATTTCCACCTTCTATCTCATTCATGGAAGTCAGAAAAGTGAGATGGATAAAGATGTTCAGACTGTGATCGGATTTAAGAGGTTAAGTTAGGTGCTTGGCTAATGTATTCCCACCCTGTGGAAGCCAGGTAGTGTGTTAAAGTAAAAGTGTTAGCCGCTTAGTCGTGTCCAACTCTCTTTGGCCCCATGGACTGTAGCCCACAAGGCTACTCTGTCCATGGAATTCTCCAGGCAAGAATACTGGAGTGGGTTGCCATGCCCTCCTCCAGGGCATCTTCCCAATCCAGGGATTGAAACCGCTTTTCCTGTGTGTCCTGCATTGCAGGCATATATTTACCATCTGAGCCACCTATGAATCACCCAGTTTGAAAGGTGGCCAGTTGCCCAGATGTAACCCCATTTTACCTCTACTCTGTTGATTGATCAACGTGAACAGAAGTGGACACCCTTAAATATTTTTTTAAGATTTTCTATGTGGACTTTATTTTTAAAGTCTTTATTGAGTTTGTATAATCCTGCTGCTGGTTTACATCTTGGTTTTTTGCCTGTGAGGCATGTGGGATCTCAACTCCCCAACCAGGGATTGAACCCACACCTCCTGCATTGGAAAGTGAAGTCTTAATCATCACAGACAACCATCCTGGAAGCACTTAAATATTAACAATTATTTAAAATTCCAAAGGACAGGGATATACTCAGAGATATACAATGTAATCAAGTTTCCCAGAGCTACCTGACAGCTCCTACCCAGACTCTACTGATAAATTAATGATGACTCCAATTCTATTCACCAAGATGCTTTCACCATGTCATCCTAAGCTAAGAGCAGCATTTTATTTTGGTAAATGAAAAACTTGAAAACAGAAATTTTCTAAAAAACATGAGCAATCTTAGAAAACATCACCAAAATTTACTCTGCTTTTGAGCCAACACTGACCTTCTGTTCCAAAAGCAATGTGTTTGTTGGGATTGCTGCAAAAGCCTTGTAGCTGGACTTGGTCTTGTATTGCTAGAATGGGGGTAACCAGAAAGTAAGAATGGAGTTGAAAAGGGGAAAGAATGTGACATAATTTTAGACCAATTCTACCAAGTTAAATGACGTTACCAAATGAAGGAAACAATGATTATGCTTCAACAACTTGCTTTTGACGGAAAAAATTAGCTCTTCATGCTAATGTTTTATTAGAATGAGAAGCAAAGATATACCACAGTAAAACATCAGCCTCGGGATTATAGGCAGTTATATGCTATATCGTTTCAGAATTTAAAAACACTCCTTTTTACAAAGTTATATGTAAATTTCTCATTGGCAGTATGCCCTGAGAGGAATACTATTGTATAAATATTTGGGGTATTTTTGCTTGATTCTCAAAGGAATGTGGGTCTTTTTTTATGGTGCTGTAATTAACAAATATTATGCCAATAAGTTTAATTGAACTTGATACATTCTCTTGCAACATTTATAAAAACGGTGAGCAGAACACATAAAATTTGGCCATAATTTTTAAAAAGTAGCATTTTGAATAGATGTGACGGCAATTTAACTCCATAACGGGAAAACTAGAAGGCCATGCTCTTGGTCTTAAATTCACTTTTTAAACTTCATCACCCTCTCCTGCACTTTCCAATAAGTGATATTAAAGAATCAAAAGATAAAATATTCCAAGTTTTAAGTAAAAGTTGGGGTAATCTAATTCAGTTTTGTAGAGTATTTGGGATCGAGCATGAGGAAACTGTAGAAATCAGGATCACAGACATAATCAAAATCCCAGTGTTGACAGTGCTCTGGGTGCCAAGTTCAAGGTTCCTCTCACTTCAAAAGCTCCTTTCTCAGGTGCTTCCCCACCGGCCCCAAAGCTGTGGGGGACACACACAGCGCCAGGCTGTCTCATCCCCTGAAAGCAAACCAAAGGATCGACAGAAGAAGACAGAGGAATCCAGTAAAATAAAAAAAAACGCCAGGGCTGGAAGAAGCAACGCTTTGGCCCCTGAAAGCCCTGAGTCTCTCTGTTGACCTGGTACAGTAAGCCCCCTACATACGAACAGGTTCCGTTCCAAGAGCGCATTGGTAAGTTCAATGTGTTTGTAAGTCCAACAAAGTTAGCCTAGGTACTCAACTAACACATCTGGCTATATAGTACTGTACTATAATAGGTCTGTAATACTTTTCATACAAATAAAATGTACATAAAACACAAAAAATGAAACATTTTCATATTTACAGTACAGTACCTTGAAAGGTTCAGTAGTACAGTGCAACAGCTGGGATATAGGGGCTGGCATGAACATTCACATCTTTGAAAGGTCGAATCCTGAAGGCTCATATGTAGGGGACTTACTGTACTGCTACAGTCTCCAGAAAATAACGTATTTAGGTTAAGGATTGAAGCAAAATGCCATCTCAACATGGAGAATAAGCACTGACATCTATAACTAGGCAAATAACATGCATTGCCTCATTTAATTTTGCAGAATCCCTATAACTAAACAATCATTAAGCAAAGGCTATGTGGTGAGTTCAGATGACTCATCTAAAACCACAGCCCATATAAAATCTAAAAGGTTTGGAATTCAGGTCCACCAGGCCCCTGTTTCTCAATAAGATATCTTCTCCCAAGGAATATCTAAACAGATGAATAATGCAGAAAAAAAATGTTATTAATACTCCACAGTGGTTTTGTGGATATTTAATTGCAACAATAGCTGCAATAATAATAATAACTAACAATCACTACAAGCCAGGTACCCTCTAAACGCTTACTGTGTATTATCTCCCTGAGTTATCAAAATAAACCTATGACATAGATACTATATTACATTCACTTTATATATGGAAACTGAAAGGCTTCCCTAATAGCTCAGTTGGTAAAGAATCTGCCTGCAATGCAGGAGACCCAGGTTCTATTCCTGGGTCATCAAGATCCTCTGAAGGGATAGGCCACCCACTCCAGTATTCTGGCCTGGAGAATTCCATGGACTGAATAGTCCATGGGGTGGCAAAGAGTCAGACACGACTGAGCGACTTTCACTTTCACTTCAAAGCAGAGAGACATTAAGAAAGAACTTATCTAAGGTCACTAGCTACTAAATCACAGCTGGGATTTGGACATGGGTGCTCCAGGTCAATAGCTATGATTCACCTACCATAGGACCTCACCTCATCTTTCAGGGTGCATAATTATTTACAACCTTTGCTCTCCTATCCCCAGCTGCTCTTAAGAATATAGCTGGAAAAGCTTGTACAGAGCAATATCTTGCTATTATACATGTAATGCCATATAATCTTAGAATCAGAAGTGAAATTGAAGGCAATTTGGTTCAACCCCCTCAGCCAAAGCATGAATCTCTCTGATCCCTTGTTCAGCCATACCTCCCAAGGTAGCACGTTTAGTTCTGTTAGAATTAGTACAAAATTCTCCTTTATATTGAGACAAAACATGCTCCTGCTAACTTACTCCTATAGCACATCGGTCCTCTGTTTCCCTGTTTGACTAAGAACTCACTTCTGCGTGGCGGTTATACTGCTGTTTTCTCCAGCCCCTTCCTTCCTGATCCTCAGCTGAAGAACTCCACTATCACATTCCTCTGTCAATATTCCTTTAACATTTTTAAAATTTAATTTTGATTTTATATTAGAGTATACTTGCTTTACAGTGTTGCATTTAAAAAATGATGCAAAAGATCTTATTTACAAAACAGAAGCAGATGGACAGAATTTGAAAACAAATTTATGTTTACCAAAGGGGAAAGGTGCGGGGAAGGATAAATTAGGAGTGTGGGATTAACATATACACACTACTATATGTAAAATTAAAAAATATATGTTTAACTAGATGCATTTTTAACACAAGGTAGAATATCATCATCATTTACATGATGTTGACAATAAACTCAATCAATACAGTGAAGATAATAATCACTGGAATTGTCTCCTTAGTTTTTGTGGTATGTTTAGAATACAGAAGAGAGTGAAGTTGAAGTCATTTTATATTATTGGATCACAGTGACTAGGCTATAGTCTAAAATTCCCAATTCTTTCATCTCTTTTTTAAATTAATTAATTTATTTTAATTGGCTAATTACATTACAATATTGCGGTGGTTTTGCCATACATCGACGTGAATCAGCCACGGGTGTACAGGTGTCCCCTCATCCAGAACACCCCCTCCAACTCTCTCCCCAACCCCATGGAGAACAGTGTGAAGATTCCTTAAAAAACTAGAAATAGAACTGCCATACGACCCAGCAATCCCACTGCTGGGGATATACACAGAGGAAACCAGCATTGAAAGAGACACATGTACCCCAATGTTCATTGCAGCACTGTTTACAATAGCTAGGACATGGAAGCAACCTAGATGTCCATGTGATACATAGACACAATGGAATATTACTCTTTCATCTCTTTTTAATATTTGTTAAAACTAAACTCCATCCTGTAGTTATGCTTTATTCCCCTCTAGATCCAGAAATAGTACTTTAGGCATTATTTCTATCCAATTTCACTGATTAGATTTGGTTTGTCACTGTAAACTGTAAAGACAATAATTTTATGTTACTTCATGAACAATTTTTATCTTCATTCAAGTCACAAATTAAGGATAGAAAGCTCTTGCCAACTGGATTCTGCCAACCTGGTGGGCATCGATCTATCTTGTAAATTTACCTGGATACAGCGGTCCAACTAAAAGAGTCATTCAACAAGTTATTATTGAGTATCTACTTTCTCATGTGCATTATTCTAAATATTAGAGATTCAGCAGTAAACAAAACTCACAAAGACTTTACTCTCTAGAGTTGATATCTCACTGAACTGAAACAAACAAATAAGTGATAAAGAAAAGTTCTAGCAAGATAAATAATCGCAGAAAATTAAAGTAAGATGATGAGATAGAGAATGATCTCAAGGATGCTTTGGATTAAGCATTCAGAACAAATGGGAATTCACAGAAATACATCACTAGACCTCTAATAGGTTTAGTGGAAGATAGGAAAAAAGGAAGATATCTTTCCTTGTTCATGATATCATGAAAGACATCACAAAAGCTGGAAGCAGGAAGGTGTTCCACAAATGTCTATTGCTTTAAGAAAATCTCTGACCTCCAGTTATGATTGTTTTTGTGAACATCCACAAACTAAGAATTTGCCATAATTTTCAGAATTTACCTTCGAATTTTGTGTGAAAAGAAAATTGCTTGCTTCTTTTTTCTGATAAATATCTTTTTTCCCATAATTTATAATAGTTTTTTAATAGAAACTTCATCTTTCTTTTTTTGTGATACAATTTTTCTAGACCAGGAGATTGAACTTCTTTAGACCAACCAGATGTACTTTCTAGTACTTCATGTATCTGGAGCCTTATGCTTCTCTAAGATACATGTTCCCTTCATGGATCAAGGTAAATTGAACATGGTCAAGAAGGAAATAGCAAGATTGACTATCAACATATTAAGAATCAAGGGAGTCCCAGAAAAACATTTACTTCTGCTTCATGGACTATGCTAAAGCCTTTGACTCTGTGGATCACAACAAACTGGAAAATTCTTAAAGAGATGGCAGTACCAGACAAGCTTACCTATCTCCTGAGAAACCTGTATGCGGATCAAGAAGCAACAATTAGAACCAGACATGGAACAATGGACTGTTTCAAAGTTGGGAAAGGAGTACATCAAGACTGTATATTGTCACTAGAGTATATAAAGCGAAATGCTGGGCTGGATGATTCACAAGCTGGAGTCAAGAGAGCTGGGAGAAGTATCAACAATCTCACATATGCAGATGATGCCACTGTAATGGCAGAAAGGCAAAAGGGCAAAATGGTTGTCTGAGGAGGCCTTACAAATAGCTGAGAAAAACAGAAGCTAAAGGCAAAGGAGAAAAGGAAAGATGTACCCATTTGAATGCAGAGTTCCAAAGAATAGTAAGGAGAGATAAGAAAGCCCTCCTCAGTGATCAATGCTAAGAAATACAGGAACAATCGAATGGGAAAAACTAGAGATCTCTTCAAGAAAATTAGAGATACCAAGGGAACATTCCATGCAAAGATGGGCAAAAAGGACAGAAATCGTTCAGACCAAGAGAAGCAGAAGATATTAAGAAGAGGTGGCAAGAATACACAGAGGAACTACACAAAAAAGATCTTCATGACCCAGATAACCACTATGGTGTGATCACTCACCTAGAGCCAGACATCCTGAAATCCAAGGTCAAGTGGGCCTTAGGAAGCATCACCATGAACAAAGTTAGTGGAGGTGATGGAATTCCAGCTGAGCTATTTCAAATCCTAAAAGATGATGCTGTGAAAGTGCTGCACTCAATATGCCAGCAAATTTGGAAAACTCAGCAATGGCCACAGGACTGGAAAAGGTCACTTTTCATTCCAATCCTAAAGAAAGACAATGCCAAAGAATGCTTAAACTACCACACAATTGCACTCATCTCACATGCTAGCAAAGTAATGCTCAAAATTCTCCAAGCCAGGCCTCAACATTACATGAACCATGAACCTCCAGATGTTCAAGCTGGATTTAGAAAAGGCAGAGGAACCAGAGATCAAATTGCCAACATCTGCTGGATCATAGAAAAAGCAAGAGAATTCCAGAAAAACATCTATTTCTGCTTTATTGATTACGCCAAAGCCTTTAACTGTGTAGATCACAACAAACTGTGGAAAATTCTTAAAGAGATGGGAATACCAGACCACCTTACCTGCCTCCTGTGAAACCTGTATGCAGGTCAAGAAGCAACAGTTAGAATCTGACATGGAACCAACAGATTGGTTCCAAATTGTGAAACGTCAAGGCTGTATATTGTCACCCTGCTTATTTAACTTATATGCAGAGTATATCATGCGAAATGCCGGGCTGGATGAAGCACAAGGTGGAATCAAGATTGCCAGGAGAAATACCAGTAACCTCAGATACACAGATGACACCACCCTTAAGGCAGAAAGTGAAGACAATCTATAGAGCCTCTTGATGAAAGTGACAGAGGAGAGTGGAAAAGCTGGCTTGAAACTCAACATTCAGAAAACTTAGATCATGGCATCTGGTTCCATCACTTCATGGCAAATAGATGGGGAAACTGTGGAAACAGTGGCTGACTTTATTTTTCTGGGCTCCAAAATCACTGCAGATGGTGACTGCAGCCATGAAAGTAAAAGACGCTCACTCCTTGGAAGGGAAGTTATGACCAACCTAGACAACATATTAAAAAGCAGAGACATTACTTTGCCAACAAAGGTCCGTCTAGTCAAGGCTATGGTTTTTCCAGTGGTCACGTATGGATGTGAGAGTTGGACTGTGAAGAAAGCTGAGCACCAAAGAATTGATGCTTTTGAACTGTAGTGTTGGAAAAGACTCTTGAGAGTCCCTTGGACTGCAAGGATATCCAACCAGTCCATCCTAAAGGAGATCAATCCTGGGTGTTCATTGGAAGGATTGATGTTGAAGCTGAAACTCCAATACTTTGGCCACCTGATACGAAGAACTGACTCATTGGAAAAGACTCTGATGCTGGGAAAGATTGAAGGTGAGAGGATAAGGGGATGACAGAGGATGAGATGGTTGGATGGCATCACTGACTCAATGGACATGAGTTTGAGCAGGCTCCGGGAGTTAATGATGGACAGGGAAGCCTGGCGTGCTGCAGTCCATGGGGTTGCAAAGAATCTCACATGACTGAGCAACTGAACTGAACTGAACTGAATGGCAGAAAGTGAAGAGAAACTAGAGCCTCTTTATGAGGGTAAAAGAGGAGAGTGGAAAAGCTGGCTTGAAACTCAACATTAAGAAAACTAATGGCATCTGGTCCAATCAGTTCACAACAAATGTATGGGGAATAGGTGGAAACAGTGACAAATTTTATTTTCTTGGGCTCAAAAATCACTGCAGATGGTTAGTGCAGCTATGAAATCAAAAGATGCTTGCTCCTTGGAAGAAAAGTTATGACAAACCTAGACAGCATGTTAAAAAGCAAAGACATCATTTTGCCAACAAATGTGCATATAGTCAAAGCTATGGTTTTTCCAGTAGTCATGTACAGATTGTGAGAGTTGGACCATAAAGCTGAGCACAGAAGAATTGAAGCTTTCGAACTATGGTGCTGGAAAAGACTCTTGATTGTTCCTTGGACTCCAAGGAAATCAAACCAGGCAATCCTAACGGAAATAAGTCTGGAATATTTATTGGAAGGACTGATGCTGAAGTTGAAGCTCCAATACCTTGGCTACCTGTTGAGAAGAGCCAACACTTTTGAAAAGACCGTGATGCTGGGAAAGACCAAAGGCAAAAGGAGAACGGGGCAGCAACGAGATGGTTAGATAGTATCACTGACTCTTATTGCCATAAGAGATGCCTTTTATGTTCACTATATTTCCTCTGTGTTTTCTTAACAATATTCTAATTTGGAACATATTTCTTCAGCATTTCAAGGCTTCCAGGTATTAAATCAAATATATTGACTTCTCATCTTTGGTTTAAAATTACAAATCACTCCAGTCACTGTAATTATAACTCAAATAATAATAATAGGCTGTAATATTACAGACTGGAATCACCTTTAACAAATCATACAAGGTAGAACCAACTAGGCTGACTTTGAATCCAGCAAAAAAAATTCAATGATAACTATTGTTTCTCTTCAATTTCCAATCTATGCTTTCAGCCATCATTCAATAAATATTTCTTAAATATCTACTACATGACAGGTGCAGGACAAAGTTTAGGTTTAAAAAAAGAACTGGTATTTTGTATGCAATTTTATCAGGGCTAATTCTATTTATAGGCAATGCTAGATATTACAACATAAATCCTGGGTGTGAAGATGAGGGTGGCAAGAACACCCTCCCCTTCAGAAAATATTTCCTACCAGAATTGTCACCAGCACCCCTTCAATGTGTGTGTGTGTGTGCACACTAAGTCACTTCAGTTGTGTCAGAGTTTGTGCGACCCTATGGCTTGTAGCCTGCCAGGCTCTTCTGTCCATGGGATTCTCCAGGCAAGCATACTGGAGTGGGCTGCCATGCCCTCCTCCAGGAGATCTTCCCCACCCAGGGACAGAACCTGTGTCTCTTACATCTTCTGCATTAGCAGGCAGGTTCTTTACCACTAGCGCCACCTGGGAAGCCCAGGTAAAAGTGTTAGTCACTCAGTTGTGCCCAACTCTGTGGACCCTATGGACTGTAGCCCACCAGGCTCTTCTGCCCATGAGCTTTCCCAGGCAAGAATACTGGAGTGGGTAGCCATTCACTTCTGTTTCTGACCCAGGGATCGAACCCAGGTCTCCTGCATTGTAGGCAGATCCTTTACTGTCTGAGCCACCAGGGAAGCCCCCACCCCTCATCACTGACATGTTAAATTCACCACAGGCTCTACTAATAAAGAGCTATGCGACCTCAAAACAAACTGTACTACTTGCCTTGAGAATCAGGGCTTTGAACTCACACTTTCAGTACAGTCAGCTTCTCTGTCTAGAAGCATGCATCGCATGGCTGAGAGCATCCCTCCAAATGTACGCTTCCTGCTCCTCAGGGACCATGTTTACACTGCCCTAGCAAGAGTATCCCTGAGAGGAAAGCTCAAGCCAAGCCCTGATCCACTTCACAGAAGGATGCTGCCCAGACATGTCCCTGACATCTAAATTACTGGCAGAACACAAGGTCCACAATGAGCCTGATAACTGAAGTGGTGCGGGCGTAGCAGGCTGGCTGTAGATAACGGCCAGGCAGAGAAGGTGCAAGGAGAAGTTCCCAGAACAGCTCTTCCCAGGTCCCTTCTCCATGGCCAGTTTATTTTGTGTGTGTTTCTAGCAAATGTATAGCATTTGCTATACAATAAATGTATAGCATTTACTTCATTGCATTACAAGATTCTGCCATCCATATTAGCCTCATAGGTCATCTAGAGGAGAGATTTTATATTATTCCCAACATCTAGTACCAACCTGGCAAAGAACAAATGTTCAGCAAATAATTGAAGTATTTAATTAAAAATTACAGAAAGATTCAGGAGGTATAAAAAAAAACAAAATTTTAATTCCTCATCTGCTGTTCAAGTCTTAGAAAAGTCTCTTTGTGTTAAACTGCACAATCATCCCTTAGTAAAAACGCAAAACTCCCTGAGGAGTAAAAAAGTAGGGCTTTGGTCAATCATTGTCACTTGAGTGTGAATCTTTCCTAAGAAGAGTTTGGAAAAGCTAGCTGAAGAGAAGCAAAAGAATAGGATACAGAATTTGTTAGTTCTGAGATAGCAGGGATGTGACAATCGTGAAAATCTAGAATCCCCAGAAAGGCGCCAAGGTGGAGGATGTGGAGGAGAAGACAGTGGGACAAAAACAGAAAAAGGAAACAAAAAGATACATATGTCTAGTATCAGCTATTTTAATGCCAGTTTACATACAGCTGGCTTTGATGATGGCTGAATGTTTGCTAATGTACCTACAAAATATACCCAGAAATATTATCTTCTCCTTCACTGCCACCCGAGGCACCATCGTCCATCGCTCCCGCACCCCCAGGTGGTTGCAATAGCTTCCAAAGGTCTCCTATTTTGCCTCTCACCCTCTAACGGTCACAGCACAGCAGCCAGAGATTAAATTGTGTCAAATGAATGAAACTGGGTCATTTATACAGATGTGGATGGATTTAGAGACTGGCGTACCGAGTGAAGTAAGTCACAAAGAGAAAAACAAATACTTTATATTAAAATGTATATGTGGAATCTAGAAAAATGGTACAGATGATCTTATTTGCAAAGCAGAAATAGAGACTCAGACATAGAAAACAAACATACGGATACCAAGTGGGGAAGGGAGGTGGGATGAATCGGGAGATTGGGATTGACGTATATATACACTATTGATAGGCATAAGATACAAAACTAACTAATGAGAACCTGTTGTATAGCATAGGGAACTCTACTCAGTGCTATGTGGTGACCTAATGGGAAGGAAATCAAAAAAAGAGGAGATATATGCATATGTGCGACTTCCCAAGTGGCTCAGTGGTAAAGAATCTGCCTGCAATGCAGAAGACGTGGGTTCTGTCCCTGAGTCGGGCAGATCCCCTGGAGAAGAAGTGGCAGCCCACTCCAGTATTCTTGCCTGGGAAATCCCATGGACAGAGGAGCCTTGTGGGCTACAGTCCATGGGGTCACAAAGAGTCAGACCTCACTTGGTGACTAAACAACAACAGTATGTATATGGGTGGCTGATTCACTTTGCTGTACAGTAGAAATTGGCACAACAATGTAAAGTGACTGTGCTCCAATAAAAATCAAATAAATTAAAAAAAGTAAAACATTCCAGTGGTTTCCCGACTTACTCAAGTTAAACATCAAAGATTTAGCATAGTTCACTGTGCTAAATATCTTGTGATAATCTATAAAGGAAGAGAATCTGGAAAACACCATATATATATATATATATATGAATCACTTTGCTGTACATCTGAAACTAACACAATATTGTAAATCACCTATGCATCAGTAAAAATAAATAACTTAAAATAAAAAATACTGAAGACTTAGAAGTGGTCCAGTAGACCTCACAGGACCGAGCTCTCACAGTTATACCTCCCTCTGACAACCTCGGCTTCCCCCACTCTCTCTACTTTTGCTACACTGGCTCCCTACCTGTTCTTTGGACCTGCCTAGTGGTCTCTGGCCTTAGGAATTTTTCCTGACTATATTGTCTCCAGAAGCATCACCTCCGTGGATGTCGCCCTCTCAAAGAAACCTATCTCCACCACCCAATATAAATCTATGAAAACCACCACCTCTTACCCTGATAGACTTTTCTCCATACCACTTAAGATCTTCACATAGATAAGAAAGTTCATTTATTGAAGAGGGAGGATTGTTTTTCACCAAAGATTATAAATGTTCTTTTAGGAGGCATTTTGCACAATTTTGGCTCAATGTCTTCACAACTTTGAAACATATACATAATAAGCACTCAATACATATTGATTGTAGGAATGAGTGATTTGTTTTGAACCCAGATTAACCACTTTTCCTCATGGAGGTACATTTCATATTGTCTGTTTCCCAGATTATATGAGGATCAGCAGAAATGGAGAAAGTCACATAGAAGCTTACCACCACGTTTCCAGTGTGATATATTTGGAAATGTTATCATGCCTTTAAGGAATGAGAGTTTATAAATAAAACATCAGCTATAAAAGTTCAGGAAATATCAAAAAGCTCCCAAATGATTATCTAAATAAGCTATGTGCTCAGATAGCTTTCAAACCAGGACAGCCACTTCACTGGCTCCTCACAGAGCTTCAGGCCATCATCAGTGAGGGGCAAAATGAATGAGTTTTTGATATAATGACCATCCCAAATTTCCATATGGAATGCCATGATAATCCACTAGGAGAAAAATATAAACTATTTCATAAGTGAAGGCCAAATATATTAGGAGCCCAAATACAACTCCATGGATTAGTTTTCTGATATTCAGGCTTTCCCAAGGCAAAAAGAAAGGTTTCCAACAATACACATGTTGATCAAAGAGCCATGGGAGCAACTTTCAAGGAGACACCCATCTTGTCCAGGGCCATGATTATAATGTGAAGTAATATTTTCAACCATATCTGAAATTAAAATATAACCATTACATTATATAAACAGGTTCAGAACCTTAAGATTCTATCTATGAGAAAGAAATATCAAATATGGCTTATCCCTGAATTTAGCTCAGCATTATCCAGCTGTTCCACTTTATTTTCATATCAAAGGAGAATAGGGCCCAGGCTTGGAACTAATACCTTTCAAGCACTGACGTTCTAATTTGATCGTCGTCTGTATTACAGGACCACTCTCCTTTTGGGATCTGGCACTGAGGGAAGCTGATCTAAATCTGAATTCAGAGAGGGTTCTGTGCTCAGGTTAGAACCACAGTGGAAAGAGCCAGATAAGAAGCTCCATAAAAGCACAGAAATTATTTGATATCCCAAAGCTTTTGTCTATTTCCTATCAATCTATAAAATAATCTTAGCAATTTAAGCAAAGCTAGTCAAACATCAAAAGAAAGTGGGAACTGGAGTAAGCTTTATCACTTCCAGTATCCATCAGTGTTCATTTTAATGAACTTTTTATACTTAAGTTATAGATTCTCTGGTGGCTCAGACAGTAGAGTCTGCCTGCAACGTGGGAGACGTGGGCTCGATCCCTGGGTCAGGAAGATCCCCTGGAGAAGGACATGGCAACACACTCCAGTATTCTTGCCTGGAGAATCCCATGGACAGAGGGGAATGGTGGGCTACAGTTCATAGGGTCGCAAAGAGTCAGACACGACTGAGCAACTTCACTTTACTTTCTTTCAATGAAGAAAGTAAAGTGAAGTTGCTCAGTCATTTTTAACTCTCTCTCTCTCTCTATATATATATATATATACACATATACATGGGCTGAATTTTACCTAGAGAGATAACAGCAAAAAAACAAGGAAATAAATATGATAAAGAAGAGTGTTATTCAAGAGAAACTAATTTTTCAGAAGTTATTATAAATTTCATCTATTATATGAAATATTTTTCTGTGCAAAGAAACAGATAAAAATGGATAAATTATAACCACTCTTCATACTTTAATACAGTTCATCAAATTTTATCATGCATTTCTATAAGCTTGAATTATATGAATTTGGAAATAAAGAAAATAAACAGGAATAAATAAAGCAAATGCCAAGAATTCTTCAATATTGGGAGTAGTGAGTGAGCTGTGGAGGAACAGGTTATTGAAAAACTTGATTTTAGGACAAAAAGATTTTATCAGAACTCCCTTCAGGCTCATCCTCTTCCAACTCTTCAAAAACAGGGCAAAATGTAAACAAAGCAGAGTGAACCACAAACAGAAACTCGCTAAAGAAGCCAGCAGAGTAAAGCTCCTTTTCACAAAGGTAAAGAATAATTTAAGTATAACACAGTGTGGTTTAAGAGATAATTGTCAATAAATTCAGGAAAAGGTGATGTTTAAATCACCAGGGTTTTTTTTTAAATACATCACAAGTGAATTCCATAATAACATATGTATTGAAAAAATAACCACCAGCTCATTTACTTCAAATAAACCACTTTTTCAAATTTAGAATTAGGGTAAAAGGTTTCTTCCATCCCATTTGCTTTTTAAAATAGAAGGGCTTCACAGTCTGGAAAAATACATTTTAAAATGATCCAATTATTATATCAATTGATCATTCTAATCATCATCTCATGATGATGATTTCCTTCCTAAGAATTAATAAATCAGGCTAAAATTATAATGAATATGAGTTATTGCTTTGCTGCAGTAAATCTCAGTAAAAAAAAAAATGGCTTCAAGATTTAGTAGACTTCAATTAATATAAATGTCATCTCAGTCAGTATGAGAAACATTACCTGAGAAAGCTATTCATTGAACAACAGTTTCTTGGTACAGAGAATGGAGAAAATAATACGACCAATCTTATACGGTCATAACAAAATTAAAAGACATAGTCTCTTCTAATTAAATTTTAGCTGCTTTGTGTAACTACTATGATGGCTCATGATTCACAGAGAGTATCTGATCTCTATGACTGTAATTATCATTGCTATTATCACTAGTTGCTGATATGACCAGTATTCTTATGTGTCCACATACATTCATCTGGGACCTTCTTCGGTATATTTAGTCAGGTTGTTTAACATTTCTGAAATGCCCATTGCTTTCCTCTTCATTAAGCTAAATCCTAAACATTTCCAACAGGCCTGACATTTATGATAACTTACCTCACTAACCATATCCCATGATAATATTTCTCTGAGTTCAGTGAACTTTTATACATAATCTGTATTATACTCTGTTAATATTGCCTTGTCCTTGTTTTCTAGGTTTACTGTAAATTTACTAAGTCTCTATAGCTTCTCCACATTATATATATATATGCATGCATGCATGCATGCTAAGTCGCTTCAGTTGTGTCCAACCCTTTGCGATCCTACGGACCGTAGCCTGCCAGGCTCCTCTGTCCATGGAATTATCCAGGCAAGAATGCTGGAGTGGGTTGTCATTTCCTTCTCCAGGGGATCTTCTGACCCAGGGATATAACCCACGTCTGTTTCTTACATTGGCAGGAGGGTTCTTTACCACTAGCGCCATCTGGGAATCTCATATATATGTATGCTTTTCTGCTAAATAAAATTTGTTTTTTAAGACAAAAGATTATCTCTTCCTTAAAAATAAGACACACATCCTCTAAAAAGCTAGTATAGTCATGGGCATACAGCAGATGTCTAATGCACACTTTTTAAGGTGAATCATATTGTAACCTATTAACAAGATCATGTGGCTCTTTCTTCTCTCCCATGATTAGTTCACCACCCCGACAGTGACAGAGTTGAACACAATGTCCATGGAATCAACCTGGATGCTCTAATGGTGTTATTTCAATGCACTGAACTGAAAATCCCAATCCCCTTCTAAATACAGGCACTTTCATAATTTTATTTCATGTGTACAATAATGACTGAATTCTAAGCTATCTATCTGACCATAGATAAACTCCACATCCTAAGTTACATGAGAACAGCTGGGAAGCTGGCAGAAGTGCCATTCTAGAGCAGAGGTGCCTTCTTCCAGGACTAATGAACCATGAATGCTATGGGTAGCTCCTTCAAATGTTTCCCTTCTCATATTAAAACAGATGCTGATCCACATCCTTGTTCAACAGGTTATGTCAGACAGTTAAAAATCAATATTTCTCCTCTCTTAATTCTATTTCCCTATACCCAGCCTGTCTACTCTTTCTGTATTTTATAATCATTATGTATTTACTGTTTAGAATAAAGCAAATAATTTTCACAAAGGAAATTTCTATTCTATTTTGCTATATATATTAATACATAACTAAGTACATATTGATTTAGCTTGAGGTTTATGGAAAGCAATAAAGAAATCCATATTGTAGAAGAGGAAAAAATTAATAATAATAAATAAATGCCAGCAAAGGAAATAGAAAGTTTTCAAATTGACTCGGCAATCATATGGGGCTTGACCTATAAAATTCCATTTTACACTAATCCTATCTGCTATTCTATCAGTACAGGATATCTTGGTGGATAATAGGGTTCATGTTATTAAATAAATCATAAATGTATCGTATTCCCAAATCTCATCTAACTGCTCTAAATTTCATCTTTGGGATCAATAATACAACTCATTATGCCTGGGGAAAAAATGCCCTTAAGGCCATAGATATAAAAAGTTACCATAAGAGGATTTGCAAAATCAAAGAGGTTTTCAGAAACATGCACAATTTTAAACAGATTATAGTTCATCCACACATTTCAAATATACCAAGTCTTATATCCTCTCGCACTATCTCCTTGTAGGAGGCAGAATGAATATCATAATTATTGATTTTCCCCTGGAAAAAAAATTCTTCTATATTTCAAAAGCAGCATGCACCATGCAACGTGCAAAAGAAATACCTTGGGTTTCTTATTCTCAGGGCCTGTTGACATGGCCAATGCACAGGGTGAACTCAGCTCCTTGGTTCTTGTTAGAGAGACGGGAGGTGATGGAGCTGAGACAGATGACCTGTGCTCAGATACAGAGCTTTCGGATTTCCCAAGTCTTGAAGGTAGGGTAAGATTTGGGTGCAGCGCGGAGGGACTGAGTTGGTGCGCTGCTTTCGTGGGAGGATTAGCCAGGGGGAGAGCAGAGGACCCCAGACGGGGAAGAGAGGCAGAGCTGGAGTTGGAGACAGGGGCTGGGTGTGGAGTAGACGGAGTCTGCCCTTGGCCAGAGACCGGCGCTTGTGCGCTCTTAGAGCGGTTTATCAGGTTTGAAAGAGCTGGGGACGGATGATACCATCTCTCTGGGGAGGAGAGCCTTGGGTTAGTGGGAGGAGACACAGAAGACGATGTGGAGGAAGGTGATGTAGAAGCATGCGAGCAGATATCCCTGGGCTTTCCCGGACCTCTGGGGTCAGCATCCTGTCTGCCTTTGGAAGATACAGGAGAAAAGCTTGGAGGGACGGGAGGCAGACCCACAGAGGCGGAGGTATTGGTTTGCAGCTGGGAAGTCACTTGGCTGCTCTTCCAAGTTGGGGGTGGCATTTTCTCTACAATCACAGAAGCGAAGCTGCTACTGCCCTGTTTTCGGGGAGAAAGGGCCGATGCCTGGGGAAGGGGAGCAGCTTTGGTGGGAGAAGGAAAGGGGAAGGATGGCTGGCTGAGGTCGGAAACCGGGTTTTCCCTTTGCTCTGGAGACCCCGATCGCAGGGAGCAACTTGAGAGGGATTTCTTAGGTGTGGGTGGAGTTTGTTTGACTTTTTGATCAAGTGTGAGCGTGGAGGAAGCCAGGGAGTTGAGAGAGAAGGTGGGACAGGAGGCCGGGGAAAGGGGTCTTTGGTGAGAAGGGTTGGACTTGAGGATGGCGGTGAGGACGGAAAGCCTGGAGGGCACCGGGGGTTTCACCCCTGACCTTGAGAGGTTCCCGCTGGAGGACGCTGGGCTACAGACCGTGGAGGAAGAGCCGTGGAAAGGGGAGGGGAAAGCTTTGGGGCTCGGCGAGAGCGAGTGCGTGACGATGCGGACTGGGATGTAGGAGGCTGCACTCGACTTCAGAGAAGCACCGGAGGGCGGTGAAGAGGCTCTCGGACTCTCTTTGGGACTAAGGACGTTCGAGGTGACCGTCTTCTTGAGGACTTCAGAAGTCTGCCCCGGATTTTGCTGTGCTGTGCTTGGACTGGATGAATGAGAACCTGATAACTGAGCAGACTGGGGGACCTGTGACGTCGAGGACGTGCCCTTCGGTGCAAAAAAGGGTGCAGAGTGAGCGGAGGTTTGAAAGTACGTGGTTGTTTCTTCCACCAGGGCCCCATGGGCATCCAGCCTCCTCGAGTGGAACTCCTCCAGGACAGAGGCTCCCGCGAGGTCGCCTGGGGCACGTGGTGTTTTCTGATTAGTTGGAGAAACAAAGGAGAAAGCAGGTGGTTTACAGGCAAGCTGCTCAGAGGCAGTGGGAGGAGTTAACTAGAGGAAAGAGAAATAGACAGGGTCATAGGACATCATTTGTGAAACTGTCAAAGCATTCTTGTCACTCCTGCGTTTATGCAAACAGTCCTTCTATTCGTTTAGACAAAAGGAAGCCCTTAAACCTCCCCCCAAAATGGAAGAAACTCAGTTTTGCTAATGAGGCATTTCTTTGAATTTGAAATAAAGTATAAATAAATGGTGACGTCTTAGACACTAGATCTCATTTATTCCCCGGAATAAACATCCATATAAAATTGTATTTGCATGTCTCCCTTTAGAAAATAATTCATTCACAAAATCTAAAAGACTTATCTTCTTTTGGAATTGGGTGATTTGAAAAGATTTAAATCACCATTAATACAAATTTCAAAATGCACTTCGGAAAAGGAAATAGCTTTTCTTCCATTGTAAGACTATAAGCCATAATATGATAATAATGATTACAATCTTTCAAAAGCTTAACACACTTTGTTTAAAATTCTAAAAACTTAGACTAATCCTACACATTGTAAACCTGAAAATAATGCCAAGAATTCAAAAGATACAGCACCCAGCATCAACATACAGTTATAAATTGAAAGTCAAGGGTGAAATAGAGATGGAGTTTTAGCTTATGAAAAATATTTTCCCTAATTACTTGTCAGAATGAACAGTTAACAAATGATGTGAGTTATGCTAGAAGGAAGCAACAGATAAGCCAGAGTACTTTACAAATGCAATCTGCCTGAAACAATGCAATTAGCCAATCCACATCAAATAAAAAGAAAATAAAGAAATAATGTCCAAGAGTGGTTAGGGAGAGCCCATAAAATAACTGGGCATCTGTATTCTTGTGCAATTTTTTTTTAAATTATCCAGTATTTTAAGACAAGTGCTGAAATTATAAATGATTCTAAAGCCAAATCTTTTAAAGAGTGGTTTCCTTTCAAAATTATTGATTAGAGTCTATCAGTCCATAAGGGAAAGGAAAATATTTGTACCAAACAAAGAATTTATGAGTTTGTCCTGCATAAGGGTATCAACTGACAGTGAGAAAGACCTTTCCTGAATGAGGCAGAGGGGGTCCCTGTCTCTAATTCACACGTGCGCTGGTAAGGCACTGTGGATGGGCACCAACATAAATGTAAGCTCTGTAAATCTCAGCGGGGCTGTGTACCATTCACCTTTTGTGTGGATTGTTTGGGATTGTTTTCTTCTCTTATATTTTGACCTCAGCTTCCTCTCCTGTTCTAAACAACAGCCTTCAACAAAGTTAACACTCGCCACAAACCCTTTTCCCAGCAACCCCCTCACTGTATTCAATAGGTGACCTAGATTATTTTTATCCAAGGAAAATTGAGATAACCAGGAAAATTAAACGTTTCTAGAACTTTCTTTATCTCCTTTCCTTCATTCTAAGGAAAAATAATCAACTTTCCCTTTTCAAATGTAAATTTCCCACCCTGCTCTGCATTCCAGCAGCTTTTGCTTTCTCAGGATCCCATTTCATCAGCCCCACCACACCCCCCACTCATAAGCTATGTATCCATCTTTTTTCTTTTTTTACTGATTCTCTCATCCTAAAAGCAGAATATTTACAATCACTAAAAAAATAATAACTATCATGTAATGGACTGTAAAAAATGCCCACATTTTTCTACTTTTTTTGTAAGAAAGGCAAAGTCCTTTTCTTCAATCACCCTTTAACCTCAACTGGCCATATGATTTGTTTTGACCAGTGGGTCATTCAGTTCAGTTCAGTCGCTCAGTCGTGTCCGACTCTTTGAGACCTCATGAACCGCAGCACACCAGGCCTCCCTGTCCATCACCAACTCCCGGAGTTTACCCACACTCATGTCCATTGAGTCGGTGATGCCATCCAACCATCTCATCCTCTGTCATCCCCTTCTCCTCCTGCCCTCAATCTTTCCCAGCATCAGGGCCTTTTCAAATGAGTCAGCTCTTCGCATCATTAGCAAATGTAATACAAGACATATTGAATTGAAAAGCACTTGTGGATTGGTGCTTGCTGGCTTGCTGAGTGGACAGCATCACCATAATGTAAATAAGCCCAGGCTAGTTCACTGGAAGAACTACAAGACCACATCTCGGTTAACCAGCCAGCAAGCTGACCCAGAAGCCAACTGCAGGCACATCAAGAACCAGAGTAAAGATCAACTGAGCCTGACCCAGCTGAACACAGACAAACTTGATCTGTACATTTTTTAGCTAAATAAATGGTTGCTGTTTGAAAACACAGTTTTGGCGCAGTTCATTAAGCAGCAAAACCTAACTGATAAAAGTGTGTGGCATCAATAAACATCCTATTATCAGGTCCATGTCGCTTTATTCTGAGTCACATCTGTATCTATATCTCTGTGTTTATTTCCTTATTTCTAGTGGCCAACAAACCCTAAAGTAACTTTGCAAAGAACCCTTCATCCTCTGCCTTCATAATCCCCTCTTAATTATAGATGGAAACTATGACTTCCTTCTAGCTAATCGAACCTGGCAAAGGATTTTGCAGATGCATTTAAAGTTCCTAATCAGGTGACTTTAACTTTATCAAACAGGAGATGCTCCTGTGTAGGCATCACCTAATGCAAAAGGGCAATCTGTTTCTTTAACTATACCCTTTGTATTCTATTGCTTTTGTTCCAAAGATGTTGCCTATAGCCTGAAATATACAGGAGAGCCCACTCTCAAGGCTCTTACCTTCAAAGGCATAACACTTTCCCATTCTTATAGAGATAAAAAGTTGCAAAACAGAGAATAACATCTGTCTTATTGGCAGTTTATAGGAACATCATTGCCTGACCTATATGGACAGCTGCAATAAAAAAGGATTCCAACACCAAGAACTTTGCAACAACTAACCACACTTCTTCCTTTTTAGTATTGATTTAAAAAAACACTGAATACTAACTTGGGGAAGGTGGTTCCTTGGAACAGTGGTTTGCCATCTTCTTGGTCTGCTAAGTTCAGTTCAGTTGCTCACTCATGTCTGATTCTTTGCGACCCCATGGACTACAGCACACCAGGCTTCCCTGTCTATCACCAACTCCTACAGCTTACTCAAACTCATGTCCATTGAGTTGGTGATGCCATCCAACCATCTCATCCTCTGCCATCCACTTCTCTGCCTGCCTTCAATATTTCTCAGCTTCAGAGTCTTTACAAATGAGTCACGTTTTTGCATCAGGTGGCCGAAGTGCTGGAGCTCCAGCTCTAGCATCAGTCCTTCCAAAGAATATTCAGGAATTATTTCCTTTAGGATGGACTGGTTGCATCTCCTTGCAGTCCAAGGGACTCTCAAGAGTCTTCTCCCACACCACAGTACAAAAGCATCAATGCTTCTTCAGTGCTCAGCTTTCTTTATTGTCCAACTCTCACATCCATACATGACTACTGGAAAAACCATAGCTTTGACTAGATGGACATTTTTTGGCAAAGTAATGTCTCTGCTTTTTAACACATTGTCTAGGTTGGTCATAGCTTTTCTTCCAAGGAGCAACTGTCTTTTAATTTCATGGCTGCAGTCACTATCTGCAGGGCTCCCATCTGGAGCCCAAGAAATAAAGTCTGTCACTGTTTCCATTGTTTCCCCATTCATTTGCCATGAAGTGATGGGACCAGAGGCTATGATCTTATCTTTCTGAATGCTGAGTTTTAAGTCAGATTTTCCATTCTCCTCTTTCACTTTCATCAAGAGGCTCTTTAGTTCTTCTTCACTTTCTGCCATAATGGTGGTGTCATCTGCATACCTGAGGTTATTGATATTTCTCCTGGCAACCTTGATTCCAGTTTGTGCTTCATCCAGTCTGGCATGTCACATGACATATTCTGCATATAAGTTAAATAAGCAGGGTGACAATTTATAGCCTAGATGTACTCCTTTCCCAATTTGGAACCAGTCCATTGTTTCATGTCTGGTTCTAACTGTTGTTTCTTGACCTGCATACAGGTTTCTCAAGAGGCAGATAAGGTGGTCTGGTATTCCTATCTCTTAAAGAATTTTCCATACCTTGTTGTGATCCATACAGTCAAAGGCTTTAGTGTTGTCAATGAAGCAAAAGTAGATTTTTTTTTGTAATTCTCTTGCTTTGTCTATCATCCAATGGATATTTGCAATTTGATCTCTGGTTCCTCTGCCTTTTCTAAATCAAGTTTGAACATTTGGAAGTTCTTGGCTCACATACTGTTGAAACCTGGTTGGAGAATTTTGAGCATTACTTTGCTAGCCTGTGAGATGAGTGCAATTGTGCAGTAGTTTGAACATTCTTTGGCATTGCCTTTCTTTGGGATTGAAATGAAAACTGACATTTTACAGTCCTGTGACCACTGCTGAGTTTTCCAAATTTGCTGGCATATTGAGTGCAGCACTTTCACAGCATCATCTTTTAGGATTTGAAAGAGCTCAACGGGAATTCCATCACCTCCACTAGCTTTGTTCGTAGTGATGCTTCCTAAGGCCCACTTGACTTTACATTCCAGGATGTCTGGCTCTGGGTGAATGATCACACCATCGTAGTTATCTGGGTCATGAAGATCTTTTTTGTATAGTTCTTCTATGTGTTTTTGCCACCTCTTCTTAATATCTTCTGCTTCTGTTAGATCCATAATGTTTCTGTCCTTTATTGAGCCCATCTTTGAATGAAATGTTCCCTTGGTATCTCTGATTTTCTTGAACAGATCTCTAGTCTTTCTCATTCTATTGTTTTCCTCTATTTCTTTGCATTGATCACTGAGGAAGACTTTCTTACCTCTCCTTGCTATTCTTGGAACTCTGCATTCAGATTGATATATCTTTCCTTTTCTCCTTTGCTTTTTGCTTCTCTTCTTTTCTCAGCTATTTGTAAGGCCTCCTCAGACAGCCATTTAGCCTTTTTGCATTTCTTCCTCTTGGGGATGGTTTTGATCACTGTCTCCTGTACATCGTCACAAACCTCCATCCATAGTTCTTCAGGCACTCTGTCTATCAGATCTAATCCCTTGAATCTATTTGTCACTTCCACTATATAATCGTAGGGGATTTGATTTAGGTCATACCTGAATGGTCTATGGGTTTTCCCTACTTTCTTCAATTTAAGTCTGAATTTGGCAATAAGGAGTTCATGATCTGAGCCACAGTCAGCTCCCAGTCTTGCTTTTGTTGACTGTATAGAGCTTCTCCATCTTTGGCTGCAAAGAATATAATCAATCTGATTTTGGTATTGACCGTCTGGTGATGTCCATGTGTAGAGTCATCGCTTGTGTTGTTGGAAGAAGATGTTTGCTATGACCAGTGAATTCTCTTGGCAAAACTCTGTTAGCCTTTGCCCTGCTTCATTCTGTACTCTAAGGCCAAACTTGCCTGTTGCCCCAGGTATCTCTTGACTTCCTACTTTTGCATTCCAGTCCCATATGATAAAAAGGACATCTTTTTTTGTTTGTTTGTTTGGGGGTGTTAGTTCTAGAAGGTCTTGTAGGTCTTCACAGAACTGCTCAATTCCAGCTTTTTTAGCATTAATGGTTGGGTCATAGACTTGGATTACTGTGATATTGAATGGTTTGCCTTGGAAATGAACACAGATCATTCTGCTGTTTTTGAGATTGCATCCAAGTACTGGATTTCGGACTCTTTTGTTGACTATGAGGGCTACTCCATTTCTTCTACGGGATTCTTGCCCACAGTAGTAGATATAATGGTCATCTGAGTTAAATTCGTCCATCCCAGTCCATTTTAGTTCACTGATTCCTAAAATGTCGATGTTCACTCTTACCATCTCCTGTTTGACCACTTCCAATTTACCTTGATTCATGGACCTAACATTCCTGGTTCCTGTGCAATATTGCTCTTTACAGCATCGGACTTTACTTCCATCACCAATCACAACCTCAACTGTGCATTGTTTTCACTTTGGCTCCATCTCTTCATTCTTTCTGGAGTTATTTCTCCACTCTCCTCCAGTAGCATATTGGGCAGCTACCGACCTGGGGAGTTCACCTTTCAGTGTCATATCTTTTTGCCTTTTCATACTGTCCATTGGGTTCTCAAGGCAAGAATATTGAAATGGTTTGCCATTCCTTTCTAAAGTGGACCACGTTTCATCAGAACTCTCTACCATGACCCTTAGTCTGCTAGCTTTCTGAAAAAAGTTGCTAGTTCATGCCCCAACAACTCTTCTCTCAATTTATTGACCTGATATATTGCAAGCAGTAAGAGTTTGGACTTGGTAATACTAATCAAGTGGGCCCTTTAAAAGAGGTTCCAAGTGCTAGCAATCAAAGTACCAAACTCTCTCTATTGCCAGCTTTATGAAGCCAGATGCCATGAATTCTACATCCTCAAGGGAATGAATTCTGCCAACAACATGGGAGAGTTTAGAGGCAGACACTTCCCTAGAAAAGCCTGAAGATGAGATGAACTTGACATCTTGGTTTCAAAATGCCCAGTCCCTGGAGGTCGGCCAAGAATACTTGGACTCATCTTTCACATTTCAACGCACACAAATGTGAACGCTTCCTGGTAGTCCAGGCCAATCTAGGCCTCCTCCCTCCAGATGCGTCACTCTTCCTTGAACATATCACCTTTCACTGTCATCGTTTTCAGGTTGCATCTGTTTTCCAAGCCTTCAGATGCAGTGTCTAATGCCTGAATGAGGAAATACATGTCCAGTGGGTTTAGGAAGGCCAGAGAGCAGGGTCATGGGAAAAGAAGGATCATTCATTCACTCATTCATTCATCCATCAGACACTTTCTAAGCACCTATAGAGTCCCAGGCATAGGGGTTCGGTGATAGGGATAAGAAGGTGAGAAGATTTTTTATCTTCACAGGGCTCAGAAATCTATTGGGGTAAGAGAGACATAGAAAGGCTATTCTGATATAATGCGCTGATATGAACAGAGTATTTCAGTGTAAAATAAAGGCCTAGGACTATAAGAAAGGTTTCTATGTATAATGCCTGTCCAAATGATTTTCCAGAATCTCTTTTCCACAGACCCTTAAAATCGTCTCTTAATTACAATAATATGTGTGCCAATGTCCAAATTTCCCAGAATTTGTTATAAGAACCTCCTCTATTTGACCACCATTAGTTCTTCTGACCTTATGTTTCATGTCCTTTTTTTAAATTCTGACATCCAAACTGTGTTTAAACCAATATATAAAAAATTTCCCTCCACCCATGGTCCTTACGCTATGCCCCAAACATGCTGCCATTTCTAACTTTTTAAAAACAGTGAGTCATTCCTGAGAATGCACCATAAGCTAGGAACTATTCTAGCCTGTAGAGATGATCTCATTCAATCCTCACAAGGAAGGTTGACAGAAACACTCCATTCTTCAAAGGAGGACACTAACGTATACTATTTCAAGTCACTACCCAGATGGACGTGACTATAAGTTGCCAGTCTCATTTTTGCTTTTTCATACCATCTCTCCAAAGCATGACCCCCTTTTCCTCACCACTTATCCACTCTTCAGCTTGATTTCTGCCCATCACCCCACCCTCACTGCTCCCATCAAGGTCATCCAATGACTTCCTAATGTCTACATTTAATGGACTTGGGGGGCCCTACTTTATTTGGCTTTGTTCTGTGTTTTATTTGACTTGCATTATATTTATAATATATTATACATACATTATAATATTATATATTATATATTATATATAATATTTAAAATATTATATGTGTTTTTCATAAACCATGTTCTAAAATAATATTTGAATAGAAGGCACCAGGAAACCCTTCAGAGAAGAGCTGGTCAGATGCTGGGCAACCTCATCCCCACTCCCAGAGTAGGTGTGTGTCCAAGCAGGTAACAGGGACTAGGCTCCAGGCTTGCACCTGGGGAAGCAGAAGTTTCCCATATTCCAGATTGAGACAGTGGCCAGGTCAGACCCCCACATGCCTGCCTCCATCCCCATAAATCTTCTAGTTTTAATAATAGTCAAAGAGGAGAAAGCCCCTCCTTTCCCTGCAGGGGCCACGCCTTCCCACAGGGGCCCCTAGGATTTCACCTCCAGTTCTATCAGCAAACGGCCTTCTGATCTTTCCCTTCCCTTTGATCTTGCCCTCTTGATCTCTTAGCTTCTAATCTTCTCTAAATCAATCAGGAGCAAATATTCACCTGACTGTCCCACTTGGCAGAATTACCTGCTGCTGCACAGTAAGAAAATCTGGCAAGCAGCTAAAAAATATGAAAGTACAAAGTTGGCGAGGAAAGCTGCCTGCTTCAGGTGGTCTCCTGACATCAAAGTGAGGGAACCATGTGTTTCCTGTGTGATAATTCCATGTTCGTGCTGAAAACATGTCATGCTGCCAGAATGTTCTTTCACAGGTTGGTATTTTGTGTTCCCAAATGGAAGTAATTGATACCAGGGTCACTTGAGCTTAATAAAGAAAACATTATTGAGATACCTTAAAATTACTGATTAGTTCATGTTTGTATATTTTACTTTCTTGGCCTTGTTTATAATTTTTTCTGTTGAAAGTCTCTTTAGCTTTCCCTGCATGAAACCCCCTTCTTCAACTTTTTCGGTTCCCTTTCAGCCTCTTTCTTTGCTTCTCATCTTTCTCAGGTTCTTTATACTTTACTGTGTCCTATCTTGTATCCTGTGTCTTCCTGTGCTGCATTCTTTCCATGAGTAAACAATTCCACTCTCAGAGCTTCAGCTTATGTGGCAAATATCTCCAGTCTCCCATCTTCCTCCCATGTCCAGATTCATATTAGTATTCCCAGCCTCTTTCTAGACAGCATCATGCTGTACCATCAGGCATCTCAAATTCAACATCAGATGTCTCATCTCTTCCTATCCTCTCCCAAGACCTGTTATTCTTTTCTCATTAATGCCAGCATTCATTCAATTTCCTTGGTTACAAATTTCATTCATCATTTATTTTTATCTATGTATTGTCAAGGAGCAAATTCAGTTCATTTTATGCCACAAAGTCCCTCTTTTTGTTCACATAGTCACTGCCTTTGCTCCAGACTTTAACATAGGATTTTCAGATAAACCATTCTGTTTTCATGTATCCATATTCACCTCTCCTTTTAAGTCTCATCCTATCCCTGGATAAGACATTCTTAGAAGTCTACACCAACATTCAAGAAATTAACTTTCAAAATCATTCTGAATTTTATTTGAAGGGATTTTGATTCAACTACAGATATAACTTTTTTACTTTTGACTTAATGTTTTAAAATTACGGTCTTTAATGATTTTTAACATAATGTACTTTTTTAATTTATTTTTTTATTGAAGGATAATTGCTTTACAGAATTTTGTTGTTTTCTTTCAAACCTCAGCATGAATCAGCCATAGGCATACACATATCCCCTCCCTTTTGAACCTCCCTCCATCTCCCTCCCCATCCCACCCCTCTAGGTTGATACAAAACCCCCATTTGAGTTTCCTGAAAGTGAAAGTCGCTCAATCATGTCTGAGTCTTTGTGACCCCGTGGACTTTACAGTCCATGGAATTCTCCAGGCCAGAATACTGGAGTGGGTAGCCTCTCCCTTCTCCAGGGGATCTTCCCAACCCAGGGACCGAACCCAGGTCTCCCGCATTGCAGGCAGATTCTTGACCAGCTGAGCCACAACGGAAGCCCTTGAGTTTCCTGAGCCATACAGCAAATTCCCATTGGCTATCTATATTACATGTGGTAATGTAAGTTTCCACGTTACTCTTTCCATACATCCCATCCTCTCCTCCCTTGGTTACAAATTTCATTCATTGTTTATTTTTATCTATGTATTGTCAAGGATAATACATGTCCATAGTCTATTCTCTATGCATGTTTCTCCATTGCTGCCCTGTAAATAAATTCTTCAGAGCCATTTTTCTAGATTCCATATATGTACGTTAGAATATGATATCTATCTTTGTCTTTCTGACTCACTTCACTCTGTATAATAGGTTCTAGGTTCATCCACCTCATCAGAACTGACTTAAATGTGTTCCTTTTATGGCTGAGTAATATTTCATTGTATCTATGTACCACTTCCTTAAAAAACTAGGAGTAAAACCACCGTATGACCCAACAATCCCACTCCTAGGCATATACCCTGAAGAAACCAAAATTGAAAAAGACACATGTATCCCATTGTTCACTGCAGCACGATTTACAATAGCTAGAACATGGAAGCAACCTAGATGCCCATCGACAGATGAATAGATAACATAAAGTACTTTTACCTAAACATGCCACTTCAGCAGAAACATGTGGAACACAAAATACACTCAACCCAATATTTACACTGACTATTTTCAAGGTGATATAGTAGCCACTGTAGAGAACAAAGTGCTTAATAAAAATGGATTCAAGGTGAACGTTCCTTTTAAGCACTTTACAATCTGCTAGGCAAGATAAGGCATGAACCTAAACAGTTACATACACATTGCAATAGGATCATTATTATAGAAGATGGACAGAAAAAGCTACTAGAATTATCTTGAAGGAGCGTTTGCTTTCACTGAAGAAACCAAAGCGGGCTTCATAAAGGAGTTATTATCTGAGCAAGGACTTCAAAGATACGAACTTTGAAATATTTCTGTTTTTTATACACCATTTGAACCTCATGTATGTGCAAGACACTCCAGGAAGTGCTACAGATACAGAAATG
Organism: Okapia johnstoni; assembly: GCA_024291935.2. Classification (NCBI taxonomy): domain Eukaryota; kingdom Metazoa; phylum Chordata; class Mammalia; order Artiodactyla; family Giraffidae; genus Okapia; species Okapia johnstoni. The sequence continues at coordinate 169,308 of JAGTYA010000027.1, read as the reverse complement.
AACAAGAAACAGACCTTCCCTTGACTTTAAATTGTTCTCAGCCTATTGAGAAAGATAAAATCCGTTATTATAATCAGGAGAAAAGGAATTATATTGGAGATTTTCTAAAAATACTACAAACTACAAGGAAAATTACAAAGATGTAGGAAAGAAACTAAATCCTCTTCAAAGCGAATGTCTCTTGGAAAAGGTGCTGCTTGGGCTGGGCTTCCGGTTTCAGGTAGCTGAGGTTACATGAGGATGGGCTGGGAAGAGAGCAGAACCACACACAGAAGGATCAAGGGTCAGGGATGCAAAGGTGTGATGCGTGTGCTGTGATGACTGTTCAGGAGTGCTGAAGAGTAGAAGCACTTGGTGCGGACAGAAAATGACATCAAGGCTAGGTAATAGAAAGGTTAAAGGCCAGACTAGGCATTAAGTACATATTTTTAGGAATAACTTCATAAATTACACAATATGCAGATTCATTTTTACCAAGTAGACCAGAAATACACTTAATCAACTGCCTCTCTGATTGAAAAACTGATGTTGTTGGCATCAGGTAATCCAACCATGGGATAATCTTTAGGCTTTTTACATTAAGCTTCAACTACTGGCTACATTGGGCATCCCTCAGAGCCCAGTCGGTAAAGAATCTGCCTCAGTTCAGGAGACCCAGGTTTGATTCCTGGGTCAGGAGGATCCCCTGGAGAAGGGCATGGCAACACACTCCAGTATTCTTGCTGGAGAGTCCCCGTGGACAGAGGAGCCTGGCAGGCTACACCCCATGGGGTCGTAAGAGTGGAGACGACTGAGTGGCTAAACCACCACTGACTACATTGGCTTCTCTGGTAGCTTAGATAGTAAAGAATCTTCCTGCAATGAAGGAAACCTGGGTGCAATCCCTGGGTGAGGAAGATTCCCTGGAGAAAGGAATGACAACTCATTCCAGTATTCTTGCCTGGAAAATTCCATGGATAGGGAAGCCTGATGGGCTATAGTCCATGGGGTCGCAAAGAGCTGAACACAACTGAGTGACTACCACTAACACACTGGCTACATTCAGTTCTCAGAGTGCCTTCTCTGATGCTCTGGCCACTTCCATTTGGTTTATAATTGTCAGTAACAGTCATCTCATTTTTATTTCATGACAATCTACTCTTCATCACTCCAATGGATTATTATAGGAAATGGAATCCAAGACAACGGCTATTCACAAACACTTCAGGACTCAGGTTTCCTCCATCTGTAGTAATCATAATACCCAGCCACCACTAATGAATTAGGTTGAGCTATGCCTTTTCATTTGGAGCTTCGATAACTGTAACCTACTTTTAACTAACTTATTTTGGCCCCCTGAAAAAGATCCCAAATGTGTGTTTTTGCCTCTAGTTTGCCATCTATATATTAGATGACATAAAAACAAAATGAATGACCAACTCAGCAGTAGAAATACAGTGGTTGAGGAAAAGGATAAATTAAAACTCTAACCATTGCTTCATTAAGAATGTTTTTCCTTATTTATATTTGGTATCATCATGTTTACATGTTCTTCAAAAGTCCACATTGAACTACCCTCCACTGACTATGGAAGCTTCTACATCATCAACTTGCTTCTTTCATCATCTTTCCCGAGGCAAGAAAGAAACATTTAAGCCTATCACTACTTACGAGAATATGTTTAATTAGATCATTAGAATTTTTCTAATAACTAGCTAAGAAAAAAGTTCAAGAAGAAATAAATGTTTTAGTCCAATAGGCTGGGCAGTGGTACTGCAGTGAGAATCTTTTATCACCCAAAGGTGCTATGAGGATACTGGATGCTCGAAGTGGCACAAATACATCATCAGGAAGTCAATGGAGGCTGCAAAAATAAAGATGTGGCAACAGAGATGTCTGCCCTACAGTTTTGCAGAGGTCCTAGTAGGACCAAAAGGCCAACTCACCAGTAAACATGTTCTCCCAGCTATTTTAGGAAGCTTGCAAATACCTGGTCTAGAAGACTCTAAACAGGACATCGTGATACTCACTCATGCTCACTGTCACAGAGAGCTCTTCATCGATTCATTTTTCACTCCCAAAGCCAAGCCAGCCTCTGCATTCCTGACATTCTCTGCTTTGTCTAAGTCTTCTGATAACTTCCTGACAACAAATAGCCAGTCATCCTATTTTTGTTTTCCCTTCAAGATTCCCCCTTCCACCTCCTTCTTTCCTGCCATCACAGATAATGGGTCTCCTACTACATCAAAGACTCTCCACATTAAAGGAACCATTCAATCTTGCTGCTAAATTTTGTGGTGGGATCAAACTGTGGAAAATTCTTAAAGAGATGGAAATACCAGACCACCTGACCTCCCTTCTGAGAAATCTGTATGCAGGACAAGAAGCAACAGTTAGACCGGGACATGGAACAACAGACTGGTTCCAAATTGGGAGAAGAGTATATCAAGGCTGTATATTGTCACCCTGCTTATTTAACTTATATGAAGAATACACCATGTGAAATGCCAGGCTGGATAGAGCACAAGCTGGAATCACAAACACAAGATTGCCAGGAGAAATATCAATAACCTCAGATATGCAGATGACACCAGCCTTATGGCAGAAAGCGAAGAGGAACTAAAGAGCCTCTTGATGAAAGTGAAAGAGAGTGAAAAAGTTGGCTTAAAGCTCAACATTCAGAAAATGAAGATCATGGCATCTGGTCCCATCACTTCATGGCAAATAGATGGGGAAACAATGGAAACAGTGACGGACTTTACTTTTTTGGGCTCCAAAATCACTGCAGATGGTGATTGCAGCCATGAAATTAAAAGATGCTTGCTGCTTGAAAGAAAAGCTACAACCAAGCTAGATAGCATAGTAAAAAGCAGAGACATTACTTTGCCAACAAAGGTCCATCTAGTCAAAGCTATGGTTTTTCCAGTAGTCATGTATGGATGTGAGAGTTGGACTAGAAAGAAAGCTGAGCACTAAAGAACTGATGCTTTTGAACGGTGGTGTTGGAGAAGACTCTTGAGAGTCCCTTGGACAGCAAGCAGATCCAACCAGTCCATGCTAAAGGAGATCAGTCCTGGGTGTTCATTGGAAGGACTGATGCTGAAGCTGAAGCTCCAATACTTTGGCCACCTGATGCGAAGGGCTGACTCATCGGAAAAGACCCTGATGCTGGGAATGATAGAAGGTGGGAGGAGAAGGGGACGACAGAGGATGAGATGGTTGGATGGCATCACCGACTCGATGGACGTGAGTTTGAATAAGCTCCAGGAGTTGGTGATGGACAGGGAAGCCTGGCATGCTGCAGTCCATGGGGCCGCAAAGAGTCGGACACGACTGAGCCTTCCAGATCACTGAGGCCAGCCCTGCTTATGGTGGTTTCCAGGAACACAGTCAATATTTCCCTTAAGACACACAGGAGGGAACGATTTTCCTTACATACTCTTATTCCTAGTGTATCCTTTTACTCCTGTTTTACTGGTTTAAAAGTCACGTGTCTACATGTCATATCTAGTTGATATCTACATGTCATATCACATCTCATCTTTGAAATGTGCATCTTTATGCACCCAGCCCAACAAGCACTCTAAGAAATTCCCTTTACTGACCTTATTCAAGCATTTTCAAAAGGAAGAGTTAATATTCACCCAAATCCACTCCAGCTAAACATTTTACATGTTCTCTTCAGCCAATTCAAAGTTTAATTTATATAATCCTATGAATGTATTAACTTCATTTACAATGATGATTGGTGATCTTGGGATTTCAATTTTTTAATCATTTTTTTCCTTGAGAGTTTTGTATGCCTCGATGCCTTCAGTAAACAGAAGGCCTTTGCAGACAAGGAATATGAAACACTTTTTTCTTACTGACAAGAAGAAAAACCTACCTGCCCATGTCTTTGCTGAGGAGCCATCACCTGAGGCCTTTCAGGATGCGACGGGGCCTGGAGGTCTGCCGCTCGAGTTTTGGGGCGCACCACATCGGAGACCAGACTGGAGGAGACGGCGAGAGACGTGGGCCGAGCGGCCGGGGGGCCTGTCCCCACCGGGGGTCCCTGGTCACCTTTTCTGCTCGGGGCTTCCTCTTCCCCCTCAGAGTCCACAATAAAGACATATTCTGCTTTGAAGAGGTCACTTTGCTGCATTCCTTGAGGTTTGTTCGCTTTAAATTCCCTTCCTGGGGAAGCCTTGTCCTTGACCTCTGAAGGGCAAGTCAGCGTTCCTCGTTCTCTCTCCTGTTGGCTCCCAACATTCAAGGTCAAGTACTCATTGGAATCAAACTGCAATAAATGTAGAAACATAAGAGTTGATGTTGCTTTGATAAATGCTTCTTTTCTACAGGTACTCTTAAACACTTAACCTGCTTATATTCTACAAGGACAAAAGGTTTTACAAATACACCCCCAAATCAAGCTGGCATAGGAGAGTTTGGGTTGAAGTTAATGACTTCCTTTTAATAGCTCATTTGTATGCCGTGGTCCAAACCTAAGTAATTTAGGACTCAGAATTAACGTCAACAAACAAACATGCTTTCAAATAAATTTTGATATGACTTTTTAGAAAGAGAGGATGAGGGAAATGTTTTCCATAAAGACATTCACAAAACAAATGGGACCTGGTCAATCATGGGCTTAGTTAATAGTCAAGCAAAACTCGTATATCCTGCATAAGCTGGGGGCAGGAAATGAAATCCCATTGAAAGGTTCTAAAACAATATGCATTCCTCTAAAAGTCTGAGAACAGTAAAATTGGAACAAAATGCAGATATTCAGACAAAATAACCCAAGCCTATGGGAAGAACTCATGAATAGAACATCAAAAAAGATATTTTTAGTATAAAGTGTTTTCCACTGTCATTTTCTTTTTGATTTACAATCCTAAATATTTTCCCATTCAGTTTTCTATGAACCCATAGGAGGTTTACAAGACCAGGAATTAGATAGTTTTCTCATGCTACCAAAGCATCTTTTTTCTTAAATGGTAGCAGCAATGTACCATTGCTATGTTTAATGTACCAAGACTGTGTTTAAAAGACCCAGTACTAATTTCCTTGGTTTCGATAAGCATTGTTGTTGTTGCTAGTTGCTAAGCTGGGTCCGACCATGGCAACCACATGGACTGTAGCCCGCCAGGCTCCTCTGTCCACAGGATTTCCCAGGCAAGGACACTGGAGCGGGTTGCCATTTCCTTTTCCAGGGGATCTTCCTGACCCAAGGATCAAACCCTCATCTCTTGCTTGGCAGGCAGATTCCTCACCACTGAGCCACTATTTTTTTTTTTTGCAACATTTCTCTAAGTCTAACATTATTTCAAAATAGAAAGATAAAGATATTAAATAAGCTAAAATAAGCTAAATTTCACCTATGGTCATCAATTTAATGTTTGCTAATATGCAGTATGTGTTGTGTGAGTGAAGATAGAATAATCAAATCATTGATGAACTAGGAGTCAAATTCATACCACTAGACCACACTTTTCAGCTGATGATGACATAGTCAAGATAAAACAAACTTTGCCTCTGATTGGGATTTTTCTGAGAGTGACATTTCACATATTAATTTACAACACTCTGTAGTAAACAAAGGCCCTTGTGTCTCAGGCGGTAAAGAATCTGCCTGCAATGCAGGAGACCTGGGTTCAATCCCTGAGTTGGGAAGATCCCCTGGAGAAGGGAAGGGCAACCCACTCCAGTATTCTTGCCTGGAGAATTCCACGGACAGACGAGCCTGGTAGGCTACAGTCCACGGGGTTGCAAAGAGTCGGACATGACTGAGTGACTAACACATCACATATAGTAACAAAACCCAAATTAGAAGGAAGCTTAAATTAAAAACAGAAGGATTCAAAGACAGATTGCTTATGATGGAAAGTTAACAGAATAACTAAAGAGCTGTTTGAACTCATTTTTGAAAATGTTATTAACGATCTACAACAACTCCCTGTTCCCAAGGTCCAACATTCTCTATTTGTTTATTCTGATGTATTTTTCACAGCATTTCTTACCACCCAAGGTTTTACTATATGTTTTTTGCTTTTTTCATTATGTCTTTCCAACAACAAATAAGTTATGAGTTGACTTTATTCATCCAGAATCCACAGCATGTGTTCAAGTAAATAGTTTTTAAATATACAAACAAAGAGGGATTATTTACCCTGCTGTATTATCATATTGAACTGCTTTAAAAATAGGAATAAAAATGTTTAATCTTTTAAAGATGTGGTTCTGTAGGTACCATTGCCATCTGCAGATGAATATCATTAGCTTAGGAAGCTTTGGAGATCTGCAACCAAGATTGATTCGTACGTCTACTGTCTCAGGAACTCGGAGCACCTAATCACAAAGGATCCCTTGAATACATTGTACATACTTCAGTACTGTTAGAGAGAAACTTCCCAGAAGTGTCTTATGCAGCTTTCAGAATTTCTCTAAATAATTTGTTCTCACAATAGTTTTTGAAATAAGTCCCAGGCTCATGGATATATTACTACTTGCTAGATAAGATGCTTTCATATAGACAAGGAGAATCAGATAATTTTATTTCCTACAAAGTTGGCTCAAAAATACCACAAAATTCACCCAGTAACATTTTTTTTTATAAGAGGACAGTATTAAAATACATTTTAAAGAGAAAAAGGTTTTACCGGAAAAGTCATTATTTTCACACAAGCAATTTTTACTTTTTTGTTTAACTTCATTTTCAGCCTTGGTTCACTTTAGATAAGTATAATTGGGTATAAATATAATTTTATAATCTATTGTATCATTTAACATGATAAGATTAGCATGTTCCATAAAATTAAATAATCATTATAATTATACCTTTGTCAAGGTGATGCTATCAGATGCTTAGATTTTCTCTGATTGTTAGATATTAGGCTCTTTTTATTTTTCCCTAATTATTTTCCTACGTAATACTTATTTTCTTCTGTACTATTTCTCTGGTATATGTTTCCAGTTAGATAATTGAAAGGTTATGAAAAGTTGTATGATGTGAATAAGGGTTTTCCAACCAAAATTGTACAAATTCACAAAACTAGCAGCAAAGTGTGAGCATGCCAATAGGTCGACAAGTGCCCTAAGCATCGAATATTATATTTTTAATATTGTTAATCTATTACACATAAAATAGCACCTCACTCTTTATCTAATAGCCTTTAAAGATAAACTCAAACTTTGCAGGAAATTTTGTTTTTTTTATTTTAAGATACATCTGGGAGGGGAGGTGCCATGATGCATTATATATCATGTGAACAGCAAACAAGAGGGTGTCAGATCAAAAGGGTTGAGAATAACTTATTGTAGAAAACCTGAGATTTTATAACATTGAAGTACCTATTACATAATTATATTTTTAGCCACTCTTAGATTTCCCAGATATCTCACTGTAAGTAGAGAAAATAAACATTCATACAGATTTTCATGTCATTATTATGGATACTTTAATGTTAATTACTTGACATAAAAATAATAAAAATAATCCTACCCTATTTACAATTTCTGGAGTCTTATCACTTGGCTCCTCAGGAATTTTAACAATGTATTTAGAGGTGTCACCCAACTGGGAGTGGGTTGGCAGTCTTCTGACAGTGGGGACAAATGTGAAGATCAGAGGTTTGGCTTCAGAATCACCAGAAGAGACCTATGAGACACGTAATAAATTAGACTTTCAATCTTATCAAAGGTTTATCTTGACTTTACTTTCTACATATTATGGTATTTATCTTGTTTATTTTGATAAACTGCCTACCATCCTGTGATCATGTGTATAGTTGCCAAAGAGAACATCTATTAAAGTATTCATAGTGTATCTGATCCTTTTTTTATGAAAATATTTATCAGTGAAAGAAATACAACCCCAGGAAGATCTTACTATACGACATGGCAACAGAATAGTATGTTGACAAGTTGAGCTGCTGGAATGCTACAAGTTAACATGGGTGAAAGTCAGTTTCAACACAGACCGGATGCTGTGTTCGTGATGACGCCACAGACGTCAAGGACTTTCATCCATTTAACCCTGAGTTAGCAGGTTCAAGTTGACTCATAATCACCAACCATGTGTGAAACTTTGAACATACATCATTAATGAGAAGGCTAAAGTGTGAATGGAAAATTGGAAATGTACTTTCCTGGCTATCAATACACCAATGCCTCTTCTCAAGGATATACCTTCTCTTTCATTCATTCTTTATTCATTCAAAAATTATTTTGTTAAGTATTTGCCATGTGGCAGGCACTCAGGGGCTAGAGATACAACAGCAAACAGGGAAAAGTTAATAGATCTCTCACAAGTAGGAAAATGGTGAGCACAGAATAGGAAGGGAAAAGCAACGATGGTTGGGTGCCTGCTCAGTCTGGGAAGCTCGATAAAAGGCAGCACCTGGAACTGAAGTCCTGGTGGAGAGGAAGAGAAGGCTCTCCCATGCTGAGGAAACCAGAAAGTGAAGGCATGGAAAACAACACGGTGTGTGGGTCAAGCCTGGGTTTTGCCCTAATGACAATGAGAACCAAGTGATCGGGAATGACATCATCACGTGAGAATGTCAGATGGGTGATGCTGGTCTTAAAAGACCCAAGCCTGGCAATCAGGACAGAAATCCAAGAGTGGCAGATGGAGGACTGAATGGAAAGATGGCAAGAGAAAATGATGCTGGAGATTCCTCTTTCAAGAAGTTGGATGAGAAGTAGGAAGAGAGATGGAGAGAAGTTAGAGAGGAAAGTCCGGTCAAAGAGATGCCTCTGTTGGTCTATAATGGGACAGACATGAAGACATCTGTAGACTTGGGGAAGGAGCCAGGAGGAAAGAAAGTGGAACTAGGTCCTGGAAGACACAGGCAGAAAAAACCAAAGCAGCAGGGACTTTCCTGATGGCTCAGAGGTTAAGACTCCGCCCTTCCATTGCAGGGGACATAGGTTCAATTCCTGGTAGATCAATTAAGATCCCGCATGCCGCACGGTGAGGCCAAAATATAAATAAATAAAAGTAAACATCAGAAAGAATAGAGCCTCCTCTGTGAACAGAGAAAATGAATGAAGATACAGAAAAAATCCCACTGTGGGGCACTGGGAGAAGCTGGAAAAATGACAGCAGTCATTTTGCATATAAACCACATTTGTGATGCAATTAGCCCCATCTAGTCAAGGTGACACTACCATCCTGCCCCCTCCCTGCTCGTCATAAGAAATGCAATGGTCCCAGCAGGACCGCCCATGCCCTTCTCCCTTCTAGCCACGCCACCACTGTATGCCTTATCTCAACATGCCCTTTAACCCTGGTCACATAAGCCCCTCAAGATACCCAGCCATCCCCGTATCCCTATGTGCCAGGTACACCCCTAGTTTTGTTGCTCTCTTGTACTTGTAACTGAGCATGACCCTCTGAGGCCTTCCCAGAATAGACCCCCCACTCATGCCCTCCACCTGCCTTTTGCCTGTAGAAAAACTTCAGTCAAAGAACAAATTTAACCAGACAAACTCGAAAATGAAGAAAAAAGGAAAACCGTCAAGCAAGACAAAATAATAATAGCTTAGCCAATAAACAAAGTCAAAGACATTTAGTTCTTCCTCAAGGACTATAGATAATATTCTGAGCCATGTTCTTTGAGCTGTTTTGCAGCTACTGAAACCCTCACCAGGTGGTAGGAGTTAATTGTGTGCTGCCCACAAGCACATAGACCCCAGCCCAGTTGGAAGCAGAAGGTTAATGATGTGGACTCCAAATTACCTCACCACCAACCGATCAGAAGAATGTCCATGAGCTGAGCATGCCCTGCTCATTGAACACTGACTCTTCGTGACCCCCTCCAGGGAGGGGCATTGGCCCGCTGTGGCCCCCTTTTCCTGACAAAGCATAAAAGCTATTCTTTCTCCTTCATCCAAAACCCTGTCTCTACATTTCTATTTGGCACCAGTGTACAGAGGGAGAGTTTCAGAAACAAACACTTATCCAGCTCTTGGAAACTTTTCATCCTCACTGTCTGGAATTCAGGCAGTCATCACACAGCCTTCCACATCCTGAGCCTCCTCTTCGCCTGCTGCAGCCCTAAGTAAGCCGCAGTCCCTCTGAAGGACTCTGCTTCCCGGGAAGTTCTCAGAGACTGTTTGCTCTCCCACTAGGTCTAAAAGTAGGACAAGTGTCCTCCTTGATCTCTTTACAGCTTCCAAACCATTCTTCTTCTTCTCTCACCCCTACAAACCTCCAAGTTTGAAGCTCCTGCCATGCACCAGTTAACGCCATTCACTACCTACCTCTCTCCCTGCTGCAGTCATCTGCCCACAACCCAGTCAACCCCTTCTTTCTTTGAAGATTTAGTTCTAGGGTTAATTCCGCTCCTTCTAACACTATGCTCTTTATAATGCTCAATATGATATCCCATGGGTAATTTTTCTAGTAGCATATGTCACTGACCTCTACTCTTCCTTGCCCTTCACATCCCTGGCAACAACCAGTAGCCACAACCCTTCCATAAGTTTGGAGTGTTTTCCCTCTCTGAACAACACTTCTTTTCTTTCCACATCATTCCTCCGGTTCTCTAACTCCAGCATTTCTGGGAATCCATAGGAATGGAGGTCTACCGATCCTTCCAGCAGCAAGTTTTCCCAGATTCCTTTTTTTAGCCGGTCTCAATGTCTGATACAACTACTCCTGTGGACACCCCTCCAGTGCCTTGCCTTCTCTCACGTCATCATCCCCTTTGGGTAAATCATGGTGCTCATTCAATCTAACCCCTACCAACTCTCCTCTTGCACCACAGAGGTAAATGCGGCTGGGGAAAAAGTTACAGGACCATGCTTGCTGGTTTCACTTAAGATTCATGACTCTGAACCTCAAGTAGGTCCTTTCACACTACTCTATAATCACACTGTATTTTTATTAGACTATGGTTGCTTTACAGTGTTGTGTCAGCGTCTACTGTACAAGGAAGTGAATCAGCTATGTGCATACACATATCCCCTCCCTCTCTGACCGCCCTCACACTCCACCCCCGACCCCACTCCTCTAGGTCACCACAGAGCACCCAGCCGAGCTTCCTGTGCTTTATGGCACATTCCCACCAGCTATCTACATTACACAGCGTGGTGTATATATGCGGGCTTCCCAGGTGGCTCGGTGGTAAAAAAAAATCCACCTGCCAATGCAGGAAACATGGGTTCGATCCCTGGGTCAGGAAGATCCCCTGGAGGAGGAAATGGCAACCCACTCCAGTATTCTTGCCTGGAAAATCCCCTGGACAGAGGAGCCTGGTGGGTTACAGTCCATGGGGTCACAGAGAGTCAGACACGACTGAGCACAGTGCACATAGTGTATATCTGACAATCCTAATCTCCCAATTCGTCTCACCTAATTCTTCCCCCTCCACATGCATATGTCCGTTCTCTACATCTGCATCTCTATGCCTGCCCTGCTTTTCTCTACCTGTAAGAGAAAAAGATATCGGCCATTAATCCGTATGTGCAGAATCATACTACAGATTGATAGTCCCAGGGCCCATTTACTCTCCCACACACATAGAAAGCTCACATTTTTTCTGCTTTCTTCAAACACCTGCATCTTCTTCCCCATTCTGAGAAATCTCATTTCACTGAGATAATTGAAGCAAACAGAAGAGGACCCCCAAACCCCTCATCACAGCATCTAGTCACCCACATACATCTTTGTCCTTTTATGGGACCATCAGTCCTTCTACTCCACTCCTACTAAAACCAAACCTCACTTGATTACATTGACTTCTATAATACTTTCATTTACTTAACAAGATCTTATTAAATACCTACCAGGTGATAGACTTTATTTTAGGGCTTGGCGATATGAACAAAACCTCTACCCATTCTAGTGGGAGGGAGACAGGAAGCAAAATAAATAAGAAAAAATTAGAATTTTCAATTGAGCTAAGTGCTGTGAAGACTAGTATAATAATCCACAGGAGAAAAAGTGATAGGTAAAACTTGGGTTGGCTATAATTTAAAGGAAAAACTTAGAATTTGCTGAAAAATTAGATGTGAGACGCAAGAGGCAGACAGGAGTCAAGACACACAAAGTTTTTGACCTGAAAAACTGAAAGATATGAGATAGTCTTCATAGAAGTGAGGAAAACAAGAGGTGGAACTGGTTTGAGAACAAATATCAAATTTGATACGACAAAAATACATCCAAGAGGAAATGTGGGGATAAGAGAAATGAAGTTCAGAGGAGAGTCTGTGTTGGAGATAAAATTATTAGTTGTTAACCTATACACGGCTTTGAAAACCATGAGACCCAATGAGATCACCAGGGATGCAGGCACAAACAGGAAAAAAGAGGTCCCAGGTTGAACCATCCAGGCTCTGCCATTAAGTGGTGCAGTAGCTAAAGAAGAACTAGTAAAGGTGACATTGGATTTTAAGAGAAAAATAAGCCTGGAACATCATTGACAGCAATGAGAAAGAGGCCAGACCATAAATAATAAAAGGATCGGCAGGCTATTGGGAGAGTTCAGCCCAAATGTAAATCCAAGAATTTGCCATGAAAGCAATTTGCTTGGTTGTTGGATAATCTCTCCGGGGGTGCTCAACTGCCTATCATAGGAACAGAGAAAGTGAACTGTAGCATTTATAGAACTGATGTTCAGAGGTGGTTCTGGCAGAAGAATGTTGTGCATGTCAGGAAATTGAGGACACTGATGAGAGAAAAGCAAAGGGTCAGCCAGGGAGCTCAGTGCAGACAAAGAGGAAGGGGGACCTCACTCTAAGAGACTAGTGGGCTCTATGGCTGAGAAATCAGATTTGAAAGCATGGTAGGTGTTTGGGAGAATGGTGTGGGGTCACAGTATAGGATGCAAGAGAGAGATTGAGATTCAGTAGTATGGTAAGTCTAGCTGATTGTAAGTTCTAGGCTTATAATCAGGTACAGTTAGGATTAGGGTTTCTAGAAACAATGCATATTCTGTAAGGAATAAAAAATACACAGACCAACCCATCTGAGCCAACTATCATTTTTCAATATTACTTTCTGCCTTTCAAAATAATTGTCATTATTCCTCCATAGCAGTCAGGTCACAACTCCCAGGTTGTAGCTTATCATCAGAAAATAATAAATCAATGGACTTGAGCCTGAGTATTTGAGATGAAAAAACAGGAAAGGCACCGAGCCTGTGAAGGTCAAGGAACTGGGAGACAAGAATGCCGACAAGACTGTAACTGTGACAGCAAAATCCATGCTGGGACTGCAAGGCTGGGCTGGAGAAGACAGTCTGGTAACACTGCATGAGGCAAGGGTCAAGAGTCACCAGGGACAGGAGACTGTTAATCAGATATTTGTGTGTGAACACAAAAGCAAATAAAGAGAACTAGATATCCTTACAAGAGATTTCACCAAGCTATAGGGAGTCTAATGAACTAACTCTGGATGATTTACTGCAGGATAATAACTTTCTGGTAACCATTTTCTTGGGCTCCAAAATCACTGCAGACAGTGACTGCAGCCATGAAATTAAAAGATGCTTGCTCCTTGGAAGAAAAGCTATGACAAATCTAGACTGCATACTAAAAAGCCGAGACATCACTTTACCCACAAAGGTCTGTCTAGTCAAAGCTATGATTTTTCCAGCAGTCATGTATGGATGTGAGAGTTGGACCCTAAAGAAGGATGAGCACCAAAGAATTGATGCTTTTGAACTGTGGTGTTGGAGAAGACTCTTAAGAGTCCCTTGGACTGCAAGGAGATCCAACCAGTCAATCTTAAAGGAAATCAGTCCTGAATATTCACTGGAAGGACTGATGCTGAAGCTGAAGCACCTGACACAAAAGAGCCAATTCACTGGAAAAGACCCTGATGCTGGGAAAGATTGAGGGCAAAGAAGGGGGCAACAGAGGATGGGATGGTTGGATGGCATCACTGACTCAATGGACATGAGTTTGAGCAAGCTCTGGGAGATAGTGAAGAACAGGGCAGCCTGGCGTGCTGCAGTCCATGGGGTCACAAAGAGTCGGACACAACTTAGCAACTGGACAGCAAACCAGAAAACTAAAACAGCCATGCCTTCTAGAAACAATGCATATTCCTCAGGGCATAAAAATTACACAGCAAATCCTTCTGAGCCAACTTTCATTTTTAAATATTATTTTCTGCCTTTAAAAATAATTGTCATTATTCCCCCATGGCAGTCAGGTCACAATTCCCAGTTTGTAGCTCATCACCTGAAAAATAATAAAGCAATGCTTTCCTTTGTAGGAAGAGACATGAGATCCCTCATGAGATTCAGGGAGCCCGGTAGCCTTTATCAGTGATGCACAATACAAGGCACTTTTCAGAGGGATTTTTTTTTCTGGGAAGGTTTCTTTACATGACTAATCTCATCAATATCATGATAGATGGAGAGAGGTTTTAGCAAGGAAATCACTGAGGGTAGCTCAGATAATTTATCACAGGATTTCATTTGGGTAAGAAATAAAGCTAGCCCTTTAAGAGTCAAAGAAGAGGTGAAACTGACTGTGTCCTCAGGTTCTGTAGGCCTGTCCTCATCTCCCCGCAGAATGATTACAGGTCTGTCTTGGGTTCTGTCTAAATGAAATTTAAATCCCAAGTACGAAAGACTTCAATTCACTTCCCTGTGGTTACAAAATACGTATCACCTTTATTAACAATAAATGGTTTTACTTTCTAAAGCACATACAATGACAAAAATTTACATCCCCAAAAGGCTTGCTATATAAGTTCCCAAAATACAAATGGAACATCACTATTGATGCATCGTAAACTATTGACTTTTTAAAGGTTAATAGCTACAATTTTAGTGAATAAAATGGAAATGTAGTACAATGAACACAGATGCTTCAATGAATAAGGTGTGCTTTTAGAAAGATGCCCTAGAAGGAATTTCTAAAAGTAACCATATGTTGACAATGAAAGCAGCTGAAAATAAGTAAAATTGTTTCCTTCTACTTTATTGGTGTATTTTCCTGCAAATAGCCATAGCCTACATAAAATTTCTTCACCAGGTAAAGAGAACATTTTTTGAGGATTTTTAGTTGAACCAATACATAATATCAAGAATAACATTAAAAATGGAAAAGCCAACAGTACTAAAGGCTTATTCATCTTCCTAGGTTACTGTCAGAAGATCACAGATAAATTCCTGTCCACACATATACCTCAGATCAACCTCTAAAAGGGGCAATGGTTTGGTATTTGCTTTTAAGCTGGGAGTACAATGTTGGCATGTGGCTCTTTTCATCACGTTTCTGTACCATCTTCTTATCCTACCAAGGATGCACAGAATTTAGTTGGAAAGGATTTGAAATTACACTAGCTATGCTATACAACAGGCTGGTTGACTGCTGAATCCCTTATTCAGGAAAGAAAAAGAAAAATTTTGCTGTTTACTGCATACTGTGGCCAAGTTCCAAAGAGCCCAGAAATGAATCGCTATGGTGATGAAAAATCATTTTCCCCACAAAGCAGAAACAGATGCATGTTAATATCATTGCACTGGTTAAGTGCCAATTAACACTTTCCTTTGTCGGCGTTGTTTTAAAAACACATCTCAGTTCTTATCCTTGGGAAACTAGTTTGATAATAGAAATTAGAGCTGAAAGGATGAAAAGCTTTCCCTAAATATGGTTTCAAGCACGTGAAACTCTGAGACTGTCACCTTCTCACCAGCCAGCCGACTAATAATTTAAGAAACTGCTTTCCGCCATGCCATGCAGGCTGACTGCCCCTTTGCTCGGTTTCCAATAGCAATGCCTTCCTTCCTTCTCTTTCCCTAAACGTTCTCTTCCTCTGAGGTTGACACCCACACTCACAGATGGCCACTAGCCTCTTGTTGAGAAGAGGCAAGACAGGGTGTCAGCGCTCAAACTGCACCAAGGGCCATCCTCAGCATCTTCTTTGGTTGCCAGTAAGCAGCTTTGCTCTATCTGCTCATCCTGTCCACTAACTGCCTATAACATTTCATTTTGACACAGTCAAATTTATCCACACCCGGGCGTCTCTCGCACAAACCCTCTTGCAGCAAACACCACAGCGCACAGCCTTTCAACGTTCTCAAAAGCAGGAAGGAAAGCCTTCCTTTTACCTGGGGTGTGGTCTGCACGCTCCCTGCTAGGACGCACGAGTTCATTTGGCCGTAACTGTTCCCGCAGCCCCTCGGAAGCCCCTGCGTTTCTGGAAGCATTGATTCATCCCATAAGGGAGTGAGCAAACCAAGGAGTGAGGTGGGGAGGGAGCCGCCCCCTGAAACAACACACACACACTCGCGGGGAGAAAAGAATTCTAAAAAGAGGTGAAGTGGACTCCTCCCTGAACAGAAGAATTTTTGTCAGCTCCAAAGAGTAGATTCATGTTCAGACAATTTTTAGATTTGGAACTTCAGGAGAGGTCAGATTGACTGCTGAAATGGAGCCAGTAGAAGTGAAGAGAAAAAAAAAAAAAAGAATTGCCACCTATCTGCGTTTCCCTTTTCTTTTCGTGCACATAGTCCAATTAAACATGCTGCAAAAAGAACAGAGGAGCGAGATTGTACAGCAACAAGAAGCTGATTGAAGGGCCCGCACAGCTGACAATCTCAGCAATCCGTTGGTCACACTCGCTGAGAACATTTAGAGGCACAGATACACGCAAACACTGGGTCTAAATAAGGAACGAGAAAACACACAGCGATTCCTTCATAAAATCAGTAGCTTTAATTCCTGGTCCTTGGCATGTACATAGTGAGCAATGCTACAGCAGCATCGGTAGTGACTGAAGTCTTGCTATTAACCAAATCTGCTCTCAAACAGAGCTTGGAATCAAAAATTTGTCAAAACAACATTCCAAGCTTCCTGGAAGACAGTGAGTATCCCGACTGCAGGAAACTTCAAAACTTTACACGTGGAATTGATTGGCGTTTCCAGTTTTTGTACTTCTATTTTCTGAGCATTGATTTTTCTCCAAATCTGTAATATCTGTATTTGTGCTTTGGCGATGAAAGTTTTCTGTTGTAAGAGCTGGTTATAGACCAAAAGCCTGGGAAGGAATGAAGGAGTTATTTTAGGGACCTAGATTATAGCACTTCACATTTTCCCTGCTTATCAGAAGCCCGAATTTGTGGAAACACTACAAGTAAAACAATTGTCGAAAGTGATGCTGTTAGCACACTGGGGAAAACTACTCCAAATAACCTAGTACTTTTTTTTCAGGCAAGGCTTTATTGAGGCCCCGCTGCAGTGGTGGGGAGGAGAACAAATACAAATTCCCACATTTGCTCTCTCCCTGAGGAGGGGCGAGTGTTCCTCATACTGGGAGAGGGTAGAGGTGCTTCCAGGGATGTGGGCCAGAGGGCCGGCTTAGGTGGTTTGCCCACCTCTCTGATGGTGTTGCCTTTTCATGCTGTTCATGGGATTCTCAGGGCAAGAATGCTGCAGTGGTTTGCCATTCCCTTCTCCAGTGGACCATGTTTTGTCAGAACTCTCCACCATGACCCATTTGTCTTGGGTGGCCCTACACGGCATGGCTCATAGTTTCATTGAGTTAGACAAGGCCATGATCCATGTGATCAGACTGGTTAGTTTTCTGTGATTGTGGCTTTCATTCTGTCTGCCCTCTGATGGGGAAGGATAAGAGGCTTATGGAAGCTTCCTGATGGGAAAGACTGACTGTGGGGAAAGTGGGTCTTGTTCTGATGGGCAGGGCCGTGCTCAGTAAATCTTTAATCCAATTTTCTGTTGAGGGCTGTGTTCCCTCCCTGTTATTTGACCCGAGGCCAAACTATGGTGGAGGCAATGAAGATGATGGTGACCTCCCTCAAAAGGTCCAACAAAGGTCCTTCTAGTCAAAGCTATGGTTTTTCCAGTGGTCATGTATGGATGTGAGAGTTGGACTATAAAGAAAGCTGAGCGCCAAAGAATTGATGTTTTTGAACTGTGGTGTTGGAGAAGACTCTTGAGAGTCCCTTGGACTGCAAGGAGATCAAACCAGTCCATCCTCAAGGAAATCTGTCCTGAATATTCATTGGAAGGACTGATGCTGAAGCTGAAACTCCAATACTTTGGCCACCTGATGCAAATAACTCACTCATTGGAAAAGATCCTGATGCTGGGAAAGATTGAAGGTGGGAGGAGAAGGGGCCGACAGGATGAGATGGTTGGATGGCATCACCGACTCGATGGACACAAGCTTCACAAACTCACTCCGGGAGTTGGTGATGGACAGGGAAGCCTGGTGTGCTGCAGTCCATGGGGTCACGAAGAGTTGGATACGACTGAGCGACTGAACTGAACTGAACTGAGCTGATGGTGTTGTGTGCAGGAGGTATGTGTAGGACTCTGCATTTGCTCCTGACACCCAGTTTTTTTGCTCTCAGCTCTTCAGAAATGGTAGTTGGGTTTTTTGGTCTCTTTGTATCTTTTGTCCAACATTTGTCCAAATTGCACATACACACAGTTATGTTTAGTACCATACAGTTTCTTTAATGATCTAAATTTTTAATGTGAATACTGTATGACATCAGAAAATAAATTTTGTGCCTTTTTCTATGCAAGTTAAGCTCATGGATACTCAAAAGATTATACTGCCCTGTCACCCTCAAAGAGCTTACAGTCCAACTGAGAATATAAAACAGGTGTACACATAGACAGATGCAAAGTGAAAAAGAAAAGAAAAATTCCCATACTGCAGTTCTCAAAGTGTATACATAAATCAATTGAAGATCATGTTAAAATGCAGTTTCTTAAATATCCTGTGATAAACCACAATGGAAAAGAATCTGAAAAAGAATATAGATATACATATAACTGAATCACTTTGTTGTACAGCAGAAATTAACACAGCATTGTAAATCAGCTATATTTCATAAAATATTTTAATGCAGTTTCTGACTGAGGAGATCTGAGGTGCGGCCCCAGATCTGACATTTCCCATGAGCTCCTAGCGGTGCCCACCTCCTGGTCTGTGACACCATGAGTAGCAAAGACTCAGAGGAACGTTTGGAGGGTGGAGAGATCACAGTCATCTGGGGCAAGTAGTTCAAGGACAAAGAAACATTCAGGCTGGACTTAGAAGACTTGGAGCTTTCCTGGTGGCTCAGATGGTAAAATGAGAGAGACCCAGATTTGATCCCTGGGTCAGGAAGATCTCCTGGAGGAGGGCACTGCTACCCACTCCAGTATTCTTGCCTGGAGAATTCCATGGACCGAGGAGCCTGGAGGGCTACAGTCCACGGGATTGCAAAGAGTCGGACGTGACTGAGTGACTAACACTTTCACTTTCACTTGGCAGAGTAGGGGAGTGAGACTCTGAAGATGAGGCAGAAGAGCCCTATTTCAAGCAGAGAGAAAAGCTTGAACAAAAGTCCCTATCAGACCAGCAATAAGCAGCAGTGAAAGTTACTCAGTCATGTCCAACTCCCTGTGACCCCATAGTCTATACAGTCCCTGGAATTCTCCAGGCCAGAATACTGGAGTGGGTAGCTGTTCCCTTCTCTAGGGGATCTTCCCAACCCAGGGATCAAACCCAGGTCTCCCACATTGCAGGCAGATTCTTTACCAGCTGAGTCACAAGGGAAGCAAAAGAATACTGCAGTGGGTAGCCTATCCCTTCTCCAGGGGATCTTCTCGACCCAGGATCCGGACCCAGGAATCGAACCAGGGTCTCCTGCATTGCAGGTGGATTCTTTCCCAACTGAGCTTGGAGGGAAAGCCGCAGGGGGGAGGCACAAGGCACGGGGCCAAGGAGTCAGATAACCCACTGGCTGGAGGACCTTGGGCGGGGGTGGTTACAGGACCAGTCAAGGGCTCAGTCCTCCACCAGTGAAACGTGGATCAGAATAGTGCGTATTTCACAGGGTTCACAGAACAGCACTTATCAAATCCAGCATGTAAAGCTCTGTGCCAGACAAATAATGTGATCTCTCCACCCTCCAAACGTTCCTCTGAGTCTTTGTATATACCACATATATGTAAAAATCTTAATTCCTAATCCCTGCTGAATAGGGCAGCCTTAACAAGTCCTAGAGGCCACACTCATCTCCATGTTCTGTCCTTTGTCAACGGTTCATAAGTTTATTCCATGTGAATTCAAACAATAAGGAAGCTCTTTTCCGAAGTCTCATTCTGTCCTTTCCCCTCTGATCTTTCCTTTTTCTCACTCCCTCTCCCAAGCAGAAAGCAATATTTGGACATACTGGTATGATCATATTTGGGAGAGGAAATAAGTTACCCCCTATCCTTTGCCCTATTCGAATTTTTCCTTGAGTCATTTGACAACATGAGGACCAATAAAATTAACCCACTATTTTGCTATTTTTCTCTGTGTCTTATTGGGAACTTTCCTTTAATCATTCCCTTTCCCTTGTTTTATTGATAATTGTTGGTGTTATAGAGTATTTCTTATATTGACAGAAGACATAATTTTTAGTTAAAAAAAAGCACACTAGCCAGGCATTATAGTAGCATGCTTCAGTCATCCAGCTAGTAACCACATATAGCCTCCCAGAGCACATGCGTTTAGAACAATTTCTATAGAAACCATCCTCAATGGAATAGAGAGTAGTGGCACCTGGTCAAAAAATCGGCCTCAGTCGTGGATGATGAAGACCAAGTGAATTACTGACACAGGGTCAAGGGTGGGAGGAGGGAGGCTCTAGCCTCCAATTACAACCACTTTTTTCTAGAGATAAGAAGGTCATCTAGGGTCTGTCTATGACCACGAAGCATTTCACAGACATCGAGTTTTAATGATGTCTCTCCTACTGAAGAACACAAACTGTTCTGCTGAATAACCGATTCCCAAAAGAAAGTAAAGTTTGTTGAAGTTTGCAACCAAGAAATACAATCCAAAATTCTCTTTAAAATCTGGCATTACTGGTGGCTGAAGTAGGGCATCTCCCACTTCTTACTATACAGATATTACTGCAGTACCTTCCAACCAAGAGACTCTTAAGGGATCGCTTTTAAAACAAACAGTATATAACAAATGGTCTCTCTTCCTGACATGGGAAACAAATTTGAGAAAAAAATAGACATATCCAGAAAAGTTTGCTAAGAAACATGTAAGCGATCAAACAGATCCAGGTCTTCATAGCAGGAGCTTCTATTGTACTTCTTCATAGCAGGTGCTATTATTAAAATTAACATATGGCTGGACTTCCCTGGAAGTCTGCCGGGAGCCAGCTCACGAGATCCCACCTATGACAGAGTCATGAGGAGAAGACCTGACGAGCAGAGCAACTCAGGCCTCAGGGATTCTCGGAAGGCTGCCTCAGCGCTCACCTTAAAGACGGTATCTATCTTTCTAATAAACTTTTTCTTATTTTCTGTGACTTAGGTAGAAGGCCTTTCCTGATCTCTTCCTAAATAGATCAAGCTGAAACCTTGACCAACAGGGCCCTCGAACAGTGGCATCCTATAAGATTATCTAGGATATAGGTATTTTAATCTAAACTCCTCTTGTTAGCATATTAGTTTGTTTAATAAATAAGCCTGTGCCTTTGGAGCTAATATACATGACTGCTCCTTAACAGTAAACAGCATTAAGAGCCTCCTCACAGAGAGCCCCAATGGGCACAGGGCCCTTCGTAGGAAAAGGCTTATTAGAAAACATAAGAAATACTGCTTTATGAAACTGTTACTTAGTCTATATTTACTTGCTATATTTTTGCTCTTAACATATTTAGCCTGTATAATAAAAATATAATAGTTTAAGAATTACAAAAATAAAAGCTTAGCCTTAATACAAATAATAAGACAATTGTTAATCCAGCTGGTGATTTTTGCTAAGAACTGACCTTTGCGCTACATTGTTTCAGCTTGCTGTACCATGACTTTATGGGACCACATTCTTTTCCCTTAAGCTCAAGGCAAAAGATAGATTACAGAAAACAGGTTTTACTTTGAAACTTTCTGTTGATGAATTCTTTCTTTGTCATAATCGGCTGTGCCTGTATTCTTTAAAAATGTAACTCTGGTACGTTCGGTGCCTGATACAAAAGCGTTCTGGCTGATCAACCCTTATCAATAAAGAGTCACAAGATGTTAGCAGGCCTCCAGGCCAGAGGATGATATAAACAATATGAAACTTTTTGTAACTAAGATATACAAATGGTATCCTGGTTCCGATAAGGGTCAAAAACTGCTGACCCTTTGAGCTGCTTTGGCATGACTCTACATTTTACATTTGTTTCTATGTACAACTAAAGATATAAAAGCTGCCTTAAACACAATAAAGTCAGAAGACACTTGGAAACACGGAGACTCACTGTGTCTTCTCATTTTGCATCGCCGACGCCGTCCATCCTGAGGGAACCCTGGACGGACCAGCTGGAGCAGGACTCCGGCAGAAGTCCAGTGGTTAAGATTTTGCCTTCCAGTGCAGGGGGTATGGGTGTGATCCCTGGTGGGGTAACTAAGATCCCACATACCTCACAGCCAAAGAAGCAAAACATAAGACAGAAGCAATATTGTAACAAATTCAGTAAAGACTTTAAAAAAATGATATGGTTATATGTATAGTGAATTCTTTAATATCTGGTTCCCTAATTGGAATGAAAGCACTAGAACACTGGGAAATTTCTTTTTTTTTTCCCCCTGCTGTATCCCCAGCATCTAATATAGGAACTATCACATAGTGGGGGCTCAATAAATGTCCATGAAATAAATGAATGACCATGTGCATTCATGAGAGTTGTATGGAGGTTTCAGAGAGGGCAAGAGAGATTTCTGTGTTCAAGGAATATACAGTTGTTAGGGATCCACTGACCGAAACCACCTGCCTTGGCCAAGCACAATGAAAACCATTTCCCTGACTTGCTTCACATCAGGAGGTATCCTGACAAGGAACACGCTGTGGCTACAGAACACTAACCAGGGCAATCTGGGAGGGGCAAAAAGGAGGGAGGAGATACTAGCCCATAATATATCCTATCAACCTCCCAGAATCCTTTGCACTGATTTCCATCTTGGCTGAGACACACACCACCAGGAAGGACCCTGATTCAGACCAAATATGGGCCAAGCAAGATGACTGGCCAGAGACAACCTGGAAGCTAACCCCATTGCCATAAACCTGGAACCGCGAGCCATGTGGCAGAGCTGTTCTCCTGGGTTCCCTGCCCCTGCTGCTCTCCACCTGCGTGCCCCTTCCCAATAAAATCTCTTGCTTTGTCAGCACATGTGTCTCCTGGGACAGTTCATTTCTGTGTTTAAGTCAAGAGCCCACTCTCATGCCCTAGAAGGGCACCCCCTTTCTGCAACACAGTGGCAGAGGGCCATGGAGAAATGAGTGATTTAATCACTGTATAATTTTGTTTCTTTGAAGATAGATCAGATATAAAAACAGCAACACCCAATGCCAAAGCTGTGAATGTTTTAAGAATGGATGCAAGGAATCAGCATCCAAAGGGAGTGTGAGGGGCCAGGGTTCTTGGGGGAAATGGAGAAGCTTCTCTCGTCTAGATCACTCCTCCCAGTCTTGGCCGCCATGGTCTGTCACCCTGGCCACCCCACACGCCCCACCCACTCATCACGGAACAGATTGTATCCTACATATACTATATATAAAAATACCACTTAACAAGTTTTATGTGATGCTATTCTTGGTGCTTAATATAGATCATCTCTCAAATTTCTCACAAGCCAGCAAGAGAATTATGATGTCCATTAGACGAGTAAGAAAAATGAGACTCAGGAGATTGAATTACTTGCTTAATCAGCATAACTTGCATAAGATGCAATCAGATTTGAATCCTGGTCTGCCTGGCTAGAACCCAGGTTCACGTGGACTCTTATTTGCTAACTGCCTCTGCCAGTCTTAGCTTAGAAATACCTGTTTACAGAAAAGTGATAAGAAAGGTTCAGGAATCAGTAGCCAGCAAAGATTTTGTTTTCAACAACATTAAAGAGAATTGGGCTCAGATGAACATTTTCCCCAAGTCTCCAGTATTCATTCCCAAAATGTGGCTGGCTACACACTCTGACTTTTCTACTTTTCATCACTGTTATTTTCCTACTGTTTCTACGTAGTTCTATATAAAAGGAAGGCATCATTATTTTGCAACATACATAACTTCAAATTGGAAATGAGATAGCAGCAAAAAGTCAAATTACATTGGTACAAATGCTAAAGCTATCTAAATTTCAATATGGATAGTGCAGCACAGACTCAGAAAAATATTGTTGAATGATTAAATCTGTTTATGACAAGTATTTCCTTACACTTATAAATAATATTTATCTTAAAAAATACCTAGAGTAATGTGTGATCTCTAATGTTTTATACCTTCAATGTATTAATTCTACTAATAAACAATGTTTATTTTCAATAATATCTAAAGTAATGTGTGAGCCCTGGCTTATAGTCTATACCATCAATGTATTAATTCTGCTAATGGAAACAATGAAACGTGGAATCAGATTCCAATCATAAATCTACTAATTATTAGCTGATGAAAGCATGTTAGTTACTTAAATTCCAAGAACTTGTGTTTCTCCATCTATACAATGGGCATAATGAAGGCATCCAAATCTCAGAGGGTGAATATGAAAATTAAAGACATATTTCATATGTCTCATGACACATAAGACCCCAATGCTTTGGCCCCACACAAAGTAGGCACACCATAAATGTTAATTTCTCTCTTTCTTTCTAGGACAGATGAAATGTATAAGGTTTAACAAAAATCTCTAGTGGATACAGTCTCAGAATATTCCTGGGTTTTCTTGCAGCGTCCTCTGCTCTCTCCCCTTAATGTGTTCACTCCAAAACAAAACAGGAAGGCATATTTTAATCATCTTCGTCCTTGTCACTGTCATCCTAAATATCTTTTACAAACCCTCTGACTTGCCCATAATTGTTGAAGACCGGATTCACCACGAGTTCTAGAACACTCCAGCAGCATGTTAATAGACCCAACATTCAAGGCTCCATCTCCTACAGAATCGATCACAACTTGGACTGAAGGTTTGTCCTGAATGTAAGTGCATATGCAGAGTAATTGGCTGAAGATATGCTGGTGAATCAAAGCACACTGGGATGATCTTTCCTTCTGATTTTAGGTTTGACACCATAATTTCCACAGAGGCAAAAACCAGCTGATGGCTACAGTAGCCATATATCCCCCCAGCATGGGATGTGTCCGGGGACTAACGCTGCTGGGTAGTCTTCTATGAAGACAGGGGTTAATGATGGCGTTTTGAATCACCACTGCATCCCTGGCACTTAACCCTGAGTAGAAACTAAATGTTTGTTTGTTGGATGAATTAATTAATAGTGCATGCCTACCCTACAGAAACGAAAAGGTCAGAAACAAAGGTGTGAGGGGTCAAGAGTAAAGAAATAGAAAATCAAAGCAAAGCTTTTCTCCCCACGACCGACCTCATTGGAGCTACTGTAATTGAAACTTCCACTGTCACTTGTCTGACTCCATCACATTATACAATAGAAGGTTTCCTAGGTCAGAAATGGCTAGCATTTCAAACGTGGGATGTTAAGAGGCAACACAGGAGATAATACAAGGAAAACATGTTTCTTAAGTGTCTTCTCAGTATGCAACAAAGTACTACACAGCAGGCAAGAAGGAAAAATCTCAAGTTAATAAAATAGATCATTTTAAGGTATTTTATACAGCATGAAAAGGAAACTGAAATAGCAACTATTTACCCAAAAAAAACACTTTATCTACTTTTCAAATTTGTCCAAAAATTAGAATAAAGAGACTATTAAAAATTTGCAATGGCATCCTCATTTCCATAAGGAAACTAGATTACCTAAATGCACAGGGATTCGGGATACTTAATGAAATGATACATGTCACATTTCCACCATATGATAAACTCTCAGAAATGATCAGTTGTTGTTGTACCTGTAGGCTTGCCCAAAGTAACTAGCAATCTAACATTAAGTATACATTTAAAACCAAGAAATGCCAGTTCTGTAATCATTTTAAGATTTCAAAAAATATACTATTACTGAATATATAATCCTAAGTGCTTTTCTTTAAAATCAGTATTTTGAGTTCTTTTTTTTCCTCTGATCAACCTTTACTATTTTTTCTTGCCTTTAGATTCTACATCTGTATAGACAGTGAAACTCTCTTCCCACTAATGATTTTGCTCACTGATAAGTCTGCATTGAAAGGCAAATCTATTCCCTTCAAATCTGCCTATTCTTATAACCAGCAGATTCTAACCAGAAACACTTTTCAAGAGTTTTTCTGGTTTTAAATATCATCATACTATTTTATTCGATAATCAAACTGTAGGTTTCCTGGCAGAAATATTTTAAGAATCACATATTGACACGAATAAACCCAGTTACCTGAAAAGGGTTAAGGATGCTGTAAGGCTGTCTTCCGTAAGTCTTAGATCCCAATAGGCTGCCCATGTGCATGGCGTGCAGTTACATGTATATATAGAGAGAGATCTTTTTCAGATCAACATGTGACTGTGTAGGCGATAAGTGTGACTTCAAACTATGCGAAAATAAGTTCTAGAGGTTCTAATGACATTCAGCTGAACAGTCTGTAGGCATAAAGGAATCTGAGACACACAAAAAATCATTATTCCAGTGCATAGCTATTAAAATGTTTTGCTGTAAAAAGAGAATGCCCTCTTTCTTTCTGGAGACATTTACTAAGGAACATAAGGTATCATTTCAAGGCTCTCAACAAGCTTACCATAAACAATGCAATATATGTTTGCTTAATATTTTCAAATCTCACTTTAAATTATTTTTTAAACTATTTTTTCTTTAAAAACTGACATAGGGAAAAAATAAAATGGATTCTTCTTCAAAACAGATTTTTAGGGAAAGAAGAATGAATAGTCTACTAAGTACCCTTAACAATTCCTATGAAAATGGATGTGAGATTTTTATCTCAGAAAATAAAACCTCTGTGGACTCTTGCCAACTCATCACTTTTTACAGAAACTGTTGGCTTTTCCAGACTCTTAACCATGAGCTCAGCAGCCAGACTGCTGGGCTTGGGTCACAACTCTGTCACTAAATAACTGTGTGTGTGGCTTTACTCAATTATCTCATCGGCAAAGTGGGCATAATCAGAGTAGCTACCCCATGGGATGCACATAAACCCTTAGAACAGCATTCAGCGTGGCATAAGCAATCCATAAATATTCACAGTTACAATCAACCATTGCTAACAATAGAACATCCATATAGAATTTAAACCCCAGTAGCTCAGATGGTAAAGAATCTGCCTGCAATGTGGGAGATCTGGGTTCCATCCCTGGGTTGGGAAGGAGGGCAGAGCAACCCTGAAGGAGGGCATAGCAACCCACTGCAGTATTCTTGCCTGGAGAATCCCATGGACAGTGGAGCCTGGCAGGCTACAGTCCATAGGGAGGCAAAGAGTCAGACAGGACTGAGCGACTAAGCACAGCACACAGATTTTAATCAGTTAATCCATTTTTTCCAAGCTTCCTCCATCCATTCTCACATCCATTTCCAACACTTCTAAAGAATGAGTGACCTTTTACCACTCAGATCATTGACTTTTTTCTGAATGTCTGAGTTAAAGACACTGTTGGCTCTTTTCACGGTCAAAGAAGTCTTCCTCTGGGTCTCTCGGAGCCCTCCCCACCTGGTTCTTTCCCAGTCTCTCCTCGGCTTCTCCTCTTCCAGAAGAAAGAGCCCAAACACTCAACACTTCCTCTTGCCTCTGCCTGATTGTCTCCACCCAGAGGGTTGCCCTCGGCTCTCACGGTTTCAACAACCACCGGCACCTCCATCTCTGCCCTCTCTCCCCGGCTCCAGCTTTCCTCTCTGATGTTTGATCTGAGCACCATAGAGCAAGTGGTCGGACTGGGGGGCTTGACCAATGGGGGTTTAAAGCCCGGCTCTGCCATTTGTGAGCTGTATGACTTTGATCAGTTTCTTCCTTTCTCAAAATCCCCATTTCCTCATCTATAATCGATTATTTAGAAAATCATAGGCTCCATTCAACAATACGACAGATGTAAAGCATTTAACATAGTTCCTGGTCCATAGAAAGAGCTCAATATTCAGGGAGGAACTGGGGAGATGTCATTACAAGTTACAAACGAAACTAGAAGGTGGATAAGTTATGCAGACCTAATGCGCAGCACTGTGATTAAAAACAATACTATATGTTTCAAAATTGCTATGATACTAGGTCATAAATATTCTAAGAATAATTTTGTGACCTTAAAAAACAAAACATAAGTTAGATAAGTATTAATATTAACATTCAATTGAATATGTCCAAAATCTTCTGTCATTCTACACTCATATGTCAAATAATTCTTCTTCATAATTTCTAAAATGTTCCACTGCCATCATTATTTTCAAGATACTACATTTTAGAGTTTTTATTATTTTCTCTCATTTGTTTCCATCATCTGAAGGGAAATATGGTAATATAGTCTTCAACTGTGATAAAAGGAATTTTTTTCACCTGTGTATGTTGTTGCCTAGTTTAAATGCTAAATTCTGCAGCCTCCCTTACTTTATAGGTATGGCCATGTGATTAATCCATGACCAGTGAGATGTAATTAAAAGTAAGTCTCCTTAAAATGGTGTGACATGACCTTCTTTGTCTCATTTTTCATCCTTCTGTCTGGAAAGTGGGTGTGATGGAAAGATGGAAAGATCTCTAGCAGCCATAAGAGACCCTGATAAGACCCACATGAGATCCATATGAGACCATTTCAGCTTCACTCTGAAGATGACAGAACGATTCGTGAATTGGCAAGAGGAGCCCCCAATCAAGGTCTGGGCTGACAACCTCTGAACTTTTTTTTAATAATATGAGAGAGAAACAAATAAATAGACACCTCTATTTTGAGGTGTCTCTCTTGTCTACAGCGAGGTCTGATTATAAGTGAATTAAGAACATTTCGATTTCTGATTTTCTCTGCCATGCACCCACCCCCTTCTAGCCAGGCCACTTTCCTTACACTCTCCCACTCACTTTAGTTCCCTTCGCCTGTCATCTTCTAACCCCCTGAGGGTGTGCTCAACAAAGCAGTCCAGAGCCAGCAGGAGCCTATAATTGATTTTTCTCCCTCTTATCTAAATGTTGTAGCATTTCTGTTCTGTTCCACGTCATCAGCTTTTCCCATAGGATAACCTTGCCTCTTGGATTATTTGTAAGGTCATCAATAACCAGGGGTTGCAGGTTGGGTTCTTCAGCAACAGATCCTGAGATAAAGTTCAGGGTGTCAATTATTTATGAGGGATCAACACCCCCGAGAGTGACGAGGCAGAAGCAGGACTGGGCAGAGGGAGACACGGAACTGTATGTGAACCTGAAATAGCCTGGCTGACTGCGTAGGGAGCTCGGGAGTGAGTATCATCATGAGAGCATCCCGCCTCTAGCCAAAGGGGCCAGGCCTCCACCCCATGTCCTTAGCAAGACATCACTGCAGGAGGGGAAGACCCTGAGCGGGGTGGCAGGTCTGCCTCCACACTCCACTCACCTGGCAGCAAGACCTTCTCCCAAGAGGGAGCTGGGTGTTCATCTCTGTGCCTTGTGTCTGAATTCCACGCTTCTCTTCCCAAAACACCCACCTCAATATTAAACCAACAAGTGTTTGATGAATCTTTACAGAAAACTGCCGTAAAACTTACTCTTTGTCTAAAAAACATAAGCAGTATGAAGTTCCTGAGATGAAGCCACTCACCCTCTAAAAAAAGGTATTTAAAAGTTCCTTTATAAGAAAAGGTGTTTATAAAATTTTTTCCTTCCGCTTGTTGGAATCAACACTGACTTCGCCAAAGCTTTAAATCCCTTGTTTTGCAGAACATGCCTTTTTCACTTATTCCTCTGAAACCTCCCACCACGCTGGATGCCGCTAGGGTGCCTCCAAACACACACCCCGTTTCGAGGCAGAGCACGTGGGGCCAGCTGCCCCTCCGCCGCTCCTACAGGCGACACCGTGCTCCTGGGGACCGTCTTCCCAGGAGCACAGCCCACCATTCACCTGGAGATCGTGAGAGCAGGCTCGCGATGAAAACACTCCCTTTGTTACTACGTCAGCTCTTCTCTGATAGTTTCCAACCCCCCTCACTCTAAGCTCATTCAGCGGGGAATCTCAGCAGGGTCTCCCCAATTTCTATAGGTCCCTTGGCTCATCAGGAAGAAGGTCTCTTTCTTGTTTACTCTGCCCCACTTTCCTACCACAAATACTCCACCCAGGCCCACCGCGCTCCGGTTCCGGAGGGGCTGGCAGAGGATTGCGGAGGCGGGGGACTGTGGAGCACACAGCTGAGTGAGGTTCTGACTGGGGTCACAGGCTGAGGGCGCAGCGGCAGGGGGGAAAGTCACCGGGGCTAAATGATCAGAATACCAGAAACAATAATAATAAATGAAAAGCCAATCTGAGGATCAGCTAAGACCTCTCACTTGGTCCTGGCTGCTGTGAGCAGAGGGAGGAGAGCCTGTGTTCCTGTGATGCATCTGGGCTGTAACTGACCTACTATTTCAGCCCAGAGATGAGCAAGATGGAACAATCCCTAGGTGAGCTGGCTCGGCGGCTGCCAGCTGCAATCCCTCTATACTTCTCCTCTATCCTCCGCTTCCCAGAATGTAACTTCACGGTAATTTATCCAGTTGGAGCATCACTCTCATCTGTTCTCTGCTACAAGGATAGCTTCTTCAAGAGCCCACGGTCTTCGCCTGTCGGCGAGGAAGGGTGGCAGTGATGCCCTCCGACACGCCATCCACGGCAAAGCCACCTCGGTGGAGCTCCCGTTTGCAAGGCACCGCTTGGGTGTCTTTGAAATGTTTGTGTTTGGATGCTGTTTTCTGCATCTCCCCAAGCGAGCAGGCCTTGTCAGAAAGTCAAACTTCAAAAGTGACAAAGTGCTCTGATCATGGAAGGGTGGCTTCGTTGCCAGGGAAACTGCTTGCGAGGGAGAAACAGATCCTATTTGTGAATGTATAACCGGGAGAAGCAGCAGATGCTAAGTTTCTGAGTGGGCCTAATTTACTTTGAGATGTACTGGATGGGAAGAGTGGGTTCCATTTTTTAGGCCATAGATTAGCAAAATTATCCACTTTAGAGGAAATCTTCTTACTCTAGCCTAGAAATTATGGATAAAAACAAATTACTTATTCTCCTTTTCTTAGCTTTGCAAACCAAAAAAATAAAAAGTTTAGAAAAGCAAACAAAATTTTCCCAGGAATTCCTGTGGGATCTGGGAAAATGACCTCAGGATGCACCATAAAACCCAACACAGGTGAGGGCTTCTTACATGCATACTTAAGCATGATTGTAGGGGGAAAAAATTGTGAACACTTCACACACATTTTCTAAGCTGTTGTTCAGAATGAAAAAAAAAAAGTATGAAGAGGTTAGTGGCCACTTTGCAGAAATGAACAAGGAGCAGTTCTGGGCTTCCCTCAAAAGACCTCACCTCCCTGCTGATGCAGCCTAAAATCTAGAACTTCATTCTTTGACCTTGTTGCAAGTTTCAGATCCTTTCCTAGAAGTTAATTTTGACACCAGGAGAAAGGAAAAAACCCTTTAAATGTGAGATATCAGCCAATCTAAAGGGTGGTTTCTATAATAGGATAAAAGAATTTGGAGTTGGTGGCCAAAGAAATTAATATAATTTTTATCATCATTGTCATCATCATTACTATTAACACCTCATCATCATCTCTATTATTATAATTATCATCACCAACACTATCATAATTCACCGAGACCTCTATCACTGTTACATAATGTCAATAGCTGCTCTTCTTTAGAATTTACCATGTACCAGAAACCGTGTTTTACATTCATGATCAAGTAATTCTCAGGAGTTGGCCAACTTTTCGGTAAAAGGCCAAGGAGTAAATATTTTAGGCTTTTTGGATCATCTCTGGTACAACTACTCAGTTCTGCCATCGTCAGGTAGAAGTGGTCACACAAACGTGCACATCATGGGCACCCTGGTGGTGCCATTCAACTTCACCCACGAAAGCAGACCAGTTGTGGGCCAGGTGTGGGCTGCTGCCCCTGGTTTACCAACCAGCACCATCTCATCAGTAGCCTCAGGAGGCTGTGAGCTCGGCGGGAGCATCTTCATTTCTCCAGCGAGGAAACCAGGCACGTCAGAGCCTGGGTCGTTTGTCCACAGTCACACGGGAAGCAGACAGAGGGCAGAGTGAGACTCGCCATCACCAAGGCAAATACCTGCTCCCCACCTCTTCCGAGTGTGACCCACATACAGCATGCTGCCTTTCAGCATGATTTTAGAAGATATGTTTAAAAACATTTTAAGAGCTCCATTTATTTTAATATGCATGAAAAACATACAACCAGAAAACTCAACATTTGATTTTATTAATGGTGTTTCTTCAGATGAAACACAGGAAATAATAATCATGTGTGTGCCTTTCTATTTTTAAAAAATAAAGAAAAGATATATCTGTTGACAAGAGGGAAAATCTTCTCTAATACCCACTCAGTATGTAGGTGTCATTCTGGCCTTCCAAAAAAGCTTTCCTTCTCTTCTCTCACTTGATTTGCACAAAAAGAAGAAAAGAAGTATGATATTATTATCCCCTTGTAGCAGATAAGAAAAACCAAGGTACAGAAAGGTTAAATGGTTTCCCAAGGTCATGCACTGTGACAGAGGCCTGAGACAGAGCGGGCAGTTTGTGTAGCCCCGGCTCCCTTTTTCCTCCTGCTGTGTCATCCACGTGGGTTCCCCAGGGCTCAGAATGTACACAGCCGAGCTCAGGAACTGCTTGTTTCTCCCACAGAATCAAGGTAACTAAAAGCCCGCACCCTGAGTCAGGTTTCTTGGGCCTCGGTGTTACAGGGCCAGTCACCCAGATGAACAAGTGTGTGCGTGCACGCACAGTGGCAGTGGGTAAGGCCTGCTCCTCATTTCCATCAGAGCACTCTGAAAGTATTTTCTGTTTATTTGCTTGGTTTTTTTCTCCACTCCACTTGGCTTACAGAATCTTAGTTCCTAGACCAGGGATCGAACCCAGAAACTCCTGCAGTGAAAACTTCAAGTCCTAATCACTGGACTGCCAGGGAATTCCCTGAAAGTACTTTCCAGATTAGCCATAAATCACTTTGTAAGCGCCAAATGCTAAATGACACGAATCTGAAATTCCATATGTGTTTTTAAAAGAGAGCTTGCTTTAGCTGCTAATAAGAGGTTGGATCTTAGGCAAGTCACTTCCTGTTCAAGCATCCCAGATTTTTCACCCATAAAACACAGCTGCTGGACTTGATTAGCATTTGTTTGTTTTGATTGTTGTGTTATTTGGGTTTTTCAGGGGAATATAGTTTATTCATCTATAAAAGAAAACCTAGATGTATTTCAGAATAAGCAGATTGAGAAAAAGAAAACACCTCTAGCTTTTCTAGCATAAACTTTAATATCTATCAGTTTCAGGAGCTCATCTATAGGGCAAACACAGTCATGCCTTGGAGAAAAAGCATCACAACACTGAAAGGTACTTCTACAGTTTAACTTGGGGAAACTTTGTTCATTCCCTGAACCAGTCCTGCTTTCAATAAAACACAGACTTAGAAAAAAGATGGGGAGTAAGAATGGGAGTAAGAGATAGTTAAGGAGTTTGAGACCAACGTGTACACACCGGTATATTTAAAACGGAAACCAACAAGGACCTCCTGCAAGGCACATGGAAATCTGCTCAGCGTTAGGTGGCAGCCTGGATGGGAGGGGCGTTTGGGGGAGAATGGATGCATGGATATGCATGGCTGAGTGTCTCTGCTGTCCCCCTGGAACTATTACAGCATTGTTAATTGGCCAAAACCAAAATAAAATAAAAAGTTAAAAAAAAAAATGGGTACCAGGCAGTAATAAATAGATTTTAGAAAAAAATTTTTCCACTAGATCAGTGTTTTTCAAATCACACTTTACGAACACGAATAAATAGTGTTCGGTATTTTTAAATGAATTCACGAACAGAATGGAAAACAATCAAATGTAATAGAAAATATCCCAATAAGCACAATATCAGAGACTGTTTCAGATTCTCTCTCTCTCACACATAGACACACACACATGGGATTTGTGGTCCACAAATTTGAAAGCCATTGGGCCAAATGAGCTGAGCTTTGTGTAGGTGAAAGACTCAGTAACCGTCTAACCTATTCTTACTGCGATAAACGCACTCAAACCACACACTAAAGTGATGGAAAGTCAATAGAAATGTAATTCTTACAAATCCTCTTAACACTCAAAGTCTTCCAATTATTGAGATATTCTTTATAATTCTTCTACTATCATTATAAATTTGGTTCTATTATATTACAGACAAATTCCATTATGATGTCACTCAGATCATTATCATATTCTACAAACATATTTATTAACAGTAATGACACCTTTGCTACATTATAGATATAATGTAACTACACTTATATTTAAATATACTTTGGGAAAATATGATCAATAAAGAAAGAAACCCTGAAAAACCTGCCTGATTTTTGTGGTCCTCCTTTCCTGCATATAAGTTAGTGTGTGTGCTTAGCTATTCAGTCGTGTCCGACTCTTCACAACCCCGTGACCGTAGCCCGCCAGGCTTCTCTGCCCATGGGACTCTCCGGGCAAGAATACTGGGATGGGAAGCCATTTCCTCCTCCAGAGGATCTTCTGACCCAGGGATAGAACCGCCATCTCTCATGTCTCCTGCATTAGCAGGTGGATTCTTTACCCACTGAGCCATCGGGGAAGCCCATATAAGTAAGACAAAACCAAGTAAACCATTCCACAGGGACCACTTTGAAAGGAATCAAACATGTATCAAGATGTACAAAAAAGAGCAATGTTTTCCAATTCTGATTTCCCTTCAAAGGTATGGTCAATGCTATTGCAGGAAGGTATGTTATGATTTGCACTGAAATGGAAACTCATCAGTCTGTAGAAAAATCCAGCCAACAGAATTCAGCCCTTTGGGTTCCATTTCACTGACACTCCATCTCATTTGCAGAAACGGTAGTGCCAGCGTGTGTGATAAATTGAATGGAAAGGACAGGAAAGACACTTCAGGCATTCACTTTCTGAAACTGAAACCCATTCTATTTTTAATCCTCTCTCGCAGGCATTTAATTCCAGATCCTAGTCAAGTCATGTTGTAAAAAGTATCCACGTTGACAAATTACCAGCACCTCACTTAGCTGCCATTTCCCTTCTGAAAACCATCTTCATGGATTAGTATTCAGAAACACAAGCTCAGCTGAGTGTGTTTTCCAGAATAAAGACTCTGAAAACTGAAGAATGAAAAGTAGCATTATACAACTTGTGAGCACAAAGTGAGAGAATAAATAAGAAGTTTTGATTGTGCTGAATGTTTAAAAGTTCTCCAACAACACGCATGAGTATAATTTAAATAAACCTACAGATGGACACCTGGGGTTTAGAAGGATCACCAGAGCTGATCCTCGCGGTGGCTGAACGCATGGCATGGTCCCCAGGCAACAAGGGTCAAGTCTTTGCTTGTTCCCACTGTGATCAGGGAATGGTTAGATTTCATTGAAGTAATAAAAACCAGCGTCACCACTGTATAGGCCAGGGCACTCTACTCAATATCCCATAATAATCTATATGCAAAAGAATCTGAAAAAGAATGTTTACGTACATGTATAACTGAATCACTTTGCTGTACACCTGAAACTAACACATGGTACATCAACTAAACTCTAATATAAAATAAAACATTTTTTAAAAATACCATTTATTTGGAACTTACTGATTTTTCTTCCAAAGATCTTGAAAACTCATCCTTACTCCTATGTTACTGACAAGGCCAATCTCCCAAACAGATTCTATGAATAAAATCTTTCCTATTCTCCATTTCATCTTAAATTCAATTGACAAGTATTTTCTCTCAAGCATCAAATAAGAATGCCTATATTGAAGACACTGTTATTCAAAAGAAGAAGATATTAGTTCAAACTTCACTGAATAAGAATTTAGAGGCTTCCTCTCTACCAAATGCCTTCCTTAAAAGACCTGTAGATTTTATAGTATTTCATTTTCCATATTTAATAAATGTCTTTAAAAAATAAAAGTTTTAAGAAAACTCCAGTGGCTCAGTTATTACTCATCAATCTGGAAGGGGTTCTCTGCTGGGACTGTCCTACTCCCTGAAGGTCATGGCTGGAGCCACTTTTGATTGTCACACAAATGGGGAGGAGCGAGCTAATGGCATCTAGTGGGCAGAGGCCAGGGATGTTTCCAAACATCCTACAGTGCACGGGTCAGGCCGCTCAACAATAAGCTGTTTGGCCCCAAGTGTCAGCAGTGCTGAGGGTGACAAAACCTCTTTACAGTATTTCCCTGATGAAAAAACAAACAAAAATATGAAAATGACC
Source organism: Okapia johnstoni (assembly GCA_024291935.2). Taxonomy (NCBI): domain Eukaryota; kingdom Metazoa; phylum Chordata; class Mammalia; order Artiodactyla; family Giraffidae; genus Okapia; species Okapia johnstoni. The sequence continues at coordinate 133,050 of JAGTYA010000027.1, read as the reverse complement.
AATTGTGACAATGCTGTATTTTGGTCTGTGCGTGCCTTGAGTGCTAAGTCGGTTCAGTCATGTCTGACTCTTTGTGAGCCAACAGACCTTAGCGGGCCAGGCTTCTCTTTCCATGGGATTCTCCAGGCAAGAATACTGGAGAGGGTTGCCATGCCCTCCTCCAGGGGATCTTCCTGACCCAGGGATGGAACCTGCATCTCTTACATTGCCCCTGTTGCAGGTTCTTTACCACTAGCACCACTTGGGAAGCCCTATTTTGGTGATACAGTTGGCTTAAATATTAGCTAAGTGACTTGCTTCCCTGCCTTAACTTCAAGTAGATGGAATTAAAATTCATGCTTAGCAAAGCTGCAGATCCCTTCATGACTCCACTACTTGCCACCTCAGGATGGCTGGAGAATTTTAAAGCCATACAGACCAAATCTGCAGTCCTGTCTTCTCTGTGTGTGTGTGTTTGCATGAGAGAGAGAGAGCTTCTCTACCACCACCACCACCACCACCACCACCACAAACACACACACACACACACACACACTTAACACAGATGGAATGCCCTGTACACAACTAGTTCTCCTTCCATTGTGAAGCCTGGTACCCACATCAACCAGTCGTTCAGAGTGAGAGCGTTAAAAAGACTGCCTTGGAGTTGGAAGGATGGAGAGTCTAATGGTCAAAGAAAGTTGCTTTGGATAGAAGGTGAAGATTACAACCAACCACAGTAAAAACCTTAGAATAAGATTGTCAGACATGCCAACTGATGAAAGAGTGGGAATATCTTCCCAGGAGGGGTTAGAGTAGTCTGAAAACCTAACTGATTCTAACAGAGAAGAGGCATCTTCAACATAATTCTTGTGCATGAACGTCTATATCTCAAGATGTCCTTATAAGCTTGTGGGTGCCCTTTATACAGCCATCTGAGCCTTTTCTGCCAGACAAGACACGGGCAGAACTTCATCACTGATGAACAGTTGAGAAGAAAATGTAAATCCCTTAAGGATCAGATCCCACTCACGATGGGGAGGTGAAGTCTGAGACCCTCTGCTTGTGTTTCTTGCCACTTTTAATGTGCAACAGCAAAAGGAAAAGAAATCAAGAATCAGGAAACGAAAGCCAATAGACTATGCACTCTCATCTCTCTAAAAATGATACTTTCAAATTAGAGACAAGGTTATTTAAGAGGCGGGGAGGTACTATCCATAAGAATTCACGGAAAATTGGTTGCAGAGGTGTGGGTAGGTAAGGCGGTTTGATCCAGGGACTTACCACCAAGGCACTGGATCAAGGTCAGTTTCATTCAGAGGATGTGTTAATGGCCTCATTTGATTACCATCCCATAGTTTTTTAAATATGCAAGTTTGGCAGCAGTTCAAACAAAATATTTTTAAAATATGCTTGTACGATATAGATTTTAATTTAAAAATAAACTCAATTTGGGGGTTTAATTCAGGGTTTAGTAAATTCTTCAAGGATATTTGGTGTAATGGGATGTATGTAACATTTGATTTTGGCTTTTTGAGATGATGTTTCTAGGGGATTCTGATTCTGGTCATTCTTTAGAACCAAAATGCATTTCAATCACATTCTCCACTCTATTAAGAGAAATACAGTTTTGAATCCTGGAAGGAAAATTATCTTGTGGCTTTGGAATACAAGCTTATTCAGGTAATATAAAATGCCAAGCAGCCTACCATTCCAACTCAGGTAAGGTAATTCCTAATTGTATTTATACCATGGAAAATAGGTATTGCAGCCTTGTTGAAATATTATTGTGAAAGGACTTCTTTTTATCATCAAACTAATGTAACTCAGCACGGCTACAAGTGTAGAGAATCTCTGAAAATCCATATACGTCTTCTAAATTGTGAGTCAATTTAATTACTAATTTAACTAAAACTCAGAGAAAACCAAGTGTCTGAAAAGAAAGATGCTTTTGTTGTACTTTTGAATGTATTTTTAGTTATGGAAATAATTTTTTTAAAAAACCACCAGAATTTTGTCTAAATGCTTTATTTTCTTTCTTTCTTTATGTTCCACTAGAACTGTTCAAATTATCTGCATTAACTTCAAAAATGTTTTAATTGGGAGGAAAAACTGAATTTTAAAAAAGTTTTAAGAAAGTATATTCAGTTATCATTCATAGCATAAGAATGAGAATATTCACTAAAAGAGATGAGGAAACTCCCTTCTAGTGGGTCAGCATTCTCTATCATGTGGCATATATAAGACACATTTAAATGTTTAATAAACTACGTCTTCTTAGGGGTTAGCACATAGGATTGTTTACGTTGAGGTGGGGGTGTCAGAGCACATATGATCTCCATATAGCAGTCTCCAAGATTCCTGGAATATGCACCAGGAATAAATTATAAAATAATCCATGTGCATGCTTTCATATATGAATATTTGTTTGTTTATTTATTAACTATCTTGTGTGTATACTCCTGCACAAACATATAATGTAAAAATTGCACCTAAACGGAAATCAAAATGGTGAAAATAAACATTAATACAGATTAATATCCCCCATGCCCTAATAACGGAGGAGACAGACGGACCCCAGGCTGAGCAGCTGCAACCAGTCTCCTGCTAACATTTCAAGATAAGATACCAGCAGGAGCATTGGGCACTGACTGGGTAGAAGGCAAAGTGACCACAATTTCCTCACTTTTGTGATCAAGGGGATTTCCTAGCCTGACACATGTGCAGAGAAGTTACTCCATTTAGGGAGGGTGTATGGTTTTTCCAGTGGTCATGTATGGATGTGAGAGTTGGACAGTGAAGAAAGCTGAGTGCCGAAGAATTGATGCTTTTGAACTGTGGTGTTGGAGAAGACTCTTGAGAGTCCCTTGGACTGCAAGGAGATCCAATCAGTCCATCCTAAAGGAGATTAGTCTTGAGTGTTCATTGGAAGGACTAATGTTGAAGCTGAAACTCCAATACTTTGGCCACCTCATGTGAAGAGTTGACTCATTGGAAAAGACCCTAATGCTGGGAAGGATTGGGGGCAAGAGGAGAAGGGGACGACAGAGGATGAGATGGCTGGATGGCATAACCGATTCAATGGACATGGGTTTGGGTGGACTCCGGGAGATGGTGATAGACAGGGAGGCCTGGCATGCTGAAGTCCATGGGGTCACAAAGAGTCGAACACGACTGAGCGACTGAACTGAACTGAACTGAAGGGAGGAAGGAGCTGCCAGCACATGACATGTTCTGCCAACCCCCAGAAACCTTAGAACTGGAATCCATCTTGCCTGAGAGATGCACATGACTACCAGGAAGGGCCTTGAGTCAGGTTAATATGGCCACAAGCAAGACAACCAGCCAGAGACGACCCAGAAGACTGCCCCCATGAAAATGATCTAAGCTGCCCTTAACTATTGGGCCCAACTCACTCTAAGTTCACGTACTCTTCCACACACATTGCACTGTGCTTCTAATAAATGCTTGATCTGTTTCAAACTTTGGTCTCTCTGCTGAATTCTTTCTTCAAAGAGGACAAGGACCGATACCCTTCTTCCAGCCGCCTCACTGCTAAGATCACTAACAGTTTGCGTTGGCACAACAACTGAGCTGTGGCCCCCATTTTGAGACCACTGCAATACATGTAACTCAGGCTGCTCAGGCACCATGCATAGCTGATTTCTGTGATGCACTGGTTTCGGAACATCATAAGGAGTGGGAAACAATACCCACCAAAGCTGAGAAGCTAGTTTGCCCTAAAATCCAAGGGACAATGTGCTTTAGGGGGCATTCTTTGATGCCCCTGGTGGCTCAGCTGGTAAAGAATCTGCCTGCCTGCAATGCAGGAGACCTGGGTTCGATCCTTGGGTTGGGAAGATCCTCTGGAGAAGGGAAAGGCTACCCACTCCAGTATTCTGGCCTGGAGAATTCCATGGACTATATGGGGTCGCAAAGAGTCAGACACGACTGAGAGACTTTCACTTTGATGCCCTTAAAATTTAAAGAACAGCCTAGAGAGATGGTGGGTATGGATGAGTGGCATCTATCTTCATGTATAAAGTTAAGTCATGACTCAGCCTTTATGGCTGGTCATGCTCTCTGGCCTTTTCCAGCTCTGGCTTGGAGATTGTCTCATCTGCCACAGAACCCCAGGGAAGCAATGAAGGGTAAAATAAATCTATATTTTGCCAGTCCCACACTCGAGTGCCTTGCCAGTCCCTCATATCTCCCAGTTAGGTTATTCACACACACCTTCTTCTTTCCTGAAGCTCTAGCCTCGGACCTTTAACACCTTCAGGGAGCTAGATGCCTCAGACACCTCACAGAAGTGTCTCTTTTCCTGGATTTTCTTCAGAAAAGACAAACTTTTTTACCTTAATTCTAAAACCACCTGATTTCAACTAAATGTGCGACATTTGGAAAACACATTAGCATAAGAAGAGACACGTTTCTTCTTTAGAGCAAGAGCTCAAGTGAAAATAACCCCAGGGTCCTTTCTTAAGACTCCCTAAGGCAGCTGCTCAGCGAAGAAGTTGAGCTCCATACTAAACTCAGTCTCCCCAGGCGTTTTCCCGTTGGGCACCCTCCCCAAGCAGGGCTTCAGGCTCTTCCGAACGACTGGCAGATGGGCCTTCTGGCAAAGGGTAAGGACCTCAAGGGCAGGTAGAAGAAACCAGAAAAGGAATTTTCGTCATAAGCACCTGAATATCTCTCACGCTATTTACAGTTTTCTTAATCAGTTCAGTAAATGGCAGCGTCGCCCAGGCTAAATCTGCTTGCTTTGGTTCAGTCAGAGTAGCGTTCTCCCAACAAATGTGCCCACGTGGGTTGAGAGCTTGCCTTGTTTCCCTTTCACTGCCACATAGATCTAAGGGCACGGGCCCTCCAGTGCAGAAGCCGGAGGGCCCAGGAGACGCCACCAGGAGCTCCCATGGATGCTCTGACCTGAAATTCCTTGGCTCTTTTTTTTAAAAGGTTTTTTTTTCATGTGGACCATTTTTCAAACTCCTTCTTGAGTTAGTTACAAATTTGTTTCTGTTTCATGTTTTGATTTTTTTGTCCGTGAGGCACGTGGGATCCTAGTTCCCTGAACAGGGATCGAACCTGCATCCTCTGCCTTGGAAGGCAAGGTCTTAACTACTGAACCACCAGGGAAGTCCCTCCCTTACAGCTGCATTCATTTTTCTTTTGCCCTTACTTTTTCTCCTTGATTTCCCTTTTTTCTTTCTTTCTTTTCCCTTCCATTTCTTGAAACACTTTCCCTCCATGAAATATCCACCTCAACTGGGTCATTCCATTCATTCTTCTTAACTGATAAACAATCTAAACCCCAAAGCTTATTGCTAGCAACCTGAACCTTCTAACATCCTGAGAGGTTTATGTCTCTAAGGCAGATTTTGTAATATCTGCCCCACCCCTGACCCTCCACCCTTATAGCTATGCAAGAGTTGCTACTACAGTATGTCATTTTGGCTCTGGTACCATATTCGTATGGAATTTTCAAGGCCATTCCCTACTGTTATTTCCTCAACAGTGTTCATTCATTTGCTGTTTTAAAATAAATGTTGATCTGAGCATGAGCCATGTATCATTCGGTTCTGGAGACAGCAGTGACCTAAACATACAAGATCCCCTGCCCTCTTGGAGCCTCTATCCTAGAGGCAAGAGACAATAAAAAAAAACAAGCTATGTATTAGAGTGCAGTAGTGCTGAGGATGGAGAAGGAAATGGCAACCGGGTCCAGTGTTCTTGCCTGGAGAATCCCGTGGACAGAGGAGCCTGGTGGGCTGCTGTCTATGGGGTCGCACAGAGTCGGACATGACTGAAGCGACTTAGCAGCAGCAGCAGCAGCAGTGCTGAGGAACAGATAACAGTGGAAGCTGGATACAGAGCACCAGGAAGTGGAGACAGGAGTAGGATACATTTAAATCAAGTGAACAGAAGACTTCCTTGAGGTGACTTTTAAAAAGGAACTTGAAGGAAGTGAGGAAATGAACCATGTGGACATGTAGAGGAAACTCCTCAGGGAGAGACTGGCAAAAGCCAAGAACCGGAGGTGGGAGGCCATCTGACTGAGAAACAGAGCCTGGGGTGGCTGAGGACCGCGATCCTGGGGAAAAGTCCCTGGAGATGCGGCCAGGAGAGGCTTGGGGAGCCCAGGTCAGATGAGAAGACCCGGCCGCCATTGTGAGGACTTGGGTTTTCACTCTGAGTGAGAAGGGAAACTCTTGGAATATTTGGAGCAAAGCAGTAACATGATCGCCTTATCATGGAAGGGTCATTCTGGCTGTATTAGACACAAATAATAGGCCCTGACAATACAGACATAAATAAATTGATGACTTGCAATGGAGAGGGGAGGAGAACAGCAGAGGGACACTGAAATAAGTCTCTTAATCCAAGGACACTTTTTTGTATAGTTTTGACCATTGAAATCATGCTAGTCTTTAAAATATTCAAAAAGGTAAAGTTAAATCAACAAGAATGGGGAGGAATCGCACTAGTGACTATAAAGAGAAACAAAGTAACAGATATAGAATTGACAACACAATGGAAAACAAAAGAAATTAATCTAACTTTTGAGTTTAATACATATGCCAAAAAAAAAAAAAACAAGGCATAAAACATTAGCGTACAACTCAAAGAACTTACAAAATCGAATACACCTTAGAATCATCTCCGAGATCAAGAAAGAGAACTTCTCCAGCACTGGAGACGTCCTCATTCTCCCTTCCTTTCGCTAACAACCTAGTGGCCGACCCGGGTAACTGCTACCCTACCTTCCAAGAGCACAGAGCAGTGTCAGCTGTGGTGGGTGCAGAGGGCCGAGAGGGGTGTGTGTTTTTCTTTAAACTTTTTGTTTTATTTTGGAGTATTATATTGTTGATTCTGCTCACAGCGCCAACTGTTCCTCTGTACCTCACTGTGCTCTCTGTTCGCTGAACCCATGGTAGGCAAGGCGAGAGCTAAGAGGCTGGAAGAAAATGCGCGGAGTTCCATCTGCGTAGGGACTGCAGATGCATTTATTTTCTCCTGGCTGGCACAGCATAATACAACATAACTACACACAACACTTCAGGGCTTTCCCAGGTGAAGCTTATACATATTTACAGGACAAAAAGCAGCCCGTGGCCAAGAGGATACCTCGTGAGGCGCATGCACGGTGCTAAACGTGAGCTCAGCTGTTACATAACCGTGCAAAGTCACTGTTTACAGAACGTGCCGCGCGAGGCTGTCAGAGCGCGGGGCGAGAGAGCCTGACTGACGCCATCTCGTTCATTTCCCCACACGTATCAACGGTTTTTCTTAGCTCTGTATACTGCTAAGTCACCTCAGTCGTGTCCGACTCTGTGCGACCCCATAGACGGCAGCCCACCAGGCTCCGCCGTCCCTGGGATTCTCCAGGCAAGAACACTGGAGTGGGTTGCCATTTCCTTCTCTAGTGCATGAAAGGGAAAAGTGAAAGTGAAGTCGCTCAGTCGTGTCCGACTCTTAGCGACCCCACGGACTGCAGCCCACCAGGCTCCTCCGTCCCTGGGATTCTCCAGGCAAGAGTACTGGAGTGGGGTGCCATTGCCTTCTCCGAGCTCTATATAAGTGGACTCACATGGCATGAACTCTTTTAAGTCTGACTTGTTTCCCTCAATACTATATTTTAAGATTAGTGTATATTGTTATGTGAAGCTGTAGATCCTTCACTGTGGGAGAAAGAAGATATAAATGTGAAGGGGGAAGATCAGAAATAATCCCAATTCAGTGGATGTTAGAAATGACTAGAAAAATATTTGCTTTTCGTAGTTGCATCTGCTGAAAGGACCTAGAGGCAATGATACCCCAGAAACAATAAACACAGAGGGCACATAAATCTTGATTCCTGGATGCCATACCCCCTTAAAAAGGCCCAAGGTTGGAGAAATAACTAAATCCAAAGTTGAGTCAAGAAAAGTACAAGATGATACTAAGACAGGCTGCGACCTGGAACCCTCTGCTGCAGTGCTGCAATGCTTGCACCTGGACAAACATCTCCTCAAGCAACAAAATACAAAGAAACTATAAGGGACTAAAAATAGCTGTGTGCATGCACAGTTGGGGCAAATTATGGACAACAACATACAAAAGACAAAAAAAAAAATTTATCTGCCACTTTTGAAGAATTGGGAGCAAAAGCAGGGTACTGCACATGCCCCCTGCACACAACACTACCAAAGCGGTGGGCAAATCAGCTAAGCCACCCCTCCTGCTCAACTCCTGAAGTCACCTCTACCCTCAGCCCATATAAGGAACCAGCTCACCCATTTTGGTGAGTGAGCCAGCAAGGGAATCTGTTACTTGTTTTTGCTCCCCTCTGCTGCAGTAGGGGCTCCAACAAAGCCTTGCTTAAATTTCTTGTCTGGCCTCTAGTCAATTTCCATTGATCAAGGAGGCCAAGAACCCTGGTTGGGAACAATACTAAAAATTCCACATAAAACATAAATACATGGGGTAGGGGTAGAAAGTTCTTCCTAGCACAACAGTACCAACTAAAAGTAGAAGTAATATCAGAGTTAGAAAAAAATGAATCCTAATAAATGCCAAAGCCATCAGAAAAAAGGCTGAGGACAGCGTATACAGTCTCAGTGCCTCCTCATAGATTGCTAATTAATTGCACGGAGAGAGGAAATGTTTTACAGTAGATGAATATGGAAGCCATCAACTTATACAAGTAATCAACATGAACATCAATAGTAAAGTAACAAACTGAAATTATGTGCTTTCTTATGTGATGTAACAGGAAGAACACATAGCTTGTATTTCCTTCTAGATGAAAATAATAATCTGAATCTCATCATGAGGGAACAAACAAAAATACCCAGATTAAATGACTACCAAACAAATATGCTGCAGTCTTCAAAATGTCAATGTCAGAAAAGACAAAAGTTGAGAAAATGTCCTATATAAAGAAAACCAAAAAGACATAACATCTAAATATAACACATGACTCTGGGTTACATTCTGAATTGAAAAGAGACAGTGCTATAAAGAGTAGTTCACTAATTTTGCATTAATCCAAGAAAAAAAGAGTGAGTTTGGGATGAAGGCATAAGCTGTGGAAATTAATATAAAATATATGTTCAAAAACAATATTATATCTATGCTAAATTTCCTAAATTTTATAACTGTAATGGGTTATATTAAGAAAATTTTCTTGTAATTAGAAGATTCATGCTGAAGTATTTTGGAATTAAATATTATGATGTCAAAATCTTAACCTCGGTTCAACAAAAATGAAGAAGATGATAGATGGTGGTGAAGATCGACAGAGATATAAAGCAAATGTGGCAAAATGTTAAATAACTGGTGAATCCAGGTGAACATTATTTGATGTTCATTGTACTTTTCTTGGAGTTTTTCTGCAGCTTTGACATTTTTAAAATAAAAAAGTAAAAAGTTTGAAAAGAATACATCTATTAAACATCTTTAGTTTTAATTATGCATACCTCAGTTTTAAAAAATTGTAAATATCAGCTTTCAGTGTGCTATAATGAATCCTTTGTTAGCCTGAAGCAAAAATACAACTGAACTGTCACTACTTTCTTATTTCGAATGCACAGAGAGTTATTTGGCAATAGATGCTAATCATAGTGGCTTATTTAAACTGATTTGTTATGACAAGATGTCCTAGGAAAGAACAGGGGTGGGGGAATCTGAAACTTTGCAAAAGAATAAAATATACAGTTAAAAATAGAAAACAATACACTGTCAGGGAGCAGGGGGCAGCAAAGAGGGCAGGTTGGAGGCACTGATTTTGCACAGACAAGGAAGTATGAGTTTGGGACCAAGGCAATAGCCGTGGAAGCAGTGAGAACTGGAGAGACTCTCTGTTTTCAGAGTAGATCAGTGATGAGGCTGATAGACTGAATGTGGGGCATGAGAGAAACAGAGAGGAGTCAGTGGTTGTCCCAAAGGCTTGGACCCGAGTAAGAAAGCAAATGTGGACAGATGCTTATGGGAGGATGGACACTGGTAGGCAGCTCGGTACCCAATGACTCCTTCAAAGGAAGAGAGGGTGGAGGGCTTCTGATCTGGGAGACGCTTTAAAGTGACATCACTACAGATGCTATGGATGTTAAAAGAAGAAGGAAACACTGTGTATGAGTGTATGACCACAAAACTATCAACTTTGGGTGATTGTAACGTGTCTATATAGGTTCATCTATTATAATGAACGTATCACTCCAGTGGGAGATGTTAAAAATAGGAGAGGTTGTGGATGTGTGAAGGCAGAGGGTATGTGGGAATCTCTGTACCTGCCCCTCAATTTTACTGTGAGCCTTAAATTATTCTAAAAAATAAAGTCTTAATAACTTTCAAAAATGGTTAGATAACATCTCACAAGGCCATACACCAAGTAAATGGTAGACCTGGAACTCAAATCCAGGCCTTTCTAATGCCATGGCAGTGTGATCTTAACCAATATCCTACAATGCTTCTCAGAGAGATGCCTCTCAGAGCTGTATCTTGCACCACGGCCAGTTGGAAATGAAGAGACTGGACTCGAGAAAGGAGTGGGCTGGAGATGTGTTCTCAGTGAATGCTGTCACGTCCTTTACTTACCCACTGAAGGAGCTCCCATCTGCACACTGGGATTTACTGAAGGAGAAAAGTCTCCCACGGATGCAATTCCTGAAGAAAAGCCATCTACAGGCTAAGTGCAATGGATGTGCAATCAGACCTACCTGTGTTATTAGATCTTCCAAGAAGTATGCACTTGTTGCAGAATCTGAACACATTTCTATAGTAACTTGACATCATATCAAAGAACCTTCAAGTCGTGATGTATATAACTTTCAGACAGAAAATAAATGAAGTCAAGACAAAATTTTATAGTTCACAACAGCTGAATTTCTGGAATAAAAACAGTATTTAACTGGTCCCTTGATTCTGAGATAAAAAGGCCTTTACAATAGTCAGGATATATTGGGAACAGTTACAGCTGTGCTACCCTGGGGGAACAAGCTTAAAGGCAATGAAAACACACTAATCTTCCCAATTTGAGAAATTCTAGAAGAAGAAAAATGCCTGAAATTGCAAAACAAAGACCACCTTCTATCCTTATTAACCAAAATAAAAAAGGTCCCTAGCTATTTCACCTGTACACATAGCCACCTGCTAGAAGGCATAGAAAAACAATCAAATCACTCTGGAATGCATTCATGGTGGATTAGATAAATCCTTTTCTCTCTGTCCTATTTCACTGGCACCTAGGTAATGTGACCCTGACTGCATGAGTAATGCCTGGCAAATAAAAGCTGCAGGAACATTCAGTACCCATTCAGTATTCCATCCTCCCAGGCCTGATATACCCAGTGTAATTATATACAGCACCATAAACTACAGTGTTTTCTCCAGCTACCACTGTGGATAAATCTCAGTTTCAAAGGACACTATTGGAGAGAAGAACACAGAATGAAACTTCCTAAGTGGAGTGCAGAGTGTCAACTGAAGAGCCTAGGAATGCTTGAGTGCTGGGTTAGGGAAGAGAGAAGGGTGGGACAGGGAAAGAGGGGGAGAAAGAGAAAGAGAAACAGCAGGGAAGTTCAAAGAACAGCCAAGGTGGGGAAGTGAGAACTGTGGCTTCTGATTTTTGCTCTCCTAATGCACAGCTGAGAATATGTTAAGGAGTTAGAATTGCATTTTGAAATACATTTCAAATGTATTTCAGTTGCAAAACACTTCAGAGTTTAGTTACATCTTAAAGAAAAAATAATTCTTTAAACTCATGATGCTCCCTCCAACCCACAATTTACTCAAATGATTTCTTGTTACATAAAGTTACAGTAAAATCAACTTTTCCTGGAGTAATTCTAAGTTGAGCATGCATCAGTCCACAGCAACTGGACCATCTGTCACCTGCTACATTATAAACAGTCACACCAACTACAACATACTACGGTGATACGACAGAAGAAACACGAAGACAAGACACAGCATTGTCGACGTCAAAATCATGACATGGTAGCAACACTAAGGAATTTCACCAGTAATGCCAGAGAACTCACAGAGCATTCAAGTCCAAAGTACCAGCTGCCCACGGAGCCTGGTGCCATGTGTCAAACTGGCAGAGGTCGAGAAAGCAAATGGTTGTCACGACAAGGTCAGGGTCTGCCGACAGACCCTAACTGGCAAACCCTTGCCTGTGTCAGCTGCTGATATTGATGAGCCGCAAAGATGAAAAAGCATTGTACAGTCATGCCCTCCTGGCTCCCGCCTCCCCAACAACTCTGGACCAGAAATAGAAATGCATCTGTTATTCCAATCGCATCTGAATATATTAACCTATCTCAACCTTAGTGTCGTTCTAAGAGAAATTCTTTGTCTGGAAATGGAGGGAAGCCCTATTTTAAAGGTTATGAAAAGGGCCTAATCTGTTTTGGTTGCAAACGTGTTGTTTAGTCACTAAGCCATGTCCTTCCCTTTTATGACCCCATGGACTATAGCTCACCAGGCTCCTCTCCCCATGGGATTTCCCAGGCAAGAATATTGGAGTGGATTGAAATTTCCTTCTCCAGGGGATATTCCTGACCCAGGGATCAAATCTGCATCTCCTGTATTGCAGACAAATTCTTTACCACTGAGCCTCCAGGGCTTCCCTGGTGTGTATATACGCATATGTTCATATGTACATATGTATATTATATGTATATATCAAATGACTAAGGCTGATAGAAACTCCTCAAATTGAATGCCTTAAGTAGAGCCTCAAATTTACGATAACATCCATATTAATTGACACTCTCAAGTCAATTCAAGCAATTTTTCTAGGTATCATCTATGTGCCAGGACCAAGGAAATAAAAATGAAAAGGTCTGGTTTTGCTCTCACTTGAATTCATAGCCTTATGAGAAAGTGAAAGTCGCTCAGTCATGTCTAACTCTTTGCAACCCCATGAACTATACAGTCCATGGAATTCTCTAGGCCAGAATACTGGAGTGGGTACCCATTCCCATCTCCAGGGGATCTTCCCAACCCAGGGATCGAATCCAGGTCTCCCACATTGCAGGTGTATTCTTTACCAGCTGAGCCTTATGAGAGAAAGAGGCAAACAGAAAATATTACACAGTGAGGTAACCACTATGTTAATCCATCAATGGGAGAACTGCTCTGCATATTCAGCGTTGGGGAGAAGACACTGGCAGTACGTAAAATTTTTTAAAAAGGATTTATAAGTTAAATATATATTTTAAGGGCTCCATATAAAGCAGCCTTTAAGAACTGGAATAATTAGCAAATTATGTAAGGAGAAAATTTACAGAATGAGCAACACGAATGACAAAAACAAAACAGGAAAAGATATGCAATCTGCCTCGTAATCAGGAAAGTGCAAATGAAACTCATAACGAAATGTCATTTTCTCCCCAACCAAATTGGCAACACTAGATACTGCCGGGATGCAAAGCAACAGATAATGTCACACACAGCTAAAGGCAGAGTAAGGCCACCTTAGAAAGCAGTTTGGCAACGGCTCAGAACAGGGGACCGTGGGTACGTGCCATGACCAGCAATAGGTATATAGCCTAGAGAAACTACTGCACCCAGCCCAAGAAATCACATACCTCAATATTGTATTGATGCTCTCCATTTGAGGAAAATGAGAGTCTAAATGCCCATAAACTTAAGAATAGATAATTAAGTGTGATGTATTTATCCAGTGAAATAGTACAAAGCAATGAAACTAATTCCCTAGAATTATATCAACATACCAATATCCTAAAAATACGATATTTTGAAAACAAGCAAATTATAAGAGAATAACTTCCATGAGATGATTCAAATAAAACATAAACCATCTACATATAATTGTATAGATTACAAGTGGTAGTAGTATAAAATGCTCATGAAAATCATAAACACTAAACGCAGGATAGTAAACTATCCTGAGAAAAATAAGATAAAAAGAGGTAGATAAGAAGTTCCATTAACATTTAAAGGTCCTTATTTCTCTTTTTTATGGATCAGAACTACTGTAAGATACTAACAATAAGCTCCAAGAATGACACAAAAGCAAAGGTAAATGAGTAATTGGTTCTGCCTCAAGAAAAATGACAGTAAAATTAGAGTGAATAAAATGATGATGAGTCATTACCTGGCATCAAAAAAAAAAAAATCTGCCATGGAGAAGTCAGAATGTACTATAAATTTCTGAGAAAAATATTTTGATCCCAACACTGATTTAGAGGGTCCACTGTTTTCTGCTCATTGATTGCAACTGAGACTGAACATAGTCGCTATGATCAGATACTGTGAAATCTGCACAAGGGCTAAATGTGCCTTTTTCATTCCCTCCAGTGGAAACCTACACGTGTCTTACGACCATGAAGGTAGCACCTCCCAGGATCTTGCTCCTCTTGAAAATCAAATTGCTTGAGAGCAACTCACTTTCAGGGCAAAATCTTTTTGTGATACTGAACAGCTCTGGATCCTACCGCTAGGGTCAGCTTGAAAGGAAGAGAGAAACTGCATCAGTCTATTGATACCTCCATGCAGCACTTCAGCAGTGCAGTAAACAAATACTTATTAAGCACCTACTGTGTTCCCGCCACTGTCATGAGCGAATGGAGGGAGGTGAATTACACACGATCTACTGCTTGCAGGAAGATCCGAGAGGGACTCACAAATAAACAAAGAGCACAGGAGAGGGATCCATTAGTGCCAGAGGAGACCAGGGGAGGCGGGGAAATAGGTCTGAACAACAAAATAAATAAAACAGCCTTTTGCAGAAGTTTTAAAGGGCACTTCAGGCAGAATCCCAAAGTCATGAATCTTAGAGTTGGAACAGAGTTCATTTAAAACAAGGTCTCTGAGGTCAGGGGAGGAAGACTGGGGGAAAGAGGGCATAAAAAGAGGTGAGATAAATATTTTTTCACCAAGCCTGGTGAAGAAATCTCAAGCAGGAATAAATGGTGTGCCTCAGGTAAAAGAGAAAGTGCACAGTACTTTCAAAGTTTCTTCTGGTTCTTTGGATAGATGGTATGTCTAGCTAGCTAGCTAGCTATATAAATTTTTTCCTCAGACAAAAATTTATAAATCCATCTATGGGATAAAGAGGTCAGAAATAAAATCTACCTACTTATGGCCAATTAATCTTTGACAAAAGAAGCAAGAATATACAATGGAGAAAAGACAGATTCTTCAAAAAGTGGTGCTGGGGAAACTGGAGAGCTACACGTAAATGAATGAAATTAGAACATTCATTCAAACCATAAGCAAAAATAAATTAAAAATGGATTAAAGACCCAAATGTGAGATGCGATAAAACTCCGGGAGGGAAGTATCGACAGAGCATACTGACATAAATCACAGTAATATTTTTTTGGATCAATCTCCTAAAACAAAGGAAACAGAAGCAAAAATAAACAAATGGGACCTAATTAAACTTAAAAGCTTTTGCACAGCAAAGAAAACCATCAACAAAATGAGAAGAAAACCTACTGAATGGGAGAAGATACTTGCAAATGATATGACCAATCATAAGGTCTTAATATACAACATATACACAGAACTCTTACCAATCAACATCAAATTGAAAAATGGGCAAAAGAACTTGAACAGAGGTTTCTCCGAAGAGAAAACGCAGATGGTCAACAGGCACACGAAAAAGTAATCCACATCACTAATCATTAGGGAAATGCAGATTAAAAGCACAATGAGACATCACCACACACTTTTAAGAATGGTTATCATCAAGAAGAACACAAATAACAAAGTTAGCAAAAATGTGGAGAAAAGGGCAACCTCATTAGCTGTTCACGGAAATCTAAACTGGTGCAGCCACTGTGGGAAACATATGGCAGTTTCTCAAAAACTAAGAATAAAACTGTCAGGTGACCCAGCAATTCCACCCCTGGGTATATATGCAAAAAAAAGAAAAAAGAAAGAAACTAATTTGAAAATATTCATGCACCTCAATGTTCATAAGTAGCATTATTTACAATAGCTATTTACAATTGCAATTCACAATTACAATAATTGTACAATTATTTACAATGGAAGCAACCTAAACATCCATCAACAGATGGATGGATAACGATGTGGCATACATACTGCTCAGCCATAAAAAAATAATGAAATTTTGACGTTTGCAGCAATGTGGATGGACTCGCAGAACATTATGCTAAGTGAAATAAGCCAGACAGAGAAAAACAAATACTGTATGATATGAGTAACATGTGGAATCTAACAAATACAACACACTAGTGAAATAAAAAGGAAGCAGAATCAGATTCACAGATACAGAGAACAAACTAGTGGTTACCAGTGGAGAGCGGGAAAGGGGAAGGGGCAATATAGGGGTAGAGGGGAAAGGGGGTTATTAGATTATATTAAACCATGTTTGTGAAGCTTTTGATAACTATAAAGCACTATAGAATTTAAAGAATCTTTCATTCAATTTAAAACTTTTTAAATTAAAACAAAAGTTTTTGCTGGTTCTCTTAGTAGTTGGTAACTTTTTTCTCAGACAAAGATTTATATATATATATATATATACATATATATGTATATATCTGTACAGATGATAGATAAATATGTGCTGGGTTGCTCAATTGTGTCAAACTCTTTGCAGCCCCCATGGACTGTAGCCTGCCAAGGCTCCTCTGTCCATGGAATTCTCCAGGCAAGAATACTAGAGTGGGTTGCCAGGCCCTCCTCCAGGGGATCTTCCCAACCCAGGGAGCGA
Source organism: Okapia johnstoni (assembly GCA_024291935.2). Classification (NCBI taxonomy): domain Eukaryota; kingdom Metazoa; phylum Chordata; class Mammalia; order Artiodactyla; family Giraffidae; genus Okapia; species Okapia johnstoni. The sequence goes on along the minus strand of JAGTYA010000027.1, from coordinate 116,372 downwards.
AACCAGGTCTCCCACACTGCAGGCAGATTCTTTACCGTCTGAGCCACCAGGGAAGCCTGCTTGCTCTAGAGGGTGTGGTTTTTCAAACTTCTTGCCCATTTTAATTTTTTAAGGAAAAGTAGAGTTTGGTATGCTTTTTAAGCAAGATCATGTTGAATAATTATTTTGAATACTGAACATATTAATATAGTCTACTTTTTATAGGTTCACCAGAAATGGTCTAAACCAGGGGTCTGCAACTAAGGTCTGCAGACCAATGTGACTTGCCACCTAGGCTAGGAAAGGAACTTTTGTTGGGATACAACCACACTCAATGTTTATTTATACACTGTTTTTTGCTACAACCACAGGGGTGAGTAGTTACAGCCTTTAAGGCCTAAAATATTGACTCTCTGGTCTTTACACAAAAGATGTGCCAAGCTCTGGTCTAAATAAACATTTGCTACCAGGCGAGGGGACCGATCACGCCCCTAGAGCTGACCTGGCAGCCTTGATAAGTCAGGCCTTGCATAGTGAAGAGACAAAGTTCAAAACACTGTCAACTTGGACAAGTCTCCTCAGGCAAGGACAACAAAAGCAAAATAAACAAATGGGGACCACATGAAACTAAATGCACAGTGAAGGAAACCATCAACAGCAAAGGCAACTGAATGGGAGAAGATGTTTTCAAATGATAGATCCAACAAGGAGTTGATACAAAAATATGCAAAGAACCTATATAACTAATATCAGAAAACCAAACTGTTTACAACGGGCAAAGGAGCTGAATAAACATTTCTGCAAAGAAAATATACAGATGGCCAATAAGAAAAGGTATTCATCATCACTTTTCATCAGGAAAATCAAATCAAAACCACCATGAGAAGATGCCTTGTCACATGTCAGATGGGCTGTTGTCAACAATACAACAAATAACAAGGATTGGTGAGGATGTGGGGGAAGGGACCCCTTGTACACTGTTGGAGAAAATGTAAATTGGTTCCGTCACTGAGGAAAACAGTACGAAGGCCCTAAAAAACCTAAAAATACAACCACCATGATATGACCCAGCAATTACACTCATGGGTATTTATCCGAAGGAAACTGAAACACTGGTTTGAAAAACACTATTAGAGTTTCAAAACACTAATTCGAAAAATTCACTGCAGCGCTACTTACAGTGGCCAAGATATGGAAGCAATCTAAGTGTCTGTCAACAAAGGAACGGATTGAGAAGACGCGGTATGCACACTGAAACACACATATGATGGAATATTACTCAGCCGTAAAAGAAGAATAAAATCTTGCTATTTGAAGTGACATGGACGGACCTGGAGAGGGTAATGCTAACTAAAATAAGCCAGACAGAGAAGAACAAATACTGCGTGATGTCACTTATATGTGGAATCTAAACAAACAAAACAGAAACCCTCGCAGATACAAAGAACAAACTGGTCGTTTCCAGAAAGCGGGGGTTATGGGGGCATGGATGAAATAGGTGAAGGCTGTTAGGACGCACAAAGTTCCAGCTGTAAAGTAACTCAAGAAAGCCATTGAATTATACACTTGATATGAGTGAATTGTACGGTGTGTGAACTTGAGCTCAATAAAGCTTAACACACACGCATACAAACACACACCACCTGCAAAGCGGCGGCCTCCTCACTCGGCCTAATGCAAACACCATTTTCAGTGGGTCATTCACCTCCACCTTTCACTCCTGGCAGACACAGGAGTTAGTTATCTAGTTGCTATAAGAATCAAGTTCAACTCAGTTTGATGCCTTTCTCCTTTTATCTTTTGAAACTAAAAAAATCCTCTAAAAGTTGCCTCTGGCACATCACACCCTCACTGCCCATCAGAAAATACTAGCCAAAATCAATCTTAGAAACACTACCAACCAGTCTTCATCATCAGCTGATACACTTTCATCCGGGGAATACAGGAGATACACACTTTTCACCCAGGGCTGTTTTAGATTAAACTGTTGTATTCAGGCTTTAATCTTGGTGGTGCCTCCAGCACACTATGAAAAATTTATTCTTTGACGCTTGGGAAAAGCCACAGGGACCATCTATTGGGTTTCTCTCTGTTTCCAGCAAACACTGGCCACAGACACGCCTCATTGCAGAAAATAAGTTCCTTACATTGCATTTCTTTTCATGACATTCTACTGGCAGTTCCCTAGAGATGCTCTCCTCCAGAAAGATGGTCCAGTAGCCTTTCCAAATTTATTCAGGCAAAGCCCAGAGACATCAACCAGGTGTGGATTGGGTAGAGGAAAAGTGTCCACACTTGCCTCTTACTGCACAGTCAGCCCGCGATTTTTAGTTAGATTTACAGTTATGGGGGCACGAGTGATGGCTTTGGGAAGACCAATGGAAATTATTCTGAGGAGCCTTAGATTTTCCACCCTAATCCACCCAATGCATCCATTCATCCCAAGCTCATGAGAGCAGGAGAGGATGGGTGCCTGCAGAGAGGTAAGTGCTTCCCCAGGGAGGAGTCAGAAATGTATCATCTGATGTTCACCAGAACAGGAGGCTTTAGTAGACTAAATACCTGTGAAGTCATTCACTTTATTATTGAAACATTCTTAACTGGGATACAAATGATATTCTCATTCTATGAAACATCTGTCATCCATTAAAAATAAGGTAAAATGGTACTGTAATGATGAAATATTCAAATCCACTCTTTCAACTGTAGTGAAATGAATGACAAATTCAAGTCCTGGACTGGCTTTGTGGACTGACGCTTGGAGATATCACCGGGCAGAGTCTAGAGATGTGCCTGAAAGGCAGCAGCCTTGGTGCTGGGCTCTGAGTTATTGGGGAAACTGCCTTAATGGCCTGGGGGACCAGGAGATCCTCAGGAATGAAAGAAGGAGCTCTTTGTGAGATATCTCTGAAGTGATATCTTAACTTGCCTCCTGACTGTAGACCCATATCAGTTAGTTTAGTCACTCAGTCATGTCCGATCCTTTGTGACCCCATGAACTGTAGCACGCCAGGCTTCCCTGTCCATCACCAACTCGTGGAGCCCACCCAAACCCATGTCCATCGAGTCAGTGATGCCCTCCAACCATCTCATCCTCTGTCGTCCCCTTCTCTTCCTGCCTTCAATCTTTCCCAGCATCAGGGTCTTTTCCAATGAGTCAGTTCTTCACATGAGGTGGCCAAAGTATTGGAGTTTCAGCTTCAGTATCAGTCCTTCCAATGAATATTCAGGACTTATTTCCTTTAGGATGGACTGGTTTGGTCTCCTCGCAGTCCAAGGGACTCTCAAGAGTCTTCTCCAACACCACAGTTCAAAAGCATCAATTCTTCGGCACTCAGCTTTCTTTATAGTTGACCCATATCAGTAGTGGTCAAAAAAAAAAATTGCCCCTTTCACTTTTTAAAATATTTCAAGTCTGGAAGCATCACAGAATCTTTCGATAGTTACTAACAAAAATCACTAATATTTATCAGATAAGTGGTATGTGGTATAGATTTTCAACATTTACCAGACATGATAGAAATCCTATTTATAATAATGACATACTTAAAAGTTACTTGAAAGAATTTGATCATAAACAACAAGGTTCTACTGTATAGCATAGAGAACTATATTCAATACCGTGTGATAAACCATCTGCACATGTACATAGTCACTCAGTCCTGTCTGACTCTTTGTGACCCCTTGGACCGTAGCCCACCAGGCTCCTCTGTCCATGGGGATTCTCCAGGCAAGAATACTGGAGTGGGTTGGCATGCCCTCCTCCAGGGGATCTTCCCAATCCAGGGATTGAACCCAGGTCTCCCAAATGGCAGGCAAATTCTTTACCATCTCAGCCATCAGGGAAGCATGATAAACCATAATGGAGAAGAATATAAAAAAGAATGTACTGATATACATATATATGTATAACTGAATCACTTTGCTGTATAGCAGAAATTAGCACAACATTGTAAATCCACTATATTTCAATATAAATAAATAAATATTTGATCCAACTGGTAAAAGATCTGATGTTGCTCTTAAAATTCAACAAACCAATCACAAATCTATCTCCACACAGTAGACAAAAGCAAGGAAATATAAGCATAAATCACCTTGAATAAAAATTCAGTAAGAGATACACAGGCATCTCTCTGATTATTATTCAGGGACTTAGGAAAATTTTTTCTCAAATGAAAACAGCAGCTGTGCTTTTGCAAATAAAGAAGTCAGAAAATTTGAAATTTATGAGCAAATTAATGCATTTCTGTTTATAATAATAATTTCCATTTATTAGCTGCTTACCATGTCCCAGGTGTTTTCCATGTAGTGTTTCTCAGTCCTCACAGCCTGAAGGCCCCCTGTGATTTTATAGACAAGGAAACTGACCACCTGCCTCAAGTTGCGGAACTAACCAATGACACGCTGAGGCCTTGCTGTGCTGCTCTGGGTCCCCAGCAGACAGAAGTTTCTAGTTCTAAGACAGGAACAAAGAGACACACCCATTCATTTGCATCAGTTAGGGTAAACCCAGGCTTCTTTCATTTAGGGACAAACCTCAACCCAGTATATAAGAATTATTCATCTTTCAGGATGACAACTGAACTAAGGTACCTCCTCTGTGATCAATAGCTGTTTGTTTTTGAAAGTGAGATCATGAAAGCTAACAGGAAAGCAATGTGACTTTAGGCCCTACTGTACAGAACAGAGAACTATAGTCAGTATCCTCTGATAAATCACAATGGAAAAGAATATTAAAAAGAATGTATATATATGTATGACTGAATCACTATTCTGTACAGCAGAAATTAGCACAGCATTGTCAATCAACTAGACTTCTTTTTTTTTTAATGTGACTTTAATTTCCCTTTTCAGGGAATTCCCTGGCAGTCCAGTGGTTAAAACTCCACACTTCCACTGCAGAGGGCACAGGTTCTATCCTTGGTCAGGGAACTAAGAATGCCGAGTGGCAAAAAAAAATAAAATAAAATAAAATGATTTCCGTTTTCCTCAGAAAGAAAATCAGTCCTGGGCCATTCACCTCCCAGAGTTGGTCTGGAGTCCTGCCATGATTAGCAACAGAAGTCTCCCATCCCCATTCTATTCACAGGTCTGCAAAGAGCCAGCACGTTCCAGAGTGAGGCTATAAAATCAATTCACTATTGAATTGATTCACTAAAATCGATTAACTGTAAAATCAATTACCTTTTCCCATCTATGGCAGCAGGTACATCCCAGCAGCTGTTTATCAATAGTGCCTCGGAAAAACTAACTGTAAGATAATGAACTTGGTGGAATTTCTTCTTTAAAACTCTTGGAAAACATGACCTAAGAAAGTATAGCTCAAAAGCTAGAGAAATGAGTGATGGAAAAGCTGATGACCAAAAAAGTAAGCTGAGTTTGGTTAAACACACATTTTTGTGTGAATTCATGAATGCTAGCCTATTTATGACCAATTTATAAAAAAACTTTATTATAAGTTATGCAGTTAATATGTGACAGCAAACCTGAAAATGGGCAGTGAAATGTGAGTTTTAAGTGAGCCTGGGTGCACCTCTATTTAGCTGTGATTATGCCAGCAGAATTTAAAATTCACTATTGTGAAACTTATGGATTCAAACTATATTAGGAACATAGAGAGATCAATAATAATTGTAGACCTGTGGCCTGTCTTCAAGACAAGTAGTTCTCAAAGTGCGCTTCTGGTTCAGCAACAAGGAATCACTTGGGAATCTGTTAGAAATGCAAACTCTTGGGCCCTACCCCAGATGTTGTAAATCAGGAACTCTGGAGATGGGACTGAGCAAACTATGTTTTAGCAATCTATGTTTTAGGAAATTCTAAAATTTGAGAACCACTATTCTAAGGCCCATGAACTCAGTGTCCTCATGTACAAGAATTGACTAAACATATACTTGGACTGCAAGAAGATCCAACCAGTCCATCCTAAAGGAAATCAGTCCTGAATATTCATTGGAAGGACTGAAGCTGAAATTCCAATACTATGGCCACCTGATGTGAAGAACTGACTCATTGGAAAAGATCCTGATGCAGGACAAGATTGAAAGCAGGAGGAGAAGGGGATGACAGAGGATGAGATGGTTGGATGGCATCACCAACTCTATGGACATGAGTTTGAGCAAGCTCTGGGATTTGGTGATGGACAGGGAAGGCTGGCGTGCTGCAGTCCATGGACCCGGATCACAAAGAGTCAGACACGACTGAGCAACTGAAATGACTGACTAATACCTTTAGGGCTAACCAAAGGAAAAGTGAACCAATCCTATAATCCTCAATTTATAGAAATGAAAAGTTCACTTGCAAACTATTGTGGTTTTCTATGAGAACATAGCAAAATGAACTAAAATGCTCAGCCCAACCCATAAAACCAATTTAACTTCTAAAATTAGAACTTTCATACTAAAAATGCAATTTAATAGGCATTGTAACGGAATGTCCTTCCAGAAGTAATTATGGAAAACTGAAAGCTGATACATGAGAGTGGTCAAGGAAGGAAAAAAGGCTCTCCCAATCCCTCTCCCCCAGGGCTCCCACCCCCACTTCTGCGCCAACCCCACCGGAAGAGAAGGACCGAGTTTGAAAATGGGGCAAGATCCTAGTGGAGCAGTGGCAGAGGCTGAGTTCCCCCAACAGAAGGCAGTGAGTGATGACTACCACACTGGACCTCGGACAACATGTGGCAAGGCTGAGGGAGCCTTGAGATCTCAAGGCTACTGGTCCCCTAGAAGCTCGAAAAAAGTCAACAGCAGCCCCTGAGGCAAAAGAAAAAGGAATGCTTAGAAAGAGTCTATTTTCCTCCAAGAGCTGTTTGTTACCAGGCATTTGAAAGCAGAAACAACGAAATCAATCACTAGATACACTTGCGCAAACCATTCACAGAGGAGAGGAGAGCTAGAGTACTTCTGATGACAGATTCAGACAAGTCTTTGTTCTTGCTCCACATAAAACTCCGCAAAAGGTATCTCAGAGGTATCTCAATGTAAATCGCAGGATGCTTCAAGCAACAGAATGCTGGGAAACTCTGAAACCTGGTTATTAACCAATGGACACCACCTTTAGCGGTGCATCATCTCACTTGGCATGTGCAGAGTCTAAGGAGCCAGAATTAGCTTCACACTGAAGCAGAAAAGACAGATGCCTAAATCATGGGATTTGAAGTTCAACATGAAGGTCTGTCTACTCCCAAATTATAACATATAGCTCAAGAGGTCAGATTTTTTTTAACTTATATCCATTTTAATGTCATCTACAAAGAAGTTATTAATGCCTTTCTTAACTGTTTCTGCCATTCCTCAAAAGATCTTTGAAATCTCTCTCAGGGTTAACTTAAAAACTAATTTAAGAAAAATGGTTTCACTGCCTTAAATTTACACCCTTTTTCTTTAATCCTAAACAGTTTATCTCATCATGACTTTTGACTTTTGCTTAAAATCTGCTATTGAAGGATAATGATTTATCATGGACTCAGAAGATTAGGACTCTGTCTATGAAGAAAACTAAGCTTCCCCTGGAAGCTTCTAATATTATAAATAGTTTGCACATGTTTTTATAGCCTACGGAAGAGACAGCTTTGAAAGAGAACGCATCCATGCATATTTGATTTTGTCTTGTTTGTTAAAACATATACCACTATTATAGGAAAGTATATACTCCCATAAAACAGGACCATAGAGTACTTGAAATTCCATTATTATTTTTTGCAAACCATTTCTCTCTCCCTGAAGGTCTTACTTTAAAATGCAAACACCTAGGAAAGAAGTAATGCATTGTCACCTACAATTTATAGCAGTGGAATATATTATATTTTGTTTGCATTAATCCTTAGGTGAAATTTAATATTTTCTTCAATTATGAATATAATCAATCACTGTAGAATTAGCACTATAACTTTAATTCCTAAAGAAATCATCAATATTTTTATATCACATTACAAAATAACATTGCAGATACTGCAAAATATCACCGATTACTACTTGAAGTTATAAGAATTATTAGACCTATCTCCAAATCTTGCTATTTAATGAATGAAGCACATATTACTACATCACAATTTTTAAAAAATATTCTGATGCCTGTATTTCAATATAAGTGGTTTCCTTTGCTGTATGTATTTTATAGCATGCATGTAAAAATCATATGCTAAGAAGGGAACCATAAACTTCCAAGACTGAAAAGAGGTGGCTCAAAAAATGTTATATAATGAGCTCATTTGTTATATATTTGTTTAATTAAATTGTAGTTGATTTACAATGTTATGTTAGTTTCTGCTGTATGGCTAAGTGACTCAGTTAACATATACGTACATTCTTTTTCATATTCTTTTCCATTATGCTTTATCCCAGGGCATTGAATATAGTTCCCTGTGTGCACAGTAGAACCTCACTGTCCATTCATTCTAAATATACTACTCAGTTCAGTTCAGTTCAGTTGCTCAGTCGTGTCCAACTCCTTGCGACCCCATGGACTGCAGCATGCCAGGCCTCCTGTCCATCACCAATTACCAGAGCTTAGTCAAACTCATGTCCATTGACATGATACTATCTGCTAATCCCAAATTCCCAAATCATCCCTCCACAACTCTCCCTCCCTCTTGGCAACCATTTTTACGTTTGTTTTCTGAGTCTATTTTCTTTTTGACCAGGGCAGCAAATACCATAATAGTTGTTGGAAAGAGTTCCTCAAGGTTAGAAGGCAAATTTCATGCATAATAAACTCGGCACACCTTGCCTTTTCCAGAAACAAAAGCAGGAACACAGTCCTCTTAAAGGCACGTTAATGACTCAAGCTGTCAACTTGGAAATCATGAGTTGGATTCACCTACTCGGCTTCCCAGCTGGCTTAGCAGTAAAGGGTCTGCCTAGCCAATGCAGGAGACACAGATTGGATCCCTGGATCTGGAAGACACCCTGCAGAAGAAAATGGCAGCCCTCTCTAGGATTCTTGCCTGAGAAATGCCACGGACAGAGGAGCCTGGCGGGCTACTGTCCATAGGGTCTCAAAGAGTCAGACATAACTTGGCAACTGCCTGCCTTCACTCTGCCTCTACAACCAAAACATCAGCAGAGAATCTCTGGGTAAAGCTGTCCAGTGTGACAGTTTACTATTATACAGGATGTCAATCATGGACAAATAGATTTAAGGGACTAGATCTGATAGACAGAGTGCCTGATGAACTATGGACAGAGGTTCGTGACATTGTACAGGAGACAGGAATCAAGACCATCCCCATGGAAAAGAAATGCAAAAAAGCAAAATGGCTGTCTGAGGAGGCCTTACAGATAGCTGGGAAGAGAAGAGAAGCAGAAAGCAAAGGAGAAAAAGAAAGATATTCCCATCTGAATGCAGAGTTCCAAAGAATCGCAAGGAGAGATAAGAAAGCCTTCCTCAGCGATCAGTGCAAAGAAATAGAGGAAAACAACAGAATGGGAAAGACTAGAGATCTCTTCAAGAAAATTAGAGATACCAAAGGAACATTTCATGCAAAGATAGGCTAGATAAAGGACAGAAATGGTATGGACCTAACAGAAGCAGAAGATATTAAGAAGAGGTGCCAAGAATACACAGAGAAACTGTACAAAAAAGATCTTCACGACCCAGATAATCATGATGGTGTGATCACTTACCTAGAGCCAGACATCCTGGAATGTGAAGTCAAGTGGGCCTTAGAAAGCATCACTATGAACAAAGCTAGTGGAGGTGATGGGATTCCAGTTGAGCTATTTCAAATCCTGAAAGATGATGCTGTGAAAGTGCTGTACTCAATAGGCCAGCAAATTTGGAAAACTCAGCAGTGGCCACAGGACTGGAAAAGGTCAATTTTCATCCCAATCCCAAAGAAAGGCAATGCCAAAGAATGTTAGAACTACCGCACAATTGCACTCATCTCACATGCTAGTAAAGTAATGCTCAAAATTCTCCAAGCCAGGCTTCAGCAATACATGAACCATGAACTTCCAGATGTTCAAGCTGGTTTTAGAAAAGGCAGAGGAACCAGAGATCAAATTGCCAACATCTGATGGATCATCAAAAAAGCAAGAGAGTTCCAGAAAAACATCTATTTCTGCTTTATCGACTATGCCAAAGCCTTTGACTATGTGGATCACAATAAACTGGAAAATTCTTAAAGAGATGGGAATACCAGACCACCTGATCTGCCTCTTGAGAAACCTGTATGCAGGTCAGGAAGCAACAGTTAGAACTGGACATGGAACAACAGACTGGTTCCAAACAGGAAAAGGAGTACGTCAAGGCTGTATATTGTCACCCTGCTTATTTAACTTATATGCAGAGTACATCATGAGAAACGCTGGGCTGGAGGAAGCACGAGCTGGAATCAAGATTGCTGGGAGAAATATCAATAACCTCAGATATGCAGATGATGCCATCCTTATGGCAGAAAGTGAAGAAGAACTAAAGAGCCTCTTGATGAAAATGAAAGAGGAGAGTGAAAAAGTTGGCTTAAACTCAACATTCATAAAACTAAGATCATGGCATCTGGTCCCATCACTCCACGGCAAATAGATGGGGAAACAGTGGAAATAGTGTCAAACTTTACTTTTTGGGGCTCCAAATCACTGCAGATGGTGATAGCAGCCATGAAATTAAAAGATGCGTATTCCTTGGAAGGAAAGTTATGACCAACTTAGAGAGCATATTAAAAAGCAGAGTCATTACTTGGTCAACAAAGGTCCGCCTAGTCAAGGCTATGGTTTTTCCAGTAGTCACGTATGGACGTGAGAGTTGGACGGTGAAGAAAGCTGAGTGCCAAAGAATTGATGCTTTTGAACTGTGGTGTTGGAGAAGACTCTTGAGCGTCCCTTGGACTGCAAGGAGATCCAACCAGTCCATCCTAAAGGAGATCAGTCCTGGGTGTTCATTGGAAGGTCAGATATTGAAGCTGAAACTCTAATACTTTGGCCACCTCATGCGAAGAGTTGACTCATTGTAAAGACCCTGATGCTGGGAAGGATTGGGGGCAGACGGAGAAGGGGATGACAGAGGAGGAGATGGCTGGATGGCATCACCAACTCGATGGACATGAGTTTGGGTAAACTCTGGGAGTTGGTGATGGACAGGGAGGCCTTGCGTGCTGTGATTCATGGAGTCGCAAAGAGTTGGACACGACTGAGCAACTGAACTTAACTGAACTGAACTTGCATTAAATGTTCCTTTGGTATCTCTAATTTTCTTGAAGAGATGTCTAGTCTTTCCTGTTCTATTGTTTTCCTCTTTTTCTTTGCATTGATCGCTGAGGATAGATGGCTAACAGATAAAAAGATGCTCAACATCGCTCATTACTTGAGAAATGCAAATCAAAACTACAATGAGATATCACCTCACACCACTCTGAATGGTCATCACCAAAGAGTCTACAAATAATAAATGCTGGAGAGTGTGTGGACAAAAGGGAATGCTGTTGTACTGTTGATGGAAATGTAAAGTGATACTGCCACTATGGAAGATGGTATGGATTTTCCTTAAAAAACTAGGAATAAAACCACCATATGACCCAGCAATCCCAATCCTAGGCATATACCCTGAGGAAACCAAAATTGAAAGACATACGTATCCCATTGTTCATTGCAGCACTATTCATAATAGCTAGAACATGGAAGAAACCTAGATGTCCCTCAACAGATGAATGCATAAAGAAGCAGTGGTACATATACACAGTGGAATATTACTCAGCCATAAAAAGGAATGCCTTTGAGTCAGTTCTAATGAGGTAGATGAACCTAGAACCTATTATACAGAGTGAAATAAGTCAGAGAGAGAAAGATAAGTATCGTATTCTAACGCATATATATATGGAATCTAGAAAAATGTTACTGAAGAATTTACTTACAGGGTAACAATGGAGAAACAGACATAGAGAATAGACTCTATTCTCTATGGACATGGAGAGAAGGGAGGGAGAGGGTGAGATGTCTGGAGAGAGTAACATGAAAACTTATATTACTGTATATAAACTAGATAGCCAACTGGAGTTTGCTGTATGGCTCAGGAAACTCAAACAGGGGCTCTGTATCAACCTAGAGGGGTGGGATGGGGCAGGAGATGGGAGGGAAGTTCAAAAGGGAGGGGATATATGTATACTTATGGCTGATTCATGTTGAGGTTTGACAAAAAAACGATAAAATTCTGTAAAGCAATTACCCTTCAATAAAAAATAAACTAATTTTAAAAAGGACAGATTTTATGTCTATTTCTAAAGAAACTGCTACCTTAAGGATTCTGCAGAAGCTGTTGAAGGTTCATTAGGTACTGTTCTGAAAGAAAGAGTTAAAGTGCCAGTTTCAGATGTTCCCCTTTGTTTTATTTCTGATCTATGTTTTATTGAATGTGCTGGGCATTTAATGTAATGAGAACTGTGAAACAGTATGCCAAACTCAATTTCTTTCTTCTTTTTATCAATTTCAGTATATTTGATTAATTCAGCTACAAATACACACTGTATCCTGAATTAATCTCAGTGTCCTGCTAAAGATCAAATGCCAACTCATGAAATTTAAAATTCATGAGTGCTTCTCTCATTAATCTCAACCTCCATCTCTCCTAGAAGAGATTATGCCTCGATAAATACACGCCTTTGGGAAAATTACAGTGCCTTTGCTGTCCATAGGATGTTGGAATTTCATAAGGTTTCCCAAATAATTTCATGTGTCAATGACCCTGATGAAGGCAGAAAAATGTACATAATTCATTTTGAAAAAAAAAATATCTCATCTGCTTTAAAATGAGAATGGGACTTTTTTCCTCTAGATATCACTGATGTTGAATACTTAGGTTTGAGATAAATCATAATTTCATCAAAGCAATCTCTTTCTCCACTTAACTCTCACATTATTTTTTGGATGAGGCATCACTTTCTAATTAGTATTGTATTGATTTGTGGTCATGTTTATCCTTCTTATTTGACTAGAAAGTCACCGAGGGCTCTGAGTGTGGTTTTTACATCTTTGGAGCAATCGTGGTGCCTGCTTCAGGGCTTTGGACAATGAGGAAGTTTCTTAAGTGTTTGCTGAAGTAACAAATCACCTGAAAACCCAATCTATTTCTCATTAAATTATAATAATATAATTCTGGAAGGAATATTTATTGCCTTCCCTCACTCAGTATGAATCTAAACTGTGTTTAAACTGGCCTTCCTAAGCAAGGAAATTTTACAGTGTGTTACACATTGTGATCTAAACCCCAGAAAGTCCTCTTGCCTCTAAATATTCAGAAATTTGTGTTACTATGGATACATGCACACTCATACTGCTTAGAATTTCCTTCTACAATGAGTGAAGAAGATGCCATCAGTCATTCATACATCAATTGGAGTTAGTCAAAGTATTTCTTTCCTGAAAACCTCAGGAATTAGGATAAAAGGGGTTTATGAGCGAAATATACTGCACACGGTTAATGCTGATAGAAACAGAAACTTGCTTATTGCTTTTAGAGGAAGACTTGGCTATGTGTGTGAACATACATGCTGATACATAGAAATGTTGATGCCTTTAGCCTAATAATCCAATGTTTGGAATTTGTTTTAAGTAAATAATGTGAAAATTAAAAAAATAAGCAAGGACATTTATAACAGTATTTTAAGAGGAAAATATAAAACTAATACCAAGTCAAATAATACCGAGCCAAAAAATCAATAATAGAAAAGGTATTTGAGATTTATATAAAAATTTGACGACTGACTCTACAGCTAAGATAAATGTAGAAAGGATACAGAAAATAATGCTGAATAGACAAAAGAAAATATGAAATTATATATATATTTTTTTACAACTATGTATAATTTCATTGGTATGAAAACTGGAAGAGATAATCCAAAAAAGGATTATATATATAGCTACCAGAGCTGGAAGTCCATTCTGAAAATATTATTGATAAAGCAAAAACTATTAAATCTGCAAAAAGTTTCAGATGAGGACCAGGAGTAGTGTATGAACTTATATTGACTACGTAAATTGGAGGTGGCCTGGACTAGACATTTCATGAAGGGCTGCAGCAGCCCATGGAAGGAATAGTAACAAAATCCACAAGACTGAAGGACACCAAAAAATTAACCCAAGTGTTTCAAACTCTGTCTGAGATTGACCTACCTGAAAGATCCCAGAGTTATAACTTCACTTAGAATTAATCATAAGTCTCAGTGGTATAGTCTTCCTTATAGTTTCTCTAATGCCTTTATGCTCTAGTTTAAGACTTTTGTGATTGCTTTTCCCTAGGCAGAAACAATGATTTAGCTAGAATTCATACTCAGCGCAGTTCCTTTTATACATTTAGTCGTTATCTTTACATATGCATCTAAATCCTGTTTAAAATAGTAAGAAGCCTCTATCCTTGATTCCTTTTAACTAGAGGCAACTCACATGAAACAAGAAATGATTCATAATAATTTAGTCCTAATATCAATAGCAAACACAAAATGAGTGTTTATCGGGCAGCACTCTGGGGTTTGGAAGGGAGCAGCTCATTTCCGTCACATAACAACGAAATGACACGAGTACATTCACAGTCTTCAGATTTGAAAACCAAGAAAGAAATTCATCGTCCCAGATTTTCTAACCGGTTTGAGCAGAGCTGCGACTTATGCACCAAACATCTAAATGAAAAGCCACTCAGTCACTTTCAATTCTACCTCTCTTTAGGCATTAACTCCCGCCTGCTAAAAAATCATGAGGGAGTTAATAATTATCTTAGCAACATGGAAGAACTCTTATTAAGGGAGATCTCCTGAAGGGCTTCCTAATTCTAGATTCTCCCGGATCTGAACTCAGAAGTAATTATGCTACAGTGTGTTATACAGTTAAACTCCCTAATACTTTAAAAATTATCAGTTGCTGGAGATGAGTTATTTGGTACTGTGTCAATTAACTCCTTTGTCTCCAGTATTCCTGAATCTCCTCTTCCTTCCAGATTCTTAATAGTTCCAAAGAGCTACAAATTGACCGTGACTCACATAAGGGCAGAAATGTTTATCTTGTTTTTTTTTTTTGAGAGGCTTTTGAAAGAGGCTTTGAGTCTCAAGAGTGTGTAACACACACTCTTCCTTACTGTGCTAATAAATTAAATCTCCCTATCACAGTGGGCACTGATGCTTTCGGGAAAGAAGTTGAAGGGGACAAAACTCCTGGCTTCTACATTTTAGCCACCAGCAGACAGTGACCTGATACTATGAAAATGTTCACACTTCTAATGCTCCTTTCTCCAGAACTGAATAAATTAATCTCATACCCTGGACTATAAACCAATGTGTGCCTTGTTGTTGACTCTTGATTCTGAGGATTGATTGGAGTTAACACAGAAAAATCAATGAGGAAAAATTAGGCGGGTCCACCATAATTTCTGTCTCTTATTTTTATGATTTTCTTTTAAGTCAAAATTATCCCCACACATCTGTGTTATTTCCAAACTAGAGCCAACAGCTTTTAGGAGTCAGAAAAGCAAAATTCATTAGTGTTAGAACCTAGTATTAGAACCTCAAGCAAGGGAAGTCCAGTCAAGGCACAATTTTTAAAATGGCTTACCTTATTTCCAATGAAACACTCCTTGGAATTTCTGAGAAAGCAAATTACTTAATTTGAATCTATAAATGATCTTTCTGACTCTTCATTTGTACCAATTAAGTGCTCAGGGTAGAATTCTAAAAGTACCCAATGCCTTCTCTAAAAGTACCCATTGCCCAATATCTACCTTCAGCAATAAAATTTGGAAGATTTTTGCTCTCTGTATTAACAAAGCTCACACATATGCACGCATGCACACACACACACACACATACACACACACACACACACAAACACACACACCACTGCCCCAACTCTGCCACCCCTGGGACACAAGATATAACTGATCGTGTCTGTTTTTTAAAGTTTTAGCTTTTAGGGTAAATGTATCTTAAGCAGATTTTCTTACCATAATAATGTTTAACTAAATAAATACAAATGGTTTAAATTGCTTAATACCTATTTGCATTACAAATTACATTGTACAAGTTACAACTACATTGCAACTAAATGATAAGCAAAGAAATTAATTCTATGGACAGAGTTTGTATGCAGGCTTCCCAGGTGGCTCGGTGGTAAAGAATCACCTGCCAGTGCAGAAGACTCGGGTTATTGGGTTCGATCCCTGGGTCAGAAAGGTCCTCTGGAGGAGGAAATGGCAGCTCACTCCAGTATCTTTGCTGGGATAATCCCATGGACAGAAGAGCCTGGTGGGCTATAGTCCATAGGGTCTCAAAGAGTCGGATACTACTGAGTGGCTGAGCTTGATGGCTTGACAGTGTTCATATACCATTGCTAAATATGCCAAACTCATAATATCTTTATCCTATGCAAAATATTTCCTCCAAATATTACAAAATAATTCAGCTTGAAATGGAACTTTTGTCCAGTTAAGTTTTCAAAGCACACATACATTCATATCAATTGACAAGAGAGAGTTTTCAGGTTAAAAAAGAAGCAAGGTGAGGGGAGAAACATCAGCAAAGTGAGGGATCCCAGGAAGAAGAAAAAGGTCTCATACTTTGGCCCATTTTCATTCTGGCCCTGAACATTCATTTATCATTCAACAAACATTTATTGAGAACCTACTAAGTGGCAGACACACAATCTGGATCCCTGTTTAAAAATATACAAAGAAACTACTTTAAACTTGAATTTTTCCTTATTTTCATTTGTTTGCCAATGACCATCAGCAAGTTCTTTCATTCTTTTCTACTTTAAAAACATGAGAAATGGATGTTAAAGTTAAGCCACGATTAACAGAGGCTTAGAACGGGATTCTGTTGAGGAGTGAGTAAGCGCTTCTGTTCCTCATCTCTCTCTTCTTTCCCATCCATCCTGTGACACTCATGCGGGCAGAAAATGAAAGGGCCTCCCCTTTCAGGAAAAAGTGTATGAATTAGATTGCAGTTAAAAGTTCACAAAAGTGAGCACGTGGAGACTAGCCTAGACTGCAGATCATCAGAAAGTCTAAAGCAGATTTGACTTCATCGTCTAAAGCAGACTGGACTTCTTTAAAAACCTATAAAAGGTTTTTAAAGAAGCCTGAGTTATTATAAAGGTGCTTTTAGGGCTACTGACCTGACTGTGATCCACAGAGTGAAACAGTCAGAGAGAAAGTCTCTTAAAATATTCTGTGACATTAGCTGTAGGGGATAGACGGATTGATGGATTAAATTCAAGCATTTTAGAGAAAGGTTTGTCAGAACTTGACAACAAATTGGGAGACTGGGACTGACCTATATACACTACTGTGTGTGAGACAGGTAGCAAGTGGGAACCTGCAATATACAGCTCAGGGAGCTCAGCTCAGTGTGGTGACCTGGTGAGAGGTGGGAGGGAAAGAGATCCGAGAGGGACAGGATATATGTGACCATGTAGCTGATTCACTTCGTTGTACAGCAGATACGAACACAGATATTGTGAAGCAACTCTATGCGCCCACCCCTCAAAAAAAAAAAAAAACTAATGAATACACTCATACTACTGAACTGCACACTTAAAAATGATTAAGTGGTAAAAAAAAAAATGATAGTTACCTATATCTTTAAAAAAATGTGTTTTGGTGGATGTATTACAGTGTCTACTATGCCAATCTATATTACAGAAAGCGTCTCCCGTACAGGATGCTAAAGGAGTTATAGAATGAAGTTTTAATTTTAACCACAGACACACACACACAAAAGAACTTGACAATGGAGAGGAGTGGGGGGTAGGGCAAGGGGGGGAAGGGATTGCTGTGATGGGGACGGTAAGAGAAGAGAGAGCCAACAGCCAGAGAGCTAAGTCTTGAGGACAGCATTCGGATTTGAAGTGAGGAATCCTACAAAAAGTTTCCGCAGTTCTAATGTTGAAAGTAATTTGTTCTCTGCTCTGGTTCATTGGCTCCCATCACTCAGATGGGGAAGGACCAGAACTGATGACTCGCGAGGCTATTACCTTGTTTATCACAAAGGTGTCTGATGTAAAATCAGGTCAGCTGGAAAAGATTTCAGAAATCTCCTAAAATGAAATGTTTTAAATGCGCAGAGTGAAAATAAGTACATTTCAAAGCAAAGATTTTTAAAAGAGAGTGGCTTAAAAAAAATGGATGGCACCAATTTGAGAGAGTAATAGGATTTGTCACAAATACTTGAGCAACCCCACTGCTCTAAACTGACCTTTGATTTTTCTTCCTCCCCTTCTGGCCTTTTCCTCTATACCCATGTGACACTTACCCTTTGACTTTGTCTTTCACATCTGCATTGTTAATATTATTATAATTTGCATTCCATTTTTTCCACTAATTCCCCAGTGGAAACTCCCTGAGGGCAGGAATGACATCATACTCATTTTTGTATCCAGATACTGACACAGTGTTTAATACATAAAAGGTCTCATTTCATTCAATACTGTTTTATTGGAATATAATTACGTTACAGTGTTAGTTTCTGCTGTACAGGAAGTGAATCAGTTATCCGTATACATATACCCCTTCCCTCGTGGACCTTCCTCCCAGCCCCCACATCCCACCCCTCTAAATCACCACAGACACTGAACCTTCCTCCCTGTGCTTTAGAGAAGTTTCCAGTAGCCACCTATTTTACCCATGGCAGTACATCAATCCCAATCTCCCAATTCAGACCACCCTCTGGGCCCACATGTTCTTTCTCTACACCTGCATCTCTATTCCTGCCCTGCAAATAGGTTCGTCAGTACCATTTTTCTAGATTTCATATACACGGGTTAACATGGGTTAATACACGGTATTCGTTTTTCTCTTTCTGACTTACTTCACTCTGTATGGCAGACTCTAGGTCCATCCACATCTCTACAAATGACCCAGTTTTGTTCCTTTTTATGGCTAATATTTCATTGTATATATGTACCACACCTTTTTTATCCATTCGTCTGTCAATGAACATTTAAGTTGCTTCCATGTCCTGGCTATTATAAATTGTGCTGCAATGAACACTGGAGTGCATATGTTTTTTAAGTTCAATTTGTATGTTTTGTCTCTGGAATTACATAAATTCTTCTAAGGTTGGAACCCAGTTCCCAGCATAAAGCCTTGAGCAAAATGGAATGATAGTCAAGAAGATTACTTTCGTGTTTTGTACACTTTACAATTAGGAAAAAACATACACTGTCACATTTGATCTTCGAGGCAGTCCAGCAAGCCAAAGTTTCACTCCCAGGTATGGGTAAGGAACAGGTGCGTATTTTAAGCCATCAACTCAGGACTACACGGCTGGCAGGCACTATCTGGAGCTCAGCTTCCTCCTAATACAGGCTGGTCCACTGCTTATTTGGTCCTTGTCCTCAGGACAAGTTACTCAATTAACTGAACCATCTCCACTTTCTTAGCTCCATCTTCTTCCTGAACCAGGTGCTTTTCTACCAATAAGATGACATACTTGAAAAACAGAAGCAAGTTGGGAAAACTGTTTCAAGGGGTAAAATTAACAAACTGTGGAAGTGAAAGTCACCGAGTTGTGTCCGACTCTTTGCGATCCCATGGACTGTAGCCCGCCAAGCTCCTTTGTCCATGGAATTCTCCAGGACAGAATACTGGAGCGGGTAGCCATTCCCTTCTCCAGGGAATCTTCCCAACCCAAGGATCAAACCCGGGTCTCCTGCATTGCAGGCAGATTCTTTACCATCTGAGCCACCAGGGAAGCCCAAATTGTAGATGACAGTTTCTAGTGACTCAGACACTTTCCTAAGACAACTCAATCCCTTTCGATCTTTGGTAAACTTCCCCCCTTGCCCACAGTGAACCTGAAGAGAACTGTCAAACACAACACAGATGTAAATTTCTTTATACCCCAAAACTGATAAAAGCCTAAACTTCTGTTCTTAGTAAATATCCCTAGATGTCTCTCCCCTGTCTGTCCCCATCTGATTGCCTCCCCAGGGCACTGTGGCTAAATATACATACATATATATATATATATATAGGTTTGTATGTCTTCTGTATCAAATATATGTATATACATTCTCTTCTATCCTTATACTGTGACTGAATCTTTTTTTAATTCTCTCCTTTTCCAACCTTCTTTCTACTAAATTATTGTCCTTACTAAATAATTTTTTATTCTGTAAGCTCTTTTGCAGCTATGCACTTTCAAAAATAAGATACTAGAACAATTGCTACTTTTGCAACCCTTGACTAATGTATTGTAGTCAATACATTAGTACTGAAATACTCTTGTATAATGTTATTACACTCAATTTATAAATGGGGAGAATTAGAGCAATGGAAAAGTGGACATTTTTCAAACATTGTTTCTCACCTCCGTTTCTTAGATTTCCTTTTCATCTAAAGATGCCGAGGGACTTCCCTGGTGATGCTGTGGTCAAGACTCCATGCTCCCAATCCAGGGGGCCTGGGTTCAATCCCTGATCAGGAAACTAGATGCCATATGTCACAACTAAGAACCTGCATGCTGCAGTGAAGATCAAAGATCCCACATGCCAAAACTAAGACTCAGCAGAGCCAAATAAATTAATATTTTTAAATGAAAAAATAAAGACACTAAAACATTATTGATATATGCATGACTGGGCAGATGAAATAGCACAGCTCTGGTCAAGATGCAAAGTGGGAACCACAGTTCACAACTCTGACCTCCACACAGAATCACTGAATAAGGCACCAGAAGGATGTTCTCATCCAGCTGAGGGCTGCTTCCTGTGCTCTCTGACCTGGCCCTTTGACACTTAGGGAGGTGGGTTGTAACAGTGAAAGGTCAAATTACATCACAGGTAAATAACATCTCTCCTAAGAGTTCTTACATCTCAGTTGAACTCATTAGGAAAAAAGAGTCATTAAAATATTAATAACTATGATTTAGGAAAATGTCATTTAACCATGAAGCACTTTTGAATTTTGGCAAGAATACCATGTATTTAAGATGTAATACTGCCATCTTTTAAAAGCAGAGTATACACTACAGCTTTCAGTGGCTCTGGAGGTAGCTAGCCATTTCTGGGGCATATTTGAAACTACATAAGATTTCTCCAAACATGATAACAGATTATGTCAATTCCACTTTTCCATTGCTCTAATTCTCCCTATTTATAAATTGAGTGTAATAATATTATACAAGAGTATTTCATTGACTGCCTTAAAAATCTTTCAACAGAAGTCTACTTTTTGGACAAAATTTTGGGAGAAATAAATACATACCCACTATGAATGAAATAGGTCTAATGGTCAATCTAGGTTCAAAATATATTGAGAACTATTAATAAATGAGAAAACACCCATTGGAGAAAAGAAACTAAATATAATCAGGCTAATGGAGAGATCGTTTCATTCATAAATCAAAGTGATAGAAAACAAAGTCAGACTCTTTTTCTCTCTAAACAACCATTAACTAGCTAGCCAATCACTATAAAGAAATGCTAGGAGATTAGGGAGGGAAGGACTGAGAGTTTGGATTAACAGATGCAAACTAGTGCCAGAAAACCATCTATTTCTGCTTTTTGACTATGCCAAAGCCTTTGACTGTGTGGATCACAATAAACTGTGGAAAATCCTGAAAGAGATGGGAATACCAGACCACCTGACCTGCCTCTTGAGAAACCTGTATGCAGGTCAGGAAGCAACAGTTAGAACTGGACATGGAACAACAGACTGGTTCCAAACAGGAAAAGGAGTACGTCAAGGCTGTATATTGTCACCCTGCTTATTTAACTTATATGCAGAGTACATCATGAGAAACGCTGGGCTGGAGGAAGCACAAGCTGGAATCAAGATTGCTGGGAGAAATATCAATAACCTCAGATATGCAGATGATGCCATCCTTATGGCAGAAAGTGAAGAAGAACTAAAGAGCCTCTTGATGAAAATGAAAGAGGAGAGTGAAAAAGTTGGCTTAAACTCAACATTCAGAAAACTAAGATCATGGCATCTGGTCTCATCACTCCATGGCACATAGGTGGGGAAACAGTGGAAACAGTGGCTGACTTTATTTTTCTGGGCTCCAAAATCACAGCAGATGGTGAGTGCAACCATGACATTAAAAGACGCTTACTCCTTGGAAGGAAAGTTATGACCAACTTAGATAGCATATTAAAAAGCAGAGACATTGCTTTGCCAACAAAGGTCCATCCAGTCAAGGCCATGGTTTTTCCAGTGGTCATGTATGGATGTGAGAGTTGGACGGTCAAGAAAGCTGACCTCCGAAGAATTGATGTTTTTGAATTGGGGTGTTGGAGAAGACTCTTGAGAGTCCCTTGGACTGCACAGAGATCCAACCAGTCCATCCTAAAGGAGATCAGTCCTGGATGTTCACTGGAAGGACTGATGTTGAAGCTGAAACTCCAATACTTTGGCCACCTGATGCGAAGAGCTGACTCATTGGAAAAGGCCCTGATGCTGGGAAAGATTGAGGGCAGGAGGAGAAGGGGATGACAGAGGATGAGATGGCTGGATGGCATCATCAACTCGATGGACATGGGTTTGGGTGGACCTAGGGAGTTGGTGATGGACAGGGAGGCCTGGCGTGCTGCGGTTCATGGGGTCGCAAAGAGTTGGACATGACTGAGCGACTGAACTGAACTGAAGTACATATAAAATTGATAAACAACAAGTTCTTACTGTATAGCACAGGGAGCTATATTCAATATCTTGTGATAAACCACAATGGAAAGCAATATAAAGAATACATACATATGTATAGATGAATCACTTTGCTGCATAGCAGAAATTAACACACTGTAAATCAACTATACATCAATAAAATTGCTTTTATCTTTTTAAATAAAATTTTTTTAAATGCTAGCCTTTAATCATGCCAATGATAGTAACTCACTATTTATGGTCAGCAGATATTTAAGATAATATTCCCTGATGATTCCAAGGTTGGTCACTCACTAACTCTGTGACCTTGCACCTTAATGTCATTTCCACAAAATGAGAATTTTGCAGATGAGTCTTTCCCTTCTTATATTCCAAAATTTCATTATCATCAAACTTTAATTCACTTCCTATGTAAGTATTTTTATTCCTCATATAAATTAAAGAAAGTAGGGAAAATCACTACATCATTCAGATACGATCTGTATCAAATCCCTTATGTTATTCAGTGGAAGTGACAAATAGATTCAAGGGATTAGATATGATAGACAGAGTTCCTGAAGAACTATGGACAGAGGTTCATAACATTATACAGGAGATGGTGATCAAAACCATCCCCAAGAAAAAGAAATACAAAAAGGCAAAATAGCTGTCTGAGGAGGCCTTACAAATAGCTGAGAAAAGAAGAGAAGTGGAAGGCAAAGGAGAAAAGGAAAGATAAACCCATCTGAATACAGAGTTCCAAAGAATAGCAAGCAGAGATAAGAAAGCCTTCCTAAGTGAACAATGCATAGAAATAGAAGAAAACAATAGAATGGGAAAGACTAGAGATATCTTCAAGAAAATTAGAGATATCAAGGGAACATTTCATGCAAAGATGGGCTCGATAAAGGACAGAAATTGAATGGACCTAAAAGAAGCAGAAGATATTAAAAAGAGGTGGCAAGAATACACAGAAGAACTGCACAAAAAAGATCTTAATGGCCCAGATAATCACGATGGTGTGATCACTCACCTAGAGCCAGACATTCTGGAATGCGAAGTCATGCTGGCCTTAAGAAGCATCAATATGAACAAAACTAGTGGAGGTGATGGAATTCCAGTTGAGCTATTTCAAATCTTAAAAGATGATGCTGTGAAAGTGCTGCATTCAATATGCCAGCAAATTTGGAAAACTCAGCAGTGACCACAGGACTGGAAAAGGTCAGTTTTCATTCCAATCCCAAGGAAAGGCAATGCCAAAGAATGTTCGAATTACTGCACAACTACACTCATCTCACATGCTAGCAAAGTAATACTCAAAATCCTCCAAGCTAGGCTTCAACAGTACATGAACTAAAAACTTCCATGTACAAGCTGGATTTAGAAAAGGCAGAGGAACCAGAGATCAAATTGCCAACATCTGGTGGACATCAAAAAAGCAAGAGAATTCCAGAAGAACATCTACTTCAGCTCTTTGACTACACTAAACTCTTTGACTGTGTGGATCACAACAAACTGTGGAAAATTCTTAAAGAGATGGGAATACCAGACCACCTTACCTCACTCTTGAGAAATATGTATGCAGGTCAAGAAGAAACTGGACATAGAATAATGGACTGGTTCAAAATTGGGAAAGAAGTACATCAAGGCTGTATACTCTTACCCTGCTTATTTAGCTAATATGCAGACCACACAAGTGAAATGCCAGACTGGATGAAACACAAGCTAGAATCAAGATTGCAGGGAAAAATATCAATAACTTCAGATATGCAGATGACACCACTCTTATAGCAGAAAGCAAAGAATAACTTAAGAGCCACTTCATGAAAGTGAAAGAGGAGACTGAAAAAGCTGCTTAAAACTCAACATTCAAAAAATGAGCATCACGGCATCCGGTCCCATCTCTTCATGGCAAATAGATGGGTAGACAATGGAAACAGTGACAGACTTAATTTGCCTGGGCTCCAAAATCATTGAGAATGGTGACTGGAGTCATGAAATTAAAAGATGCTCACTCCTTGGAAAAAAAGCTATGACAAACCTAGACAGTGCATTAAAAAGTAGAGACATTACTTTGCCAACAAAAGTCCATATAGTCAAAGATATGGTTTTCCAGTAGCCATGTATGGATGTGAGAGCTGGACCACAAAGAAGGCTGAGTGCCAAACTGATGCTTTAGAACTGTGGTGTTGAAGACTCTTGAGAGTCCCTTGGACTGCAAGGAGATCAATCCAGTCAATCCTAAAGGAAATCAACTCTGAATATTCATTGGAAGGACTGATGCTGAAGCTGAAGCTCCAATACTTTGCCCACCTGATGCGAAGAGCTGACTCATGGGAAAAGACTCTGATGCTGGAAAAGATTGAGGGAAGTAGGAGAAGGGAAGGACATAGGACGAGATGGTTGGATGGCATCACTGACTCAATGGACATGAGTTTGAGCAAGCTTTGGGAGATAGTGAAGGACAGGGAAGCCTGGTATCCTGCAGAGTTCATGGGGTTGCAAAGAGTTGGACACAACTGAGTTACTGAACAACAACAATTCCTCATATGCTAGTCTCCTTTCAAGTTTGAGAATAAAGAGGAGATAGTAACAGGAATTAACAGCAGTATGTTAATAGTATTATGACAAGACACACAGAAATGTCTGAGTTCAGCCAATCACCTCACCTTCGGGGCATTTCAAGGGAGCCACATGTGCCAACACTAATCAAAGTAACATTTTATTAATAACTGTCCAAATACCAGATTCCCCAGTGAAAGGCTTTGATGAAAAGTCAGAACCAATTTGAGGCCTAAGCACCATCTTCTACTCCATCCAAAACAGCAGAAGAGTAAATTTAGGTTGAGAGGAAGAGAGGGAAGAAAGGAGGGAAAGCACAAAGGATGGGAAAGCACAAAGGATGTTTGAGCACACTGGCGTCTATCTTTGAAGATGCAGTGGTCAATGAAGTCTCTCCCTCTCTCTCTTATTCTATCTCCATATCTTTCTTCCCTCCCCGCCTTGAAAAAAATATAACCAACAAATACATCACTTTCTCAATGATAATGTCTTGTGATCATTATGGACTTAGGATTTGTCTTGCTTCTTGTCAATATTGAAACCGTCAGGGTCAACGCAGACCTTTAAGCTCCAATACACTACAGTGGATGAAGGGGTTCCGTTCACGTCCATATAACTCTCTGTATGTCCTCCCTTTTCTCCCTCTGCCTGTCTTTATCCTCCCCTAGACATCTGGTTCCTCCTGAAAAACAAACTGAATTACAACTGCTGTTGAGCCAGTAATCAATACACGAGGGGCCAATGCCACCAACACGCTTTGGTAAGAGGCAAGGGGAGGTCTGGTTCTTCTCATACAAACCAGTTCAGTTCTTTGTGATTCTTCTGGACTTATCTTAAAAGTCACACTCTCAAGGAAGCTTTTCCTAGCCTTTTGACCTAAATTATATAATGTTTGTCTTACGCTTCCCTTTGGTGATGCTGTTTATATTGTTACGCGTTTAAAAACTGCCTTTCTTATTAGAATGAAAGCCTTATAAAGGCAGGCAGGCTGGTGAGATGAATGTCCCCTCTCCCCAAGCAGTCACAGTGCCCAGAGGCAGGCAGTTATCCCCAAACTTCAGCCCCACTCACACATTGGTGGGAACAGACATACGCACACAAGATGCTCCAAAAGCAGAGACCAGATTTGTGCTTTTACCACTGTATCCCTGTACCTAACATGAAGTCTGCCATCTGGATAAAGCTTGATAATTATTTAACAAACTGAATTTTAATACTGAAGTTCCGACACTTGAAATAAAATATATAATTATAAATTGAGCTTTATCAATGAATTTTCCCAATTAATTCTCCTACATCTTCCACTTTCACCCTCTTAAAACGCATACACACACACACTGTCTTCACACACACTGTAAATTCTTTTCTGTTCCTAGCTTCTAATCCAAACGTATTTGTTTATATTAGTCTGACTAATACAACCTGGCTTTACAATGAATGTTTCGGAGGTAAAGTGAGAGAAACTGAAGAAATTAACAAAGTGTATTATTACAGGTTAGATTCTTCTTTTCTGTTAAGAACTATTAATATATTTGTTAAACATGTTGCCTCTATTTTTACCTCCCTACCCCAAACAATTTGCAAAGATCTCCTGCATTTTCTTGATAAAAATGGAGCTCCATTTAACTGCAGAGTTTACATACTGCATCTTGGAATCCTTAAAGCAAAATATTTTACTTCAGTCCGGACATGAATTTGATCTAAAACATACATGTGGGTGATACATGTGTGTGTATATGAAAAAGAAGTTGCCAATAATTAGTTATCCCCAAATAAAACAATCTGCCTCAAAATTTACGTAACTTGTCTCTTGCCATGACTGGCCATTATCGAGCATAAATGTGTTAGTAATAATCACAGGTGGCCTAAAGAGATTCTGGCAGAACAGAGAAAGTTTGAGAAGATTTGTATTCTCGATATTTCCTAAGAACACAGTGCTGCTGTCTGAAAAGTGACTACAATCCCCATGAATGCAAATTCACAGGTATTTTATTAATGTACTATTATGTATGGACCTCAGAATTAGTAGAATTGTGAGAAACACACTTTGCTGTGAGTTCACTGTAATAGGATAATCCAAGATTAGTTTGCCTTCCTTCTGCACTCACCCCAAGGCAGCATCCATACCAGGGCTGCAGCTCTGGAATTTAGAGGCATTCCCGTGCTCAGATTCCATGATCGCAGCCCAAGTCTTCATCCACCCAGTGGCCCAGCAGTACTGGATAGGGCTTTTAGTGTTCTGGGTTAGAATCAGGCTTATGTGGGAGTAAATGTCATCCCTGGTATTAACTAACTGTCCATGTCCTTGAATGAGTCATTTAATTCCTCAATGCCTTGATTCTTGATCTGAAAAATTAGGATGAAAACAATACCAAAATTATCTGGGCTACTGGAGGGAGTAAATAAATGAGCCAATATACAAAGTCCTCAGGATCCTGCCTGACACAGGGAGTACTCGGTAAATGTTCACCTTATGTCTTTGGATAATTTTCCCTTTTCAGCGTCTTAGTTTTCTCATTCTAAAGCATGTCCAAAAATAATGCTCTTATCTTAGAGCACTGTGAAAATCACAGGAGAAATGTAAAATTGCTTTGGAATAGATCAGCTTCTACACAAATGCTTGGAGTGAATAAAAATAATATTACGGACAGCTAAGCAAATTTTTTTTCTTTCTGCCTTCTTTTCAGTGGAAAGTACTTTGTAACTTTTTTCTTCACTCTGCAAGAGAAATGTTTCAGGAAAAAGAGCTAGGAGTTTTACATCAAAGTAGACAATCACTGTAGCAATAAAGGCATTCTTCCTGGTAAGCTTTCAGAGATGGCTTTTAGCATTTTTCTACATATAGAAGATCGGGGCTTTTTCATTATCACAGAGTGAACTAAAGACACTCTCCACAAAAACATAAAAGCATTCTCTCTAGGAAGCAGGGCAGGGCCCTGGCTTCTGGGCCTCCCGCCATTGACTTCAGCAATATTCCCTGTAGCGTCATCCATAGAGCAGTCTGCCAGATGCAGGGAGCAGAGTGATGCAGGGACAAGAGTGTTGCTCCTCCAACAAAGAGCAAGAGCATCATGTTCTTCAAGTGGGCAGAGAAGGTGGACAGCAACGCCTCTCCCAGTCACCCTCAAAGGTCAGCCTGACCTTCACGCTCCCGTTGCAGGCCAGGGCATCGTCTTTCAGGTTGTCAGTGGAATCTTCCATTTTCCCACACTTGCTCAACTAAAGAGGCAAATGCAAAGCCTTGCATCTAGAGCCACGAAAGGACTGCCTTTGTGCTTTACGGGCTTAGCACAATGGCCGTTCAAGTGCCTCGGGCTGAGGGGACAGGTGGCCTCCCATCAGGGCACATGCGTCCACGTGACACGCTCACAACCGCATGGAAGCAAGCCTTAAAAGTGAAGAGGTCATCTCTCTTGTTGTTGTAGAAGGGGTTGAAAATATTTACATATACGTAGTTTATTATTTATATGTAATAGTACACATAAAAACATATACAACATAAAAATCGTCCTGAATCTCGCAACTTGGACATAACCCAGATAACATTAGACCTAAGCAGCTAAGCTCCACAGGGTCAGGGATCTCACCTAAGGATGAGCCAGGAGACAAGATCCCAGCCCTGGAAGAGCTGAGCAGGGCTCCTCTCCTGCAGATGTCACTTGCTCAGGTGGTCTCTGTCACTCTATCTTAAATTTCCCCCAGTACTCCCTGAGTCAGAGAAGGCAATGGCACCCCATTCCAGTACTCTTGCCTGGAAAATCCCATGGATGGAGGAGCCTGGTAGGCTACAGTCCATGGGGTCGCTAAGAGTCAGACACGACTGAGCGACTTCACTTTCACTTTTCTCTTTCATGCACTGGAGAAGGAAATGGCAACCCACTCCAGTATTCTTGCCTGGAGAATCCCAGGGGCGGGGGAGCCTGGTGGGCTGCCGTCTATGGGGTCGCACAGAGTCAGACACGACTGACGCAACTTAGCAGCAGCAGCAGCAACTCCCTGAGTAATTTTTCTCCATAGTACTGATCACATTTGAACACTACATATATTTATCACATTATATTGCTATATATTATATAAATACATTTATAAATATATGTGACATAAATGTTATAATAAATTGTTAAATATTAAATATATATTACTGATCATTTTTCTTCATGTCACATTCATTAAGAAAAGCAGCAGATCATAAGTGATCAGTTTAATTCCATCTCATATATTTTCCTATTTATTTTGTTTATTATATCTTTATTCTCCCTAAAATGTTGGTTTGCTCTGATTCCCAAGTTTAAACAGTGCCTGGCATGCAGCAGGCAATCAGTAAATATTACCAAATTATTGAGGAAAGAGAGATTAAATCAAACATACTGCAATGCACCTTTTTCCTAATAATTATGAACTAGTTTAATTGGTTTAATTTTAGTTCATTTAATCATTATAAACCAGTCCAATAAGAGAGGATACGGTAAATAAATCATGATTCTTCCACACAATAAAATATGTCAAAATTTAGTATTTTGATATTTCATGGCATGTAAATCATCCTGAATCTCACAACTTGGCAGAAAACAAGATAACATTAAACCTTAGAGTTTGTTAGACTTTGAAAGTCAGATTATGAGAGAATATGCCTAATACGATCCTATTTTCAATACATATACACAATCATATTGGTGTTGCGTCTGGCATGATGTTGTGTGCTTGGGCCATCTGGATGAAAAGTGTACTCAGGAAACTGACATATAAAAAGATAACGATGACACAACTAGATAAGAACTATAATGAATATTCCTGCATTTCTCCTGCTTTAGAAAAGGTCTGGCTCCTTGAGAAAATGGCCAGGGGAAAGTGGGAACAGTTATCTCATTAGAGAAAAGGCACTTTATACATATATGTCACTTTAATGGCCAAGCTGCCAGGGAAAATGTTATCTTATTGAGACACATGATCACGCAATGTTTTACTTACCATTCGAAAGCAAAGCCACTACTTCTAACCCATTCACAAGCACAGTGAGATCTTGCAGGGGACCTACAGCTTATAACTGCTCTGATGTCTTTACTTTAGCTCTGATTCTAGATTGGGAACAGTGTGGAAATCAGAGAATTGGGAAGAAGTACATTTCTGTTCACTGCTCACTACAGCCCGTGGTGCTGTATCAGCTATGGTCCTGAAATCGCAAGAGGATTCTTCTCCTTGGTTTGTTTCACTGTCCCTAAGGCACCAAGGAAAGCAGAGACTTGGAAACTCAATCTGACCCAACCACCCTGTTTGTCATCAGTACAATGTGTTATTTGCAAGTTCATCCAGTATCTTCCATTACAGGGCGGGGAGCAGCTAAGAATAGCTGCAGCATTTGACTCTAAGCGGCCTGCCGGGAAGCCCAGAGCTGACTGCGTGACTCATTATGGGATGCAAATTCTTGTGCGAGCTGATACAGGGGAGCCTTTCAGCGAGGGAAGGAGAGGGTGCCTCTTAACGAGTTGCCCTGGCTGCCAAGAACTTCCGCCCCTTTTGGTCTTTTAGTGACAAAAAGCAAACCTGGAGATAGGCAAGACTCCAGAACACCACCAACTGGCATGAGGCTAACTTTCTCTCACCCAGCTCAGATAACAAAGTTGGATGCTTTCCTTTAAAGTAAAATTTAAACTCTGAAATAAGCTTCGGTCATAAACAACATCATAAGCTAAGATAGCAGAACCAAGGCTTAAACAGGTTGGGAGTCTTCCACAGTCTTCAAGTGATGCCTATATTATTTATTATCTTAGCCACTTGTGTATTTGCACCAGCTAACCATCTCAGATTATCCCAGATGGATACCACTCTCAAATACTCCCTTAAAAATCTGTAAATAAAATGAAAATAATACTAGCAGTGAGTATTTATTCAGCTTGGCACTGTGCTACGCTCTTTACGTACATTTTCTAATTTAATTGTTACCATTGCTCTGTAAAGTATATTAGATTACCATGCCTGAATTAAGTTCAGTTACTTGCCCACAGTCACAAAACTAGTCATCATGAGAACATCCTGCAATTTGGCATTCTTTCTTCCATTTTCATTTCAAGACCACCTGCTGTGGTAAATCAAGAAATTAATATTGAACTTTATAATGAGATTTCGCATCAGCATCAGCCTACGGTAAGACTACTAATTCCAACCTTATATTGTATTCATATAGAATGCAAATTAGGAGAAAAGATCGATTTTTTTCTCTAAAGCATGGAAGAGAAGACATCATTAATGCCACCATTCTCACGAGATTTTAAAGGTAGAAAGATTTAAAGATCAAAATAAAAATGATTCAAAATATTCAAAAATCCTAGCACCATGCACATTCTTTTCTCTAATGAAATAGCTGATATCTGACTGTTTTGAGCCACAAAGATGGCAATTCTGCACAGTTCAACCCTCAGACAACACAGTGATGCTCCAGGATGTGGGCTCAGAACCAAGCAGACCTTCAAGACCTGCTCTTGACACTTTCTCGGTCTCTGATTTTGGCACATTATTATCACTCCCAGTCAAAGGTCCTCATGTTGTGAAATGGGGCTAATGAAAGTTCCCACCTTTGTGAGGATATAATTCGTACAAAGCACTCACAGGAGCAACCATCCTGGCCTCAGCAGTAAAGGATGCGCTAAGTGACCATCATGTAAGTCCTCAAAGAGCCTTTCCTCTAAGAAACAGGAGGCAGCAAGCTCTGGTATACTTGCCGTTGTTTTTAGAACATCAGCTGTATTGCATTAGGGCTTTGCCCTTAATGAGTTCAAAGTGTACCTGCTATTTAAGCCCTTACTTCAAGACTTTCCAACCTATATGTCAGGTGTATGAGTAAAGAAACTCGTTAGATGACTTCAGCCTCAGTCAACTCACTCAGTTTCCAACTGTAACCGCATAGGAGCTGCTGAGCCCGAAGTACCCACCTAAACTAATCAAATTCCAGACTCACTGACATCTGAGATAATTAAGTAAACAAGTGATTCAAAGTGTATAAGTGACTTGGGTACTTTTGAACGACGCCAGCAGCCCCCAGTCCACATACCTTCCTCTTACAACATCTCTTCAGCCTAAGTATACCAGCATATGGATGCAAGCCTCATATGCAACTCTATTCCTTTTTTCTGTGAAATGAATGCCAGAATCACCTCAGAACCCAGTGAAGATCCAGCTCGGCACCCTAATTTATTCTCTCTTCTAGAATAATAAAGTTAAAATTTGTCACCCCATTTTCTCATTTTTCTCTCTTGTGCCATCACTTTCCCTATTCTAAGAAGAAGAAATTTTTGCATATAATTTCTCTCTAAAGAAACAGGAAAAGAAGGACATTCTTGAATGTGTGGTTAGACTTGTCATTATAACTCACTGATTTTTAGCACATTGTGCAAACATGACTGACTATGTTTATCCATATTATGTAGATAATCATTTACTGTTTCAATTACTTTGTATAAAATAAAAGTAAATATTCGTGTCTTTTAAAAACAAAAATGCTAATTAATTCTCTAAAATCAGTGTTACTAAACATCGCCTAATCCTTTTTCTGCCAGAGTTGCAGGAAGAATATAGATATTTTCAGTGGACGGTTGAACAATAACTAAATGAACTTTAAATTTTTTTCTGCCCCAAGACTC
Source organism: Okapia johnstoni (assembly GCA_024291935.2). Classification (NCBI taxonomy): domain Eukaryota; kingdom Metazoa; phylum Chordata; class Mammalia; order Artiodactyla; family Giraffidae; genus Okapia; species Okapia johnstoni. The sequence goes on along the minus strand of JAGTYA010000027.1, from coordinate 83,640 downwards.
ACAATTCCCTGACTCCACAGTTCCTGTACTTTTCACCCCACTTCATTGACCCTGTAAGGCTATTTATCATCATTGTCCACAGCCACCCAGTTTGTCATTCATTACCACCTAGGATGATCAAATATTTCTTCCCCAGGACCAAGTGACTGGGCAAAGAGTTATGCCCATGATCTATACCTGACAAGTTAGAGTTCTCACTCATAATTTTCCAGCTTGTGACTATCACCATCCATCTCTTTCATCATACCCCATGAGCCTACTTAAGAGTGAAGCCAACACAGAGAAGCTAGGACATGGAGAGAGAGAAAGGCAGAACAGCAAGGAGATGGAGAGAGTCAGACTACTGAACACATCTTTTGAACTCCTGGATTCAGCTGTTCCTGAAGTCCATATACCTGTGGTCTTCTTAGTTATATCAACTAATAGAGTTCTTTTTTATTAAAAGCAAGTTGACTTGGATTTCTGTGATCAGCAACCAAAAATACATGTAAAATAAATGACAAGGACATGTTGCATAGCACAAGGAACTATATTCAATATCTTGTAATTACCTATAATGGAAAAGAATCTGAAAACGCAGATAGATAGATAGAAGTCCTGAAATAACACAACATTGTAAATCAACTATGCTTCAATTTAAAAAAAAAAAACTTGTAAAATGGGTGGCATAATGCCTAGCCATAGTAAATGCTCATTAAATTATATAAATTTATAATTGAATATAAAGATCACACACCAGTTTCAAGCATTCAAAAAGCACTACACAATGCATCACAAACAAAACACAGATGACTAAATCATCCTTCAGGGTATTGTTCTTCAAGTGTTAATGATATGTATTAACTCTTAAATTCAAATATTAAGTACATATAACTTCAAATGTTAACATGGCTATTGTCTTTCCAGTAATCATATATAAATATGAGAGGTAGACCATAAAGAAGGCAGAGTGCCAAAGAATTGATGCTTTGCAACTGTGGTGCTGGAGAAGACTTTTTTCTTTTTTGATTTATTTATTTTTAATTGAAGGATAATTGCTCTATGGTATTGCATTGGTTTCTACCAAATATCAAGATGAATCAGCCATAGGTTTACCCATGTCCCCTCCCACTTGAACACCCCCCCCACCTCCCTCCCCATCCCACTCCTCCAGGTTGTTATCAAGCCCCAATGTGAGTTCCCTGAGTCATACAGCAAATTCCCATTGGCCACCTATTTTACATATGGTAATGTATGTTTCACTATTACTCTCTCCATACCTCCCACCCTCTTCTCCCCCCACCAGCTGGGTCCATCAGTCTGTTCTCAATGTCTGTGTCTCCATTGCTGCTCTGAAGATAGGTTCATCAGTACCGTCTTTCTAGATTCCATATATATGCATTAGTATACAATAATTGTTTTTTTGGAGAAGATTCTTGAGAGTCCCTTGGGCAGCAAGGAGATGAAACCAGTCAATCCTAAAGAAAATCAACCCTGAATACTCACTGGAAGGACTGATGCTGAAGCTGAAGCTCCAATACTTTGGCCACCTGATACAAAGAACTGACTCACTGGAAAAGACCCTGATGCTGGGAAAGATTGAGGGCAGGAGGAGAAGGGGACGACAGAGGATGAGGTGAGTGGATGGCATCACCGACTCAATGGACGTGAACTTGGGCAAACTCTAGGAGATGGTGAGGGACAGGGAGGCCTAGTGTGCCACAGTCCATGGGGGTCAGAAAGAGTTGGCACAACTTGGTGACTGAGTGTACACACATATAGCAATGCGAGAACACTGGGTCCCAGGAGGAGCCTGAGTGAGGTCGTCAGAGAGAAGAGGAGTGGAGAGATGAGCATAAAAGGGATGGAGGTCAGTTCCTCCTGAAGGGGAAGACTTGGGGAACCCTTCCAGAAAAAAGTTGGCTTTCAGCTGGCTTTGCTGAAGGGTTGGATTTTAAAAGCCTGAGCTGGGGATGTGGTTGATAAACAGCTTCCAGAAGTGGTCAGCAACGTGAGTACAGAAACTTGAAAATTCACCATACGTTTGTCAACAAGGCGACCCTGGATCCGTGAGAGTTCACGTGAAAGGTAAGTGTATCAAAGCCATACTAGGGAAAGAACACCAGGAGAACTTCCCGTCTTCAATAGGCTTTCAGAATTCTCAAAATCTCAAGTTTGGGGGATAAATACACAGAAGCCTGTGAAACGCATCGGACTATTCAGATGGCACGCCATTGCCTCTGGGTGCCAACTGGAACAAAACACACTTTTCCTCTTCAACCCTGGGGATGGTTCCTCTTGCAATGCCCGAATCTGGATGGAGCTCTCTTCCACCTTACCACTGCCCTCCTTCTTCAAGAATGAGCTGAACTTCTTCCAAAGAAGTCCAGGCGGCGGCCTCCACTTTTCCTCCAGCCTCTCACTATACAATCTCTCAGAGGCTGCAGAGCTGGCTAAAACAGTCATAGAGAAATTTAGAGCAGAGCTTCAGGCTTCTGTCCTACGTATGGCTTATTTGTGGGATCTTGAGGAAAAAAATATTTAATCTCTGCTGACTTTGGTTTCCCTCTAGAAAACGCAGGCAATGGAAACATCCCAGCTCTTGCTGAGAAAACTGAATGATGTGCTCAGCCCAGCAGCTGTGACAGAGTAATCTCTTAACACTTGCTACCTTTTCTTCTTGTCATTGTTGTTAATTTTTTTCATGGTTCTCTGGCATCCACACCCACATTCATTTGGAGCACCTTAGCTGAAATTCAACAGTGACGCTAGGTCATAGGTCAGCAGTTTTCGGCCCCCTCTGTCTCCAAGGCTGCATCCTTCCCAGACTCCTCCTGACGCTCCCCCATCCCACCTGCTAACTTCCCACCATCAGAGTTTTCACTTCAACCTTCAAATATAGGAATCTTTTTTCTATAGACACTGACTCTTCCTCTTGGTTCAAACTATGAATTGTAACATGTACATGTATAACCAAATCACTCTGCTGTACACCGGAAATAAACGCAACATTGTGAATCAACTATTTGTTGGTGGTGGTGTTCAGTTGCCCAGTCCAACTGTTTGTGACCCCATGGACGGCAGCACGCCAGGCCTCCCTGCCCCTCTTGGTCTCCCAGAGTTTGCCCAAGTTCATGTTCATGGCATCAGTGATGCCGTCCAGCCATCTCATCCTCTAACACCCTCTTCTGCTCTCCATCTTTCCCAGCATCAGGGACTTTTCCACATGTCATCTGTTTGCATCAGATGACCAAAATACTGGAGCTTCAGCTTTAGCATCAGTCCTTCCAGTGAATATTCAGGGTTGATCTCCCTTAAGATTGACTGGCTTGATCTCCTTGCAGTCCAAAGGACTTTCCAGCACCAAGGGTCTTCTTCAGCACCACAGTTTGAAGGCATCAATTCTTTGGCATTCTGCCTTCTTTATGGTCCAGCTGTCATGCCGTACAAGACCACTGGGAAGACCATAGCCTTGATTATACATACGGACCTTTGGTGGCAGAGTAATGTCTCTGCTTTTCAACACACTAAGTTTGTCATCACTTTCCTGCCAAGAAGCAGTCATCTTCTGATTTCATGGCCTGTCTTGATCCTTTTGCTATACTCCAATATAAAATAAATTAAAAAAACAAACTGTGAATCATATGCACTTACTATTCTAGCTCTAATTTTGCATTTCCAGCTCCCCACTGTGATATCTATCTAGTTCAGTTGGCAGAGGCTCAGCCTCAATGCCTGCAGTGGAACTTGTCAATGTCCACACACCCTGTCCCTCCGCGGCAAACAGCAGGACTACCCCGTTGCCTCCATCTTCCATCTCCCTCCCTCCTCGGAGCTAATGATATGTCCAATCCCAGAGATTTTTTTCCTTTCAGTGGACTGGCCCTTTCTCTCGGTCAGCTCCCCAGCACCTGGGTCAAGCAGTCTCCCACCCACATGAACTGTACCTTTGGCCTGAGATATACAGTTTAAGAGAAAGCGTTCTGGAATCATGCTATCTCAGCCACGAGTAACTGTCATGTGAAAGGCTCTGCACTGAATTCCAGATGCTGCAGAGTCAGTTTCATTGCAATGTCTCCAAACATCATAGTAATCTGAGTTGACTGTAGGTCACATAATTTTTGTGCTGTCAATCTAACACAAAATACTTCCAAACATTCAACGATTTGTTACTACTTTTCTCCCTCAGCAAGGGCCAGATTTCCTCAGTTTTTGTTCATTTTTTAGTGCTGACAAATCAGGCTACACGCAGCAGCAAGAAATAAAATGACTGAATGACCAGATATAAATTAAGGGGTGGGAATTTCTCCTTCCCTGGCTCACTGGCAACGAAGTATCATTTCCAAAGTTGTTCTCCCATGATCATAACTATATTTGAAGAAATAAGCCAAAGAATGTCAATTTCAACAACTTATAACAGCAAAATAATGGACACAGTTTTAATGTCAAATAAATAATGGGTTATTTAAATTATTTAGGGTACAGCCCTATAATACAGCCATGACTATCAGCATGTTTAAAGATATAAAATATATCATCATAAATTAAGAGGAATGATACTGTTTAAAATTTGCATACAGGATGATTTCATTTTGTTATATGAAGAATGTATCCTAAAATTAACAAAAGTTGTCTCAGAGAGATGGGATCATGGAATTTTTCTTCTCTTTATTCAACTACTTTCCATGTATTCTACAATGAAAATGTGTTAAATTATAGGGAAGAGGAAAAACGAGTTTTCTTACCATTAGAAATAATAGTAAAAAAATAATATCCATGCCTTGTTGCTGCTATTTAGTTGTTAAGTTGTATCTGACTCTTTTGCAACCCCATGAACTGTCACCAGTCAGGCTCCTCTGTCCACAGGATTTCCCAGGCAAGAACACTGGAGTGGGTTGCCATTTCCTTCTCTAGGGAATCTTCCCAACCCAGGGATCGAACCCACGGTTCTTGTATCTCTTGCACTGATTTTTGCCACTGAACCACCAGAGAAGCCCAATACCCATGTCTTAAGAACAGCCTTTTATTGGTAACATTCAGTGTTAATATAAATTAGGTTATTCAGCATTTGTGGAAAGTATATATTGATGGATTCTTAGACTAGAGGAGATATGAATTTCTGAAGATACTAAGAGAAAAGGAAATATAACCCCTAGTGACTGCATTGGTCAAAGAGAGAGGAAGATAAAAATAGTTGTCCCACTCACCTAGAAAGAGCCTTCCCTAGGTAATCTTACCTAGAGAGAGCCTGCCACCAAATACAGCTGCCAGCAAAGAAATGCGACATTAGAGGTCTCCGCCAAGCGTGCTGCCACTCCCTCAACATCTACGCAACTCACTTGCATAATAAAATAGGTCATGATGATTCACAGAGAAATCAAATTTGTATTTTTGCCATGAGCATATTCCTTGGTTTTAAGGCTCTCCACACTCAGCCGTGCACACAAGGCCATCATAGCTCACGAATTTCTATAAGGGAAAGATAATCCCACAGTTTGAAGCCAAGTTTAAGACAGCTATATTTAAGATAAATATAACATTTGAAATAGAAATCTAGGATTTCCTACATGTCAAACATGGTATATAACCTCATGAAATATTTCTTGTTATATAAGCTCTGTATGAAACTTTGTTTCTCATTTTCCTTCTGCAGGTGGGAAGAAAGTTGATGCACCTCAACTGGGCTGGCGAAGAACTTTTTCAAAAATAATTTTATAATTCTCTTTTGGCTGAGCAACTTGTAGGATCTTAGCTCCCTGACCAGGGTTTGAATCCAAGCCCTCAGCAGTGAAAAATGCAAAGTCCTAACCACTGGGCTGCCAGGGGGTTCCCAGGAAGAGCTTTATCCAAACAAATTTTTCAAACAGGAATCCTTGGTTCCCTGAGTCGTTTCCACTGGTCAGCTCTGGCTATTTCTTTCTACTATTTGTAGCATTGATCTCACTGATGTAACACCCCCCTAAAGTCTGCACAGTGGAAGTCCAAAAAAATTAATGGTTTTCTCATGGTTACGAAAGGGGAGAGGAGGAGAGGGGAAAATTGGGAATTAGAGATTAAGAGATACACACTACCATGTACAAAGTAAACAACAAGATCTATGTATAGCACAGGAAACTATATTCATCATCTAATAATAACCTATAATGGAAAAGAATCTGAAAAAGCATACATATATATACGTGAACACTATAACCATCACTTTACTGACTCCTGAAACATTGTGAATCAACCATATTTCAATTTGAAAAAAATTACCAAGAAAAATAAATAAAATACCAAAAACAGATTAATTCATGGTTTTAGAATGCATTTTAAGGTCTTCTTATGGTGTTTGTTTTGCAGAAGCACGGCCAAGAGGAGCGACCCCATGTCCGAGGTCAGGGGTGGCGGCCAAGAGCGCCAGGCTGCAACGGCGTAGGAGTGGCCAAGAGGAGCTATCCCACATCCTGGATATCAGTGGAGAAATAAATCCAGAAAGAATGAAGGAATGGAGCCAAAGCAAAAACAGTACTCAGTTGTGGATGTGACTGGTGATAGAAGCAAGGTTTGATGCTGTAAAGAGCAATATTGCATAGGAACCTGGAATATTAGGTCCATGAATCAAGGCTAATTGGAAGTGGTCAAACAGGAGATGGCAAGAGTGAATGCTGACATTCTAGGAATCAGCAAACTACGATGGACTGGAACGGGTGAATTTAACTCAGATGACAATTATATCTACTACTGTGGGCATGAATCCCTTAGAAGAAATGGAGTAGCCATCATGGTCAACAAAAGAATCTGAAATACAGTACTTGGATGCAATCTCAAAAACAACAGAATGATCTCTGTGCGTTTCCAAGGTAAACCATTCAATATCACGGAAATCCTCGTCTATGCCCCAATCAGTAACGCTGAAGAAGCTGAAGCTGAATGGTTCTATGAAGACCTACAAGACCTTTTAGAACCAACACCCAAAAAAGATGTCCTTTTCATTATAGGAAACTGGAATGCAAAAGTAGGAAGTCAAGAAACTCCTGGAGTAACAGGCAAATTTTGCCTTGGGGTACAGAATGAAGCGGGGCAAAGGCTAATAGAGCTTTGCCAAGAGAATGCACTGGTCATAGCAAACACCCTTTTCCAACAACACAAGAGAAGACTCTACACATGGACATCACCAGATGGCCAACACCGAAATCAGATTGATTATATTCTTTGCAGCCAAAGATGGAGAAGCTCTATACAGTCAGCAAAAACAAGACTGGGAGCAGACTGTGGCTCAGATCATGAACTGCTTATTGCAAAATTCAGACTTAAATTGAAGAAAGTAGGGAAAACCACTAGACCATTCAGGTATGACCTAAATCAAATCCCTTACGACTATACAGTAGAAGTGAGAAATAGATTTAAGGGACTAGATCTGACAGACAGAGTGCCTGATGAACTATGGACAGAGGTTCATGACATTGTACAGGAGACAGGGATCAAGACGATCCCCATGGAAAAGAAATGCAAAAAAGCAAAATGGCTGTCTGAGAAGGCCTTAAAAATAGCTGGGAAAAGAAGAGAAGAGAAAAGCAAAGGAGAAAAGGAAAGATATTCCCATCTGAATGCAGAGTTCCAAAGAATAGCAAGGAGAGATAAGAAAGCCTTCCTCAGCGATCAGTGCAAAGAAATAGAGGAAAACAACATATTGGGAAAGACTAGAGATCTCTTCAAGAAAATTAGAGATACCAAGGGAACATTTCATGCAAAGATGGACTCGATAAAGGACAGAAGTGGTATGGACCTTACAGAAGCAGAAGATATTAAGAAGAGGTGGCAAGAATACACAGAAGAACTGTACAAAAAAGATCTTCATGACCCAGATAATCACGACGGTGTGATCAGTCACCTAGAGCCAGACATCCTGGAATGTGAAGTCAAGTGGGCCTTAGGAAGCATCACTACGAACAAAGCTAGTGGAGGTGATGGAATTCCAGTTGAGCTATTTCAAATCCTGAAAGATGATGCTGTGAAAGTGCTGCACTTAATATGCCAGAAAATATGGAAAACTCAGCAGTGGCCACAGGACTAGAAAAGGTCAGTTTTCATCCCAATCCCAAAGAAAGGCAATGCCAAAGAATGCTCAAACTACCACACAATTGCACTAATTCACACGCTAGTAAAGTAATGCTCAAAATTCTCCAAGCCAGGTTTCAGCAATACATGAACCATGAACTTCCAGATGTTCAAGCTGGTTTTAGAAAAGACAGAGGAACCAGAGATCAAATTGCCAATATCTGCTGGATCATCGAAAGAGCAAGGGAGTTCCAGAAAAACATCTATTTCTGCTTTATTGACTCTGCCAAAGCCTTTGACTATGTGGATCACAATAAACTGTGGAAAATTCTGAAAGAGATGGGCATACCAGATCACCTGACCTGCCTCTTGAGAAACTGTATGCAGGTCAGGAAACAACAGTTAGAACTGGACATGGAACAACAGACTGGTTCCAAAGAAGAAAAGGAGTACGTCAAGGCTGTATATTGTCACCCTGCTTATTTAACTTATATGCAGAGTACATCATGAGAAACACTGGGCTGGATGAAGCATAAGCTGGAATCAAGATTGTTGGGGGAAATATCAGAAACCTCAGATATGCAGATGACACTACCCTTATGACAGAAAGTGAAGAGGAACTAAAAAGCCTCTTGATGAAAGTGAAAGAAGAGAGTGAAAAAGTTGGCTTAAAGCTCAACATTCAGAAAACTAAGACCATGGCATCTGGCCCCATCACTTCATTGGAAATAGATGGTGAAACAGTGTCAGACTTTATTTTGGGGGGCTCCAAAATCACTGCTGATGGTGATTGCAGCCATGAAATTAAAAGACGCTTACTCCTTGGAAGAAAAGTTATGACCAACTTAGATAGCATATTAAAAAGCAGAGACATTACTTTGCCAACAAAGGTCCATCTAGTCAAGGCTATGGCTTTTCCAGTAGTTATGTATGGATGTGAGAGTTGGACCATTAAGAAGGCTGAGCACCAAAGAATTGATACTTTTGAACTGTGGTGTTGGAGAAGACTCTTGAGAGTCCCTTGGACTGCAAGGAGATCCAACCAGTCCATCCTAAAGGAGATCAGTCCTGGGTGTTCATTGGAAGGACTGATGTTGAAGCTGAAACTCCAATACTTTCGCCACCTGATGTGAAGACTGACTCATTGGAAAAGACTTTGATGCTGGGAAGGATTGGGGGCAGGAGGAGAAGGGGGTGACAGAGGATGAGATGGCTGGATGGCATCACCGACTCGATGGACATGGGTTTGGGTGGACTCAGGGAGTTGGTGATGGAGAGGGAGGCCTGGCGTGTTGAGGTTCGTGGGGTAGCAAAGAGTCGGACACAACTGAGTGACTGAACTGAACTGAGCTGATGGTTTTTGTTTTGTTCTGTTCTGTTCTGTCTTGCTCTTTGCATCTCAACCAGGGATTGAATCCTGGCCCTTGGCAGTGAAAGTAGGCAGTCCTAACCACTGAGATGCTAGCAAACTCCCTTTAAGGTCTTCTTTTGAAATCATGTTATATTGAAAAAAGAAAAAGCCTACCACCAATAGAAAAGATTGCTTTCAAACACCACAAAATTGGCAAAAACAGTCAATTGACCCATGTATTTGAATAATAATGAGCATGTGCCTGTTTGCTCGAAATGCTTTCTAAACACTGAAATTTTTCAAAAGAACCCAAGGTGTGGATTTTAAACACAAGTGAGAGATCCTGGGACATAGAGCGTCCCATTTGGGACAGAGAGCAATTCCACGTCCCGCCAAGAGCCCTGGTCACACTTGCAGATGACCGCTCCAGGTGAGATGGACGATGGCTGCCTGGTCTTCCATCCCACTCCCTCCTACACAATCGTGGCAGCTTCCACAACAGATTGTGGCTTTTCATTCTTGAACAAGGAACCATTGATCAAGGATATTGTCACATTTGTCCAATTTAAGGACTAAATACCCAAAATGACCAGACCCTTGACCATCTTTGCTGTGAATCCCTGAATCTGCATTAACAACAGAGTGATAATGTCAATGCTCTTTTTTAAAAGACCAAGAAATTTGGCCTCCACTCTGCCTGCTTCCCTGAGCTCAGACAGTAAAGAATCTGCCTGCGATGCAGGAGACCTGGATTCAATCTCTGGGTCAAGAAGAGCCCCTGGAGAAGGGAATGGCAACCCACTCCAGTATTCTTGCCTGGAGAATTCTATGCACAGGGGAGCCTGGCAGGCTACAGTCCGTGGTGTTCCAGAGTCAGACACGACTGAGCAACTAACACTTTCACTTTCACACTTTGCCTGCAAAGGAAGAAAGAAGCACCAAAGTCATCAATTTGGTAATTCTTGCAACTTTACGTAAAAATTTAACATAAAGTAGCAAAACACACCACTTCACATACATCTGAATTTCTTTGGTTCCACGGCCAATATACCATTCCTGGCCACCTCGCCTCACATTTTTGGGTTAAGTGAGGCTTGTCTTTTTCCCTGCTTCTCTTTGTTCTCATCCATTCCATACTCGTTACCATGTTAAATTCCCTATGATGTCTGTCATCTTTAGCATTTGGGTCACTTGAGATACTGGATTGGCAAAAAGCTCATTTGAGTTTTTCTGTACCATGGAAAAGCTAAACAAATTTTGTGGCCAATCCAATACTTTCTAAGTACTAGTTGAGACTGGACTTGACCTATTTGCTCAATCTTTCTCTCCAATGTAACTATCCCTTTTCTTTCTGCTGCTGCTGCTAAGTCGCTTCAGTCGTGTCCGACTCTGTGCGACCCCATAGATGGCAGCCCACCAGGCTCCCTCATCCCTGGGATTCTCCAGGCAAGAACACTGGAGTGGGTTGCCATTTCCTTCTCCAATGAATGAAAGGGAAAAGTGAAAGTGAAGTCGCTCAGTCGTGTCCGACTCTTAGCAACCCCATGGACTGCAGCCTACCAGGCTCCTCCGTCCCTGGGATTTTCCAGGCAAGAGTACTGGAGTGGGGTGCCATTGCCTTTTCTTTCTACCTAGTAACTAATCATTAGCAGTCATCCTATTCCCTAAGCCTAAAAGAGTCCAGTCCCTCTCTGTACTAGATACCTTTCTCTGTCCTAGCTCTGGTGGCTGAGTCTCATGGTTCAGTTAGCTTTATACAGAGGTGAGTGGAGAATATACTTAGTACCAAAAAAAAAAAATTATAGGGCTGTATGCCAGCAAACTTGGAAAACTCAGCAGTGGCCACAGGACTGGAAAAGGTTTTCATCTCAATCCCAAAGAAGGGCAATGCCAAAGAATGTTCAAACTTCCGCACAATTGCACTCATTTCACATGCTAGAAACGTAATGCTCAAAACCCTGCAAGCTAGCCTCCAACAGTATGTGAAGCGTGAACTTCCAGATGTTCAAGATGGATTTGGAAAAGGCAGAGGAACCAGAGATCAAATTGCCAACATCCACTGTACCATAGAAAAAGCGAAAGAATTCCAGAAAAACATCTACTTCTTATTCATTGACTACACTAAAGCCTTTGACTGTGTGGATCAGAACCAACTGTGGAAAAAGAGATGGGAATACAGACCATCTTACCTGCCTCCTGAGAAATCTGTGTGCAGGTCAAGAAGCAACAGTTAGAACAGGACATGGAACAACAGACTGGTTCAAAATTGGGAAAGGAGTACATCAAGGCTGTATATTGTCACCTTGCTTATTTAACTTATATGCAGAGTACATCATGAGAAACGCTGGGCTGGATGAAGCACAAGCTGGAATCAAGACTGCCGGAGAAATATTAATAACCTCAGATATGCAGATGACACCACCTTAATGGTAGAAATGGACAAGGAAATGGCAAACCACTCCAGTATTCTTGCCTGGAGAATCCCACGAACAGAGGAGGCTGGCAGGCTACAATCCATGGAGCCACAAATAGTCAGACACAACTGAGTGACTAACACAACAACACAATGGTAGAAAATGAAGAGGAACTAGAGAGCCTCTTGATGAAGGTGAAAGAAGAGAGTGAAAAAACTGGCTTAAAATTCAACATTCAAAAAACAAAGGTCATGGAATCAGGTTCCATCACTTCATGGCTAATAGATAGGTAAGCAACGGAAACAGTGATAGACAATAGACTTTATTTTCTTGGACTCCAAAATTACTGTGGACATGACAGCAGCCATGAAATTAAAAGACACTTGCTCCTTGAAAGGAAAGCTATGACAAACCTAGACAGTGTATTAAAAAGCAGAGACATCACTTTTATGGCAAAGGTCCATTTAGTCAAAGCTATGGTTTTTCCAGTAGTCATGTATGGATGTAAGAGTTTGACCATAAAGGCTGAGCGCCAAAGAATTCATGCTTTCAAACTGTGGTGCTGGAGAAGACTCTTGAGAGTCCCTTGGACTGCAAGGAGATCCAACCAGTCCATCCTAAAGGAGATCAGTCCTTACTATTCATTGGAAGGACTGATGCTGAAGCTGAAGCTCCAACACTTTGGCCACTAATGCAAAGAGCTAGCTCATTGGAAAAGACCCTGATGCTGGGAAAGATTAAAGGCAAGAGGAGAAGGGGAAGACAGAGGATGAGAGGTTTGGATGGCATCACCGAATCAATGGATAAGAGTTTGAGCAAGCTCCGGGAGATGGCAAAGGACAGGGAGGCCTGGCAGGCTACAGTCCATGGGCCTGTGAAGAGTTGGACACGACTTAGAAAGTGAACAATAACAACAAGTGGATCAGCTTTCCTTAGAGAGGGTTGAGCGCTGGCAAAAATAAAAACACATGGAATATGGACACCAAGCAGGGAAGGAGGGGTGGAATGGATTGGAAGATTAGAATTGGCATATACACACTGCATGCGTGCGTGCTAAGGCACTTCAATCATGTCCAGCTCTTTGCGGTGCTATGGACTGTAGCCCACCAGGCTGCTCTGCCTATGAGACTCTCCAGGCAAGAATAGTGGAGTAGGTTGCCGTGCCCTCCTCCAGGACATCTTCCCTACCCAGGTATCAAACCTGCAACTCTCATGTCTCTTATGCCCCCTACATTGGCAGGCAGGTTCTTTACCACTAGTGTCATCTGGGAAGCCCCAGATGTACACTACTTGTTATAAAATAAATAACTAATAAGAACATGCTGTATAGAACAGTGAACTCTACTCAATGCTCTGTGATGACGTAAATGGAAAGGAAATATTAAAAAGAATATATATATATATATATATATATATGATACACTTTGCTATACAGCAGAAAGTAACACAACATTGTAAAGCAACTATACTCCAATAATTTTTTTTAATTTTTTAAAAAATCTGGAATAAACCTAAATGCTGAGATAAGCGTTAGGTAGATGTTGAACCTAGCATGACAGGCTGAGCTTCTTCAATTCAGCTCAGTTTCTCCAAATTGATCCTTTAAATTCATTACATTTTAACTAGCCACCATAGAGACTAGGTTAAAAATTCATTCACTGAAAACAACATTTTTACTTTAAAACAAATACAAACCCATCATGGAGTAAAACTGCAAAATTCACATTTTTAAGATAAAATTAAGACATTTTGTAAAAAAGTCCAAACAGAGGCGACAACACTAGGCTACACAAAATATTTGAGGGTCGTTGTTCCCAGTCCTCTGACTTGAGAGGAACTAGCAAGAAGCAGCCCTGGGTGCAAAGGTTTAGGGGTATTGTAGGAAAAGGGGTGTGGGGGCTCCACTGGCAGAGATCTCGGAGCACAAGGGAGAAAGCGTCTGAGTCCCGAGACCTTTGCTGACCGTCTGGACTGAACACGCATAACCGGCTCTAAGTCTTTGCAGACGACATGTGTCCCCTGTCGCAAGTCCTGCTCCTTTCCTATTTATCGTCCCTTCCCTACTCGCCAGGCCTGCTAAAGGATGAAGTGATGAGGACGATTGTGATGGTTACTTTTATGTGCCAGCTAATCTGGGCTATGGAATGTCCAGGTAACTGGGAAACATTATTTCTGGGTGTGTCCGCCAGGGTATTTTTGGAGGAGATTAGCATTTGAATCCCATGACTGAAGAAAGAAGATCTGCCCGCAGGACTTTGAACAGGCATCCTCCAACCCTCTGAGAGTCCCAGTAGGACAAAAAGTCAAAGGGTGGGTGAATTGTCTCCCTCTGTTTGTGTAGATTTTTAAATGTTTTTAATTTTCAAAATTTCATACAATTTTAAAGGTCACTTTCCACAGTTATTACAAAACATTGCCTCTGTTCCCCATGTGGTACAGTACCTCCTTGAGCCTATCTACACCCAGGAGTTTCTGCCCCCCACCCCCCCACCCCTGCATTGCCTCACCACCACTCCCACCCCCACTGGGTATAACCTCTAGTTCATTCTCTCTATCTGCAAGTTTGCTTCTTCTTGGTTTTATTCACTAGTCTGGTGTATTTTTTAGATTCCACATGTAAGCTATTATCATACAGTGTTTATCTCTCTCAGAATTGTCTCTTTTTGAGCCCTGCCTTCTGACCTTGGGGTTCCTAGTTTTGGGGCTTTCAGACTTGGACTGAATTATGCTACTGGCTTTCCTGGTTCTCCAGCTTGCAGACAGTCTATTGTGGCATATCTCAGCCTCCATAACCATAAATGCCATAATAAATTTTCTCTCGTATATCTATATTTAGACATACTTAGATATCCTATTGGTTCTATTTCTCTGGAGAACCCTGACTAATACAATCATGATGATGATGATGATGATTTTGGATAGAGATTCCTACCTTTCCAGATTTCAAAGCATTGTGATATACATTACAAATACATGTGTGTGTATATATATATTCACACAAAGACAATTGGGTTGGCCAAAAAGTTAGTTCATGTTTTTTCCTTGTGAAAAATATATCTATATATGTTACATATATATATACACACACATTACCTATATTTTATACCTACATATATTGTATATATTATCGTGGTATATCTTAGCAGTTGTCATGTCCGATTTACAGAGGAGGAAATTTACCCTAACTGTGTGTGTATTAGTCATTCAGTCATGTCCAACTCTTGTGACCCCATGGACTGTATTCCGCCAGGCTCATCTGTCCATGGGGATTCTCTAGGCAAGAATACTCAAGTGGGTTGCTTGCCCATCTCCAGGGAATCTTCCCAACCCAGGGACTGAACCTGGGTCTCCTGCATTGCAGGCAGATTCTTTACCATCTAAGCCACCAGGGAAGCCCTTATCCTAACTAATAAATGAGAAAATGGAAGGAGAACGTTTTAGCAAGTTTCAACAAGAAAGTCACAACAACAAAAACGTTGTCCCTGGTCAGGTTGGAGTCTTGTGAGGTCTGCCGCTGTTGATTCTCAGACTTTGCAGCTCCTCCAATCTCTGTTTCCTCACCATGTTTAATTTATATCACAGAATACTTGTTTACAGATATTTTGTAGATGCTCCTATGTAAGTTCACATTGTGTCCCCAACTAAACTATGACTTTCTGTTGATAATCTCGGTTACTATATCGTTCAGTTTTCTGCCTACTGTTGTCACAGACAGTCATGATTTTAAAGAAAAGTAATTTGTTCAGGATTCTAAAATCAGTTGCTAGGGAAACAAGCTAAAACTTCAGCCATTAATCTGTAAGTAAATTTACTGTACTCCAAAAAAGAAGGAGGAAGAAGAGGAAGGAGATGGGGGCGGCGGAGGAGGAAGAGGTGGGAGGGGAGACAGTGAGGGGGCAGGAGAAAGCTGACAGTGGCCATTCCTCCACCCTCATACACATCCTTAGAAACGCGCACACACACACACACACACACACACACACACACACACAAATACCTTAGGTAATGGGAGGAATATGGTCCAAGCAGTATTTATGGTATTAAAGGAAACTGTCAGTTCCTTATTTACAGGGCTTCCCTGGTGGCTCAGATGGTAAAGCATCTGCCTGCAGCGCGGGAGACCCAGGTTTGATCCTGGATCGGGAAGATCCCCTGGAGAAGGAAATGGCAACTCACTCCAGGATTCTTGTCTGGAAAATTCCATGGATGGAGGAGCCTGGTCAACTACAGACCATGGGGTCGCAAAGAGTCGGACACGACTGAGTGACTCTCTCTTTCGATTTACAGAAAGGATACGTGGAGGCTAAGCAATAGACAATCAGACTGTTGAGAAATAAAGTGACTTATTTCCCAGGGGACCCTGCTGTTTGTCTGACCAGCATTAATTCCTCTCTTCCCAAGAAGAACCATGATATGGTGAGGCTCCTTCCTCCACAAATCAGGTGAATTGAGGAAAATCAATCTGATTTTACAGAAAAAGCCTAATTTCTAAGCTAGTGGTTTTTCACTAGGTGGTACCCACCCTCCTAGTGGAATTTGGAAATGTGTGAAAGTGTTTTTGGGTCATCACAGCTTCACGTGCTTCGAGCATTTTGTGTCCCTGGGAATCTAAATCAGCTGAAATGAAAAGGACGGCATAAAAAATTATACCCCCCCAATGCCAACAGTGGGCCTGTTGGAAAATGCTGCTTTCAACAAACCAGTGGTTAATTATTCTGACAATGGCAAAAATTCTTGAATAGACACAATCAATGATACACACACAGCAAATACACACATGAAAAGATGTTCGACATCCTTAGTTATTAGGGATGCAAGACAACACCATGATGAGATTTCAGTACATACCTATTAGAAAGGCTATAATAAAAAATGTTGAAAATACAGGTAAGATACAGAGCAACTGGAATGCTCACATATTACAGGTGGAAATGCAAAACAGTGTTGGTACTCTCAGAAAACGGTGTGGAGTTTCTTATAAAGGTAAAAATACACTTCCATGACCCCAAAGTCCTCTCCTAGTTATTCACTCTAGATAAATGAAGGCTCATGCCCACACAAAAACCTGTACACTAATGTATGTAACAGCTCTGTTCATAATAGACCCAAACCAGAAACAACTCAAACGTACTTCAGCGGGTGAAGGGTTAAACAAATCATGGCACATCCATGCAATGGAATCTTCCTCCACAATAAAGAAACAAAGTATTGATCTACAGAGGTGTGCAACAGCCTGGATGGAACTCTAAGGCATTGTGCTGCTGTGCTTAGTCGCTCAGTCATGTCCAACCCTCTGTGACCCCCTGGACTGTAGCCCGCCAGGCTCCTCTGTCCATGGGGATTCTCCAGGCAAGAATACTGGAGTGGGTTTCCATGCCCTCCTCCAGTCTAAGACATTATGCCCTGTGAAAAAAATCCAGTCTCAAAAGGTTATATACTGTCAGATTCTAGTGACATAAATGTCTCAAAAATACAGAAAAAAGAGACATACTTTTGGAGAGTAGATCAGTATTTGCCAGGGGTGAGGAGAAAGGGGAAAGATATAACTACAAAAGGATCATTTTGAAATTGCATATTATGTCTCCACAAGGGACTTTTTTTAAGATGACTGAACTGTTCTGTACTCTGATCATAGCATATACAAATACTTATACATGTGTTAAAATGTATAGAACTGTACATTTTTTAAAAGTTGATTATGTGGTATGTTACTCCAAAAATAAAATTTTAAATGAGATCAATAATTAATTACCAGATATATTTATTCACTAGCTTTCTCCTTTGTAGCAGGGTTCTCAAGAACAAATAAAAGTTATTTAGCAAAGGATAAATGTACATGTTAGAAAGTAATAGTGCATAAAAGAGAGAGAGAGAAATCACTAGGAGATTTCAGTGGGGAGAAGTCATTTCTGGATAAAATTGGATAAGAAGTCACTTCTGAATAAGATGGGGATGGGTCAAAGGTAGCCTGGATCTTAAAGGATTGGTAGATGTTTACATTTCTTTCCTTTCATAGTTAACAGTATTAGTAATACAAAAGTAACATATGCCCAGTAACACGTTCCAACAATACAGAAGTGGAAAGCTAACTAGTAAAAGACACGTACAGTTACTACTAATCCCACACCCCAGGGTAACCGCTGTTAACTTGGACACAGCTTGGTTTATATCCTCCCTTTTCCCTATGCATGCACAAATGTTCAGTTCCGTTCAGTCGCTCAGTCGTGTCTGACTCTTTGCGACCCCATGAACTGCAGCACGCCAGGCCTCTCTGTCCATCACCAACTCCCGGAGTCTACCCAAACCCATGTCCATCGAGTCGGTGATGCCATCCAACCATCTCATCCTCTGTCGTCCCCTTCTCCTCCCGCCCCCAATCCTACCCAGCATTAGGGTCTTTTCCAATGAGTCAACTCTTCGCATGAGGTGGCCAAAGTATTGGAGTTTCAGCTTCAACGTCAGTCCTTCCAATGAACACCCAGGATTGATCTCCCTTAGGATGGATTGATTGGATCTCCTTGCAGTCCAAGGGACTCTCAAGAGTCTTCTCCAACACCACAGTTCAAAAGCATCAATTCTGCGGCGCTCAGCTTTCTTCACTGTCCAACTCTCACATCCATACATGACCACTGGAAAAACCATAGCCTTGACTAGACAGACTTTTGTTGGCAAAGTAATGTCTCTGCTTTTAAATATGCTATCTAGGTTGGCCATAACCTTCCTTCCAAGCAGTAAGCGTCTTTTAATTTCATGGCTGCAATCAACATCAGCAGTGATTTTGGAGCCCCAAAAAATAAAATCTGACACTGTTTCCACTGTTTCCCCATGTATTTCCCGTGAGGTGATGGGACCAGATGCCATGATCTTAGTTTTCTGAACGTTGAGCTTTAAGCCAACTTTTTCGCTCTCCTCTTTCACCTTCATCAAGAGGCTCTTTAGTTCTTCTTCACTTTCTGCCATAAGGGTGGTGAAAAGGCACAAATGTTAAGTAGATACAATTCACTGACCAGACTGAACTCAGTAGAGTTCATGAAATGATTTTATTTTTCTCCAATACCTGTAACTGTGCTATCAGATTGCTCTGTATCATCCCTTAAAAACAGCTTGAGAGGATTCCACAGCTTTGTGGTACCTTTCAGCCACTAAAGTTAAGTCTATTTAAAGCAGCAGTTTGGGGGGGGAAGAAGTATTAGCCTAAAATGATCTCAAGTAATACATAGCACGCCAAGGATTTGAATAAAATTGCAAAAAATGAAAGAGAAAAAAATCTGTCTAGTTTAATATTATCTTACACTTTTGATGTTGAATATGCATGTTTAGCTACATTAATAATTTATGAGTAGACTTTTGATTATTTCATCTATGTCCCTAAAGATTTACATATTCAAATTTGCCCAATACTCAAGGGTGTCCCTATCAGAAAAATGGAGAATCACCTTCCATTCAAGTTCACTCTATGTCAAACATATTTACAAATGGAGATTTTGGTTTTATTTTTTAATAATAATAGTGTCTTAAAAATAATAATAATAATGTCTTTTTTCCTTATTTATCAATGTATCACTTACGAGTTATCAGAGCAATTAGATCTATCTTCTTTTTTTAATGACATAACTTAGCTAACCTGTAACACATTGACAAGCATTTAGATTGTTTCTGATTTTTGCCATTACAAAATATTGTCACATGAAAGGTGGATGTACCTTGTGCATTAGGTTCCTAGGGCTGCGAGAACGAATTACCATAAACTTGGTGACTTAAAACAACAGGAATCAGGACTTTTCCGGACTCCAATGGTTAGGACTCTGTCTTTCAATGCAGGGGATCTGGGTTCAATTCCTGGTCATGGAATTAAGATCCCACATGCCACATGGTGCAGCCAACAAATAAATAATAAACAAATAAAACTCTCTTTAAAAAAAGATTGTTTAAAAAAACCAGCAATACATTCTCTCACAGTTCTGGAGGCCAGAAGTCCAAAATCAAGTAGTTGGCAGAAGGATGCAGGAGAATCCTTGCCTTTTCTGGCTTCAGGTGATCCAGATGTTCCTTGATTTCTTAGCCGCTCACCCCAAGCTGCCCCTGCGTGTCTGTCTGCTTCACTTCTCTCAGGACATTTGTCCTTGGATTGAGTCCATCCTAACTTACAAGGATCTCATCTTGAGATTCTTTATTGCACCCACAAAGACTCTTCAAACAAGATCACATTCACAGGTTCCGTCTGGTCAAACTCTTTTTTTTTTTTTGGCTGCGTTGGGTCTTCATTATGGCTCGGGCTCCTCTTGTCGTGGAGCACAGGCTCACGAGTGCGCGGGCTCAGTAGTTGCCAGCATGGGCTTAGTTGCCCCACCACCTGTGGGATCCTGGTTCCCCAACCAGGGATCAAACCCACATCCTCTGCATTGGAAGGAGGATTCTTAACCGCTGGACCACCAGGGGAGCCCCCAGTCACATCTTCTGACAGTCTGTGCACCTCACGACACCTTGTGACATGTGAACACAGAGTCTGTAAGATCTTGCTGTGTGTGCATTTAGTCGCGAAATCACGTCTGACTCTTTTGCGACCCCATGGACTGTAGCCCACCAGGCTGCCCTGTTCATGGGATTTCCCAGGCAAGCATACTGGAGTAGGTTGCCATTCCCTTCTCCAGGGGATCTTCCTGAGCCAGGGATCAAACTGGAAGTTCCTACTGCATCTCCTGCATTGCACATGGATTCCTTGCCACTGAGCTATGGCGGAAGAGAAGGGCCTCACCTAGATTACAAGGTGTTTATACCCAAATTGTGATAGACACCACATGCCCTCGATATTCTTGGCCTCTTTCATGTTTGCTGATTTAAAAAAAGGTTGAAATGGTGCCTTGTTTTTGTTTGTAATTCTTTGGCAATTAATGAGAATAAACATTTATTCGCATTAAAGATGAACATTCTCACGAGTGTTTTCTATTTCTTCATCTGGCTTATGTTCTTTATTTTTTTGCTGTGATTTTTTAAATTTTGCTCACTGATTTACAATTTCTCCTGTTTGATAGGATTTGGGTGTATAAAGGAGAAAGAAGTGGGCATTTTAAAATCTGGCCTCTCCCTCCTTCTGGAGGTTCTGGGTGTGAAAAGCTCAGGTCTGGACTTTGGGGGAGGGGCAACGGCTCACACTGTGGGAGCCCAGGTCAGGACTCTGGTTGCCAGACCTAAGATGGGTCAGTCAGTGGGTTTGTCTGTCTCTTCTGTTGATACCCAGATGAAGCAGGGCTCAATTCAGTGGTCCATCTCCAGTAAGCAGTATGGTGAAGGTGAAGGTAGTTCAGTCATGTCCGACTCTTTGCAACTCCATGGACTTAGTCCATGGAATTCTCCAGGCCAGGATACTGGAGTGGGTAGCCTTTTCCTTCTCCAGGGGATCTTCCCAACCCAGGGATCAAACCCAGGTCTCCCACATGGCAGGCAGATTCTTTACCAGCTGAGCCACCAGGGAAGTCCAAGAATACTGGAGTGGGCAGCCTATCCCTTCTCCAGCAGATCTTCCCGACCCAGGAATTGAACCAGGGTCTCCTGCATTGCAGGCAGATTCTTTACCAACTGAGCTATCAGGGAAGCCCTCATTAAGCAGTATACATGATAGCTGAAGACACAGGCGCTGAGCCAAACATGCTTCAAGGAGGGAACATGCTAGCTCCGCACTGTGCAGCTTTGGACAGTCAGGCCTGGACAGTTGCAAAATGAGAAATATATAGAAATAAGATGTTGAGAACCCTTTGCACCTGTTTTTCTATAGCGAATGCCCTCCCACCCCCACTTCCTCCTCAGGGAGTGTCAGCTCCCGAGAGAGGCTTTCCTGAGTGTTTCTGAGTAGCCCACACTCACTCTCTGGCCTCCAGCCATCTCCATTCCTTCTTGCTGTTTTATTTTATTTTTCCATTTATTGTTACCTACCATTACCTTGTTTATTCATTTGTTGGATGGCTGCTGTCAGCTCTCTCACCACCCTCCCCTATAATGCTGGCCCCGTGAAGGTCCAGCATTGGTCGTGTTAGTCCAATTGGTCCAACTGGTCGTGTCTACTCCTGTATCCTCAGGACCTAGAGTGATGCCTAACCCACAGTAGAGACTTAAAGGACATGTCAAGTAGTTAAAGTAGATGAATGAATGGCTGATGAATAGTAAATGTAAGTAGTGTAAGTAGCCTTGCACACAGTAAGTGCTCAAAAATGACACTGAGAAACAATATCTAAACCTCTGGGATTCCGCTTGTTATCGAACCAGATGGGTCCACTCACCTGCAAACAATAAAGTCAATCTACTAACACCAAGTTGCGGTGAAGGAAAGTGCAGTGTTTATTGCAGGTGTGAAGCAAGGAGTCCAGGGCAGCTAGCACTCAAAACACCCAAACTCCTCGATGGGTTTCAGCGAAGCATTTTCAAAGGCCAGGTGAGAGAGGGGTGTCCCAGGGTATGTGATCAGCTTGTGCACAATTCTGATGGTGAGGTAACAGGGAAGGGTTACAGGTGTTCACACTATCCATCCTTAGGGGGCTATATGCTCATGATCATCAAGTAGTTAATTTCTCCCACTTGGTGGGGATTTTAGCATCTATGAGGCTTCCTGGGTGGCTCAGACAATAAAGAATCTGCCTGCAATGCAGCATACCTGGGTTCCATCCCTGGGTCAGGAAGATCCCCTGGAGAAGAGAATGGCAACCCACTCCAGTATTCTTGCCTGGGAATACTGGACAGAGAAGCCTGGCAGGCTACAGTCCATCGGTCACAAAGAGTCAGATACGACCGTGCAACTAACACTTTCACAAGGACTTAGCGTCTGTAGAACAACTCAGGAAATGTGCATCAGATATATTATCTGGCTACTTCAGAGAAGAGCTACAGCAAAGAGATGGAGCCTCATAGGGTCCTGCGTGGCTACACGCTTGTTAAATTAAAGAAACAAGGAGGTCGTTATACTGAGTGGCTTCAACCTGCCTTAGTAGCCCCTGTAAGCAAACCAAACCTAAGACTGAAATGCCTCAAGGTTGAGAAATCAAAACCCGAGGACCACCAATCACAAACAGCCAACTTGACTTTCCCGAATGAGGGGGGCTTAAGTCACAGGCCATCAGGTCATCTCCTCCCTCTGCTTCCCCTTCTTTCCCATTGAACTCTTCCCCAGCACCTGTCAGTGGACAGCTCCCAACAACTTCCTGTTTGATGCTGCCCAATTCAACGGACTTATGTTCAAATAAAACTCTTAACATAACGTTTTTAGTATGCCTTGCCTTATCTTTTTTTATGTATTTACATGTTTATGTATACTGGGTCTTTTAGTTTCTCCTTATTTCTAAATAATGCATGTGTCCATTAGTTGCTCAGTCATGTACGACTCTTTGCGACTCCATGGACTTAGTCCATGGAATTCTCCAGGCAAGAATACTGCAGTGAGTTGCCATTCCCTTCTCCAGAGGATCTTCCTGACCGAGGAATCAAACCTGGGTTTCCCGCATTGCAGTTAGGTTCTGTACCGACTGAGCCACCAGGATTGGTAAAAGGAAATTGTGTGTGTGTGTGTGTGTATTAGAGTGGCTTCCCTGGTGGCTCAGATGGTAAAGAATCTGCTGGCAATGCAGGAGACCCAGGTTCAATCCCTGGGTCAGGAAGATCCCCTGGAGAAGGGAATGGATACTCCAGTATTTTTGTTGGAGAATTCCATGGAGAGGAGCCTGGCGGGCTACAGTCCACGCGGTTGCAAAGAGGTGGACATGACTGAGTGGCTAACACTTTCACTTTCACTTTTCATAGTTGATTAACAGTGTTGTGATAGTTTCAAGTAACAGCAAAAGGACTCACTTGATTTTTTTAATGTAATTTTTTTTTCTTCTCCATCCTGAACCCCCGTCCCACCTCCCTCCCCATCCCATCCCTCAGGTAATTTATTTATTTTCATTGGAGGCTAATTACTTTCCAATATTGTGGTGGCTTTTGCCATACATCGACGTGAATCAGCCACGGGTATGCATGTGTCCCCCCAACATACTATATTCAGCACAAAACTAGACCTTGCTAACAAGTGCCTGAGCTGTCAAGTCCTCTTGCGGGTCAATGTCTGTGTTTGCTTTGTCAATGTCACTGTCTTATTTTTAAATATTCTAGGGACCCTAAAGGGGAGAACTCTGTAGCCATGGTTTGGTTTGGGTCTAGAAATGGTTAATATTTTAGTGTGGCTGTTCACCAGTTCACCCACAACTCACTATAACACAGAACACACCCTCTATGTCTTCCATTACTTCTACTCTTTTAACTTCACTTTACAGTTCATTTTATAGGGTGGGGGCTGGGGGAAATGAGTAAAGGTGGCCAAAAGGTACAAACTTACAGTTATATGTTCTGAGGAGGAAATGCAGAGCATGATGAATATTTTTTAAAAAAAATCAAAGAAGATTGGGAGATTTAAGGATGAGATTTAAATACAGGGCTCTTTATTCTCTCATCTTTTCTGTTTAGATCTTGGAGTAAGCCTGCATAATGCAGTTTCACACATGGGGCCACCATCCATCTACTCATTTTAAACCACTGGGGTCAGAGGTCAGCACCACGCCAAAGAGAATTTTATTTTTTATAACTTTTAAAAAATTTTGTATTTTACATTGCAGTATAGCTGATTTACAACATTGTGTTAGTATCAGGTGTACAGCAAAGTGATTCAGCGATACATATACATATATCCATTCCTTTTGGATTCTTTTCCCATTTAGGTGATTACAGAATATTGAGTAGAATTCCCTGTGCTACACAGTAGGTCCTTGTTGATGACATGCTTTTTATATACTAGTGTGTGTGTTCAATTCTCTTGTCAGCGAACTTTCTAATTTGTGTTTTTGTCACCGACAGCCACTCCTTCAAACCTGAGAGACACACAACTGTCTACACTGCAGCCCAAGAACTTTCCCTTTGGAAGGAAAAGCGGCCTGGCTTCAAGATCTGTCTTGGCCATTAATGCACTTCAGTAACATTCACCTATTTAAAATCCAACCTATTTATTCCTCTGGAGTTATTTTATTTGTGCTTGTTTGTTTTTAAATGGCAGCTCCCAGCAGGATTTTCAGACGAGAATGGTTTAAAGTTCATAAAATGTCATTACATGGTACCACTTCCTCTAACAAATTACCCAGGAAACTAAGATGCAAGTCAAACTCAAACCACTTAAACTTTTTCCATAACATGATCAAAATGATAGAAACACCAGCTTCCAAAGATTTCCTACAATTTTGCTCATCCTCTTTATTAGTGAAACTTTTATTGTTCAAAAGTCTAAAGCATGGCTACCTTTAAAAATGCTTTAAATTGGTTTTACAGATTTTTATGGTTATTATGCCTTTTCCATTCCAACTAGAGATAAATTTTCCAATAGTAATTTCTATGATGGGACTGGTCTTTTTGAGATTCTCTCCAAGTAGACTTGTGATAAAACATTCATCTCAACTTTAATCATGGATTTATTAATGAAAATTCCTCCAAAAGAACATTCTGAACACCCAGTATATTACAATTTCTCAGTTACCACTCATACCACATCCAGTTCCATAAGAGAAAAAGAAATCTCAGATTCTTTGTACCATTTACACCTTTGAACAAAATGCTTCCACACCTTTGAATAAAGTGATATAATATTCTATCCACTGGGAAACTGATGAAACTATAGCCATCTGTTTATGTCCCTTCTCTTTCTCTTATTGGATTCATTTCACAGGTAAAATTTACCAACATTTAGGAAACCTGGGCTGAGTTCTCCCTTTCTTTTCATGGTCAAGGGCATCAGCTGCACCAGCAGCTCTGCAGCCCTGAAGTACTGCCACGAAAGAGCCTCTGTCTCCCTCTCTCTCCCTCTCTCTCTCCCTCTCTCACTCCCTCTCTCTCTCTCTGTCTCTCTCTCATACACACACACACACACACACACACACACACACACACACGATACCCTGATACACAAAAAGGAAAACTAAGTTCATACTCTTAAAAAAAAAAAATCTCAGGAAGTAAATTCAGGTTGTCCTTTTGCTAAGAACAGAAGCAAATGACATTTGTCTGTTAAAGAAAACTTTTGACTTTTCAAGAGTCATCCCTGACCTCTGGAATCATTGATTCCCAGATCTCTATGCAGGAGTAAGTTAAATACCAGCTGCCCGCGTGCCCTAGTTTGTCTGGGACAGTCCTGGTTAGTGCCTGTTGTCATAAAGTAATTATTAATCACACCCCTTTTACCCTCAAAAAGGTCCCTGTTTGAATAATAAAGCACATCAGTTCAGTTCAGTTCAGTTCAGTCGCTCAGTCGTGTCCGACTCTTTGCGACCCCATGAATTGCAGCACGCCAGGCCTCTCTGTCCATCACCAACTCCCAGAGTCTACCCAAACCCATGTCCATCGAGTCAGTGATGCCATCCAACCATCTCATCCTCTGTCGTCCCCTTCTCCTCCCGCTCCCAATCCTACCCAGCATCAGGGTCTTTTCCAATGAGTCAACTCTTCGAATGAGGTGGCCAAAGTATGGGAGTTTCAACTTCAACATCAGTCCTTCCAATGAACACCCAGGATTGATCTCCCTTAGGATGGATTGATTGGATCTCCTTGCAGTCCAAGGGACTCTCAAGAGTCTTCTCCAACACCACAGTTCAAAAGCATCAATTCTGCGGCCCTCAGCCTTCTTCACCGTCCAACTCTCACATCCATACATGACCACTGGAAAAACCATAGCCTTGACTAGACGGACTTTTGTTGGCAGAGTAATGTCTCTGCTTTTAAATATGCTATCTAGGTTGGCCATAACCTTCCTTCCAAGGAAAGCACATCATCACCTGGTCAAACAAGAATTTTAAAAATCTGTCCATCACATAAAGAACCCTGATTCTTACAAATAAATGCCAATAGTACCATTGAGGAAACTAAAATGGATAGTCATAAAAAAAAGATGCTTCCCATGAAACTCTCTTTTTATTCTTTAAAGTCATAAAATTTCAGGTAGAAGTCTATCTCAAAGTAAGTTCTTATAAAGTTCAGATTTGCAAAATACTGGAAACGCCTCACTCAGAA
The DNA here is from genome assembly GCA_024291935.2 of Okapia johnstoni. NCBI lineage: Eukaryota > Metazoa > Chordata > Mammalia > Artiodactyla > Giraffidae > Okapia > Okapia johnstoni. The sequence goes on along the minus strand of JAGTYA010000027.1, from coordinate 56,787 downwards.
AATATTTCCCATCATCTTTCTAAAACAGTAATCTTGTCCACCTAAATCTTTAAGCAAACTGATGTTTCACTCCACCATGCTCAGTGTTTCTGTAGGAGTATTATTTGTTATTTGGACCCAAACACTCATTAGAAAGCAGGTAATTTGGAATATAAAATTTATCCCAGAATATGTTCTTGAGCAAGTTTAACCATAAAGAAAATTGAGTTTAGAGACATGTTATGGTGGTTCAGTGCATGGACTTGGAGGCAACCTGGGTTCGAAATGAGCTTTACCATTTACTAACTGTGAAACTAACCTCTTTCACCTTGGTTTCCCCATACATAAAACTAGAAGAGAAATAATGTCAACTTTGGGAGTTAGAGCTATTTATGGGTCTATATATCTTCAGTATGTAGAGAGAAATGCCAAGGTCATAGCAAAACTATTGATATGTAAGAATTAACACGGGTGGCTGATGTTGAGATGATGAAGCACTCCCCTGGTGTTTGAAAGAATCTATAATACGTGGGATTCTTTTATCATGGATAATTAGAGTGCATATGCCATTCCACTAAATGATGCTGAAGCATTTGGACATCCGAAGATGAAGAAGAAGATGGAAAAGGAGGAGGACAAGATGAGGAGGAAAATGATGAGAAGGAAGGGGAAAGGGGGGCGGAGGGGAGGTAAGTATCAACCTAAAATTACTTCTAGCACTTTAAATACATGGGAAATTAAAAATGATCCTTTTTATATCTCAAGTACTATTTTCAAAATCCCAAAGCCAAATGCACAAAACTTCCAGACAGAAGCATGTGTTCTGTTCTGCCTCATCCAGAGTGTATGATTGTTACTGCAGAGTGTGTTGGGATAATCTACCCCACAGCACTGGATTTGGTAGGGAAAGAAAATGAATCTTAGCAAAATAGAAACTCCTCAAAAAAATAATAATAATAATCCTCAAAGGATAATGCAGATTCTATTGATGTCCTGAGCATCTCATTAATCATAACTGCCAGTGGCAGAGTTTCCAGGTATCTGAAAAGGCCTAATTAATTGCCATTGTTCATAGTACCTAACTTTTCACAACGGAATGATAAACGCACCATGTTCTTAGCGCAAAACTGAAGTTCAGTTAATTCTTTTAAAGTTGTATTAAAAGATAGCATCAGCGTGGCTGCCCTTCACTCTGAGAAAGTTCCACGCCTCTGCACTTCTTCCACTGCTCCAGGAACCAGCGCCTGGGCTCACAGGAGTCTGCACTCTCTCCCGGCCACACGCGGGCCACACCCGGCCATGCTGTCTGCTGCCAATGCTGAGATCTGCAGTTCTGCCACCCCTGTAGTCACTGCCCACCAGCGGCCACACCAAGGTGTCCAGGGCTCTGCACTGAGGATGCTGACGCCGTTGCCAAAGCTGCCAGCACCAAGTACACTGGCATTTAGTGCTATCCACGCTGTTCAGAGACATCACGGAAGACAATTCTGCTCATTTTTTCTCACGAGCAAAACAGCTAAGGTCGAATGAAAGATCGCCCAGAAGGGGAGGTGGCCTGCCATCCCTAGGGTCCCTCATTTTCTATGGGCAAAATCATAAGAGTCTCATCTGTCTTTTACCCCGGGAGTCGGAGGTAAGTCTCTCCCTGGAAGGATTTTCAATGTCTCTTAAAAAACAAGTTTTTGAAAGTGTCAAGCTACCAGCTCTCCGGACGTGGCCGAATCTTAGTATGAATTCAGTACAGGCTTAGTCTGTGATCCTTACTACTTAGGAAGTCACATAAAGCGCACTGGCCACCCACACATGTGTGACAGTCACACCTGTGCAGTTAACCAAGATTTATCAGGTACACACCAGACACGGACCTCAGTGCCAGGAAAATCCAGTTTCTGTCCTTGAGGAGTCTGCAGTCTGCTGGTGGCCCAAGGCTGTTTGGCTAAAAGATGAAAGCTCTCAAGAGTCTATAAATCTGTTCTCAGGTGAGGAACAGCACACCGAATATCAGCTGACCCTGCATTCTTCTCTGATACACTCTCAGCTCCGCAGGATCGTAAAAACACGAGGTTGTTATGAACAAAAATCACTCTGAGCTATTTGAAATTTCAGTAAAACTAAAAAATGTAGTTCAGCTCACAGTACTGCAGACTTTATCTGGACTATTAAGAGAAGCGCTGCCCAAATACATTCACTGATTTGCTTGCTAATGTTCTTGCCAAGTAGAAGATCCGTAAAAGACTCACTCATTCCACATTGCACAATATCTGTATTTTTGTAGGGAAAAAATGGACTATATTGTCCACTCTCCCACAGCCCTTAAATTTCCTTGTATAATATTACCGTGGATTTGTAACTAATTTCTCTACTGTGTCCATTATTCTTGCTTTTACAAACAATATGGCAATAAACATCATTGTAACTAACATTTGTACATTTCTTTGCTTCAAAAAAATTCTTAGAGTAAAATTACCTGGCCAGTAGACACACAATTATCTAAGGCTTCAATATATATTATGCTCCAGAAAAGTTGTCCCAATATAAGCCCTACTTGTAATATAGGAACTATATGTTTTATAGAAAAATTCTAAAGTAAATAAATGAACCATTGGTGGTTTGCTTTCCCAGGAAAATACATTATGTCCAGGGAAGAAAAATGTCAGTTGAAGTAAGAGACATAAATTATGATCTCCTGAAGAGAATAAACAGTTTCTGGATTTAAAATTTTTTTCAATCCAACAGCACTTTTAACCATATTTATGGTGTTGAAGCTGAAACTCCAATACTTTGGCCACCTGATGGGAAGAGCTGACTCATTTGAAAACACCCTGATGCTGGGAAAGATTGGGGGCGGGAGGAGAAAGGGACGACAGAGGATGAGATGGTTGGATGGCATCACTGACTCAATGGACATGAGTTTGAGTAAACTCCAGGAGTTGGTGATGGACAGGGAGGCCTGGCGTGCTGTGATTCATGAGGTCGAAAAGAGTCGGACACGACTGAGCGACTGGACTGAACTGAAGCTCTTCTTTTAAACGGTCTACACACACAAGCGCTAGGATGCCTACCTAACAATTCACTCAACCCCTCCTCTCCTACAAACACCAGCCCTGATAAGTCTAGCAGTCATTGGTATATTTTTTATTAATTGTCTGTATGTCATAATTATTTGCACTGCACAAGTTAGCCATTTTGTTCTCTCCCTACACAGAACCTGAATTAATATAATAGAAATATTCTCCACTGAGTATGGACCATAATGTCTTTCAGAATGGGCGCTATGTTTTATTAGAGAAACGCAAATCAAAACTACAATGAGGTATCACCTCACAAGGGTCAGAATGGCCATCATCAAAAAATGTGCAAACAATAAATACTGGAGAAGGCATGGAGAAAAGGAAACCCCCATGCACTGTTGGTGGAAGCATAAATTGAAATAGCCACTATGGAAAACAGTATGTAGGTTCCTTAAAAAACTAAGCGTAGAACTACCATCTGACCCTGCAATCCCATTACTGGACCATATACCCAGAGAAAATCATAATTCAAAAAGACCCGTGCACCCCAATGCTCATTGCAGCACTGTGTACAATAGCCAGGATGTGGAAGCAACCTAAACGCCCATCAACAGAGGACTGGATAAAGATGTGGTACATATATACAACGGAATCTTACTCAGCCATAAAAAGGAATGAATTGGGTCATTAGTAGAGATGTGGATGTACCTGCAGAGTGTCATACAGAGAGAAGTAAGTCAGAAAAAGAAAAACAAATATCATACATTAATGCATATATATATGGAATCGATAAAAATGGTGTAGATGATCTTATCTGCAAAGCAGAAACAGAGACACAGATATAGAGAACAAATGTATGGATATCAAAGGGGGAAGTAGGAGGCTACGAGGAATTGAGAGATCAGGATTGATCTATAGAAACGGTTGAGACTATATATAAAATAGATAACCAATGAGAACCTACTGTATAGCACAGGGAACTTTACTCAGTACTCTGTAGTGACCTGAATGGGAAGGAAGTCCAAAAGGGAAAGGATATGTGTATATGTAGGACTGATTCATTTTGCTGTACACTAGAAACTAACAAACTAACATTGTAAAGCAACTGTACTCCAATAAAAATTAATTAAAATAATTGGGAAAAATAAAATAAACGCTCTTACTTTTGAAACTTTGTCACCCTTCCAGGAAAGACACAACTAAAACTTAGAATTTTGATGATGGCCCACTTCCTAAGCATGGCCTCTCATTTGAAATCACATCCTCAGGCCTTCCGTGGTGGTCCAGTGGTTAAGACTCCTTGCTTCTATTGCAGGGCATGAGGGTTTGACCTCTGGTCAGGGAACTAGGATCCCACATGCTGTGTGGTATGGGCAAAAATTTAAAAAAAGAGAAAAAGAAATCACATTCTCTCATAAAGGACAAACCCCAAGCACAAGTCAGGCTTTGTGTCACTTGTACCCCATTGTGATTTCCATTTGTCTAATGGCTCTGGTTTATTGAAGGCTTGTTGTAAGCAAGTGCTTTTCCAAAATTTCCTCATTACCAGTCCATATAATGGCCCTGGGAGGCATGTCACATCCTGTTTTAGAGATAAGGAAACTGAAGCTGATGTAGGATGAACACGTAAGAGCCTGGATTTGAACGCTCACCCCAGAGTCCCTGCATTGAACCACCACGATCACTATGGTACAAAGAAGCAGGGTCAAAACTATAACTTTCTTAATTTTCCAACTTTCATAAACAGCATAATATTTTTAATTATACGCTCAGAATATTTCTTGGCACACCATATGCCATGGCTTATACAACATTTATACGTAAGACCTCTCTCTCAATGAAGAATCTGGGTGTCTGACAATACTCACCACCTATTGAAAAGATTTTCCAACACTGAACATTGAGGAAGACTGATTTTTGACACGTCTTCTGGTTCGAGAAGACTGATAGAACCCAGGAGCTTCCCTCACATCCTCCTCTGGACTACATTAAAAGGAGAGGAAAGGAATCTAAAAGAATAAACCCACAATTATAAGAGATCTATCGTAGGAGGGGAATCAGCATGAAGCTGTGTCCCGTAAGTTCCTGGAAGATAGGAGATGGCGGTGCATTGCTCTATGAAGCAGAGCTGCAGCTAGGAAGGGGCCCTGGTAGATGTCTCTCCAAACCCTGGAGGCATCAGAGCCAAAGAAAGCACGTTTCACAGGGCAGGACTGTAGGTGGGCTGCAAAGAAGAGAATTCTTTGTCAGTCTCTAAGACCCATCCTGCTTCTCCTTCCACTTGCCCTGCAAAGGAGAACGGGCAGGCAGAAGGTCACAAGCTACACGCAGAGAACTCCCAGGCTGGAGAGATGAATGAATGAAGAAGAACAAGCCAACGGAACAGAAACATACAGGAATTCCCAGGCTGAAAGCTGAGTTCCACTGGGAAAGCAAAACGGAAATGGAAACGTGTGGTTTTTCCATATTACCTTCACATTTTCTAAAAGAGCTGCCCATTCTCTGATAAGCTTATTAATTCAAGCTGACATTTTCTCATTCAGCTTCCCTATGATGATGTGACATGTCAGCCAAGTGTAACAGGTTCAGGAAAGCAATCCTGTGAGCTCTCTCCTCTGCTCTGAAAATGAACGTCATCAAGTGAGTATTTAAGAGCATGAAGTGGTCTCCGAATGGCTACATCCTGACAGACACAAGGCCAGTCTTGGAGAACAAACTGCGGTGACATCTTCCCCAGAAGGTACCCGTGCAAGGAAACCCCGTCTTAACTGAGAAGGAGACTGATGAAAGGACACTCAAGAAAATCTCAGGTTATAAATCAAAGAAACACCAGCTGTTAAATCACAGATACGTTGTCGCCATTTTAAAGAACCAACTCCTTATTTTTATGATCAGGCAGCAAAACAAAGCCCGTGACTCTCTAACATCCTTGCATCACTAATACCGCAGTCTGCTTGCCGTTCCCTGGGGGGAGCCGTACCCCGGACAGCATGCCTGGCTAGTTAAGTCACTGTAATTCCCACAATGAGAACCTAGGAACCACCTCACTGCAGTACAGGGTGTTATAAATGTCGCTGTGAAATCACAGCTCGGTGAAAGCCTACCACCCATCTTTCTGTGACTCGTCATCACACAGAGCTCCAGCAAAAGATCCATTCAAACAGAGCATCTCAGACTTACATTATCAGCAGACTCTGCTTTAATTAGCAGTGATTTTCAAAGGACTGGTTTGGCTTCGAGAACTTCCTGTGAGCCATAAAGTAGAAATCTGGATCCTTATCAGTTTCACTTTACTCTTCACCTCCCTGCCCTGGGTTCTAATAGACACAGTCCTCATTTTTTTCCTTTGAGAAAAAAGAAAAATGGAAATGGTGGCTAGGATTTTGCCATTCGAGTACAATCCACTTTTTCCTCAACCTCAGTGATGCAAAAGGGACTAAAATTAGAGTTGCAAAGGGACCAAGTTATCTGTGTCAGGCACATTGCAAGGAGCAGTGAGAACTATAAGAGGGAATGAATACGCCCTAAACAAACCATCTCAGAAATAACATTTAAAACACAGAGCCCATATTTTGTAAATTGCTACTCCTGATGAAAACACAGAGCCCACTTTATTTCATGTACTGTTGTAAGAAAAAAGAATGCCTTATTTTGATAATATCTCAAGATTAATATTGAAGCAATTACATGCTTCTTTCTTCATCGATTCCATAATTTTCCCCCATGATCCAATTCTCAAATCTTTGTCATTTCTCAGTGAAAACACTGAAAATATATGCAATTCAATTTGTGAGTACTGAACTGTGAACTTTCTATACTGCAAGGAAGGTTTAATCTAATCACAAGGACTTCTGTTTTACATTTGGTCAGTGATGACATAAAAATACAAATTATTTCATTCTGACTGGTGTGTAATGGTACCTCATTGTGGTTTTGATTTGCATTTCTCTAATAATGAGTGATGTTGAGCATCTTTTCATGTGTTTGTTAGCCATCTGTATGTCTTCTTTGGAGAAATGTCTGTTTAGTTCTTTGGCCCATTTTTTGATTGGGTCGTTTATTTTTCTGGAATTCAGCTGCAGGAGTTGCTTGTATATCTTTGAGATTAATTGTTTGTCTGTTGCTTCGTTTGCTATTATTTTCTCCCATTCTGAAGGCTGTCTTTTCACCTTGCTTATAGTTTCCTTTGTTGTGCAAAAGCTTTTAATTTTGATTAGGTCCCATTTGTTTATTTTTGCTTTTATTTCCAATTTCAATGTTTGTATAAACAGACATTCTTGGCCATGGAAAAAAATTTAATCAGCACATAGCCAAAGGGCATTTTGCTACAGATTCAAAGTTTTAGAGAGAATAACCATCTTGACAAATCCAACCCAGCCTTGTACAGCCTAGCCTCTTAACTAGGACACCAAAGAGAAAGAGAAAGTGTTAGTCACTCAGTCGTGTCCAACTCTTTGTGACCCCATGGACTGTAGCCCACCAGGCTCCTCTGTCCATGGAATTCTCCAGGCAAGAACACTAGAGTGGATTTCCATGCCCTCCTCCAGGGGATCTTCTCAACCCAGAGCCTGAACCCAGATCTCCTGCATTTCAGGCACATTCTTTACTGTCTAAGCCACCAGGGAAGCCCCAGGACATCAAAGGTTAAGTGACTTGTCAAAAGCCAGACAAATACAACCTTCCCTATCCTCAGATACAACATGCTTTTCACCACACAGGCACTTGGGAAGAGGGAGAAAGCCTCTTCTTTGGAATGAGAAGTCCTCATCACTCACTCACTCACACACACACACACACACACACACACACACTCAGGTGTAGGTCCCCTGTTGTGATTTTCATAGATAGGTTAGAGTAGTCCCCAGAACACCTGCATGCACTCACCTACCCTAACCCATCATTTTGCCAGTCTCACCTTATTCTGCCATGATGCCCATTAAGACTCAACTACGAAATTGGTGCAGCCATTATGGAGAACAGTATGGAGGTTCCTCAAAAGCTAAAAACAGAGCTACCATGTGATCCAGCAACACCACTCCTAGCACATATCCAGAAAAAACCATAATTCAAAAGGCTGCATGCACCTGCGCCCAGCGTTCACAGCAGCACTATTTACAGTAGCCAAGACAAGGGGGCGATTTAAACACGTCCACTGATAGAGGAATAGACAAGAAAGACTTGGTATATATATATATATATATATATATATACATGAATATACAAAGGAATGTTACTCGGCCATAAAAAAGGAATGAAACAGTGCCATTTGCAGAGACATGAACAACCCAGAAATGGTCATACAGAGTGAAGTAAGTCAGAAAGAGAAAAACAAGTATCATATAACATCACTTCTATGTGGGATCTAGAAAAATGGTACAAATGAACTTATTTGCAAAGCAGAAATAGAGTACAGATGTAGAGAACAAACTCAAGGTTCCCAAGGAGTGAAGGAGGGGTGGGATAAACTGGGAGATGGAGCCTGGCATACACATACTACTCGACATAAAATAGATAACTCCTGAGAACCTACTGCATAGCAGGGGACTCTCCTCAGTGCTCTGTGGGGACCTAACTAGGAAGGAAATACAAAAAGATGGTGATACATGCATATACACAACTGATTCACAGCAGTTGTAAAGCAACTATACCCCAGTAAAAATTAGTTTTAAAAGAAGACTCAGTTCCCACTGCTTTAACAGTTTCCCACTGATTCCCATGACAGTGACCCATCACTATCATGGCATCTCATCTCTTCCCTCCGTTTTTTATTTCATGCTACAGATTCTTCGGATAGCTTTAAAACTGTATTACTGGCTCTATGGAGAGGAGGCCAGAGAGAGGGTAGGGTGGGACTATTTCTCATGAAGAAGTGCTCTAAGAGTAGTTATTTAGTGTTTTACTTTGATCTGCCAATGGTCAGGACTCATGGTTACTCTTTGCAACTATACATCTTCACCTCGGGTGAAACCAGAATCTTACTACTCACAATGCTTGAGGGCTGTTTCAGTTCTTTGGAGAGTGTATCTTAATCAATGAACTCCCTAATACTTGGTGCAGACTGATCAATCCTGTGTCCCCTCTAGTGCCTTCTCAGAGGAGGCCTACCCCTGTAAGACATGAGAACAACTTACTTGATCTTACTAAAAATTCGGAAGTGACGCTGAACTCAGGAATTCAGAGAATCCTAGTTCTGAGTTTTCTCTGTTTGCCTTCCAGTCCAGGGAGGCTTACTGAGCCGCTTACCATAAAATTGTGTTCAGTACCACCCATCTGTTTTGTGAAAAATAATTATTTCCACAGAGTATGTTGAGTGTCAGCTTATTACAGAGTTTTGGCTCTCTCTAGAGAAACGGGAACAGTAAATTCAAAATACACTGATGACGAATGGGCCATCTTGGGAGGCGTGTAGAATTCACAGCAGGCACTACAGACGTGCCAGAGAGATCAGCAGCATTCTCAGAGATGCGCAGATGCCTACCATTCTCCATGACGGTGCCACCCATAAAACCAAATGAGCCAGTAGCATGGAAGAGTTAAGGTTTGGGCACAAATTAACTCACATCCTCTACATCAGAATAATCAGACAAAATGGACATCCAAAACAACTTCTCAGTGAAGTCCAGAACATAGAAAGAGTCACTGGACCACTCTCACAAATAGCAAAGAAATGGAAGGAATTTTTCAAGATAAATAACCAAATATCACAGAAAAGGAAATATTGTCTGTTTGTTCTCCACTTCCCTTCATTTTAGTCATCACCAGAATTAGTTTATTAAGGATCTAGGGCACTCAATTATGAAATAAAGATACAGAGATTCAGCACCTTTCCTCCAGAGAATTACAAACTTAAATTTACCACTTATTGTATTATGTGATGTTACCTTGTCAGAAATAACACGTAGATCAGAAACAACACTCAAGCTGTACAGAAAATAATCTCTCAACAACCACCAAAAACATCGGCAGTAGTATACACATTTTTGTTCAGATATGTAAGCACCTACTGAGTGCCTGTTACCAGGGACCCTAGTTAGATACAATAAGAAAAATAAATAGGTATGCAGATGTTGGTTTGATGCCTTGGGAGCTTGCTGGGTGAAATCTGAAATTGGTTATCATACAGGGAGGGTTAGGAGATACCAGAGAAGGGGCAGACACTCCAGATGGTGGGTGGAAGGTTTAGTAAACAGGGATCTTACATACAAGGCTTTCTTGGCCATCAGCAGGAGGAGTGAATCTCCTGGATTACCTGTCAGAATGTTAAAAGTTTACAGAGAGGTCCTAACTGGGTCCAGTCAGACTGTCCCACCCAGACAGTCTCAGCATCACCTTCCTCTCAAGGCTGCATCCCTGAAACAGCTCCCAGTGTGGGAACGGTGGACAGAATTCATATTCTAAGGACAGGGACCAGGGAGGAGGCTTCCACTGCCTGGGTATTGCTCTTGGGTCAACCAGAGGTCATGTTCTCTCTATGATCTCCTCCAGCAGTCAATATTATAATGAAATAAAATATGTTACTGCATAAAATGCTTGACAGTTGTTCTCATTGTTAAGACATTCTGATGAGTAATTATACACAGTCTTGCTATCTCAAGATTATGTAAGAATGAAAGAATTTGGAATGTTTATGCTTTGTACCCTTAGAATATTTCTAAGCTACTTACGCTTACCATTACTCCTTTATAATCTACTAAAAAAATAATCCAAGGCTTTATCAAGCATATTCTGTGGCAGCCCTTAGCACCTGTCTTGCTCAAAGGGGCATTCAGGAATACATACTAACCTGGAAGGATCTTTTTGTTTCTGAAGACAGATATGAGGTTTTCTCCTACCTAACAGACACAAGGTTGACTTTTTGAAAATGTTCCAAACAAAACTCAACAATAATATCAGGAATTATAACCAAAATAGCAGTTCTGTGTTTTGTTTGCTAACAGATTTCTTCTTAGAAAAAGATTTCATTTTTATTATTGAATCTATAAATTGATGATTGATTTGACCTTAAAGTACTACCCTTCACTGGATTGCCACAGAATTTTTAAACGTATGTTTTGTATGCTTATATTTTACCCATCATTTTTTCTTCCACATCTTTTCTCTTTCATTATATTTAAAAGTGTCATAATTCTCTTTCCTTGAAATTGAGGAGAATGTTTTCTGTGAGATCCTAAGGAAATCTACATGTCATAGGATAAGTCTTTCACCCTCAAATTTAAAATAAGTAAAAAAATTTTAATAATTAAAGGTAAAATTTTACTGAAAATACCAGTTTTCAGCTTCTTATATTATACACATCTTGTTTAACAAACTGTCAGATGACACATTTCTTTCTCAATCTCAGATAGTTACTTTTACTCAAAAAAGCAATATTTTTTGAATAAAAAACACAGTAGTCAGTTCTACTGTGTTCATTTGTTTCTATCAAGCATCCGTATAAAATGAGCTGGATGTCATACCCTTCTCATTATGATGATTTTTGTGACATTTATTGAACATTTATTACTTGGGAGGATAGAATTGTCTCAAGATATATTAACTGATGTGATAGAAATTATTAGACTCACGTGTGAGATCTATTTGTTCTTATCACCTTTTAAGAGAAAGAAACCACCATTATGTCAGAATGCTCTGAGATGCATGACTATTTTTACTCTGTTAATAATGTATTTTCCTTTTCATTAATAAATTTCAGTTGAAGATCAATGTAAGTGGAATTCTTTGTCGATGCATTTGATAATCTAAAAGAAAAGGAGTTTGGAGAGTAGTCAAGATTTCTTGCTTTAATTTTACTTGTTATATTATTCACTTATTTTTGGCGTAGGAAACAGCAACCCACTCAAGTATTCTTGCCTGGAAAATCCCAAAGAGAGAGGACCCGGCAGGCTACAGTCTACACAGTGACTGAGCAGCTGAGCACTGGCACTATTTATTTATTTATCTATTTATCTGCACAGGTAACTTTCCCAAGCACTGAACTTTATTTATTGTGTTCCTGCCCTCCCTGAGACCCGCCTATGCTCAGTACAGATTGGATATTCTGGAGCCTTCCAATCCACCCCAGATTTTCCTCCAATCTCCTGAAAATTAATCAGGGGCCAGTCCTAGGCTTCCCCTCCAGAGCAAAGTCCATGAATGTTATGGCAAACCTCTAAAGAGAGGTTTTTGCTCACTTCTAGGTTCAGAGCTGTGTTCCAGAGAGATTCAAGCACATTTGACCTCCCGGGCAGTGAAATGTTTATACACCAAGAGTTCATTTGCACTTTTGTTCACTTGCCCCATGTCCACTACGTTTATTTGCAAAACTTCCTCTAAAAGACTGCCGGTGAGCTCTGGATCAAATTCACACTCGTTCATAGCAACTCTTACTGGTGTATTTATTTACCATCTATCTGGTTCCATTTAGGTTTTATATCTCCTAAGGCTTTATAGTTAACATATCTGAGTGTTCCTTTTACTTTGAAATGCATTTCGGCTTTCTCTTTCTATATAAACAAAGCCTGGATATGTACTTGCTAAGTAAGTCAGGCCAAAAGCAGTTTGAAAATAACAGGTTCAGCCGAGGGACTTCACATACATTATAGTTAATGCTCATAACAGCCTTCCAATTAGGTATTACTGCTCCCCATCAACAAGCGAGTTAGCTGAGACTCAAAAGGCTTAAACACAATCCCATCATCCCACATTTAGAAGTTATAGAGTGAGGATTCTCATCAGATCTTCCTGCTTCAAAACCCCTGGTTAGTTCTACAGTAATACATGGCTTTTTAAAACAGTCCAAAAGCAAAGTAGTCTGTGGCCACGACATGTTTAAACAATCACCTGAAGAGAGGTCCACGGTCAACATTCAAAATGACCCAAATCCTTTAAGAAAAAGTTTTATATATTTTATCCAATATATTTCTTCAAGACCTTGAAATTCTAACATACTTTAGGAGTTTTCAATTCAATATGGTTTTTTCTTTCACCTTTCAAGTTTTAATGTCGTTACTAGTGCTTAAATCTCAATGTCAGACATCCAGAACAATGCATTCTCATGAGTTCATGAAGTCACAGTCTTTTAGTCGATACAGTCTTAGTTTTTGCTACTTTCACAGCTATTAAAATAAGCCATGCCCTGTTTTAACATCAACTCTGAAGCCGCAGTAACTTTATAAATATAATTAACCTCCTAAACCTATCAGGTGAACCATGAACAATACATTCTACTCTAGGTTACACTATAGTCTACATTTGAGCAAACAGACGCGACCACTGTTTTTACTGACACTGAATTTCTTAGCATCAAGGTAAAGCAACTTTTACAAATTTTACTGCCAAAAACTAAATGTTTTCAAAAGTAAGTTTTATCCTTACACTTTTACCATTAACTTTTTCCATAAAGAAATTAAAATTGTCCATAATACTCAGATTTCCCTTGACACACATTCCTGGTATCTCTGAAATTGAGTTTTGAGTATTCGCTAAACTTCATATGAGTAAAGAAAATAATCTCCCAGTATTGAGGTGACCACCACCAGGTCTCAAAATAAATGGATCCTGGTTGTTAAAACGGAGGTAAACCATATCATTTAAGTAAGTCTAATTTACCCACATTCTAGTAATGACATCATATTAATAATTTTATCACACTGTTTTCAGTAAAACCCTTGGAACTCATTGATTTCAAGGTCATTGACCAGAAAAACAGAGAAATTTAGATGCCTGGTATAACTTTTTCAAACTATAACAACTGATTTTTACTCTGTTAGTTACATCATAAATCCGTGTTTGTGAAATATCAGTCTTACCGTCAGTTTCTCCTCTAAATTCTCATTTAATAAGCTTCCTTTTTCGTGCTTTTCAAAGTCCATGTTGAAAGATAATGAGAGAGAGAGAGAAAGAGCAAAGGCAAGATTCCGATTGTGTCTAGAAAATGATGTGACACGCTTCCATATTAGATACTGCAGGACATTCCAAGCTGTGAGCGCCCAGGACACTATCAGAAAGCCCTGGCGATAATTTCTGGTTAGCTAGTGTTTCCATTTATAGATGTTCAAACCCCATAAACAGAGCCCTGAAGAGACATCAGGCAGCTGGCCTTAGATAATGATAAATGTCACTAGATAAGAAAGCAACTCCTCAACAGGAGATTATCCCTCCATGTTAGGGTCCCTGAGCCAAGAAAGATGTCTGTGACAGAAAGCCACTGCCAAAGAATTCATTAATAGCCATTGCAGTCGAATAAGACATGCTGTAGAACATGGGCCTAATAAGCACATTTTAAAAGGACGAATGTGTTGGGACTTCCCTGGTGGTCCAGAGGTTGGGACTTAGCCTTCCAGTGCAGGGAGGGGGCGGGTTCCATCCCTGGTTGGGGATCCCACATGCCTCACAGACAAAAAAATCAGAAGCACTATTGTGATAAATTCAGTACGGATTTTAAAAATGGCCCACATCACCTACTGAATAGCACATGGAACTCTGCTCGATTACGTGCCCCCTGGGTGGGAGACGGGTTTGAGGGTATATGCATGGCTGAGTCACTTTTTGTTCATGGAAACTATCACAACTTTGTTAGCTGGCTGCACCCCAATACAAAATCAAAAGTTTCAAGAAAATAAAACTAAAATGGTCCACATCAAAAAAAAAAAAAAAAATCTTTAGACATAATCTAAACCTGGCATTCAAGGCTCTGTACTAATGCAAGCTATACAAATAGATTGTCTTTTTTTTCATCTCTGTATCAATAAATGATGAGAATAATGCTAAAAAAAATCTTTACAAAATAAAATTAAAGGACAGATGTGATGGTCTTATAGCAAACATGAATCAGCCAGCCCCATTCTTTCTAATTCCGATTTGAATTCTGGCAATCTAGACATTTATGCCTTATTTTGTAGTTCAAAACTTTAAAAAGTCACTTCGAGGAAAGCACAAAGTTAACTAATTAAAGCTATTCAGACACACAACATGTATATTCAAGGGGTCAAGTTTATGCCATGAAAAGTAGGCAAATGATGTCTACAACTTCATGAAAGAAAAGTAGTATTTTCCTTCACAAACTGATTTTTCTTTCATTGTCCTGGATTCTCTACTGGGAAGAAAGTGATGACACAGAACATGAAACTCACTCTTTCCAGTCGAACACATGTTCCCAGAATTCTTTAGAAATAGTTTTATGCCTGAAAGAAAATTAACTGTGTAGCACGATGGTAATTAACTCCCTGCTTTTTACAGCGAACTAGATATGTGGATGGCAATAAAAACGACTTTCAGAGTAAGTTAAGACTGATCTGTGGTGGCCTGCTCCCTCAGGCTGTTTCAAAGATCATTTTCACACCTGTTTGTGATTGTAAATCAAATTTCCTATCAGTTTTTCCTCCACTTTTTAAGAAAACATTTCAGGAAACAGGTTGCGAGGCTCTGACCTTTGGCGTGATCACAGCTGGTTCTCTGTCATCAGGCCAAGTTCACTAGGCTTATTCTGCATCAGGATGGAAGGGCCAAGGATTCTAGATGTGAAACATTCAGCAGAAATAAACCTAGCCACCACTGCTTCAGGATGAGAATTCAGAGAATTCTATCAGACTCATGGGCAAAAGTGGTTTCCCTCTTTGGCTCTACTCTGAGTTCCAGAAAGGGAATCACACATGCTAGTTATTGTTCTAACAAGTTTGGAAATGTAAGTCTTAGGGGCTGATTAGCATGCAAGATTCGTATGTGTCAAAAGCAAGGCAAGAGTTGACATTTCATGTGAAGATGAAATGCAGCAGGACCTTATGGTCCTTCCCCTCCACGTCATCTGCCTGCCTTTTGTCTGTGAGAAACCTTAGCCAAAGAATAAGTTTAATCAGAGAAGTGAGAAAATGCAGAAACCAAGGGAAAGAGTCCAAGATTAATAATAGTAGTCATTAAGCATCGAAGACCTTTAGTTTCTTCTCAAGAACTACAGATAATATTCCGAGCCGTATCCCATGAGCTGTCTTATAGATACTGAAACCTCAGATGGGAGAAGTTAGCTACACGGTGATCAGACTGTAGACACAGCACAGGGTCACAGTTCTGAGAACAGGCCTCAAAGAAATGGGGAAAAGACCGACCCTGGAACTGAAGATTAACTGTATTTAAAACAAGGAAGGTTATGACCAACCTAGATAGCATATTGAAAAGCAGAGACGTTACTCTGCCAACAAAGGTCGGTCTAGTCAAGGCTATGGTTTTTCCAGTGGTCGTGTATGGATGCGAGAGTTGGACGGTGAAGAAAGCTGAGCACCAAAGAACTGATGCTTTTGAACTGTGGTGTTGGAGAAGACTCTTGAGAGTCCCTTGGACTGCAAGGAGATCCAACCAGTCCATCCTAAAGGAGATCAGCCCTGGGTATTCACTGGAAGGACTGATGTTGAAGCTGAAACTCCAATACTTTGGCCACCTCATGCGAAGAGCTGACTCATTGGAAAAGACCCTAATGCTGGGAAGGATTGGGGGCAGAGGAGAAGGGGACGACAGAGGATGAGATGGTTGGATGGCATCACCGACTCAATAGACATGGGTTTGGGTGGACTCCGGGAGTTGGTGATGGACAGGGAGGCCTGGCGTGCTGCAAATCATGGGGTCGCAAAGAGTCGGACACGACTGAGCGACTGAACTGAACTGACTGAAAACCATCAAGATGGCACTGATCAGACCACTGGTGACCAATTTCAAGAGGACTGTCAGAGCTGACTGTGCCGTTTCTACATGGAGTCCCCTTCCTCCGTCTATAAAAGCTCTTGCCCACTGATTGTCAGAGGTGGGATTGGATTTTGAATAGAAGTCCACCCTCTTCCTCCCACCCCATCCACCGCTTGCAGGCATCCAAACTAAAGCCAACTTTTCTTTCCCCAACCTTGCCTCTTTATTGGCTGTTGCATGGTGAGCAGCTGGACCTCATTTTCAGTTACAAAGGAGACTTCCCAAAATCTCTCTAGAAAAAAAAAAAAAACAGCATACTATGGCTGCAAAAGAAAACTTGGTTATTGCTAGTATAACGCCTGAAGGTGAAATCTGTGATCCAGTTGGGAGTAAAGGGAGGGTGGGATGCAAAGCTGGTTAGGGAAGGAGTAGATGCCAGTGATAATGAGAAGAAAGGAAAGTTTAATTAAACAAATGTGTACTGAGTATACATAATGGATGAAGAATACTAGGTGCAGGCAGATTTTTTAAATAATGGATAAAAATAATAAAAAATGCAAAGATATAATTTCTGCTTTCCTTCCTACAACAAGCTCACAATGTATGTGTGACTGAATATAAATAAGTTAATAGCACTCTTACACAGCATACCCCAACAGCACTCACCACGCGCCAGCAACGGCTTTAAGAGTTGGCATATATTGTCTCAATTAATTATCTAAACCACTTGTAGGAGGTAGATACTATTCTACCTACTTATTCTTAGTGTTTGTTAAACACTTCCGGGTAGACACTATTATTTTCTCCATTGTTACCAGCTAAACTGTCTTCCCTCCAAAATTCACAGTGGAAATCCTAACCCCCAATTCTCTCAGAATAAGGCAATATTTAGAGATAAGATCTTTACAGAAGTAACTAAGTTAAGATGAAGGGAGTCATGTGACTCTGCAGAGATAGCTGTCTGGTCAGAGGAAGGAACATGTTTGCTGTTATTGATAAACGGAAAGGATAGCTCTTCTTTTCTGCTGGACCAGCAAGTGCATGAGGGTTGGCTTTTATATGAGCATAGTTTTACCTAAGGAAAACTCCTGGTCCTTAAACATATGTAAAATATATTTAAGCATGTCCCTCCAGAGTCACATGGCTCCTTTGCCCTTTATCTAGAGCTTCCCCAGTGACCATCTAGTTTAGCATATCCTCTGTCCATTCATTTGCTGTCTTCTCTTTCATAGTTCTTATCATTTCTGCCAGTCTATCATTATACATGATATTTGAAGTTTTTGTTGTCATTGTTGTTCCATTGCCCGGTCATGTCCGACTCTTTGTGACCCCATGGACTGCAGCACACCAGACCTCACTGTCCCTCAATATCTCCCAAAGTTTGCCCAAGTTCATTTTCATTCATTGGTGATGCCATCCAACCATCTCATCTTCTTCTCCTTCTGCCCTCTATCTTTCCCAGCATCAGGGACTTTTCCAATGAGTTGGCTGTTTGTATCAGGTGACCAAAATACTAGAGACTCAGCTTCAGCTTCAGTCCCTCCAATGAGTATTCAGGTTGATTTCCCTTAAGATTGACTGGTTTGATCTCTTTGATGCCCAAGGGACTCTCAGGAGTCTTCTCCAGCACCACAGTTGGAAGGCATCAATTCTTTGGTGTTCAGCCTTCTTTACGGTCCAGCTGTCACAACCATAGACCACTGGGAAGACCATAGCATTGACTATACAGACATTTGTTGGCAGAGGAATGTCTCTGCTTTTCAACACACTGTCTAGGTTTGTCACAGTTCTTCTGCCAAGAAGCCATCATCTTCTGATTTCATGACTGCAGTCATCATCTTGCAGTGATTCTGGAGCCCAAGAAGAGGAAATATGTCACCACTAATGGGGCCAGATGCCACGATCTTAGTTTTTTAATGTTTACCCTTAAGCCAGCTCTTTCACTCTCCTCTTTGATCCTCATCAACAGGCCCTTTAGTTCCTCTTCTCTTTCTGCCATTAGAGTGGTATCATCTGCATATCTGAGGTTTTTGATGTTTCTCCCACCTATCTTGATTCCAGCTGGCATTTCTCATGATGTGCTCAGCGTATAGGCTAAACAAACAGGGTGACAGCAGACAGCCTTGTCATACTCCTTTCTCAGTCTTGAACCAATCAGTTGTCCCATACAGGGTTCTAACTGTTGCTTCTTGACCTGCATCCAGGTTTCTCAAGAGACAGGTAAGATGGTCTGGTATCCCCATCTCTCTAAGAGCTTTCCACAATTTGTCATGAACCACAGAGTCAAAGGTTTTAGAGTAGTTGATGAAACAGAGATATAGATGTTTTTCTGAAATTCCCTTGCTTTCTCTATAATCCAGCAAATGTTGGCAGTTTGATCTCTGGTTCCTCTTCCTTTCCGCATGACCTCACTAGCATGGGAGATGGTGCAATTGATTTGAAGTTTATCCATATCTAACATTTATTCGCAGTTCATATCTTCTACTACAGTAAGTCCCCTACATGCAAACCTTCAAGTTGCAAACTATGAAAGATGCAAATGTGTGTTTCATCAGTGCCAAGTGTGAATGAGGTGGCAGTGTGCCCTCCATCTCCTGTTGCTGACGATCCTTCAGCTCTATCATCGCCCACCTCCTCTACCCGCTCCAGTCAGTAACCCTTCCTGCCTGTTCATTTGATGACAGCCCCTGTATGCCAGCTGTTGTCCTGTACTTCTGTACTTTTCAAAGTACTATACTGTAAGATTAAAAATGTTTTCTCTATTTTTTGTGTTTGTTTCTTATGTATTATCTGTGTGAAAAGTATTATAAACATATTACAGTTCAGTACTATGTAGCTGATTGTGGCAGTTAGTTACCTAGGCTAACACTCATGGACTTATGAACAAATTGGACTTATGAATTCACTCTAAGAACAGAACTCATCCATATGTGGGGGACTTCTTGTACTATATAAGGACCAGAGGGTGCTTTATTCATCACTTTATCCAGGCACTTAAAGCAAGTGTGTGTGTGTGAGAGAGAGAGAGAGAGAGAGAGTCATTCAGTCACTTAAAGCATAGTAAGGACTAAACAAAGGACCTGGAAAGAGCACAGGAGAGAGGAAAGAAAGGAAAAAGCAAAGAAGGAAAAAAGATGGAAGGGAAGGAGCAAGAGCCAGGAGTGAAATGTACCCAGTGGAAATGATTGAGGGAGCTTCCTGGTGGCTCAGTGGTAAAGAATCTGCTTGCCACGCAGGAGCTGCAGGAGATGTGGGATCAGTCCCTGGGTGGGGAAGATCCCCTGGAGGAGGGCATGGCAACCCACTCCAGTATTCTTGCCTGGGAAATCCCACGGACAGAGGAGCCTGGCAGGTTACAGTCCACGGGGTCATGAAAGAGTCAGACATGACTGAAGGGGGCTAAGCATGCACGCATGGACGTGACTTAAGACACTTAATGCATTATTATTTAGACAACTTTTGGTAGAAAACATAGGAATAAAATGCATGTTTATCCAATACAAATTATACTCCAGATGAATACAATATTGATGGTTCACTTATCTTACTCAAACCACTAACAATTAAAGCGAAGAAGAAACAGACTCAGGAAGCAGGAAGAATTTAATTTACTTGCAGATTCTGCCGCTTTCTAGCTGGGTCACTTTCAGCAAATTAATTCTCAGAGTCTCCAGGTCCTTCTCCCTTACATAAAGGAATGGCATCAACCCCTTAATGTTCTGACAAACATTATAATGTGGTAACGTGTGAAAAGAACTGAACCCACTGTCTGCCATCAAGCAAGGTCTTGGTGAAGGTGCGTGCCATTAATCCCCTGGGTTTCATGAAGTTTATCTAGAAAAAAATGTTAACTTCAAAGATAATGTCAAAATCCTAACAATGTGGCATAAAAATTAACAGAGAGAATGGGAGAAAATATTCGCAAATCATTTATGTGATAAGGGACTTATATCCAGAATACCGTTTCTGTCCTTTATTGTGTCCATCTTTGCAGGAAATGTTCCCTTGGTATCTCTAATTTTCTTGAAGAGATCTCTAGTCTTTCCCATTCTATTGTTTTCCTCTATTTCTCTGCCTTGTTCACTTCAGAAGGCTTCCTGACCTCTCCTTGCTATTTGGGAAAGATTGAGGCAAGAGAAGAACAGAGCGACAGAGGATAAGATGGCTGGATGGCATCACCAACTCAATGGACATGAATCTGAGCAAACTCCTCGAGATAGTGAATAATGGAAGCCGGACGTGCTGCAGTCCAGGGGGTCACAGAGAGTATGACATGACTGAGCAACTGGACAACAACAACAATCCAGCATACATAAAGAACCCTTACAAGTCAAAGAAAAAGACGACCCAATTTAAAAAATTGACAAAGGAGCTTCTGTGTCAGTCTAGTGGTTAGGAATCTGCCTTGCAATGCAGGACATGCCGATTCGATCCCTGCTCCGGGAAGATCCCACATGCCGCAGGGCAACTAAGGCTGAACACCACAACTGCTGGGGCGCACTCAGCCTAGAGCCTGGGCTCACGACACAGAAGCCCCCACAGTGAGGAGCCTGAGCGCCGCAACTGGAAAGTAACCAGCCCGCAGCCACGAAGACCCAGCACAGCCAAAACTACAGAAACATTTTCTTAAATGGGCACAACATTTGAATAGACGTTTCTCCTAAGAAGACAAGCAAATGGCCAATAAGCATGTGAAAAGCTGTTCAATGAAACTGTGATTAGGGAGCACAAATCAAAACCACAATGAGAAAGCAGTTCGCACCCCCACCAGGATGGCTAGAATCAAAGCAGACAGTAACAAGCCTTGGCAAGGATGTGGGTAGCCAGAACCTTGGATGCTGCTGGTGTTATAAACTGGAACAGTCACATTAGAAAACAATATAGGAATCCCTCAAAATCTTATATATACAGCTACCATATTAGCCAGAAACTCTAATACTAGGTATATACACAAGAGAAGTGGAAACATATGTTCATACAAAAATTTGTAAACTAATGTTCATGATAGCATTATTCATAATAGTCAAAATGTGAAAACTTAAAGGAGATGTATCACAGAGGTGTATTTCTCAGCAATAAGAAAGAATGAAATCATGATACATGCAACAATGTGAATGAACCCTGAAAATATGGTAAGTGAAAGAAACTGGTCATAAAAACACATATTGTGATTCATTTATATACCCAGAATAGGCAAATCCATAGAAACAGGTCATAGTTACCAAGGTTTGAGGGGAAAGGCAGACTATGGGGTGACTGCTAATGAGTAGGGGAGGGATTTTTGAATGTGATGATGTTAACATATGATAACATATTCTGATGTTAGATAATGATGATGACATGTTAACTCTGAATGTGCTAAAAAGTACTGAACTGTATGCACACTTTACAAGAATGAATTTTATGCTGTGTAAATTATGGTTCAATGAAAGTATTATTTTAAAAAAGCAGAGGAAGATCTATAATTCCTGTCTAAGACGGGAATTTGTGATTTTTCTCCCCAGGAATATAATATGAGCAACAGGTCACTCCAAACAGGAAATTAAAATCTACCCTACATTAGGCCAGCAAGAATTCTATTCAAACATGAAGCAAGTGACCTTTAGTAAATGATGTTTGCCTCAAGACACTTCCACCTCACTCTGTTCCTCATCACCATATGCCTTGTGTGGTTGGGGAAATACTGCTCAGATTTTGTGCACATATTCAAAAACTGGGGGAAAGTAGAGTTTGCCACTAGTAAAATGGCTTTTTTTAAATTTATTTATTTTTTATTGAAGGATAATTGCTTTACAGAATTTTGCTGTTTTCTGTCAAACCTCAGCATGAATCAGCCATAGGTATACACATATCCCCTCCCTTTTGAACCTTCCTCCCATCTCCCGCCCCATCCCACCCCTCTAGGTTGATACAGAGCCCCTGTTTGAGTTTCCTGAGCCATACAGCAAATTCCCACTGGCTATCTATTTTACATACAGAGGGCTAACGAACACATAAAATGGCTTTTTTATCTACTAGGTCCAAGAGTTAATACAGTTTTATTTTGCTTTGTTAACAGCGGTGATTTCCCCATGCCTGCCATTTAAAGAACTTTCATCTCCACGACAAAAGTACCTGTAACTGCTCTACTGCAGAAATCTCACAAGGCAGGTGGACACCCTCAAGGCCTAAAAACCCAACGTTGTCTTCTTTCTAAAAGAATGACAGTCTGCAAGTGTAGTGTAGACAACTGAAGATCTCCTTCACTGTGTGCTCCAAGGATAAATGTCTTTAATTAAAATAGGATCCTTTTCTGAGACAAGGAACACCGCTTATATGGGTTTCTTATCATTCTACACAGCATCTCCAACACTGGGGTCCGACGTGCACTGCACAGTCAAGTCAGAAGCCCATGTAACCCCTCCTGTTTAGCAGTGATGCAGGACACTACACTCAGCACAGGCCTCCAGGTGCCACAGCCTGTCCCAAGGACCCCCATCGCCCACCCAAAGGATGTGTTTCCTGTGGTACACAGGCACCAAATGCACGTCTAGCTGGACCCCCCTCCACTGCGAACTGAGATAACTTTGGACTTGTTGGTGTTGCTTTTGGTTCAAAATATATGCCTCTGTCTTTAGGAGACTCTGTTTAATGGTCCAATGGGATGAGGGTGGTGGTGGGGGTTGACAGTGAAGAACTAAATGCAGAGAATGGTTCCCAGAATTCCCTGAGTTTATTTATCCATTTTGACCACTGTGAACTCTCAGGCACCAGTTGGGAATTCTTATTCTACGAAATCTCTCTGACTCATCTTCTGGTCTGTCACCTGACAGACAGACAGATACTCAAAGACTTTAACCTCTCACGGTCACCATGTTTAAGCCTCCTCATGGCTTCTGTGGCCCAGAGGTACATGCCCACGGCTTGCAAAAAGATCATGTCCACAGAACAAGTTCTTAACATTGAATCTGTCACTATGTAATAAACGTTTTTTGAAAGTTGAAGCTGCCAAGAGAACATAAAAGCAAACCCCCAAATATCAGTAAATGATAATTTCAATAATGACAGCTTAACAACTTGGTAACTTTGTATCCCTCTTCAATGAAGCATAAACCTTTTCTACTAGAATATTACTTTTTTACTTCTTCTGATACTATTTGTGCCATTATTTTTGATTCTGGGCCATACTTTTAAATGACTCTGGGCAAGACAGCTTAGTCAATGGGAGGAAAAGAATATTTTCTATATAAAATATGTTCTTTATATTTTATTTAAAATAAAATATTTTATTTACAAAATCACCTTTGATGGTAGAGCACTTTTTTTGGAGCATTAGAAAATAGTTCAATTAAGTGAGAGCTGTGAGCACTTTGAAAAGTGTTATCTTTTCAATGCGTGCATCTTAAAAATGCCATTTCTTCTATCAAATCTTGCTGAAAGATAAAATGTGAGGTTTTTAGAACAAACACTAATAACAATCACATGGAGAGAGAGCAATGATTCTGATATGAAACAAAATTCTAACCTCCAGAATCTGTAAAACACAAGCTGAATAAAGTCAGCCCAGGATCCAAGGCTAGCAAATTCCGTTTTCTCAACTGTTCTATACCCAGTGCCCACAAGATATATTATTTATACAGAGTATATAAACACTGTATTTACATATATACAAATATTTGTATATACACAAATATATACACTATACGTATATAGCAGATACACTTCCTAGTAGTCAATAAATCTCTCTCTCTTTCTCTCTCTCACACATATACACGCAGAGACGCAACCACACACACACACCATCGCTGTCCCAGGATTGAAGACAACAGTCAGATTAAACTAACAAGACTTCAGGAAAAAGGATTCAAAGATGGAAGTCTTTACTTTCTGAATATTAGAATCCCATGTGTGTTTCTCACATCAGAAAGGAGTTCTGGATTTAAGTTTTCCTATGTCTTTGTAGCTTAATCAATCAATGAGGTTTCACACCACCGCTCACTCCTCCCACAACCCCAGCAGCTTAGCTATTGTAGTTGTGTTGACATGACAAATCACTTTGCCCCCAAAGTCACAGCTCCACGCCCTTTAAGACAGCAAGCCTGGGATATACTTTCAGCTTTACTGGTAGAAAATGAAACACGTTCCAAGGCAGCCGTGCCCTTATACAGAAAGAAAGCTTACCTTTCAACTGACTTGGAAGCAGCCAGCAGGACGATCACCCGTCAGGGAGGTCACCGGCCACATTCCCCGAGCAGCTGACCCTGTCAGTCCTTGGAAAATACTGTTTACTCTGTAACTAAAGTTGGATCCTGGGCACAAGTTACCAAAATGAAATTTTAAGAGTTAGGCGTAAACCTCATCCCCATTGAGACCTCTTCATGAAAACAGGAGCTGTGAAGGTTCCCTAGATGATTTCTTGATAAGAATTCTCAGCAACTGTGGAGATCTGGAGTCCAACGTTGAAAAGTTTTACAATATAGCCAATTATCTAATTTTTAGTGTACTGATGAAAATTCTTTAAGCTTCCTTATGGACGTAAGTGACAGATGAGGAAAAGGTTATTGAAAAGAGAGTTTCTCTTCTGTTTGTTTCAATTGGATTTTTTAAAGTAAGATTGAAAGTCCTCCTGAAATGAAATGCTAATTGATCCAGAGAAAGTAGGTCAGAATTATACAAGGGGTGGCCTGTGGAAGGCTGAACAAACCCCACAAGTGGGTGGGGCACTTGCCCTGAGATCCAGCCTCCAGGAAACACCCAAAGAGCAGACTGTTAGTTCACAAACTAGCCTTAACATGGAGGGCGAGGAGAAAGAGGCAGATACTCCAGACTGGCGGGTGGCGGGGTTAATCAGTGAGGGAACTTATATCCGAGGCTTGTCTTTGGTGACCACACAATGAGTAGCTCTCCACACCTGTCCACCCCCCAGAATCTTAGAAGTTTACCTAGAGGTCAAGCTGGGTTCAATCACATGCTCCATTCAGATGGTCTCAACAACTCAAAGCTCATTCCAGGCTGTGTCCTTCAAATGCTTTCTCCCATGGAAGCTGTGGTCAGAATGTACATTTCAAGGAGAGGGGAGGAGGGAGTGACCTCTGATGACCTGCATCCAGCTCGCCAATCGACTTCTGATCACATCCTCTCAATGACCACCCCCAACACAGACCTTAGCAACACCTCCCTCATTTCCCACAAAATTTCCCCCTAATTACTCCCAACAGAAGCAAGTCCACATTACCTCAAAACCTGCTAATTTTGCATCCAGCCTGCACACCAGATTATTCAACCTTGGCCTCTGGTCCTTTTGGAGGATGTTTTTAAACCACTTCCCAAGAGACTCAGTTTGTCAAACAAATTATAAATCACTTATTTGATATTCTGTGAAAAATACATCATTTCAGGTTGGCCTTGTCATCCCATCCAGTATATCATCCCACTCTGCATTCTACAACAAATAACATATTTTTAAAAGAAAAAAATCACAGTCATCTATTTGTCATTTGGAATTCTTCACATCAGTACTGGCTTCCATTATTTCCACTGATTAAATTGATTTACGTTGTCAATTTCCAAGTGAATTCTCATGTAAACGGCAGTGTTATTAATATTTTAAGGCACTGTTTCCTCCTTTTTCAGCTAGTTCAATAACTTGACAGTGATTTGAGGCACAGACGATCACGGCACTGTGCTGGGGCCGACAGCTTCCCGGATGGACCGCGCCATCTACTGTCAGGAGCTTGGAGAGAAGAGAACAGAATTCTGTACAGCAACACACCAAAGCAGGCTGAACCTGAGAAGTGCTGAATTCGGAGAGTCAATAATGTGCGTTGAGAGCCAAAGAAGGAGGCCACTTTGGCTAGGGACACTGGAGGCGCTTCCACGAAGACTGGAGCTGGGTCACCCCTAGTCCTTGCTATTAAAAGTAGTCTTTGAACAGCAACACGGACCTCACGTGGGAGCTTGTGAAAAATTCAGAATCTTGGATGCCGGGCCAGACCTACAGAGTCAGAATCAGTCATTTTGACAAGACCCCCCAGATGATTCCTGTGGGCATTAAAGTTTGAGAACCACTGATCTCACTACTTTTGGAATTGATAGAGATACATGGGTGTATTGCTCTTCATCCTGTTCATGGTGCCAACGGTCTCGCTGTTCACACTGTCCGCACTGTTCTTTGAGCCCAGGGTAGGCAAGGCGTGAGCTAAGAGGCCGGAAGAAGAACGGCGGAGCTGTAAGGGCTGCAGACGCGTTTATTCTCTTCCGGCTGACGCAGCAGCCGTGGCATTCACGCTATATTCTCACCGCTCATGGCCAACCCGAGGGACACAAGCCGTGACGCAGCAGTAATTCCCGCTGCTTTTTGGGTGGCGCTCTTATCTCCCTGCAGCACAGAGTGACTCACGACAGTGAGCAGTGCTATAAATGACCTCAGCTGTTAGTCATTATTCACAAAATGTGGGGCGAGAGCGAGAGGCCAAGGGGCAGGAGAGCCTGACACGCCATCTTGGCTAGTTTGCTCTGTCCCTACAAGGGGTAACGTAATGGAGGCCAGACTATGAAAGGGTGCGTGAGGAGAGGCAGGTAGGCATGGAGGATTTACGGAGTACATAGGAGGATTTATGTCTGCTACCTAACAGTAGAAATAAAAACTCCACGACCACTTACTATGAGCCAGTGATGGTGCTGAGTGACTGATACAATGCTGTCTCATTGCATGCTTTCAACAACCCGGTGAGGACGCTACATCAATTTTCAGATGAGGAAGCTGAGACTTACAGAGGTTGAGTAACTTCTCAAGTCCACACAGAAAGAAACAAAGCCAGGTTTCCCCCTGAGCCAGAGCTCTAGGCCTCAGATTCTCTGGACCAGCCGTGAATCCCAGTCCACGTCTTCCTGATAAACGTTCCCCTGAAGAGCAACCAAAGGGCCTGCATCTGACATCCAAGGAAGCCCAAGCTCTATCCCTCCATACTTCCATATCCCTTCATCCTGATAAAATCAGGAGAGACCAACAAGATTGTTCTGGTGATTGAGGTAATTTTTTTTTCACTGAAAATTTAACTTTTAAAACGTTTTATTAACAAGTTCATACACACTGTAGAAAATCTGGAAAATACAAAGTACAAAAAGGAAAATTTTAATTTTTTTAAAGCTGCAACTCAGTTACACCCCAGTTAATGGTAAAGTACATTTCTTTCCAGGTTTTTCTTTATATAGCTAGAATTTTTAATATAATTAGAATGGGGACTGGTGTTTTTATTGAATAAATACATTATGAATAATGTTTCCTATCATTAATGCTTTTATCCTTGAGCATTTCTAACGGTTGGGTGGTAGCAAACGTAATTTTTGTCTGTCTGGCCAAGATTCAGGGACAAAGGTCAGGCAATGACATTGGTGAGAACCGCCAGATATAACCCACCTTAATGGATGTCTCTCTTCTTTTTCATTTTAAAAATGAAATTGGTCACATTAAGTTTGCTTAAAATAACAAAATAACCATAGGTTAGAAGCAAATGAAATTATCATACTTCCCCAAAATTAGAAAAATAGGACCATTAGAAATACTGTACTTGTATGGCCATGAATGATGCGGCTTCTCATTTATTGCAAGCAGCAAATCAACAAGGGCTCTTGATAAAATATCTGTTGTTTTTTAAAAATACATCAATTATTATGTTTGCTGTAAAAACATTTTAGTAATAGTGCATAATCACTTTGGATAATTTTTAAATATCCCAAAGTAGAGACATCTTCCTGACATAGACTTCATTCCAGCTAAAATCTGAAAGTATACCATTTGAAAGTATACCATGCATGGGTATTTAGTACATTCACAGTGTTATGAATCACCCCCAAAGGAGACTGCATGTCCATTAGCAGCCTCTCCCACAGCCCCTCACACTCCTTAGTCTATTTACTGTCTGTATGGATTTGCTTATTCTGGAAGTTTCGATAAACAGAATTATACAATTTTTAAAATTGTGAGAAAAATAATAATAATATGAATAATATAAGGACACAGGAATATCTTACGGCATTCAGCCAGGCCTCATGAGGGCTAGAACCAGAAACTAAGAAGTCATCGAAACAAGTTTTTCTCTGGGGTCCATGATCTTTTGTTTTTACTTTCTTCATATTTCTGCTTTCTTCCTATTTTTCTGAAAATTTGCTTTCTTTCTACAAGCAGGGGAAGATGCCTGTACCCCTCAAGCATGTCCCTCAGTCCAAGGCATGCATACCAACTGACTTGCTTTCTCTGAATTCCCAAGTGTAAATACCCTGGAGAGAAAATCCATCTCCCCACCTGGAATCAGATGACCACCATGATCCAATCTGGTTTGGATAACAGAACATAGAGAAGGAAGGAGCTGGGACAAGGTCACCTGTTCTCAGAGGATCGAGAAGAGCAGATACAATCAAGGGGATGCACTTAAATTTGGAAAAACAAAAACAATAATATTTGGTGGGTTTTTCTCTTTTTTCTATTCTTATATTTAATATTTCCTTCCAGGCCTTTTCTGTATACAGGAAATTTTAATTGCAAGAATAATGTATTAATTTTAGGCCTAAACAGAGTAATTTTTTATCTTACTATAAAATCTTGAAAAGCATCTTCATATCAACAAGTAAAGCTGCAGTTAGTGAATATGCCACACGTCACTAACCACCCTCATGTTGTTGGAAGCTTAGCTTGTTTCTAGTTTGCTATGATTTCAAAAAAAAATGAGACATGCATCTTGGTGTGCCAAAAAATGTTTCTCTATTTTAAATTATTTCCTTAAAGTTGCCTTCCTGAGGCTGAGTTTTGCCAGATTAAAGAAAACAAGTAAATCATCCAAATTCTTGATAGAGATTGCCAAATTTCTTTCCTAAAGGGTTACATAAATGTGCTTTCCATAGCTTCACGAGCATAAAGTATCAGCATATTTCAAAATTTGCCATAGTGGAAACTTCAAAAAGACATAACATTCACTCGTGTTCTTAAGGTAATATGAGTGCAAACATGGCTTCTTCTATATGATTGTGAGACACAACCACCACCCATTGTTCAGTTAGTATCAGGCCTCCTTGGGTAGCCAGGGATGAACATGGCAGTCTTCCTCTATACCTCTCTTCATTCATCCACTTGTTAGCTTCTGGTAGTGGTTTAGTCGTTAAGTTGTGTCCAACTCTTGCGGCCCCATGGGCTGTAGCCTGTGAGGCTCCTCTGTCCATTGGATTCTCCAAGCAAGAATACTGGAGTGGGTTGCCATTTCCTTCTCCTGTTAGCTTCTGAGCACTGTACAAAACTTGGAAATAAAATATTGATACATAGACCTTGTGCCTAAGGGGATTGCTATGCAGAGAACAAGAAAGATAATAATTACTCAGGTGCCCTACAGAGCTTTGGAAACCCTTGGTGATGTTTATCCAATAGGTCCTCTGGTCCAGAGCTATACTCCAGAAAGCACAAGGAATGGGGATAAGTAGTGCTCTGAATGCATCCCAGCCCCAAGCTCAGGCCCACCAAGCACACATCTGCTTAACTGAAAGAAGAATGCCTCTTTAAAAATACACCTTATTCCGATGATCAAAATGGTAAGCCCAACTACAACATCTGAGGCAAACAAAACCTACACTCAATAGTAGACCATTATGATAACACTCCCTCCCTCTCTCTCTCTCTCTCTCTCTCTCTCTGACTGATGAGAATTTATTAATGTAAATTTGCTCCCAATTTGAGAATTTCATCAAGGCATAATTTAGAATTAATAAACTGAGGGCAAGATCATACAGTGAATGTACTTCCCAAGTTAGACAGGGGTTTAATGTCACCACATAAAAACAAGTCTCTGTGATTTTCCGAGTACCAGCTGTGCACTGATCAGGAACATGAGAGGAATTCTGTTAATTATCATTACCCAGAGAAAAATAATTAGTTGCTTTGTGGGGAGAACAAAAAACAAATGTTGCCATTTCCATTTTAATTTCAACCACTGAGGTTGATAAAACTCAAAATTAGTCTATTTTGTGAAAATCATAAGCTCATTAGCACAGCATTAGCAGATTGCATGTTAATCTCCATGTCCATGAATTAATTTGTACACCATTCATTGGATGATTGATGCATTTTATCAGGGGACATGAAATAACTGCCAATTAGGAAGTAAGAAGGGTGACTCAAACACCCTTGGAGAGGATAAAGCAAGTCAGCTTTCTCAACATTTCAAAGCATCATAAAAGTTTCTTTTATCACATTTTCCTTTTCTTCAATCTTGACAAACTGACTTTCGTTCTCCTCCACACCCTACAGGTGAATTTCAGAGCCATCAGATCAGCGCAACATAGAGTATGGCCAACAGGCACATGAAGAGATGCTCAGCCTAAATAATCACCGGGGGAATGCAGACCAAAACCACCATGTCTCCTCACACCTGTCAGAATGGCTGTCATCAAAAAAACAATAAATGTTGGAGAGGATGTGGAGAAAAGGGAATCCTCATACACTGTTGGTGGGACTGTAAATTGGTGCGGCCACTGTGGAAAATAGTATGAAGGTTTCTCAAAAAACTAGAAGTAGAACTACTGTAGGACCCAGCAATCCCACTCCTGAGTTTATACCCGCAAAAATAGAAGTAATAATTCAAAGAGATGTATCACCCCAATGTTGATAGCATTATCATTTACAATAGCCAAGCTATGAAAGTAACCTAAATGTTCACCAACAGATGGATGGATAAAGACGTGGTGTGTATATATATTATATACATGGGCTTCCCTGATAGCTCAGATGGTAAAGAATCTGCCTGCTAGGTCGGGAAGATATCCTGGAGAAGGGAATGACAACCCACTCCAGTATTCTTGCCTGGGAAATCCCACGGACAGAGGAACCTGGTGGGCTACAGTCCATGGGGTCGCAAAGAGTTGGACACGACTGATTGACTAAAATTTTCACTTTCATATATATGTGTGTGTGTGTATATATGTATATATATATGTATATTTATATATGAGTGGTATATATTTATATATGAGTGGTATTTCATACATGAAATACCACTCAGCCACAAAAATAGA
Organism: Okapia johnstoni; assembly: GCA_024291935.2. Lineage (NCBI taxonomy): Eukaryota > Metazoa > Chordata > Mammalia > Artiodactyla > Giraffidae > Okapia > Okapia johnstoni. The sequence continues at coordinate 25,111 of JAGTYA010000027.1, read as the reverse complement.
GTGAAATTTTGCCATTTGCAACAACATGCATGGACTTGGAGGGGATTATGCTAAGTAAAATTAATCAGACAGAGAAAGACAAATACTGTATATTACTTATATGTGGAATCTAAAAACTACAACACACTAGTGAATATAACAACAAAAAATAGACTCACAGATGTAGAAAATAAATTAGTGGTTACCAGTGGGGAGGTACAAACTATTATGTAAAAAATAAGCTACAACATTATAGTGTACAACACAAGGAATATAGCTAATATTCTAGAATAACTATAAATGGAATATAACCTTTAAAAATTGTGAATCACTATCTTGTACATCTATAATATAGTATCATACATCAACTATGCTTCAATAAAAACTAATCGGATCAACTGTAGCATCCTCTTCTCAAGAACCATCAGGCATAAGGACCCACGTGGTCTACATGACAGAGAATTACAGTCAATAGGGACCACTATAATTTGTTTGAAACAGACTATGGTATCTGAAATATTAAAGACAGTGCTAGGCTGTTCAAGTAGCTCACAGATGCTAGAACATGCTGGGGAGACCAAAGAATTGTTTTTTAAAAGTTTGGAGCTCGTAGGAAGCCAATAGAATTCAACTTGCAGGAAGACATTAAAAAAAAAAATCATAAAAAAAAATCTAAGAAAATTGGACCCCAAGGAGAAATAAGCAGTCAACACCTTGCCCCTGCATCTAGAACTCTAAATCCCAGTTGAGGCCAATCCATCTCTCTCTACATTTTCATGGCATTAATTAAGGAATTTATGTGTATCATTAAATAATTTCCAACAGATCAGATTTGCTGCACAGATTCAAATAAGAGCTTGGAACTGAATATTATTTGAGTCCAATTTATACCTTTATGGATTTAGGCATTTATTTAAATTCTGTGAGCCTTTGTTTCTTATCAGAAAAAAATGGGAATAACAACTCTCCCGTAGTACCGTTTGAGGGATAAAATAAAAAGATCCCTGAATATTAGTACTATCTTTGTGGGGATTGTTCTTCCTTTCATCACCCTGAGTTGTCGGCAGAAAACGTTATCTGAACAACAAACTTCTACAGCCAAGCGTCCATAGAGAGAAGCTACAGTTGCAGTGGAATGAAACAAGTTAGTGGTGTAACAAATGTAAGGATCTGCCTCCTTCTCATTGTGCTGCGTGCTGATTGTTAGACATACACAATAAGCCACGGATATAAGCATCTATAATTAGTATTGCTTTTAGAGCAAAGTTCCTTTCAAAAATTTCTCTCCATTCTCCAAATCTGTAACCAACATTGATGCAAACAATTTTTTAATGTGGCTTCCTCATGATTATCACTCACAGGAACAATCAGCCGCATTAAAAGACAAAGTGCTGAGGCTTCCCTGGTGGTCCAGTGGTAAAGAATTCACCTTGCAATGTAAGGGACACTGGTTCGATCCCTGGTCCAGGAAGACCCCACATGCCGCACCAAAACTACTGAACCTGTGCCCCTCGAGCATATTCTCAACAATAGAGACACCACTGTGATGCAAAGCCCAAGCACCACAACAAATAACCCCCGCTCACTGCAAGCAGAGAAAAGCCCATGCGCAGCAACAGTGACCCAGCGCAGCCAAAAATAAACAAGTAAATCTCAAGGGGGAAAAAAAAGACAGTGTTCCCTTGGCCCTGAATCCATATGTCCCTGCCCCAGTGCTCAGGGATTCTGCCCACAGTTCATACTCCGGTCTCATCCACTGGGGTCACGGGGTCAGAGGTGGTAGACTATGTCGACCCCCAGGGCCACCTCCTCCTTCTCCGTGGAGAGTGGCGAAGGACTGGTAGAGAATAAGGAAGAGGCAGCCAGTTAGTATATGTGGACAGCTTTGTATCAATACCTCACACGGATTCCAAAAGGTAGCTGGGATCCTTCTTTCCCTTTTACAAGTGAGGAAGCTGCATCTAGTAAATGTTGAACAACTTTCCCAAGGCCCCAGCTAGAAAGGCACAGGATGAGCCACAGATTCGAGAGGAAATCTACCCTACACCTTAGTCTCCAAAGGATGTAGGTGTGGGGGCAGCGTGGGGGCTGGGCAGGGCCAGAGGAGGGAGGTCAGAATCCTGTACAGTGGGGCCTTTAAAAGAGAGATCCTGAGAGTCAAGGATTAATGGGGAAGGGAGGGTCGGATCTGAGCATTTCCACTATAAGAATTTGGCTCTGAATTTCCACTATAAGAATGAGCCCCTGGGTGGATCGGTCTGGCTTTAGTTGGAGAAGCAAAGGCACCAGGAGTGTCACAGCAATAAGAGATGTACTATAAGAATTAGATGGAGTAGCAAATGGCAACCCACTTCAGTGTTCTTGCCTAGGAAATCCCACGAACAGAGGAGCCTGGCAGGCTACAGTCCATGGGGTTGCAAAGAGTCAGACATGACTAAGCACCTACATAGCAACAACAGCATAGGAATTAGAGCTTTCACAGCTGTGGTCGGAGCAGAACGGTCTAGAAGAATTATGGGATAGAAGTCATTAGCCTGCTTCCAAGGTACATTGACCTCTGCACAAGACACAGCTCAAAGAAAGATCTGAGAAGCCAAGCGTGGTTAGTCTGTGAAGCAGGGCTGTGAGGGGAGCTCGAGGGGAGTCTTAGAGGGCTGTGGCCTCTGGTGGTCACTGCCTCTGTGGGTCTGAGGTCAAGCATCTGATGGGGGACCTGGGGCCAGAGCTGGGCAGCAGGTCCAGTGGTGAGGAAAATGAGAGAGCCATCAAGTGAAGGGCAGCGAGAGGACAAAATGCGACCTGCCAGGAACTTCTGCGTCTTTTCATCTCTGGATCTGGTGGGCTTCCATTTCTGTATTTCCCCCCAAGCTCCTCTCTTGACCAAAACTAAGGGAAACTCACCAGAAAAGGGATTCAGGATATATGGCCCCAAATTCAATGAAGTTATCAACAGGCACAATTCAACACAACAACTGAATGCAGGAAAATCAGTTACGTGGCTGGTGGAGAAGGAAAAAAAAATGAATAGAACTTAGTAATCTACTTAGGTTTCACTAGTGGTAAAGAACCCACCTGTCAATGCAGGAGATGTAGGAGATGCAAGTTCAATCCCTGGGTTGGGAAGATCCCCAGAGGAGGGCACAACTTGCCTGGAGAATCCCATGGGTAGAGGAGCCTAGTAGGCTACAGTCCATAGGGTCGCACAGAGTCGGATACGACTGAAGCAACTTAGCATGCTCATAGCACGCAAGCAAAGAGAAAGAATTTATCTTTAGAGTTAACTTTAGCAAATATTAAAAATATAGTTATTTATAAATATGTTATAATTTACAGCAGTAATTTACAAAAATATAATAAGTCCAATTCTAGCATTATTAAAGCATTTTAAGCCTAAGTACTGGGGACTCCCTTTGCCTCTTACAGCAAAGCTTATTGTTTCTAACAAGAATGTATTAAACTGACAATGTTATTTTGAATAATAATTTTTAAAACTTCAAGTATGAAACGTTCTTCATAAAAAACACTACCAAAACTTTTTAGAAGGAGAGTATTTCATAGAGGTGATACACAGTTGTACGCACCTCTAACAGGTTTTTTTGTCAGTGTGAAAAATCATGCCAGATTTTCAGTTGTGAAAATTCTTCTTATATTCAGAGGACTGAAGACTTCAGATATATAACTTCAATAGCAAAAGAGTAAGACATACTTGGGATTTTTGATTTCCAAATATTTGATGCCATAGACCAATCCTCCTGTTTCCTCCACCCCCTGAGAAACCAAATATCATTCCTTGTCATTCCTAGTTCAGTTCAGTTCAATTGCTCAGTTGTGTCTGACTCTGCAACCCCATGGACTGCAGCACGCCAGGCTTCCCTGTCCATCACCAGCTCCCAGAGCTTGCTCAAATTCACATCCGTTGAGTCGGTGATGGCATCCAACCATCTCATCCTCTGTCGTCCCCTTCTCCTCCTGCCTTCAATCTTTCCCAGCATGAAGGTCTTTTCCAGTGAGTCAGGTTTTTGCATCAGGTGGCCAAAGTATTGGAGTTTCAGCTTCAGCATCAGTCCTTCCAATGAACATTCAGGACTTATTTCCTTTAAGATGGACTGGTTGGATCTCCCTGCAGTCCAAGGGACTCTCAAGGGTCTTCTCCAACACCACAGTTCAAAAGCATCAATTCTTCAGCACTCAGCTTTCTTTATGGTTCAACTTTCACATCCATACGTGACTAATGGAAAAACCATAACTTTGACTAGACAGACCTTTGTTGGCAATGTCTCTGCTTTTTAATATGCTGTCTAGGTTGGTCATAGCTTCTCTTCTAAGGAGGAAGAATCTTTTAATTTCATGGCTACAGTCACCATCTGCAGTGATTTAGGAGCCGAAGAAGATAAAGTCTCTCACTGTTTCCATTGTTTCCGCATCTATTTGCCATGAAGTGATGGGACTGGATGCCATGATCTTTGTTTTCTGAATGTTGAGTTTTAAGCCAGCTTTTTCACTTTTCTCTTTCACTTTCATCAAGAGGCTCTTTAGATCTTCTTTGCTTTCTGTGATAAGGGTGGTGTCATCTGCATATCTGAGGTTATTGATATTTCTCCCAGCAATTTTGATTCAAGCTTGTGTTTCATACAGTCCAGCATTTCGCATGATATACTCTGAATTAAGTTAAGTAAGCAGAGTGACCATATACAACCTTGGCATACTCCTTTCCCTATTTGGAACCAGTCTGTTGTTCCATGTCCAGTTCTAACTGTTGCTTCTTGACCTGCATACAGGTTTCTCAGGAGTCAGGTAAGGTGGTCTAGTATTCCCATCTCTTAAAGAATTTTCCTGTTTGTTGTGATCCTCACACAACAAAATTGACTATTGACATAGTCAATAAAGCAGAATAGATGCTTTTCTGGAACTTTCTTCCTTTTTCGATGATCCACCAGATGTTGGCAATTTGATCTCTGGTTCCTCTGCCTTTTCTAAATCCAGCTTGAACATCTGGAAGTTCATGGTTCATGTACTGTTGAAGCCTGGCTTGGAGAATTTTGAGCATTACTTTGCTAGCATGTGAGATGAGTGCAATGAACATTCTTTGGCATTGCCTTTCTTTGGGATTGAAATGAAAACTGACCTTTTCCAGTCCTGTGGCCACTGCTGAGTTTTCCAAATTTGCTGGCATATTGAGTGCAGCACTTGCACAGCATCATCTTTTAGGATTTGAAATAGCTCAACTGGAATTCCATCACCTCCACTAGCTTTGTTTATAGAGATGCTTCCTAAGGCCTGCTTGACTTCCATTCCAGGATGTCTGGCTCCAGGTGAGTGATCACACCATCATGGTTATTTAGGTCATGAAGATCTTTTTTGTGTAGTTCCTCTGTGTATTCTTGCCACCTCTTAATATCCTCTGCTTCTGTTAGGTCCCTACCATTTCTATCCTTTATTGAGCCCATCTTTGCATGAAATCCCTTGGTATCACTAATTTTCTTGAAGAAATTTCTACTCTAGTTTTTCCCATTCTACTGTTTTCCTCTATTTCTTTGCATTGGTCACGGAGGAAGGCTTTCTTATCTCTCCTTGCTATTCTTTGGAACTGTGCATTCAAATGGGTATATCTTTCCTTTTCTCCTTTGCCTTCTACTTCTCTTCTTCAAATCTCATTCCTGGTCATTCCTAAGGACCCCCTAACCTGTCCAAGATGATAAGTTATTGAGGTTCCCCTATTTGACTCACATGGTAAATAAGCCTCAAAGACACAGAAGAAACAGGTCTCTAACTTCCTTTAAAAATAGCAAAATGAACAGATTTCAGGTAAACCCGTAAGGGCATTGAGCACTGCCTTGGGAGTGAAACCACAGGCCCTAGACAGAGAGGCAAGGGGGCCAGTTCCCTGTCTTGTCTCCGTCACATGGTCCCTCTGAGAAACTACTTGTTCATCATTAAAACGAGTGAACTAGACAAGATCATCTCTATCTTTTCTTTCTGTTCTAGAGGTCTGATACTGCCATAGTCATAGGTTCAATAAATTTCACCCACCCTCTGAGCAAAACATAATGCAGACCTTAGTCAATGACCAGTCTGTCACTGTCCACAGTCCCCTAAGCTCCCATACGCATGGCCTTCCACTCTTTGGCATCCGTTTTTATCAGAAGTCACAGAGGTTTAAAACTGCGCATTTTAGACCAGTAGCCCTTTCTGGTAATACTTTTTATAACTCCTAAGGATGATAAGTGACAGCCCCTTTCACCCAAAGGTCCTCAGTATCTACTTACAGTCCTGGTGACATATACCATCCCACTTGAATATCAGTGACAACCTCATCATGTAGACAGAGCTGAGGACATTACAGCTGTTTTCCAACAAAAACCAAGGAGACATCATGCCTGAAGATTCAGTCTTATTTTGTTCTTTTTGTCATAACCTGCTGAGGGATTTTTGTTTTTAGATGGTAAAGTCTATCAGATAGTAATCATTTTGCAGGGTGCAAAAATTGGGTTAGATAATTAGAAACAAGATTCATAATAGAGAGGCGCTCGCATGGTTGTTCACTCAAGCAGACTGGTAGCCAATGTAAACTCAATGAAATGTGATAAGTTTGTGTCAATAGAAACAGAATTATGTTGGTGTAGCTTGACAAGAATTGCTAGTGAGCAAGTTAACCCAGTAATGTTTCCTCAAGAAGATGTATATATGTGTGTATACATGCATATGTATACACACATGCATACACACACATTTATATACACACATACATATATAGGCACACACAGATATATATACACACATAATATATATATGCATACATTATATATACATATATACACACATCTACATATAAACACACATATATATATTTTATACACACACATACATATATTTTATACACACATATACATATATTTTATACACACACATACATATATTTTATACACATATATATACTTACACATATATAATATATACATATATATTTACACACATACGTTTACATATACATACATATACACACATGCATATATATGCATACATTATATACATATGCATGTATGTATACACGTACACATACATATATATCTAAACACATATACCTATGGAGGACACAAACCCTCTCTATATAAATACTGCATGTACTGAACTAGAGCTTGCAAATATAAATGCCTTCAGGAACCAACCAACCTTTAATTAGTCTAGTGGGCACTTATGAAACAACAGGAAGTGAGGTCCATGGTGAAGTGGACACTGCAGGTCCTTATGCAGCTCCAGGCTATTGCTGCTGTAGGAGAATGCAGTCCTGGTCTTTCCAGATCTTCTCGTTTTCCAGAGAAACTGGATTCTCCTATGAAATCTCCTGATTTTAAATGTGGGAAAATATTTCAATTTTTTATGCTATACAAGGAAAGAAAAAAGCATACAAACACAGCATTAATCACACCCATAGGGCAGATTAGGCCACCATGACATAAATAGCTTGATATATATATCATGACGTGATATATAGCTTCTATTGAATTCCAATGTTAATACAAGAAAGTATTTGGCTTGTTAGCCCAGAGCTCCCAGGATAGTAGAACCAAAACCAAGTTCTAAGGAATGAGAACCAGGTGAAACTAAAAGCTAATACTATAATTAACAAGGATAGGACCAAGACCAAAGTCCTGAAAAAGTGAAGTGTTTGCCTAAATTTCCATCCCTTGCACCTGTGATCTGGACATGGTTCTTGAGTAAACTGTGCACCTCCGGGCCTTTGCATATGCTATCCTGACACCTGGACACTCTCCATTCCCTCCCTTCACTTTTCAGTTCAGTTCCATTCAGTCGCTCAGTCATGTCCGACTCTTTGTGACCCCTGGTACTGCAGCACGCCAGGCTTCCCTGTCCATCACCAACTCCTGGAGCTTGCTCAAACTCGTGTCCATTGAGTCAGTGATACCATCCAACCGTCTCATCCTCTGCTGTCCCCTTCTCCTCCTGCCTTCAATCTTTCCCAGCATCAGGGTCTTTTCCAATGAGTCAGCTCTTTGCATCAGGTGGCCAAAGTATTGGAGGCTCACTTTCACTGCTCACCTTATCTTCATGATCCAGATTCTGGGCCAAGTCTCACCTGCCCCAGATATCAGTTAGCAACTCCACTAATCCTGCCCCTGGCAGTGCTATGCTCTGGGGCTTATCCATCACACAGGACTATATTTGTCTGTTTTCTTGCACTTTTTCCTGGGTGAATCCAGAGGGTCCTTAAGGGCAAAAATCTCTTTATTAGAGTTTACAGTCTCAACTTTTAAAATACTGCCTGTCACATAGTTTGTATTTCTTAAATGAATATTCACTAAATAGTAATGCAATAAAAATATTTGATAGTCTTTCAGATAAGTAATTTTTAAAGTAAAATATTTAAAGTAGAAGAGTTACAATATTTATATTTTTAGGTTACAGATCCTCCTGTATCTATTTCTTAAATTATAAACTAAAGACAGGCACTTTCCCTCTCTTTCTGCCTTGATAGTAGATATGATGGGTGGATTGATGGCAGCCTTTTTGTGACTATAAGGAAAGACAAAGAAAACACAGATATCAGACTGATAACATTTATCATTGAACCGACTCTGCCATCCAATAATGTCTGAACCTTTGAGGAAAATGCACTGCTTTTTAAAAAAAAAAAATTAGTTAGAATACTATAAAGAATAGCCGCATTTACTCAGGGATAGAGCACTATTCTAGGAGATACTTCTGTTGAAGGTAAATAAAAGATATTATTCCATATATAATCTAAGTCTAGAGGAAATTAACTTTAAGGAAAACACCTATGAGAAAAAGAAACAATGAATTAGGTCATTATTACTTGCTCTCTCCTCCAAACTAATGCACGCTCTTCCAAAGTTAATTGTTAAATTGAAAAGCTATTTTATTCCAGCAGAAAATGAACAACAAGTAGGTCATTTGTACCTAAAGAAAAGAATTAGTTACACCAGACACACAAGAACAAGGTAAAAATCTATACAATGATTTTGATCACTTTTTTCCAGTAAAATATAAGAAATGAAAATACATCCATGGTTACTTTAGAGTCATTGACTATGGAGTTTTTATAAAATGTGCTTAAAATAAAAAGTGTGAAATTTTAATATGCTAATGACTTCATGTTATGCAGACTGTTTCAAGTTATATGGTTTTTATTAGCACTTAAACATATTTATTTTTCAACTTTTTATTTTGTGTTGGAGTATAGCTGACTAACAATGTTATGATAGTTTCAGATGAACAGAGAAGGGACTCAGCCATACATATACATGTATCCATTCTCCCCCAAACCCCCCTCCCATCCAGGCTGCCACATAACACCGAGAAGAGTTCCATGTGCTGAACAGTAAGTCCTTGTTGGTTATCCATTTTAAATATTGCAGTGTATGCAAACAACCATAAGTTCATTCTCCAAGTCTATGAGTCTCTTTCTGTTTTGTAAATTCATTGTATCATTTGCTTTTAAGATTCCACATGTAAGACACATACGATATTTTTCCTTTACTATCTCAAGTTATATGATTTTTAAATCAAATTTCTAGTATTTGCAAATGAAAAACAATCTATATGAAAGATGGATTTTTTTTTTACCTCTTTAAAACAAGTTCTAACAACTTAAATTATGACTAAAGCAGTGTGACTCAGGAACAATATTAGAAAAATATAAGTGGCAAAAATATTCAATTGTTTTCCTTGGAGAATAAGATAATTTAAAAGCATTACTCAAACAATCTGAATAGGGGAGGTTGCCTCCTTTGGCTCATCCCCCATCTTGATGTCCCCTGGGTCTTGAGATCCCAGGTCGGGGTTCTCATCTGAAGGAGGACTCATCAGAAAACTCCCAGGTATTTTTGAGATAATCAGAGGTTGCTGACAAATGAAATGTAGGGATTTCAAAAGGAAGGAGACTAAACAAAAAAAGATGAGCCAAAGGCCTGGAACCACCGTGGAAGATGAGTAACCAAGTAAAGGTAATTACTGACAAAGACATGACTAAAGCATGAATAAAACAATGGGGCAAATGTTTTAGGCAGTAGAATGTAAAAGAAGGAGACAATGGATCCAGTTAGGGATAGAAAAGCAAATAAAAGCACCATGCACTTCAGGAATGTCAGTCTGATTTTGCTATTTTACCGGCAGTTTTGATGTGTGGGTTATTTTGTGTATCACACGGCAGTAAGTACTGAGATCACAAGGGTTCACCCATACGTTAAAAGGCCACATTACAATGTGCACAGATTTTGATAAACTGAAGAAGAACCTCAAAGTACTCAATGCCAGAACATATTTTTCCTTTTAAAATATACTTTTAACAGCCACTAAAGCAAAATTACTCACATAATGGTTTGATCAAAACCCCAAATGCTAATTGATGAATGTGTTATGTGCAAGCATCAGTTTGGTAGGTAGGTTCACCAAAGTGAAATCCTTGTTAGTTTTTTGTTATGAAATACAGATGAGAAAAAGCCTGAGGGCAGATCCTCAAATCCTTGAAAACAAGTCTCTCCAAGTTTAGCTCTCCTATGGCTGTTACACTGCTATGACTCACAGAAAAGTAGAAAAATCCCCATCCAGAATGCCAGGTTAACATAAAAGTTTAAAACTGCAAAGAGTGGGAGCTATCAAGTCACACTGGGAATAAGATCCCTGAACACTGAGATTTCAGTATCTTGTAGTAAAACATGTACATTTCTAGGCTCCATGTGCCTGGAATTTTATTTGTATAGAACATGCATAACTGATTAGAACCACAGGAGAATCTACTCTGTGAAACAAAGGCGTGAACAGATGGGAATAAATCTGGATGAGAAGATACAGTGAGTAACTTCCAGAAAATGGAAGCAAGTGTTTCTTATATTTCTGTAACACACATTACAGACAAATACTCAAAGGCAAAGTTTTGTAGACAGATGCACCAATTATTAGGTAACAAAATGTTGTTACCTAATGGAAGAGAAATGAAACAAAAATAATTAAGTTGGTTACCTAATATATTATTAATTAGAATCAATAATATTAATAACTATAACCACAGTAGGGGGAAACCTAATTTGAATAATTTTTAACAGTTTTGACTGTATGTGCTGGGCAGGAAGATGGGAGAACTAGAAAGATCTTGAACTCTTTTTAGCAGGTTTCTTTCTGTAGTGGTTGTGGGTGAAGGTATTTGAAACTATTTCAGAAGTAATACAGGACTGAGCACATGATTCATGTCCTGATGTTTCCGGAAGCTAAGATTCTCACCGGGAAAGAAGAGACACATAGATGTGGGAAGGGGAAGGTAAGAAAGGTAAACTGGAGGGAATTCCCTGGGGCTCCAGTGGTTAAGACTTAGTCTTCCAGGGCAGGGGCCTGGTTGCCAATCCTGATGGGGGATCTAAGATCCCACACGCAGCACCAGGGAGGCCAAGAATTAAAACAATAAAAGAATCAGTTCAGTTCAGTTAGTCGCTCAGTCATGTCCGACTCTTTGCAACCCCATGAACTGCAGCACACCAGGCCTCCCTGTCCATCACCAACTGCCGGAGTTTGCTCAAACTCATGTCCATCGAGTCAGAGATGCCATCCAACCATCTCATCCTCTGTCGTCCCCTTCTCCTCCTGCCCCCAATCCTTCCCAGCATCAGGGTCTTTTCAAATGAGTCAGCTCTTCGCATCAGGTGACCAAACTATTGGAGTTTCAGCTTCAACATCAGTCCTTCCAATGAACACCCAGGACTGATCTCCTTTAGGATGGACTGGTTGGATCTCCTTGCAGTCCAAGGGACTCTCAAGAGTCTTCTCCAACACCACAGGTCAAAATCATCAATTCTGCGGCGCTCAGCTTTCTTTATAGTCCAACTTTCACATCCATACATGACCACTGGAAAAACCATAGCCTTCACTAGACAGACCTTTGTTGGCAAAGTAATGTCTCTGCTTTTTAATATGCTGTCTAGGTTGGTCATAACTTTCCTTCCAAGGAGTAAGCGTCTTTTAATTTCATGGCTGCAATCACCATCTGCAGTGATTTTGGAGCCCAGAATAATAAAAAATAAAAGAAAAGGGTCCCCATCCTTACATTCAAAACCAAAAAACAGTAAACTGGAATCAGAGATACTAGCATGAACTCATGATACTTAAACTACATGTATATGTATATATGCATATACATGCACCCATGTGTAGACCATGTGCGTGTGTATATGCGTACTAACGCGTGTGGGTGCACATGTATATTTCCTGGCTCTTTCCACTAAAAAGGCTCAGAAGACAGACACTCCAGGAACATTGAGCACAGGCCAGGGCAGACCTGGATCTCTAACACCACGTCCCATCACAAGAAACCTGGGTCCTTGGCGAAGTGGCTGAAAGTCAGGCTGGAGAAGAATGAGGCGGGAGCTACCGGATGAGCCTGGAACTTTTTTTTTTTTTTACTTTAATAAACCTTTTATGTTTACTGAGCAGCCTGGACAGATGATGAAGCACATGGCTTTAGAGCCGACCTGCCCTTCCCAGGCTCCGCCCTGACCTCACTCACTCCTCGGGGTGGAGGTTTCAGCCAGCCTCCAGGGCTGGTATGTGTCAGACCAGTCCAGGTGTGGGAGAAGTTAGCCATCACCTTCCACCCCACGTGGTCATGTGAGCAGAAGGTGAAGAGCCCTTCAAGCTTGGAATACTCTGTTGCGTTGGAAGGTAAGGATATGCTGCCAAGAATCATGGCAATATGACCCAGGCACACGGAACCATCTTGAAGGGACTTTACTGTCCAAATTTGGAATAGTCTGAGCTCAAAACTAAATGAGAATGATAATTAGATGCCACATGGGGTGGGTAGGCTAGGGATACACGAGGCCATGTGTCCACACAGGTAGCACATACATGGCACGGACGGAGAGTTCTTGTTTCCAGGACAATGTCATGTGCTGACTCAGACCTGTGGATGAATTGGGTCAGGATGCCCATTCCAGGTGATACATTCAGACATTACGTTTTGTTCTTGCAATTCAAATAGTGGACAGTTTAGCCCAGGGTAATGTTGCTTCTTTGGGCCCTGGGGTGATATTCTTTTTCTTAATGTCAGTATTTAACTGCTAAGAGGAGAATCACCAATGTGTGATAAACGCTCTAGAAGAGACAGCAGATACAGAGGACTGAGATCCATTCACAGTTTCTTCACGGCTCTTCTGAACACGAGGGTGACAGATCTGTAAAATAAGGGGTTTAATTGAATTTGTATGACAAAACGAGAACATTTCTTGATGGGAATTTAAAAGTTCTGAGCATCGCTACTCAAAGCATACAAAAATGAAAAACAATGAGAAGAAAAACTCCACACTGGCCTAGATATCCCCAGGTGATCCAGCAAGAACATTTTCCTGTGATTTGATAATTGTACAAACCTTTGTCCTTTTTCTCCCTGCCCTACTATTTTTTAGAGAGCATAAAGCTGAACAATAACATTTATTTTAAGCCTAAAGTACTGGCAGCTGAAATGTGGATTGAGTCCAATCAAGACCAAGTCCAACGCCACCAGAGCTTTTAAGTGAGCACGATAAGAAGGCTTTCCAGTAGATTAAAAGAAACAGAACATTCATAAGGCAACTAAAATGCAGAGATGATGGGATGGAAGAGCGCAAAGACAAGCAGAGAGGAACAGTGAGGGTGGGGTAAAGGAAGAAGCCAGAAAACTGCCCCTGAAATGCTTTAAAAGGTCAGAGAGTACGATGGGAAGGGGGGAAATATTTGTTCTCAGACGGGCCAGCTGGGAGCGAGCGTCCTCTGATTTCTGTAGTATGGGCCCAGCAGAGAGGCCAGCCCACACACGGTGGGAGCCCCTCATTTTGAAGCCAGTATACTTTATTGAGGAGGTAGACACTTTGATAAGTAACGTCCAACAAGGAAACACTGGTGCTGTCAAGTTGAATAAACCTGAAACATCACCACTTGGGCTGAACACACCACCCCATTTGAGATTAAACACACCGGAACCGTATCAGCATTTAAAATGTATATTTCTGAGACTATTCCATCAGGGTCATTGTGAGAAAATACTTATTGAATGTTTTAAATCATCACTGAGAAAAAGGATATTTCTATTTTGTAAGACATTTGTCGCTTTTTCTGCTTTTGGTTTTGTTGAAATGTTTATAAGAGAAGCCTATTAAAACAAGCAGAATAGCTTTAACAACTTACTGAGAGAAACCTAAATCACATTTTCAAGACAAAAATATTCATATATTATTAGGAAAAGTGCTTATTTCCAGGAATAGAAACTAACTCTTTCTGGTCATCTGTTTTCTTTTCTATCTACTCTCACTGAATTTTCCAGGGTACGTATATGTGGTTTTTCATTATGCTGCAATACTGAAAACTGACTCATGTTTCTATCTTTTTTAATATAACTTGCTTTCTTCTAGGAGACGGTTCTAATAAGAATACTTCCTGAGACAGAGATAAGAACATGATGGTATCTTGGCCTGACACTCACAGTCCAGCCCTTGTGTCAACCAGGATATCGCCCTGCAGTATCATATTAAAACCAGTTCTAAATCTGACTTGGACAATATAAGCTCTGTACATTTTTTTTTGGAATATAGTTACTTTACAATATTGTGTTCGTTTCTACTGTGAACAAAGTGAGCTGGCTATAGGTACACATATAACCCCTCTCTTTCGGGTTTCCCTCCCGTTTAGGTCACTGCAGAGCACTGAGTTGAGCTCCCTGAGCTACACAGTCAGCTCTCATTGGTTATCTGTTTTACACATGGTATCAATAGTGGATGGGCTTCCCTGCTGGCTCCCTACCATTGCGGGAGGCCCAGATCCGATCCCTGGGTCAGGAAGATCCCCTGCGGAAGGAAATGGCAACCCACTCCACAGAATTCGTGGAGCCTGGCAGGCTACAGTCCATGGGACTGCAATAGAGTCGGACATGACTTACAGCAACTAAACAGCAACAATATTCTTTTTCTCGATTCCACATATATGCATGAATATATATTTGTTTTTCTCTTTCTGACTTCACTCTGTATGACAGTCTGTAGTTCCTTTTAAATTAGAAAGTTTTCAAATTTTATGTAACAGAATTTGTGGCATATGCATATTAGTTTTTAGATTATATCTAGCATGTGATCAACTTAAACATAAATTTCCTGACACCATGAATCGTGGCTCATGACCTCTGCTTATGACCTGTGCAGCTCCTAAAAGGTGAGGGCACCCCTTCCTTCAGGCTTTTTTTTTCCTGATCCAATCCATTTGATTCCAGAGTACCCAGTTAGGTAATTAAAGGGTCAGGTACAGATCTAGCAAACACTAGAAACAAAGTTGCTACGGCTGCAAGAGAGGAGCCTGCTACCTTAGGGTTGTCTCCTCTCCTACCTCTTCCCTCATCTGCAGATCTGCTCCCACAACAAGTTCAGGACAATGCTTTGGTATTCTGAGACTAGCTCCAAAGGTTGATGGAGCCACAAAGCCCCATATGGAAATATGTGAAGACATTTAGGGAAACTCATTAGTAAAAGAAGAAAGACAAAAAACTGGGATGAAAAACTTCAGAGTATATGGCAGCTTATAAATCAAGAATTCAGGAACCTTCTCCTCCCGTGGTAAACAGTGGTGAAGTGGGCTGTGTTGAGAGTCAATTTATAATAACTATTTTTATGGTATTAGTAGCCTGGTGGGCTGCTGTCTATGGGGTCGCACAGGGTCAGACACAACTGAAGCGACTTAGCAGCAGCAGCAGCAGGACCAGATAACTATTTTTTTTTCCTTTCTGAGATTTTGTACAAATAATCCTTTCCTGCCTTATGTAAATATAACTGAAAATTAAATCACGAAAGACTTTTAGGTATTTGCTTTATGGGGAGATGAAGTTTTCAAAGACAAAGAGATAGGTTAATTGCTGCAGGCTGGGTTTCCCCAACACAGTGAGCTGGATAGATCAACAGCCCTGAAGTGCAGAGCACGAAGCCGGATTGGACAAAGGGAGAAGAGAAATTTCAGCTCCCAGCTGGGAGCGCCCGCCAATAGGGCCCATGAGAGCAAGTCCAAGTTGGGTGGCGATGGCTGGCTGGGCTTTTATTCCTTCTGCCACACCAGTCCCTGGAGGTGGACTGCTTGAGCAGAGGGAGACAGGACAAAGCATCTCTGTCGTTGAAGCCGACGGGGAAGGACACGTGACAAGTGTGGGCTGTCTGCTCACTGCACTCCCCGAAGGAGGCCGGCAAGGTCTTCCTTGAGGAAAGACCAGGGCTACACACTCCATGTGCACCAAGCTGGCACTCACTGGCTAGACTGGAGGCCTAGGGAGAAGCCTCTTTCACAGTTATCTGTATCTGGGAATGCCCTGGTGGTCCAGTGGTTAGGACTCTGCCCTTCCACCGCAGGGGGCCGGATCGATGCCTGGTTGGGGAACAAAGATCCTACAAGCTGGGCGGTGCCTTAAATGGTGCATTCCATTTAACAACAACAAAAATTTAATGTTCAGACATCACTTTGGAAAACACATGGAGAGCCACTCTGAGGGAGGCTGCCTTGAGCTTGTCTCCGTGTCTGTTGAGCCAATTACACCAGCAAGGTGGGCGAGCATTCTCCTCTGTAAAAGCCACCCTCAGCGTCTCCCCGAAGCTGGACTCACAGCTCTGCAGCCTGCTCGGGTTTGAGGAACCCCCAGCAAACAGCAGACTGTCCTTAACCTTTAGGAGCTAGAAAAGGTGAACCATAGCAATCTCTGGCTTGCTAGTCAGTTCCCAACCACAGACCAGCGAGGAGGAGTGGTTTCCAGTTAATGTGAACAGTGAGCTCCCCAGGCCCTTCGCTAACAGCGCTGCTGGCTGCTGAGAAGCAATACTGCCTGACTGAGCAGCTGACTGCCTGACCGCTCCCCTCAATCAGCTGGTCCCTAGACCTGCTTTCCCCCTCCAGCACAATCATCTTCACCCTGGTTGCTACGGCGATTGCTGTGAGGAGAACCACTTGTGAACAAGCGCAGGTTTGGGCAGCCCTCTCCAGTCTGACGTTTCTCTCATGATCTGAACATGGCAATGCTGAGAACAGAGCCTGGAGGCCAGAGAACCGCCCCCCCCCAAGGTCAAGGTCATGGCCATGAACTCTGGACTCAAATGATGCCTTATCATCATTCAGGCTGAAGACCCAGTTACTCTGACCCCAGATTTCATCCTGACTCTGAACCTTTCCCCACAGCTGTGAGTCTTTCAAAAAATCTTTTCTAGATCTCTCTTTTCTCATCTGAAAATAGGGCAGGTGAGGGTGTGGTTGGTATAGATGATGACCAACTCCAAAACTCCAGGGGCAAAGACACTACTGTATGGACCCAAAGGGACAGCTCTGTTCCCTCTCATAAATCAATCACCCAGCGAGTGAAAATAAAATGTCTATTACCTATTAAGGGATACTCAGCATACCATTTGGGTATGTGGTGCTACAGGCTTGAAATGATCTCCTTTCTCTTTTAACCAACCCAGAATTTGCCTTAAAATCAACAGGAGCCTAACTTTGGTTATTCAAAAGTTCACTCAAAAAAAAGCAAACTCTCTTAAAGAAAAATCGCAGTGAAGCCATTCTCAGATCCTCTCCTGGGTGAGTCTGACACCTGCTGGCCTCCAGCTCCCCTGCACCCACACTTCAGAAGGAGCATATTTTTGCAAGATTCTAGTACTATCTATTGGAGAAGGCTATGGCAACCCACTCCGGTACTCTTGCCTGGAAAATCCCATGGATGGAGGAGCCTGGTAGGGGTTCCAAGGGGTTGCCGAGTCGGACATGACTGAGCGACTTCACTTTCACTTTTCACTTTCACAAACTGGAGAAGGAAACGGCAACCCACTCCAGTGTTCTTGCCTGGAGAATCCCAGGGATGGGGGAGCCTGGTGGGCTGCCATCTATGGGGTCGCACAGAGTCGGGCACGACTGAAGCGACTTAGCAGCAATACTATCTATGCAAATGTATCTGATCTAGAGTTTTCAGATTCTAGAAAATCACATCTGGAAAGAACCACATCAGGATGTTTATGCGAAAGAGGGATTTTGAGCAAGACTCCAGTGTATCTGAGTGAGCCATTTAAGAATTAAGGAAGTAAACTTCAATAAATAAATGAATTTCAGTCACAAACAAACACACACACACATGCAGAGTGATCTGAAAATTCTTTAAAAAAAAAACTTTTAAATTTCCCCTCATCATTTATAGGAATCCGTAATCTGTTAGTGATACTTATGGGTTAATAGAAAATCAAAGTGACAGTTAATATGAGAGAAAATGAGAAATAAAGGGAAATAGAAGGAGAGGGAAAGAAAGCAAGATGGCGAGGTGGAAGTACTGTGTATTCATGCGTGCTCAGTCATGTCCCACTCTTTGCGACTTCATGGACTGTAGCCTGCCAGGTTCCTCTGTCCATGAAATTTCCCAAGCAAGAACACTGGAGTGGGTGGTGTTTCCTACTCCAGGGGATCTCCCCAGCCCAGGGATCAAATACAGGTCTCCTGCATTGCTAGAGGAGTCTTTACCGCTGAGCCACCAGGGAGGTGGGAGTAGATAGAGAAAAATAGGCAGGTCTAGGCATAAAGGGACGAAACCAAAGGATATTGAATTAGGAAGCCAGAGGGTAGATCGTTCGCTTTCTCCAAACAAAACCTGCCCAATATCGTGGAGCAACGTGACCCAAGAGCATTTAAGCTGCCTGGTGACTGGCACACCGCCCTCAGCTGATTGCTCTCTTAAGCTGCCAACTTTGTCTCGTGACAGCCCATGGCGAGAGTGTAAGTTCTTGTCCCTTTACACAGCAGGAAGAACACATTTCCGAAGCAACACTAAATTCAAGAGTTTCATCTGAAAGGGGACTTCTTATGCAAATCAAAACTACAATGAGGTATCACCTCGCACCAATCAGAATGGCCATCATCAAAAAGTCTACTAAAAATATTCAGTATCTTGTAATAAACTATACAACAAGAGAATCTGAAAAAGATATATATATAACTGAATCACTTTGCTGTATACCAGAAACTAACCCAACATTGTAAATCCACTATATCTCAATAAAAAACGAACCATAAAATGCAGATAAGTTATTATTTTTTAAGTCTACAAATAGTAAATGCCGGAGAGGGTGTGGAAAAAAAGGGAACCCTCCTACACTGTTGTTGGGTATGTAAATTGGTACAGCCACCATGGAAAACAGTACAGAATTTCCTTATAAAACTAAAAATGGAGCTAATATAGACCCTGCTTTTTTCCCATTCCTGAGCATATATCCAGAGAAAACTCTAACTAGAAAAGATACATGAAAAAGATGTTGGTATGGAAATGAACTTATTTACAAAACAGATTCACAGACATAGAAAGCAAACATACTGTTACCAAAGGGAAAATGGGGAAGGGATAAAAAGTAGGAGTTTGGGATTAACACGTACACATTACTTTATGTAAAATAAACAAGGTCCTACTGTATAGCATAGGGAACTATATTCAATATATTTTCATAACCTATAGTGGAAAAGAATCAAAAAAAGAATATATATATATATACATATATATATATATATATATATACATACAAACACATACATATATAACTGAATCCCTTTGCTGTACATCTGAAACTAACACAACACTGTAAATCAACTATAGTTTAATCAATCCATCAATCAATGGGGGCTTCTTAAGATGTCACTGAACACTTCATTTCCTTATAATCAATTTCCTAGTGCTAATATAATTAGTTCTGCTGGGAGGAGGGGATATAAACACAACCAAGACATTTATATTGGGATATAATAAAATAGACGCTAGAATTCATCTCAATATGCTTAATGTTATAACAAAATATACTTCTTATGCTGTGATTTTTCTTATCCTTTGTTTAGGGCAGAAGTCAGAAGATGAGCATTCTCCTCTTAGGTCAACCATTTATTAAAGGTCATTTAACCTCCCCGAGACTCTGTTTCTTTATCCATAAAATGGGGACACCAACAACCTAGTCTAGCCACCTTGGAGGATTATGAGAATCAAATGAAGTGATGTCTGTGAAAACACTGTGAAATTTTCTGAGCTAGACTTTAAAAATGTGGAATCAGGGTCTTCCCTGGTGGTCAAGACTGTGCACTTCCAATGCAGAGACTGCAGGTTCGACCCCTAGCTGGGAAACTAAGATCCCACAGGGTGTGAACAAAAACAAACAAACAAACAAAAAATGTGGAATAAAAAAGAGAAAATCTCGCTGGACAAATGAGGCATAAACAGCCTTGGAGAAGAGAAAGATGCTGAAGCAGTGGCCATCCCAACAGAGACAGTATTCCCAGAGGAACCCAACCCAGCCGAAGTCTGGGTAAGAGCTCTCAGAAGCCATGGTAATGAGGCTGAGACACAGCACTTAGCAAATGGAACTACTCTATGCAGATGAATAGAATTTCTCTGGCTCTCAATGTTGACTTAAACAAATGTCCTATCCCTCCTTCTTATCCTTATTCATCAGAGGGCAGACAGAATGAAAACCGCAATCACAGAAAACTAGCCAAACTGATCACATGGACCACAGCCTTGTCTAACTCGATGAAACTATGAGCCAAGACGGATGGGTCCTGGTGGAGAGGTCTGACAAAAGGTGGCCCCCTGGAGAAGGGAATGGCAAACCATTTCAGTATTCTTGCCTTGAGAACCCCATGAACAGTATGAAAAGGCAAAAACATAGGACACTGAAAGATGAACTCCCCAGGCTGGTAGGTGCCCAATATGCTACTGGAGATCAGTGGAGAAATAACTCCAGAAAGAATGAAGGGATGGAGCCAAAGTGAAAACAACGTCCAGTTGTGGATGTGACTGGTAATGGAAGTAAAATCTGATGCTGTAGAGAATAATATTGTATAGGAACCTGGAATGTTAAGTCCATGAATCGAGGCAAATTGGAAGTGGTCAAACAGATGGCGAGAGTGAACATTGACATTTTAGGAATCAGTGAACTAAAATGGAGTGAAGTGGGTAAATTTAATTCAGATGGCCATTATATCTACTACGGTGGGCAAGAATCCCTTAGAAGATATGGAGTAGCCCTCATAGTCAACAATAGAGTCCAAAATGTAGTACTTGGATGCAGTCTCAAAAATGACAGACTGATCTCTGTTCGTTTCCAAGGCAAACCATTCAATATCACAGTAATCCAAGTCTATGCCCCAACCACTAATGCCAAAGAAGCTGAAGTTGAACGGTTCTATGAAGACCTACAAGACCTTCTAGAATTAACATCAAAAAAAGATGTCCTTTTCATCATAGGGTACTGGAATGCAAAAGTAAGAAGTCAAGAAATACCTGGAGTAACAGGCAAGTTTGGCCTTAGAGTACAAAATGAATCAGGGCAAAGACTAATAGAGTTTTGCCAAGAGAACACACTGGTCATAGCAAACACCCTCTTCCAAAAACACAAGAGATGACTCTATACATGGACATCATCAGATGGACAATACCGTAATCAGCTTGGTTACATTCTTTGCAGCCAAAGATGGAGAAGCTCTATACAGTCAGCAAAAGAGACCTGGAGCTGACTGTGGCTCAGATCATGAACTCCTTATTGCCAAACTCAGACTTAAATTGAAGAAAGTAGGGAAAACCACTAGACCATTCAGGAAATGGCAACCCACTCCAGTGTTCTTGCCTGGAGAGTCCCAGGGACGGGGGAGCCTGGTGGGCTGCTGTCTATGGGGTCACACAGAGTCGGCATGACTGAAGCGACTTAGCAGCAGCAGCAGCAGCAGCAACATTCAAGTATGACCTAAATCAAATCCCTTATGATTATACAGTGGAAGTGACTGATAGATTCAAGGGATTAGACCTGATAGTCAGAGTGTCTGATGAACTATGGACGGAGGTTTGTGATGTTGTACAGGAGGCAGCTATCAAGACCATCCCCAAGAAAAAGAAATATAAAAAGTCAAAATGGTTGTCTGAGGAGGCCTTACAGATAGCTGAGGAAAGAAGAGAAGAAGGCAAAGGAGAAAAGCCAAGATATACCTATTTGAATGCCGAGTTCCAAAGAATAACAAGGAGAGATAAGAAAGGCTTCCTCAGTGATCAGTGTAAAGAAATAGAGGAAAACAACAGAATGGGAAAGACTAGAGATCTCTTCAAGAAAATCAGAGATACAAGGGAACATTTCACGCAAAGATGGGCACAATAAAGGCCAGAAATGGTATGGACCTAACAGAAGCAGAGGATATTAAGAAGAGGTGGCAAGAATACACAGAACTATACAAAAAAAGATCTTTGTGACCCAGATAACCACGATGGTGTGATCACTCACCTAGAGCCAGACATCCTGGAATGTGAAGTCAAGTGGGCCTGAGGAAGCATCACTACAAACAAAGCTAGTGGAGGTGATGGAATTCCAGTTGAGCTTTTTCAAATCCTAAAAGATGATGCTGTGAAAGTGCTGCACTCAATATGCCAGCAAATCTGGAAAACTCAGCAGTGGCCACAGGACTGGAAAAGGTCAGTTTTCATTTCAATCCCAAGGAAAGGCAATGCCAAAGAATGTTCAAACTACTGCACAATTGCACTCATCTCACATGTTAGTGAAGTAATGCTCAAAATTCTCCAAGCCAGGCTTCAACAGTACTGAACCATGAACTTCCAGATGTTCAAGCTGGATTTAGAAAAGACAGAGGGACCAGAGATCAAATTGCCAACATCCGTTGGGTCATCGAAAAAGGAAGAGAGTTCCAGAAAAACATCTGCTTTATTGACTATGCCAAAGCCTTTGACTCTGTGGATAACAACAAACAGGAAAATTCTTAAAGAGATGGGAATATCAGACCACCTTACCTGCCTCCTGAGAAATCTGTATGCAGGTCAAGAAGCAACAGTTAGAATTGGACATGAAACCCCAGACTGGTTCCAAATTGGAAAAGGAGTACATCAAGGCTGTATATTGTTACCCTGCTTATTTAACTTACATGCAGAGTATATTATATGAAATGCTGGGCTGGATGAAGCACAAGCTGGAACCAAGATTGCCGGGAGAAATATAAATAACCTCAAATATGCAGATGGCACCACCCTTATCACAGAAAGCATAGAGGCACTGAAAAGCCTCTTGATGAAGGTGAAAGAGGAGAGTGAAAAAGCTGGCTTAAACTCAACATTCAAAAAACTAAGATCATGGCATCCAGTCCCATCACTTCATGGCAAATAGATGGGGAAACAATGGAAACAGTGAGAGACTTTATTTTCTTGGGCTCCTAAATCACTGCAGATGGTGACTTCAGCCATGAAATTAAAAGACACTTGCTCCTTGGAAGAAAAGCTATGATCAACCTGGACAGCATATTAAAAAGCAGAGATATTACTTTGCTAACAAAGGTCCATCTAGTCAAGGCTATGGTTTTTCCAGTAGTCATGTATGGATTTGAGGGCTGGACCATAAAGAAAACTGAGTGCTGAAGAACTGATGCTTTTGAACTGTGGTGTTGGAGAACACTCGAGAATCCCTTGGACTGCAAGGAGATCCAACCAGTCCTTCCTAAAGGAAATCTGTCCTGAATATTCATTGGAAGGACTGATGTTGAAGCTAAAACTCCAATACTTTGGCCACCTCATGCGAACAGTTGACTCATTGTAAAAGACCCTGATGCTGGGAAAGATTGAAGGCAGGAGGAGAAGGGGACAACAGAGGATGAGATGGTTGGAGGGCATCACTGAGTCGATGGACATGAGTTTGAGCAAGCTCCGGGAGTTGGTGATGGACAGGGAGGCCTGGCGTGCTGCAGTCCATGGCGTTGCAAAAAGTCAGACACGACTGAGCAACTGAACTGAAATGATTCCTCCTTTATTTGAATAAACTATTTCCTGGTTTTATTCAAACTACCATGGAGGAAAAATTGAATATACCCTTCCTTCCAGTCAATTAGAAGTGACTTTATTGGGGCTTACCCGATGAACCAAATGAAGTTACTCCTGTAAGTTCTCACATGAGCCCCTAACCGCCTTGTCATTTTGTGTACCTATGATTCAGGCCACAGGACAGGGATCCCGGACAGAGATGCGTATTTCCCAGGTCCTGGGCACCGCTATGTCTCAAGTGAACTTTGATTTCACGGAGCAAAAGAACTCACAGAGAGACGTGATTCACAGAGTGACGTCACCCCGACATAGTCTTCCACTCATTTGGGATAACTCCACTCCCACACATGGCTGAGGTATTTCCCTTAAAATTTAGAACTTTGAGACCTACAGAATCAGTTTTCACCTTAGAAATAATCCCGTAATTGTGCCTGGAAAACAAGAAGCTGGAAAAGCAGACTCTGAGAAGTTCCTTCCAGAATGATGGCATTGGTTTTCACTTTTATTTGCATGGCTATGTGAAAAGTGGATCTTAATTATAAGTTCACGAACCTCTGCAGAGAAGTCCAAGTAGAGAGCACGTACCCCAGGGCAGACAAGAAGAAAGATCAACGCTTCAATTTGTATTCATTTGTTTACCTCATTATTTTTAAAAATCATAAATTTATGTTTCACAATGAATGTAATAGAATAATACCACAATGCATTTAATGCATTTGTCATTTATTATGCTCATCTGCATTTAAATAATTCATATATAAATAGAATTGTTCATTTAATATCAGTGCCTCATCCCACAAAAGCTGGCAGAACACAAAAATACAATAAAGAATATTTAGACACTATACTCCGTTTAATTTTGTCAAGTAGAAAATTACACGTTGCCTAATATGTTGTTTGATCCTAAAAGCTCAGTCTGTCCCCAGCTTACAAGCGTCATAGACTAACACTGAAATTCTAGAACTTTGATCCTAGAAGCGAGTCCACTATATCAATGGGTCATGACTGGAAGCAGGGCTAACAGAGGTGGGTCTAGCGTCATTACAGACATCAGCATATCACACACATGTAACTGCAAACAAAGCTGTGAAAGTACTAAGGTCACATATCTGGTGTGATGTTTATATATCTCAAGAGAAGTCGTGTCACAGCATTGCAGCCCCTAAGGCTAACATGAAATTGAATGCTTCTTTAATTCAAAGTCTGGGAACTTCAAGAACTTGATCTTCAAGATGGCACAATCAAGGCAAGAGAAGTTAGCCTGGTGACTGCCTCCTTGGAAAAGTG